>JANBPO010006859.1:25139342-25739342 GCA_024336825.1 Amorphophallus titanum
GTGCCGCCAGCGTCGCCCACGAGCGCCGTGACAGGCCGCGAGACGATCTGACGTACCTCACAGCCGAACTACACACGGCTGCACCCGTAGCGCCACACCAAGAGCCGCCCACCGACGCCTACGACGACGACCTGCGCGCGCTGCTCGTCGACTGGGGAGACTTCTGGAACGTCGACCACAACGCCGAAGAGTGGCTGATACGCCCCATCATCGCCGCCAAACGGTCGCACGCCATGTTCGCCCCCGGGGGGACCGGCAAGAGCCTCCTCGCGCTGTGGGTGTCCGTCATGGCGGCCACCGGCAAAATGGTGTTCGGCGAAGCGCAACGACCCATCAGGGTGCTGTACCTCGACTACGAGATGACCGCCGCCGACCTCGCCGAACGGCTCGACAGCATGGGCTTCGGATCCGACTGCGATCTCACCAACCTGCACTACTCGCTCCTGCCGTCCCTGCCCGGCCTCGACGCCCCCGAAGGCGGGAAAGCGGTCGTCAGGCTCGCCCAGCTCGTCGACGCCGAGCTTGTCGTCATCGACACGTTCGGACGTGCCGTCCACGGCGACGAGAACGACGCCGACACCGTCCGCAACTGGTACCGCTGGACCGGCCTCCACCTCAAGGCCGAAGGGCGCGCCTTCCTCCGGGTCGACCACGCCGGCAAGGACGTCGAGAAGGGCCAGCGCGGGACGTCGGCCAAGAACGACGACGTCGACGTCGTCTGGCAGATGGCACGAGACGGCGACCACTTCACGCTCAAGGCGAAGAAGCGCCGGATGGGCTGGGTGCCCGAATCCGTCAAGCTCGAGCGGCGAGAGGAACCCGAGCTCCACTACGCGCTCACCGACGGCGGTGGCTACCCCGAGGGAACGCGAGGCGTCATCGACGCCCTCGACCGCCTCGGCGTCGATCCCGCAACGTCGAACCGGGCAGCCGGAGAAGCGCTGCGAGCGGCCGGAGAGGGCGCCAAGGCGTCGATTGTCAGGGCCGCTCAGAACTACCGACGCAGGGCTGTGGACAACGCCGAAATCGAACAGTTGTACCGCGTCCCGGAATCGGGACGCGGGTACAACTGTTCCCGCGTCCCGGAGGCGGGACGCACCCCCTCCGAAAATGGACAAAACACCAGCGTAGACCCGCGTCCCGACGTTCGGGACGCACCGGGACGCGGTGACCCGAGTCCAACTGGGGGTGCGTGCGTCTCTATAAGGGACGCACCCCCAGGACCAGCCCCCGGAGACGGAACGGAGGACATCGATGAACTGTTCTGACGGATCGACCCAAAACCCCAGGAGCACCCCATGACCCGCACCCACCAACTCGACCGCATCATCGGCAAAGCCGAATCACTCACCTGCCCCCGTTGCCGGATCGTCGCCATTCAACTCACCGACGGTCCCGACATGTGCCCCATCTGCGGCGACCGCCTGCCCCACGCCGTCACGATCGAGTTCACGGTCGACCAAGGAGGCGACGCGTGACCACCACCGACGACATCGCGACCCTCACCCGAGCCATCGCACTCAAAACCCAAGTTCTCGCACACCGCGCCCCCGCCACCGCCACACACATCGTCGCCCAACTCGACGAAACCCACGACGGCTACCCGGCAGGCACCAACGGCCCCGGCTCAGGGTTCTCCAACACCTCGAGCACCGAACGCGCCGTCATGCTGCGCGACGACGTCAACGACGACGGCGCCCCCCGCCGACTCGCCGAGCTCTACGACTGGCTCTGCACACTCAACATCGCCCTCACCAACGCACTCAAAGTCTGCGACACCCACGGCCCCCGACTCCCCGAACGAGACCTCCGCAACCTCCGATGCCAAGGCCTTGACTGGGAACACCCCTGCCCGGAAACCAACATCGCCGACCCCACCCGCAAAGACCGACGCTGCATCCCCTGCGGACGCACAGTCGACGCACAACGCGACCGCACACGCAGGCGGAGCGGAGCGGCGTGACCCTCGGTCCGTGCTGGTGTTTCCGGTGCTGTTGGGGATCTGGCGGTGTGGTGAAGTATGCGGCGACGCTCCCGATGAGCATGGAGCTGCTGTTCGACTCCAATCCACAATCTACCATCCCTTATTCTTCACCAAATCTTCATCTTCCCCCTTTCTCTTGCTGCTCTCGAGGTTTTAGTCCCCCATAGCACCCTCTGCTTCTGCTATTTTCTATAGACCTTCATGTTTTCAGGGCTTCATGCCCTAGCAAGGGAGTTCAAGCCCTGCCTCTTTTCCTTTTTCCTTCTTCATCTGAGTCAGGTCCAATTATCATCCCATCATGTTGATCTACCTTCAACCTTCATCTCATCATTTGTCCTGTAAGCTGACTAAGCAACAAATACAAGCGCAAGGGGGCAACACACTGGCTGCTTTAGGCCCATAATTCACTTTCATTGAAGGGTACAAGTATGACTTAACCGTATAAGAATGCATCCTTAATTCATATACTATTCATTTTTGTGCATGAGCATGTGAGTCTTTTCAACATGATGGTGAGTGTTACAAAAAGACAAACAAAAGAGCAAAAAAAAAATACAAAAAATGATGAAAAATGATCATGGTCAAAATTTGCTTCTGCAACATCTGAAGGTATGATGAACTCCGCGCCAGGGGTCCGACATTCCCTTCCCTGCCATCAGGGACTGCCCCTTTGCATGGGACCCACACACTACACAACGTCCTTAGCCGACTACCTTAGAAAACACCATCCCTACCTTGGCCATGTCTAAAGGGGCATGAAAGCCTTCTTCTTTTCCTTGCTCGGCCAGGTGCAGGGGCAAGAGGTTGACGGACGAGACGATCCAACTTAGGTACTCCCCAATACGAGAGAAGTCTCAAATAGGGACAGTCTTGACCCAAAATAATATGATTTTTCATGATATAAATCTAGCCAACATGGGCAATTATCAAAATCAAATACTTTAAATGCAAAATTGTGAAATAAAGACATGCCAAGAGGGCAAAGTCCTCGCAGAAAAAATCCTAGTCGTATGCATGTCAAGGGTCTAAAAATCAAGGCATAAAGCCTCGACGCAGCAGACCGTCTCTTTGAGGGGTAGTACCTTAGAAGGACATCGAATCTCGACACTTCTCATCCTGCATAAGGCTTATCCCCATTTGTTCTTCTCTTCTCCCTCTGAGGCTCAATGTTTCTCAGGCATGACCCTAGTAAGGGCACCGTTGGCTAGGGATAGTTGACTATAGGACGCCAGAACAATTTTACTCTTGCGAGAGCTACATGTTTTTTCATTTTCATCTTTGAGTTTTTTGATTTCTTTTTATTGATATAGCAAGTTGTGTTGCTCAGCGTTGCAGAGGACTGTTTCCTCTGGATAGCAAGCTATGTTGCTCAGTGGTGAGGAGTGATTCCTTAGATCAAGTTGTAAGGCTATGTCGAGGAAGTCCACCTTAGAAAGTAAGTTGTGTTGCTCAGTGGTGTAAGCAAGCTGTGTTGCTCAGTAATGTAAGCAAGCTGTGATGTTCAACGGTTCATGTTGTGAGTCAACAAAAGCCTCACTCGGGTTTGAGTGGGGAATGGACGTAGGTCTATGGGTAGCAGACCGAACCATCTAAAATCTCAGTGCACCGTAGTCTGTGTTTATGTGATTGTCCATCTCCATATCTTCTATCTCCTTCATAGGTTACGTTAGCTGTTTGTTTGGGCATGATACGTTAGATATTTATTCTTCTTTGAAGTAGCTAATTCATGAGAAGTATTGGTTTGAGTGATTAGAAGAGTCTCTATCTGCATGTCTACGTTACATCATTTCCGGATGAGCCTAGTAATCAACACTATCTGCTAGTTATCTTCTCTTCAGTTCACTTGTGATTTGGCTAAGTTTTAATTGGAGTAATCTTTTAAACTGGGGATCTATTCACCCACGATCAACAACTCAGTGGTATATAAAAAGACTCAGTCAGAATGATAGGTTATGCCTATCTGAAAAAGTAACCGTTGCGTGAGGAGATTCTTGAATCAAACCTCCGCCAGGTACTATACTAAGTTGTATAATCATTTCATTTGGTGTAGTCACATAGAACATTAGCTCACAGCAGACTTTACTATTCTGCAGTTCCTTAGTTCTACTGTGTGTGCAAAAATTGGGGGAGATCCATTCACCCGCCCCTCTGGATCTTAGCCATGCTCATTTTTGCTAGCACCACTCCACTAACCATTGGTATTAGAGCTTATCTGAGATACTGAATCCTCATGTAGATCACTGTTGTGATCACTTTTGTCTGCCAACAAATATTTGTACTCCTCCTTTCTATAGATGCGGATCATTTTGTCCAATATACTTTTGGCAGTCCTACATGCAGAGAAACATGTAAGTATTTGAGAATCAATAGCATCCTAATACCCTCCTTTGCCAGAGTCCCTCACCGACATATTCTCCACTCTCATGTCAGTTAGTGCAATCCAGCTTCCTCCAGAATGGCCCACCTGGAACCCGATCGTTGATCAGACGAAGTACTGTATGTTCCATAGGTAGTCGGGACATACGATCAAAGATTTTTTTCAATTTAGAGACTTGGTCTATGGCTTACATGAGGGACACAGAATAGATTGGGCCGAGATGCACAAGGCCATTGTGGAAATCAAGGAAAAAAGAAGGCAAGCGTCGAGGCAGCAAGTGCAGTAGCAACAAGCACCGCTGCCCCCAGCAACAGCCACCACAAAAGCAACAGTTGATCCAAGACTTGGGGATCCATCAAAACCCCATGCCGAATCACCCTCACGCTCCGTAGCCTCAGCCGCCAGCACCGGCTCAGGTTTACTTAGTTCAACCCCCGGCTCTTAACACCGGGTGGTCATACGATGATGATGGTTCTGTCCCGCAAGTAATGTCCCTCCATCATAACCACTGTAGCCCTTCCATCCTCAGACCCAGCCATCAAACACTCCCGTCACTCGCTGGACCACTTGTCCTACCGCCAACTACCACTTTTACCCTACCTACCTCTACTCCACAACCAAAGCCCACACCCATTCTTCCATCTCACCCTTCACTCATCACCCCCACCATCATCACCACGCCTCCATCCAACCCCTCGCCCATCATCCTTCCTCCACCAACCTTTACATGACCACCTATGCATGCGCCCATCATCGCCATGCCTCCATCCAACCCTTCACCCGTTATTCTCCCTCCACAACCAGTTACCTCCACCATCATCCCTACCGCTTCTATCATTTCCGCCACACCCTCTTCAACGCTTCTCATCCACCCCACCGAGCCCATTAGACTGTCAACTGATGTCCTACTGGCACAAAACCTTACCTTGCAGAGTGGGCGTTTGTTTCACATGAATTATACTTCCACTGGTGCACCTGCACCCAATCCCCAGTCTTCACTACTGGCTGCCGATCAGGAGGAGGCCGAGCCACTGTCGGGTACCCACTATGATTTACTACATCATTTAGACCGGGTGCCTGCCAAAATATCTGTGCTAGAGTTGATAAAAAGGTCCACCCTTCACCAAGATGCATTAAGGAATTTTCTTAGCTTCAAGTCTGCAACATCTTGGGTAAGAACATCCACTGCCTTCCTGATATGACCAACCTCATTCTCCAAGGTAGCCATCCTCATGTTCGTCTCTCCTGTGGAGGAGGACTGGGTGCCAGATGGTGGTTGTGAAGATTCAACTCCTTCTACATCTTCATCATCTTCATCATCTTCATCATCATCCAAATCATCTGTGGTGGCCTTTTCTTTCATGCTCTTCAGTGTTATAATAAGAATGTCATTATTGTTTAACTCATACCCCATATGCTTGTGTATTGAGTGAACTATATAAATATCACCATCTTGTAGAGTTTGAGACGGCTCAATTTTGATGCGGGACACTACGCAAGCTAAGACTCTACGTGACGTCGGAACTAAGTGACAACTATGACCAGCAATGACAATAGATCGAATGGCATTGACTCGACACCTACGATTCCCAAGAAGGATCTATGCTGAAGAAACAAGCAACTACAAGCTTGCAAGCACCCCAAAGAGGGAAGCGCGCCGATCCGCACGGTTGAGAAATCAACAGGGTCTAGGGTAGTCAACTCCACACTCGTGACTCAGACGAGTCACGAGACGGTCTCGCTCTCTCACTGTGGCAGTGATGTAAAAATATGTGAGCTAGGAACCTAAGAACTCTCAAGCAGCAATATCTAGAGATTATACTAAATGACCAAGCTAACTGGGAAGGTAATGGATGAGTACCTCCATGCTCAGGGTGTGGGGAAGAAACTAGGCCAAGTCACAAGATCACCCGGTACATGAACTAAAAAGAGTACAATCAAACACAGCCCACTCCTCGCAGGGAGGTAAAAGACACACAGCGAATCCAGAATGTGTGATGTGGGTTGACGGGCCCCGGGTCGGTGAAGCTCGTCGCCCATGAGGTGCTGCGAGACAATGTGGACTAGTCCGGGCTCATGGGTCGACCTGGGTCCAGCAGCGGGGATGACATGTCGCTGAGGCCAAGGATGGTACTGGGGTGACAAATGATGAACCATGTGGGAAGGTGACTGCTTCAGGGGAGGACGGCAGCTGGGGAAGTCGGCTTGGGCCCTCGTAGCCTCCGCGAGCCGGAGGTCAGAAATCTGGCTGGCCTGAGCGGGTGCAGGCAACCAGCGTAAGATGGCTTTAGTTGGTGATTTCTACTAATACTGGGTCATTGTCTTGAAGTCCTTGTATTTTAGAGAGTAGATCTAGTTGTATTCTCATGTGTGATAGTGTAACATATCTGTTTCCCTTATCTATACTTATATCAAGTCTATAAAACTATTCTAGCAACTTCCATTCTTGAATCATACAATTAGCTAATAGTGCTTTTGACTTCCGACTGAGGGCATCAGCTACAAGATTACCCTTTCCAAGATGATATTGTATTGCGAAGTCAAAGTCCTTGAGATATTCTAGGCAACGTCTCTGTCTCATATTCAGTTCCTTTTGTGAGAAAAGATACTTGAGACTCTTATGATCGGAGTATACGGTGAACTGCACTCTGCATAGATAATGTCTCCAAATTTTTAATGCAAATACTACCTGGAGAGGGGGATTTCTGCAGCCCACCTAAGAGCGACCGAACTAGGTCTAGCGAGACCAAACGAGGCACAGCTCGCCTAAGTGACAGCCCATAGGGCCCACTTATCATGAAAGTCCAATAAGTTCACTCGGAATCAAGCACCTCCTAGGCGGCCACTAGGCTCGGAGGTCCGAGCGTTGGTCTGGTCAGAGGAAGATTCATGCCTGAGCAACGCCCCATGTTAGGATAATGGTTGGCGCCCCGCGCCCACTCTGACCAAATTACACTCGAGCTATGCCCATCGCCCAGATAGGAGTTGGCATCCTCAATGCTTCGGTCGACCGACGGGTGCTTATCCATGTTGTCATTGAGAGCCCTTTATGAGCAAGAGTTTATGAGGATAAGGGAGGCCAAGAGTCCTCGAGGCTATAAAGAGCCCACGATGAGGACGTAGAGAGTCCACATCGAGGACGTAACCCCCGCCCAAACTCCTCCGCTTACGAGACACATGAGGCTGGCGCACTATTTAAATCAGGGACTCCCTCTCGCAAAAGGTAAGGCTTGACACACCTAAACCCCCTGAGCAGGAACTTCCTGACCACCTTGGTGGAGAGGGATCTCGCGCAACCTCTTCCTCCTCCCCTCACAGCTTCAACCACTGCTCTACTAACTTAGGCATCGGAGGGTTTTCCCCCAGGGAACCATCCCTGGGCCCCCTAATCTGTTTCCCTTGTTGCATCCCCACTGTTTTGATGATGTCATACACTATTTATCACAAATATGATATAGCAATCATAGCATTTAAGCATAGGCCGCTTGTGACAACTCTTCTGATAAGCTTTGATACTGCAAGCTTCTAACAACTCTTCTGATAGCAACCACAGGAAATATGATATCCTAATTTATCAACAATTGCCCGAAGAGTTGTTAGAAGCTTATAGTAAGCACACCTATGAGGCATTTAACTTGTACATGCAAAGGATCAAGAAAGTTGTCACGTGGTGCCGAAGGAGATAAGAAGAAAACTTGCATCTTGCCTTGTTCAGCGAGTCTGAATCCACGGTGTCACACTCTGACCGGAGCCGCCCACCGTGACCCCAGTATGGCATGAGATGGCCCCTCACATGGTCATCTGAAGGCCGACCAATAACAAGAAGAAGCAGATTCTCCTGCGGATGCATAAAGAAGTTAGCCCGGCCGCTAGACAAGTGCAGGTGATCAGCGACAGGTTGGAAGAATATGAACAGCCCGAAATTCAACTGGTGCAGCTAAAGGAGTATATCTCTTGGGAGCACCTGGAGTCTCACAGACTCAATCAAGAGGATGCAAATGAGATTTAGGGGGAAGCTCCCCTGAAAGATGCTTCAGGCAAGCAAACGTCGGCCGAATATAAGAAGAAAAAAATGGAGTTGAATAACAAAAAGAAATGTAGCATGGTGTCATGCAATACTATGTTAGCCTTATTCAACATGTCCTAGATCTCTGAGGAGAAGGATGAGGAGATATGCTCTACGCTAACCGAAGTGAATCTGGCCTAGGCCTCCACCTCCTAGCATGCTAGAAGATCTGGAAGAAGGTGGGGACACTTGCCCCCGGCCAATCACAACATCATCTTGAGGGGTGAACAACCATACCAATTCCGTGAGCCCAAAGTGAAAGGTGCAAGGGTCCCACCTCCACTGGAACTCTACCCTGAAGATACAGCCGGTCAGGTGTGGACGCACTTTTTATCTCTTATTTATTGATGTATTTTTTTGTGTTGTGTTGGGAGTAGAGTTCTCCTAGATTTGTTAAGTGCGTGGGCGTGCCAGTCACCGAAGTGACAATTTGTTCGGGCTCCGCAGGGCCCATGGTGCGCTCGATCTGACTTCGTCGGACGATTGTGCAGTTCGTGTCTGGACCCAATCCCGCCATGCCATAAATGTGTGTCTTTTTTGTGGCGAGAAGGGGGGTTTTTATAACCCTGGAGGCGGGAACGCTGATGGCGGGTGGCATTAATGGGAGTTGACTCCCGTCCCATACCGGGCTGCAGGGGTAGCTTGCGTGCCCGCCTGAGGGGAAGACACTTCAACTAGCCCCACACTATTCCCACTATGCGCCAATGGCTGTAGGCAATGGTCTTATGTCCCTTTTGCCGATTGCACCAAGAAGGGGTTGAACGCTGTACTGCTGGGGATCCAGGCATGGTGTACCGCTGAAGGCTCTAAATGGCGTGCCGCTGGACAGCCCTAAAGGTGTGCCGCTGAAGGGGCGAAGGGAGTGTGCCGGGCAGGGGCCCAGTGGAGCGTGCTGGGCAGAGCTCGGTAGGGTGTTCTATTAAGAGGCGCGAAGAGGTGTGCCGGAGAGGGACACCTGAGGGAGTGTGCCGTTGAAGGCGTTAAGGGATTGTGCCGCTGGAGGGCACCGCGAGTGTGCCGCTGGGGGGTAGCAGTGGGGTGTGCCGCTGGGGCAACCCTGGGGTGTGCCGGGTAAGGAACTCGTAGTGTGCCGTTGGGAAGCCACAAAAGTGTGCCGCTGGGGGTAGGTTTGAGCCCTTTATAAGTATGGGCTACAGTCAGTTTAATTCTCTTCAGGGGCTTATGGGTTGTGAGCTTCCTGGGGTTGCTTCTTCTTCGCTGTCGTGCTTCTGGAGACGGCTTCACGACAGTGTGCATATTCGGGGAGTCTGGGTAACCCATCTCTCTGGGGGTTTCTTCACTCGGTGCCGTTGTTGATCCGGGACTGAGCAGGACATACAGATGTGTAATTTTACATGTCCACAAATGCCCCCCACCCACAGGCAACGCGGGCGAAGGATGAGCCGAGCGGTGATCGCGAGTGTACTTATTCTTCAGTGTTGCTTTCGAGACCCTGACGCCCAAGGGAGGTGACGATCTCAGCCTGGTCCTGCTATTCGTACTGGCGTACGTAAACTCGAGCACACACCGACAAGTAAAAGAGTCGTGGGTGAAGTGTTCTTATGTACGTACATGTGTACACATATATATATTTATACATGATGTGTGCCTTTCCACGCATATACGTACATATGCATATTTCCCATAATTATTATATTGATATTAATACGTATTCTTCTAATGTCAAAGGCATGGACTAGCATTTGTGTCGACTTTGCATAGTGGTCAGCTTGAGTCTGCCTCAAGTTACGCATCAGAGTTCCAGCTTGTTCACAAACATGTAGGAGAGAGTTTAAAAATCCATGGAGCCTCTCATCGGATCTATTTCTCCCACTAGCTGTTAACAGTCTGCTCTACATGAAGCATTCTAGCATCTAATCTATCTACAGCATTATGTAAGTGCATGAACTGTGCATTCATTATCCTAAATTGATTCAACAATAAGTCTACCAGTGATGGATGTACATCTGCAGCATATTGTCTTGAACTACGTCCAACTGAGGTAGAAGCCTGAAACTCTGGCGGGATGAAGGGTTCTTCAGGTGACATAGGTGGCAGAAGGCCAAATCCCATCATTGACCCTTGATAGGGTCCATGGTAATCTGCAGGACCAAGGTACTCTTACTGTGGAACTTCAGCTTCTTGTGGCTACTCCACCCTTGGCTGCTCAGGGTGTTCAACACATGGCTGCTCTCGCTGTGGAACTTTAGCTTCTTGTGGCACTTCAGCTTCCTGTGACTGATCCACCCTTTGCTCCTCAATTAGTTGCTGTTGTTGCAATTCCATAAAATCAATAAGCTGGTCTATGTGTTGATCAAGTTGTTGCATGACATGCTCATCAAAAAGATGTTGTTCCTCTAGTTCATGAAGCTGCTATTCTAGATTTACTTCTCTTGGTAGTTGGGCTTCATGAACTTGTTCTTCATTAACATTCACTTCTTGCACTTCTTCCCTTTCAATTTCCTGTTCAGTCCCTTGCATTGGCAGGTTCTCATCATGAGGTTGTTCAACAATCTCCTGCACTGTGCTCACTTCAATTTGTTGTTCAATTTCTTGAGACTGATGCTCCCCCTGAGCTTGTGCAACTTCAATCTCTGGCTACTGTGGCTGACATACAACTTATTGTTGTTCTTCAGCTTGCTGCTCTTCGTCAACTGCAAGTTGTTCTGCCCCTTGCAAATCAGATACAGTACCTTGTAGTTGTACTTGAACAGGCTTAACTGGTTTCAACATCATAAAAGTAGTGATAAACTCCACGTTATAAATATTAACCTTCGGGATCTCCTTATAGGTCTCACCCTCCAAAGAGATGTTTGCCTTCGATCCCGAGGGCGAGCCTACGAGGGGCACCAATGCTCCATGGGCCGAACATAATCAAAAGGGACAACCGGTGAAGGAGGAAACCCCGAGAGCCAGCCTATGAGGGGCACACAACCCACAATCACCACAGTACCCTTAGGGGCAGTGGGTTTAATATTGGGCTAAGAGCCCTTTTGTTGTTCACCCTCTGGCGGCCTGCAGGGATACATGCCATTGAAGGACATGTTCCTTTGGACCTCGTGGTGATGTAAAAATGTCGATGGGGGATGTTCCCCCTCCCCAGTCAGTGAATTCCTCGAGAAAACACTCACATATAATGCATATACATAACACACTCGGCCAAGGGACTGGCCATGGTTAATTACATATAAGGAAGAAGGTTAGCCGGTTAGCACGTTAGCAAATTGATGTGAACATCAGCAGGTTAGTGTGAGGGTTAGCAAGTTAGTGCGAGGCAACCCTTCAGATAGTTAGTGTGTGATAGATAATAAGGCGATGATGCCATGAGATGATCCATGGGGACGACCTCACCTCCCCCCAGTTCATGATTAGGAACAAGGGGGCCACTGGAAATCAGTCTGGGGATTATCCAGAAAGACACATGCATATGTCCCTGGCATAAAACCCCATAATAAGCACAGCGAAAGCGTGATATGAGTATCCTACTGAAAGTAAACCCCGGGGAGGGGGGGTGTTACTATAGCCCTTCGGGGATATCCCAGGGCATGTCTGGCGCGTAAGGAGGAAGAACCCGGCGGTAGCACACGCGATAGTAGATCAAGACAGACTCAAAGAGAGGGAAGCAGGAATACAAGTCATAACTATTATTTATTTCATGATTTGTCACATATATTGATAATCATACAGAGATCATACACATAGGTGACTCGGCGTTGTCGCACGAGACCGATTTCTGTCCCGGGGATGAAGGAGACAGAGGGAATGGAGAGCAGCAGCTGAGAGAGGCTTACAGGCTCATATCATTGCCCAAACCATTACAACATTCGCGAGGGGATTTTACAGAGAGGGGAGGAGAAGAGGGGGCGAAGAAGCTCTCTGCGACCCACCTCTGTTGTCAACGATGAAGAGCCGAGTATCGGCTCTTGAGGCTCGCACAGGCAGGGAGGACTGGCAGGGGCAACGGCTCTTCCATGCGCCGTCTTCAATCACAATGGGTGCCGTCCGCAGGTCCATGTTCACGTTGAGTTCATGCGAGCCCGTGGTGAGGAAACACCCCTGCGAAATGCAGACATTGGAGCCGATGCGGATCTCGTCCTGGTTATAAAGCCAGACATCGACGCCGAACCAGCAGTTCTCGCCGACCTGCAGGTTCCAGGGAAACTTCACCCGCATGGGGTGCGGCATCCGGCAATTGCGCCCGATTCGCGCGCCGAACAGACGCAGCAGGCCAGCGCGGATGCCGGATATGGGCACCAGCGGATTGTTGATGACGCAGGCCTCGATGACAAACCAGACCGCGCGCACGGGAAGACCGCGCCGGTGCACGAAATTCCCTTTTCCGGCACGGGACAGGTCAATGACAGGGGGTACGGGCGGCGGCAGATCTCGGACTGAGGCGCTCATCATCATCCAGAAGTGCGGGAAACCAAGCGCAAGCATCTCCCGCGAGCCATGACAACTGCATGGCAGTCACGAATCTGTAGCGTCGTCGGGAGAGCATGGACAGCCCGAGCGCAAGCGATCTGCGATCCAAGGTCCCGCGATGCGAATCGCTTTGCTATGCATGTCTGTCGAGCCAGGAGGCGACGGAGTCGGCGACTACGTTCGCCAACTGGCGCGACAATTGCTCCTCCGGGGGCACGCCTGCCTCGTCATTGCCCTGGCCGATCGCTTCGCTGCGCTGCCTACCTCGGTCACTGACCCGGCCGATGGATTCACGGTGGTACGCCTGCCAATCGCGTACTGGGCGCGCTCCGAGCTCGATCTGGCGCTGAGCCACCTTGAGGACTTCAAGCCGGACTGGGCCAGCCTGCAGATGGTCTGCTACGGCTTTGAAAAGCGCGGACTGCTGTGGCGCTCGCCAGGCCGATTCGCCCGGCTGCGCATCGCACCCCGCCGTCACCTGATGTTCCATGAACTGTGGATCGGCGCCGTGCGGGGCAGCCCGCTGAAGGAACGCTCGGTGGGCTGGTTGCAGCGCGGACTGCTGCTGCGCGCGACCCGCGCCTGGGCACCGGATGTGGTGCATACAAGCAACGCGGTATATCGGGAAATGCTCCGGCGGGCCAATATCAAGGCACAGGAGCTGCCCCTGCCCGGCAACATCCCGATCCGGGAGGTCGATCCGGTCGCGGCACGACGACTGATCCTGGGTCAGATCGATCCCGAGGGCGATCCGGTGCTGGCCGGGGTGTTCGGCAGCATTCATCCCGAGTGGCGGGATGCCACCTGGATGGACCGTGTATCGGCTCAGTGCGAGCAGCGGGGCCGCCGCCTGGTGATCGTGCAGTTCGGACGTCCCGGTGCCGGCGGCAGCAAGGTCCTGGCGGCACTGCGCCGACATGCCGCCGGTCGGGTGGAATTCCTCGAACTCGGCGAGCGTCCGGCGCAGGAGATCTCTGCTCTGCTTCAGGGACTCGATTTCGGCGCCGCCACGACACCCTGGCCCCTGATCGGCAAAAGCGGCACCGCGGCCGCCATGCTGGAGCACGGCCTGCCGGTTCTGGTGACACGCGAAGACCAGCGCTTGCGCTCCGGCACCGTCCCCGAGTCCTCGCCCCATCCGCGACTGTTCCGGCTCCAGGAGTTCTGTGATGCGTTCGCGCAGGACAAACTGGCACGGACCGCACCCCGCGCCCGCTCAGACATCTATGACGCGTTCATCGGCGCGCTGGAGTTTGCATCGTGAATCAGCGGGAACAACGCCGGCTGTTTCTCAAACTGCTGGGCACCTCTGCCGGATCCCTCGCTCTCAGCGCCTGTGGCGGAGGCAGCGGTACCACGTCATCCAGCTCATCATCTTCAGGCGCCACCACCACCCCTCCGCTCCACGACACGTCCCGTGGTCCCACGACCAGACCACAGGTGTCGCCTGCGCCCGGATCGGTTGCCGCATTGAAGGAATTCCTGCGGACCAATGCCATCAATGGCCAGGCGTTGCCACCTGCTGCAACCTCGGTACCCGCGGTGGACTGGGCTGGTGCGCTGGTGGGCAGCGGGACTCCCGCCACGACTCTGCCCAGTGGCATTGTCTATCCTCTGACCGATTCCCGGCTGAGCGTTCCGATCCTGAACCAGTATTCGGCCAACCTGCCGGATAACCCCACTGTCGACGGCTATCCCTGCCTGATCGCCTACCGCAGCTACACCTGCAAGGGTGCCCAGCGCAACGTGGGTTCGGCACAGATCATTCGGTTGAAGACCGATGCGCCTGTGGTCGAGTTCTCCGGCCTGATTTCCGACGGCAATGGCTGCCATGTATCGCTCATTGTCGATGGAACCCTGGTGCCGCCGGTGCTGCTGTCGAGCTCCCTCGGGCAGGGCGGTGGTTATGACCGGGGCACCATCCGGGTGGATTTCGGTTCGCGCCAGATGCGCGATATCTGGTTCGAGAGCTTCATGTGGGTTACCTATGTGAAGCTCGACCAGGGTGATGAACTCTCTGCAGTCGGCGACGGCAACGACCCTCAGATCACAGCCGTCGGCGACTCGTACCTGGGTGTGCGTTCCGCGAATTTTCCGGGTAGTGGCGCCATTGCATTGAGCCTGGGAACGCGGCTGGGTCTGCGCAAGATCGCAACGGACTCCATCGGTGGTACAGGTTATTGGAACTCCGGCGGGGACCTCGGCAATCTCAATGACCGGCTTCCGGGCCACGCCGCAGACGATTCGGCCATCTACCTGGTCATGGCCGGGCTGAACGACTACGCCGACCGGCGCGCCGACGGCCGTGAGTGCGCCGGTGCTGGCGTCGATCGAGTACACGGATACGGTGTTCGAGGCGTTGTTCGCGACGTAGAGATTGCCGGCTTCGTCTTCGCCGAATCCGGAATACGTGCCGTAGCCGTTCGCGTCGTTGCGCCACGTCGTGAACGACCAGGTTCCGCCGTCGTCCGGTTTGGCGAAGAAGATCTCGCTCGAGCAGGAATCGGCGAACACGTACATGCCGCGCAGCGGCGTGATCGGGCCGCGGTAGCGGTAGCCGCCGGTGACCGCGCCGCTGGCCGATGAATCGGCGACCGAGCCGCCGACAACCAGGCCGGCCAAGCCACCGACGTTCGCCGGTTCTCCCCCCAAGACAGCGGCGGAGGAACGGGCGTTGACGACCTGGCTGTTGGCGTCCAGGCCGATCAGGCCGCCCGCGCGCAGAACGCGGGCGGCGCGTTCGACGTCGGTAGTCAGCCGGGCCTCGGGCCGGTTCAAGAACGTGCAACCGGCAGGTGGCCGGTCCATCGGGCGGCCGCGCGGGAAGCACGCTTTCCCATGGCCGCGGATGAGGAGCGGTTGGGCGAGGGGCTCGGTGGCAAGGCAGTTCTCCGGGACGCGGCGTTTACAAAGCGGTGGGGATAGTGTTGACACCGAAATTTTTCATCAACAGCAGTAAGCTCCGATTGGTCGCCTGGACTTTGGAAAGAGGAAGAGGAAAAATAAAGAAGAAGAAAAAGAAAGAAAAAAGGGGACATGAGAAGAATAGAAGAAGAAGAAAGGATAAAAGAAGAAAAGAAGAAGAAGAGGGATGGGAGTTGTATCGGCAGCAAAAAGAAATAAACAAAAGAAGAAGAAAAAGCGAAGGGAAAAGGAAGGGGGGGGAGGCCGCTGAATCGGCCCCCCCTTCGGCACTCATTCGGCACTCTCACGTGCCACTGATCCGGCGCCCCTCCTCGCACCCTCCTTCATCCGGCGCCCCCCTCACGCCTAAGACGGCAGCCCCTCCTGCACCCCTATAAAAAGGGGCCGCAGGGCACCGAAAAAAAGGCTCTCTTTGGACACTTGGGGATCCACAAGGGGAATTAGAAAGGAGAGATCAACGGGGAGTGAAGAAGAGAGTAGAGTGAGCTAGAGCGAAAGGGAAGGAGGGCGGCAGCCACCTGAAGAGGAGGAGGAAAAGAGGGGGGGAGGAAGAAGCTCCGAGTGATTTTCGCTGTAGGTGGGTGCCACTGTATTTTTTTTCTTTTCTTTTCATGCCCGACTAAGGGCTACATTTTGTATCTCTTTTCTTCTTGGCAATGAAAAGATTTGGTGATTTGATTTTGTCTTCGGGCTTATTTAGTCTTCTGTATGCTTCATTTTCTTCCCTTTCTTTTCTGCAATGGATATCTTCCCCTCCACCGATGATACCTCAGCCGTAACATGTGCAATCATAGAGTCTATGCTAGGGCGTTTGCTCCCGAAGTTTGCTCTGAATGGTGAGCATGACCTCGGGATGCAAAATGCCTGAAAGCCCTTTCCTCCCCAGCTGTCACGAAGCCTAAACCGTCTGCTTCATTTTCTTCTACATAGGTTTTAAATATCGTCTACGGAGGTAAGGATGGTAGTATCGGTTTCGGTTTCGGCCGAAACCGGTTGAAACCATTAAAAAAACTCAAAAAAAAAAGTGAACCTGTTTGGTTTCGCCCGAAACCGTTCGGGTTTGGACCTAAACAAGTGAGTTTCGGCCGAAATCGATATGGTTTCGTCCGAAATCATTAAAAAGTATTTTATGGATCTTGTCAGACAGTTCTGTGGCACCCTCCAGCAACTGTGCTCGGCGCACCATCTCCGAATAGACTTGTATATCTATCGGCGCCAGCTGGGTGATATATTGGGGCCTGAGCCCATTAAGAAATCTTTTTGCCTTCATTTTCTCGGCGCTAACTAGGTGTTTAGCATACCGAGATAATCTTGAGAACTGCGCCTCATATTCTGCCACTGAGAGGGATCATTGTTTGAGTGTGGCAAATTCAGAGGCTTTTCTCTCTTGAACTCTATCCGAAAAATACTTATTGTTGAATTGCTCAACAAATTCTTCCCATGTGACCTGAGCTTGGCCTAGGGTAGCTTCGACTGACTCTCACCAGCATTAGGTGTCTCTCTCTAACTGGAATGTTGCTAACAAGACCTTCTCCTGGTTTGTACACTGCATTACCCTAAAAATACGTTCTGTTTCCCTGAGCCAGTGTTCAGCGTTGTCCGGATATGTGGATCCCATGAACTTAGGAGGGTTCATGTTGCGGAAACATTGATGGAGATTTCCCACTCCACGTTGTGCACCTCCTTGTGTAACCTGTTGTAGCACCTGGGTGAGGCCCTGGACAGTCCTCTGCATATCGCGCCACTGAGCACGTTCTGCGGCCATGGTCCTACAATAATTAAATAGCTATTAGATCATGATTATTTTCTAAGGACTATATTAACTTAGCCCTTGGTTCTACCCATTCTCAAGGGGTAAAAGATTAAACCTATCCTTGGATTTGGGTTTCCTAGGAATTGAATATCCTAGGCTCTGATACCACCAAAAGACTGTCACGTCCCGAGCGCAGAAGATTACCTGGGGGTATCGTGACGAGTCTATATCATTCATGTCAATTAGAGCGTAGTGCATCCGACACCAAAACAGAGTGCGCAAGATAGCAATAACCCAATCTTTGATTTATTCATAATCATCCTCAATTACATTCTTTAACGAGTTGACCTCAAAAGAAGAAAGAATTACAGATTGACTTAAGAAACTATAGAAGTAGACAAGACTATGGAATTCTAGACACTCGGATGGCTCTACGACTTCACTCTTGCTCTTCCAAATCTGTGTTCGTTTCCTCATCGGACTTACTTGAAAAGGAGGGGGAAAAACTTTATGAGCGAGAGATCAAGAAAAGATTATCTGACCCAAAAGAATACTAGCTGGGAGACATACTCTACAAAAGCATATTACACAACAAGTTCAAGAAAAAAAGTGGATTTGTTTAAAGATGGAAAGAAACGCTACAAGAGTGAAGGGGTATCGAGCACACGAAGGAACGAGGATAAGTTAGAGCATAAAAGGAGCAGGAGGAACGACGAACCAGAAGGGATAGCGGAAGTTAGCAGAAGAAAAGATAACAAAAGAGGGAGAAGGCTCCAGGTTCTCTCGAGGGCAAGCAGAGAAGAAGCTGAAGAAAGAAAGAGCAAGGTTCGACCCCTCTCCATGCAAGCCTAGTAGAGAAACAAGGAAGAAGCCCAGTGGAGAAGAGGATCGTAGAAGAGAGCAAATATCTCTCCTTCCTCTTCTGTTTGTGGTGAAGGCCCAAAGAGAAGAAGAGGAGAACCAAGCCCAGGCTTCGTCCAGTTCCTACCCAGACAGGAGTTTTCTTCTCCCATAGAACTCATTGTCATACTCTGTCTGGTCTACCATTTTTCTATTTTACTTTTCTCAAAACTATACCCTACTATTGCTCCCTACCTGCGTGTAGGAAGACGGACAGTGTGCTCACTGGTCCGTGGTGTTTGGGTTATGTACCCTCAAGCTGTGTGTCAGCATTGGTTGTGTGAGCCCATAAGCTGAGTGTCAGCATTGGCTGTGTGATCCCGTAAGCTGTGTGTCAGCATTGGCCTTGTGAGCCCATAAGTTGTGTGTTAGCCGTGTTTAGTGCGGTTGCACTAGGGAAGCCTCACTCGGTTGAGTGAGGGGTGGATTTAGGACTCTTGGTTGAGTCTGAACCACCTTAAAAATCTTATCTTATGTGGTTTGCTTGTGTAGTTGTCCTGCGGTAGATGCATGCGGAGGCTGTCTACATATCTTTCATTGATTCCATCATTGTGGATCTTCCTATGTATTAGCATCTTTTACATTTCACTGTGTTTATTTACGAAAAAGGGGGCTGATCTATTCACCCCTCCCCTCTAGATCTGCCATTCCCACACATCAGATGCTAATTAAATGACGTCCGGGGTCTGACTCCAATTCTAAAAGGCCCCGAAAAATAGGAGAAAAATCTCAAAAAAAAATTAGAAAAAGGAAAAAATATGGGAAAGCTCGGAAGAGGTAGTTCTGTATGCTACCTTGTACTTAATGGTACATGTAACAAATGAGTGCATAGCATGTCCGTACTTCGGTGTTTTAAGTCTCTATGTCTAGTGAGCCTTCACTAGTCGTAGCCTAATGACACTTCGTGTCGGCGCACCTGAGAGTAGTGGCGGGGCAGTTCTCGGTAGAGACAGTCTATAGGCTGGTTGTCATGGGCCCCTTTGTCTTGTCGGTAGAGTCCCACGAAAGGGGAAAACCAACTAGAGGTCTGGCTTAAGACATTAAGCTTGTGTGTGCACACATGGTCAGGGGCATTGGACCAGCACCGACGGGTGTGACCCTGACTAGTCACCCGTTACTTGTTACTTGGTTCTTGTACGGTATCTCAGTTACCACGTTCGAGGCGAGTGGGACATACCTGAGGCGCAGTGTAAGATGTTAGTGGATGCATCTAACTTATCTTCTAGTGAGGAGGTACTTCTGCCACATGACACATAATTCTTGTGACTCGTGTGGTTTCTCGTACAGTGTGAGTTCCTCCACATGGTACTTCGGGTGGTCTGTGTTCAGTGTAGCGTACACGACGACGATGTCATATGCGTGTTGGTGTTTTAGACCATGTGGTCTTGAGTTGGATTTGTCTTTGTCGATAAGCCTGCACGTCTGTTGTGGCATGATGTGTTCTGGTAATGTAGTCAGAGTCTCTTGTGATTTGTTTTGCAACTCCCAACCACGTGTATAGGAAGTTATGTTTCTATCGATTAGGGGTAGTTTAGAGGGCTAACGTTTCATCGGCTGCCGTGTTTTGTTCAGTACGGCTTTCCTCTTTACTTTTACTATTGCTCCTACTCATGTTGTTACTCTTGTCGTTGTTATTGTTGTTACCGCTTTGGTTTCGAGGTAAGGATCTGCGGGACCCTTACTGAGCCAGTGACACAAGGCTCACCCCTGACTTTTCAGGTGTGACTGCTCTTCTTCCTCATGGTCTGGTGGTGCAGTTCGTGATTCTTAGTTGCCAGCTTTGCCAGTGTCGAGCTTCCCCTGACTTGAGGGTATGTTTCCCTTTTTTGTTAGACTTTTCTTATCTTTAGTTGGATTGGACTCTGCTAGCAGCAGTTTAATTTGTTCAATTAAAAATGTAATTTTATTTCTACTATTTTACCCAGGCTCACCTCTCTTCTCTTACACTCTCTCGCTTTCTCTTCACCTCTCTAGCGCAGGGGGGAATGTAGCTTTCTTTTTCTTCTAGTGCCGGAGAGAGGCAGCCGACCCTCTCTTCTCTATCCTTTTTCTCCCTCTCTTTCGCCCAACTCCCCTTTCTGTTCTCCGAAGAGCTTGCCTTTTTATAGAATGGCTAGTGGGGGAGAGTTCCCGCCACTTCTGCCTTGTTTGCAGTGACACCAGGAGACGACCTATCGCGTTGGCTTCTGCTGGTTCGTTACATACACTGGCATTCTTCCGAGGACAAGATGCTCACGGGTTTGCCGGGAGATCTACTATTGCTACCACCGTCGATGCTTGCCTGCTCGTTGTAGCTGCTGCGCTATCAAATAGAGGGAAAGATAGGGCTACACAGCATTGAATGCTCCCTATGCCCAAGACTGATGCGAAAATAGAGCATCTGCTAGCTGATGGGATGTCTTTGGGTTAAACCGGCACAGGGACTGGCGCACCAGTTTGATGGCCTTCAATGGGTGCACCGGTTTAAGCCAAGGGGATTTTCAGCACGTGCCGAACCCATTTTTGAATTCCTGGGTTTTTGCCTAATTCGATCTTCAGCACTTCCAGTTGGGGAGCCGTGGCCATATCTTCTACTTGAGGGGCTTCTTTATCAAGTAATAGACCCTTAGGTATATTCTCGTCCTGATCGGGCGAGGTATTACGTTCGTTCGGCCTTTTCGTCATTGACTCGCTTTTGGGTGCCAAGACTCGCATGCCGTATGATCACCATTTTTTTGATGTTCACAACACCCTTTCGAGGTGTTTGAATGCCACTTGTTAGATGCATCTCTATATCTAGAGAAGCCAAAGAAGCCTACCCCTCCAGTGAAGGACAAGGGGAAGAAGAAACTAGAATCCGGCGACTGGTTCCCTCTGCCGCCGCCTCACTACGTGGCTCCCCCAGAAGTGTCATTCATATCTGAGGAAGAAGGAGAGCTCAGAGCAATTCAACTCAACATTTGCCCTAAATCGGGGGCATTAAAACTCAAAGAGTTACTTGGGGATGTCAAGGTCTCGCTAGGGATCGTCAAGCCCCTAGCTGATGTAGACTACCAAACAGTCGAAGTATTGAACATCCTAGAGGTCCCCAGGGTGGGACATAAAAAAAAGCCCTATATGATGCGTGTTGGGTTTAAAGAGAAAAGCCCTATTCTAGTGTAAAGTTGGAGGATTTATTTGCCTGCCTCTGAACTAATCGTTCGGGAGTTCGAGAAATCTGCCATCCCGTGCTCAGCGACAAACGTGGTCCAGAACCTAATGTGGATCCATCGTCCCACTTTGCCAATTAGCATTGTCAAGAATTTGGGAGGTCCTTCATCCCGTGGTCGGTGCAGACGTCTATCGAATAGCTTAAGGAGTATAAACCCTTCATGGTTTTTGTTAAAGAGGAACTCGCGGTTTATACGCCCGAAGCTATTAGCCTCCAGCATACTACCTAAAATGCAGATAATAGCGGATGATGTTGCATTGATGCCCGGGTAACCGTTTGTTTACTGCAGCTACATTAACACACATTAGCCAAGTTCACAAGCATAATAAATGACAATAATAATATGAACATGAAGCTTAGATTATCATTGAACGAATGAACTTGATTGAACATGATTAAACCATTGCCTAGGTCCTAGGCGGCCAAAGGCTGTGCCTTCTTCAAATGGAAGGCGGCCACAGTGGTGGCCTTCTACTCTGAGGGTGGGTGGGCTTGGCCGCCCATCTACTTTTCTCCGGAAGTAGAGAGTCTAGAGCAAATGGTGAACTTCCCGTCTTATAAGTCTATGCTCGGGAGATGCCCCCGGACATCAATTAGGGCTTCATAGCGGAAGAAAGAAGGGCAAGGATGGCAGCTTCTTCCTTTAATTCCTCCGAGAGTAGAGAGCTCACTATTCTTTCTAAAGTTCAAGGCCATTTGAGCACCTTGGTGAAGAACGGCCAGGTAAGGTTATGTGTATTGTATGTGTGTTTGTTATAATTCCAGCATTGATTTTCGATTTGATCCTTCTCTTCTCTCAATCTTTTTCTATTATTTCAGCCTCTCCCAGCCTTTTCGGGGGTGATACACGCCCGTCATTACGGCTGGCTACATGATTTATTAGCGGTCGTGATGCCCACCATGAGGGTGTTCATGCATCAGTGGCACCTTACGCACTTAATCATCATGGGGAAGCAACTCCATAACATGCGATGGAATTGGGAGGCCTTGGGTGCGATGATCGAGCTGTGGAACCCAGACACGCACCTAGGGTTTGGTTGACCAATTGGCTTGGTTCGGTCGACTAAAATTGCTAGGGATCAGAGTTCTGTAAAAGCTATAGAGTTCGGTCGACCGATGGGAGATTTCTGTCGACCGAAATGTCCAGGGATGAAAATTTACAGAGGTCACAGAGTTCGGTCGATCGACCGGTGAATTCGGTCGACCGAACCCCTCGAGGCAGCACTTGTTGACTTTCAAATTTCTCAACATGGGAAGCCCTTCCTTTTGGATTCTTTAATCCCAAAGCTACCAGACATGCCATGAATTGTGGATCTGTGTTTTGGCATGTCCCTTGACCACCCAAGTTGTATAAAAATATCTTTTTGCGCCAAGAAACCCCAATCACTCAAGGGATATCTAAGGGGGATACCAACGGAGAAAGAGGGCTGCTGCAACACCTCCGTGACCAGTGCTTCATCCAGGGGATTCTTCATCCATCTTCAACTTCTTCAAGATCTTTTGGAGCCATTCAAGTGGAAATCAAAAGGAGATACAAGCTTCATCCAAAATTTGTATCATCTACTCAGGGGGAGCTTAAATCAGAGTTTTTCTTTTGTGTTTCTTCTTCTAAATTTCTCAAGCTTCAAGTGTTTTGTGTTTGTAATCTCTAAACATCTCTGTGTGTGTGGATCTTCCCAGATCCGTGTATGTGTGTGGCTTTCCTTCACATTTCTGTGTGGGTCGATGCTTGTGCACCTTCGTGGGAGTTTCAAACTCTTCACGAGTGTGTGTGTGTGTGTGTGTGTGTGTGTTTTGATTTTGTAATCCTTTACAAGATAGTGTGTGAATCCTCACAGATCGTGAGGGATGGACGTAGGTTGCCATTGTTGCATCCGAACCACCTAAAAATCGTTATCTCTTGTGTGGTTTTATCCCTTTCTCCTATCTCCATTCTGTGCAAACACACACATAGTTTAAATCTTTTGCATCTCTTGATCTAGATTTAGCATAACTTATCATTTTCACATTAGATCTCTGGTATATCAAAATGTGGGTTCGGATTGACAAGGCAAACATTGTCAAGAAGATAACACTTTGCGTGAGTAGAACTTTCGGATTCACACCTCTGCCACAATACTAAGGATCCATTGTGTGTGATAAGTTTTGATAGATCCAATCGTTAAACAACAGATAATTCTGCCTCGAAATGCTCGACTCGCAGGACGGCGGCCCCTTCGCCGCCATCGCCGAACTCGACCTGCTCGACGCCGACGGCCAGTCCATCCCGCACAACGGCTGGACCATCGCCTACGTGGACAGCGAGGAAAAGTCCGCCGAGGACGGCTCCGCGCTCAACGCCATCGACGGCCAGACCGCCAGCTACTGGCATTCCTCCTGGAGCCAGCGCAAGGACCCCTACCCGCACCGCCTCGTCATCGACCTAGGCGCGCCCGTCGCCATCGGCGGCCTGCGCTACACCCCGCGCGCCGGCCAGCAATTCGCAGGCCGCGTGAAAGACTACCGCGTTTACATCGGCGACAAACTCGTCGGCCCGCAGGCCAAACCCTGACGCGAGATTACGCGAAGGCATCGACTTGAAACTCGATGCCTTCGGGTGGACGGCTCTCCGATCACTGTCCACCTCGTCTAAAGTCGATGCCTTGAAGCGTTCCCTTCCTCCGTCCTTCGCGTCTTCGCGCTTAACCAAGCACTCACGGCCCGAACAAAAACCGCCGCGGCGAGGCGCCGGTTTTCTTTTTGAACCAGTCGGAGAAGTGCGAGAGCGAACGAAAACCCAGCTCCGTCGCCACCTCCTTCACGCTCGCGCCCTGCAACCGCAGGCGCAGCCGCGCGTGCTCGATCCGGCGCGCGTCGAAATAATCGTGCGGCGTCTGGTCCAGCTCGTCCTTGAAAAGCTGCTGGATCCGCCGCCAGCCGACCGACAACGACAGCGCCGCCTCCGCCCCGTGAAACGGCTCGTTCAACGGCCTCGCGTCGAGCAACGCCTGCACCTCGCGCACCACCCCGCTCCGCGCCTGCGGCAGCGATGGACGGATCCCGGCGCCCTCGAACACCGCATGCAGCCGGTCAAACCATGCCCAGAACGCGACCTGTTGCCGCAACGCGTGGCTCGCCTCGGGCGCCGGCGCATGGGTCGCCGTGGACCAATCGACCGCGCCCAGCCCGGGGTGCAACTGTCCGATCAGAGCCCGCGACGCCGTCCGCAGCCTGCGGCACGCCGCGTCGCCCGCGACCGCCTTGGCCCCGATGCGGATATTGAGCCCGTCCTCGTAAACCAGATGACGGTCGCCCCAGGTCATCTCGTAGGCGATCGAAACCAGCCGCGAACCGGGAACGATTTTTTGCCGCCGCACCGAGTGCCGCCCGAGAAACAAGTCACCGACATCGCAACGCAGCTCGCGCCCGTCGTCCAAGACCAACTCGATGCCTCCCTCCTCGATGAAGAAAATCGACGCCGGCACCTCAAGCGGCCCTTCCCAGCCCGATGACCCCGCCTCCCCGCGATAGCCCCACAGGATCCGCGCGTTGATTCCCGACTGCAGGCCGACATGGACAAACGAACGCAGGGGCTGATTGGGGAGCGTCATAAAAAGGGGTAAATGAACAAAGCGCTACAAACCAGAGTCGCCGGCCCGGCTCAACGCCCAACTTCCGGCCTCCGGCGAAATTCGGTGCCTTCGGAAAGTCGATGCCTCGGCCGGTGGAGGCACCTGCCGCCATCAGCCCTGAAAACCGCAGCCTCAGCCGCGGCGCCGGAAACGCCGCGCGCACACGGCCCACCCCGCGATCACGCCGAGCATGGCCGCACAGGCCGCCGGCTCGGGAATCGCCGCCGTGCCATCGAGTTCAAAGTAGGGAAGAGTAGGCGAGGTTCTGATGTTCTGAGTCAGGTTGGGCGTCGTGTTGCCATACCACGCCGTACTCTCGGCCGTGGCGACCGACAAGGAGTTGATGATGGAGGAGCCCGAGCCGTTGGCCCAGCCCGCCGTCTGGCCGGTGCTGCTCGTCTGGCTCACGACGATCCAGTAAGTCGTGTCCGCGCTAAGCGCGAACGTTTGGCCGTCGGGCACCGTGAACGTATAGTTCGCCGATGAGCTCGTGGATGCGCCGGAAAAATCCGGTGCGCTGAACGTATAGAGCGCGCTGGAGGTCGAAAGGTCTCCGCTCGGCTCGCCGGAGCCGTTGTCCGCGTAAATTGCCACCGTTATGTCGGGCGTGGCGGTGGTCGAGCCCAGCAGCAGCGTCAACGTGAGGCTCGTCACGTCGTAGGAGGTGTTCCCCATCGTGAACCCGACGGACTTCCAGTTGTATTTCGATGAGCTGTAGCTGATGGCGGATTTGGTCGAACTGATGTTCGACGGCACCGTCGTCGGTGACGCCAGATTTCCGATGATCACATCGGCCCGCGCGGCGGGGAGGAGGGAGGCGACCAGCAGGAAAACAGACAGGAGGGATGTTTTCAGGGGATTCATGACGATGAAAGATAACAAGTTGTCCACGCCTGTCAGCCAATCCGTGACGTTTCCGTGCTGCCGAAATTCGTTTCCATAAAAACGAAACGACATCGCTGTGCTCAGCCCCGGCGCCCGCGGAAACGCCGCGCGCACACGACCAAAGCCGCCGCCGCGCCCAGCACGCTCGCATAAGTCGATGCCTCGGGAATCGCCGAAACGAGCGTGCCGTCGAGCTCGAACCAGTTGTAAGCGCTGGATGTCCCACCTCCACCCGTGGCGTAGTTGGCGGGATTGGACGAACTGCTCTCTCCAAACACGCCGCCCGCCATCGAGGCGCCGATCGTTGAAGTTGGCGTGATCGAGCTGTTCGTGGTGGCGCCAAGCAGCCAAAATGACTGGGGCGCCGAGCCGGAAGTGTTCAACTGTTGCACCACGATAAAATAAGACGTGTCCGCGCTGAGCAGCGCGCTGGAGGGAGCGTCGAAAGTGTAATTCTGCGCCGAAGCACTGTTGGCGAGAGTCGCCGAAGAAGGGTCGATCGTGAAGGTGTAAAGGAGGCTCCCCGGAGCGCTGCCATTGGCCGAGTAAATGGTCACGGTGAGCGGGTAGGACTGGCTGACATCCTTCAGGGTAAGCGTCACGCTGGTCGCGTCGTAGGCCGTCGATCCCATGGTGAACTCAACAGCCTTCCAATAGAATGCGCTGCCGCTGGATACGTAACTGATGGGGGAATTTCTCGTAACGTCCGACGGCACCGTCGTCGACGACGCCAGATTTCCAATAATCACGTCGGCTCGCGCCGCGGGGAACAGACTGACGGCAAGCAGGGAAACCGATAGCAGGATTTTTTTCATGGGGATGGGTGTGCCGCAAAAACGTCCCTCGTTCCCGCCCGCGCTCCAATTCCCAACGATTCCGCGGCGGCGAAATTCGATTCCATGAAAACGAAACCGGATTCTTATTACGGCTCGGTTTTTTTGCCGGGGGGCGCGCATTGTTCACTGAAGGAGAAGACCTGAAGCGCGGTGGGCGCGGAGGTCGTGCCGTCCACCCCGACGGCGCGGAAGAACGCGGCCTCGTCTCCCTGGCACAGACTCGCCTATGGTGTGGGATATTTATTCGGTGGGACAGTTAGCGAAGTTGACTATTTATTATACCGGTGGGGCTAGGGGATAGCATCCCAAAGTCCGAGCCAAAATGGAGCGCCCCAAGCCGGAAAGAAGGGGTTGATAGGCCTAGTTCTATGAGGCTAGGGGAAGTTTTCGAACTCGACGAGGGCGGAGTGCCTCAAGCCAAGAAAAGATTTTATGAACCCAACGTAGTGGGGCAAAAGGTAATTCGAGGGCTCGATGAGGGCGGAGTGCCTCGGGCCAAAGGAAAAGGGTTTTATGATCCCTACCAAGTGGGACAAAGGTTATTTTCAAGCTCGACAAGGGAGGAGCACCTTAGGCCAAGGAAAAGATTTTATGGACCCAGCTCAATGGGATAGAAGATAATTTTCGAGTTCGTCTAGGGCGGAGTGCATCTGGCCAAGGAAAAGGCTTTATAGACACAGCTCGACGGGAATGATGGGCAAAATATTGAGCTCGACAAGGGCAGAGTGCCTTATGTCAAGGAAATGGAGATTTTATTGGGCGGACAATAGGCAAAGGGTCCAAGCTAGTAGTGGTAGGAAAGTCTCGCGAGACAAAGATGGTGCCTTTTAGTGTATTTGAATCATTGTCGGCCGAACGTCAAAAGACATCAAAAATGCATTGTTTGGGGACATAGGTCCCAGCTTAGGGGTAGAGGGTCAGTCTTGGTGAGACAAGTGTGGTGCACCTCCGTAGGATGGGAAGGTGGCAAGGCACCATGAATTCCTGTGAAACTAGGGATGCTAAGATGGGCGATTAGAAGCCAAAAGGCACTTATTTCTTGGCTTGATGAGGAGAAAGTAGCCAACGATGCAGACAACTCGATAGGACTTCTTATTTTCATTCCCCAGCAGTGTTTGGACCCGTATTTGACACAGGAGGCCTAGCGGCCAATGAAGGATCTTTAGCGTCGGTGGGACTGTTGATTACATGGTCTCCCTTGGATATTCAGTACAATCTATGCATCAAATGAATAGCTATCTTCTTTCGTCGTTGATTTCTTCAGGAGACGCTCCGAACAGCTTTGGCTCGGGCTGCCGGTGCTTACGCCAAGTGTTATCCTCTAGACGCTTGTTCTTAGAAGCTACTGTTGAATGTAGTGCCTCACAAACCGGGCAACTATCTCTCCTGTGACTTCCCGTAGCGAAACGGCTTCAGCCCACCTGGAGAAGTAATCTATGGCAGCCTGTATGAACTTGTGGCCCTGAGATGATGGTGGGAACAGTCCCACGATGTCCATGCCCCACTCCGCAAACGGCCAAGTAGGCGCTGTTGGATGGAGTAGATTGGGGGGCCTCCGAGGGACTGGCCCAAAGGCTTGGCATTGGTGACACGTACGAGCATGCTGATTGCAATCTTCGTACATGGTGGGCCAATAAAACCCTTTGAGCTTGATGCTATTTTTCATCTTGGCTCCTGCTTGGTGGGCCCCGCATAACCCGGAGTGGACCTCGTGCATCACGGTCTTTGCTTCCTTGGATGAAAGGCAGCGTAAGAGGACCGATCGGTCCTTTTCATGGACGAGCCTGAAAAACAGGCCGTCAATCAGCTGGTAGGATGTCGCCCTACGTAGCAGTTGCACCCTCTGAGCCCGATCAGGAGGAAGCCAGCCGTTCTTTATCTTGATAATTGGCTCACGCCAATCTTCTTCTTCTGGAGCATTCTCCTCTTGGGTATGTGTTGCACCCGAAATTGTTCTCGAAATATTTTCGAGAAGCTACAATCGACGGAAAGATGGCGTATCGTCAACACTGTCAAATTGCGGAGTACCTCCGTGATTTAGGGTCCATTCGCCCGACTACACAATTGCGATCGGCGTTGCAACGGGAAAATTAACGAGGAAAATACATGCGTATACCCGTCAAAGGAGCCGAGCAAGTGTATCACACGGCACAGACGGACGCAAAGATTCCTCCCCACGCGGCTACGCACAACCGAACAAACAAACAAGATGCTTCTCCGCTCCCACGCGAATCTCCACCAAGATATTGCTACCACGTGGCCAAAGGAGAGCCCCCAAGGGATTATATATAGATTTCTCCTCAACCCAGGGCGACAGAAACGACGAAAAATGGCGCGAAGAGGGGCCAAAAGGCGTGCCCAGGGGTCAAATGACCCCTCCGGGTCACGACTGCGGAGGAAAGGGGGCCTCGACCAGCTGGGCTCCCCACCCCCCCAGCGGGGTCAGCCGACCCCGCCAGGGGGCCTCCGGGGCCGCGTGACCCCGCGGGGGTCCCACCGAGAGCATTTGAGCTTTCCATGGGATATTCAAACCAAGACTTAAACCTTCTTTGACTCGTGTTTTGATTACATTGACTCGACATAAGTTGGAATCCTTAATTCTGGGTTTTTTTATCATCAAAATCATTCAAGGAGACTCAACACAGGTGGCTTGGTGTCACCAGACTTTGGATGGCTAGCTAGACCTACAAATCCAATGGTCCTTGAGTCATGCGACTCAGGTCAAGACTGTCGTACAAAATGGCTCCATGCCGTCAATCTACCTTACTCCTAGAGTCAGAAACCACGACCACAACAATCCTTAAGGTGGCTCATAACCACCGAGTTCATTCCCTTTCCAACGGAGACCAAGAAACTTCCAGCCCCAGGCTAGGTCACAGAACACTCGGTCATAGGCCATACACATGGCCCATACGGAAACCACTTTGTTGGGTTCGTTGCGCTCCCTCTTTGTCTTTGGTAATGGTTTTGATGATAACAGGATATTGTGTGTAAGTTCTGTGGAATATTTCCTTTGGTTCTTACATATCATGAATGTGGTACCTGCACATTATCATGAGAAATTTGAGGTGTCCTTGTCTTAACTTGCTACATATGAGTATTGATCTAATTGGGTTGAATGAGATTCTTGTTTGCACTTAGTTGTATGACGCTCTTATCTTGCTTAAATGAATGGGTGTGGCCACAATATTTTGTCATCATCAAAAATGGAGAGATTGTTGGATTCGTTACGCTCCCTCTTTGTCTTTGGTAATGGTTTTGATGATAACAAGATATTGTGTGTAAGTTCTATGGAATATTTCATTTGGTTCTTGCATATCATGAATGTGGTACCTGCACATTGTCATGGGAAATTTAAGGTGTCCTTGTCTTAACTTGCTACATATGAGTATTGCTCTAATTGGGTCGAATGAGATTCATGTTTGCACTTAGTTGTATGACACTCTTATCTTGCTTAAACAAATGGGTTTTCATGTTGGAGTTCATGGGTTGACAAAGCCTTCATTGTACTCCATGCATATTATTCATTAAGATAGCCATGCTCAAGGAGCTCATCATTCATGCTTATGACCCTACCAGTTGAGTGTGTCGACTCTAAGAGTAGACACTCCCTGAACTAGGGGTGTTGGTTTAAGTCTTTCCAGAATCGTGGCCTTAAAAGTCAAGGTTAGGTATCGAAACCACTCACTTTCGACGCTTTCAACGCCTGTTGGCACCGTGTTTGTGGAAAAGAGTGAACGCATTCAGGACCCTGGACGTGACTAAAGAATGCGTCTAGGAATCAGGATGCAAATTCTTGAATTAAATTAATTTCTAAATTGAGGACGTGCCTGGTCAACAGGACGTGTTTACATTAGTGGGTGCATTCTTCTCAATTTTTCCTATAAATGGAGGACCCCCTCCCACGAGTCAAGGGGCTTCAAAAATCTTCAAAGAGGAGGGGATACTCTACCCAATTCGCTTCCTAGCTCGTGAGATTTTAGGGGGAGGTTCTACAGAATTTTCGAGTGCTCGTGCGCACGAAAGAGGAGTCTGTTTCATCCCACCACATATCCATGCCATCCTCACGCTATCAAAGCTCTCCTCGAAGCCCGCCATCAACATCCCAATAAGCTTTTCTTCCCCTTTGTTCTTCTTCATTTTTACTTTCGTTAGTTGCACGCATCATGTTGTGTTGCCACATCTCTCTTTCCAAGAGAGCTCTGTTTTGTGCATTTCTATACGCCATTGCATTCATCATCTTATTTTTCTACCCTTTGCATCCAAAAGGGGTTCAAAACAACACCAACTAGGTGTGTGCCCATTCATGATTTAATTACTTTCATCACAAGAGATTTATACTACACTACTTTTGTTTTGATCCACTTTGTATTTATTCATTTTCTTGCAAGGGTAACCAAGAGAAAGCCCTCTTTGTCGGCCGGCCGAAGGAAGAGAAAGAAGAAATCCACACAATCTACCGCTTCTGAGGTATAAAAGCAATCACTTATTCTTTCAATTTTGGTGTCCTTGACCTCTAGCTATCACACAATCAACACACACGCGCTAACGCGTGATTTTCCATTTCCTTTATTCCCATCCCTGTTAAAACCTGCGGAGAGTAACTTCTCGCAATGGTTCCTTTATTCTCCATTCCTGTTTAACACCTGCAGAGAGTAACTTCTCATAGCAGTTCCTTCATATCCATTATTTCCATTCCTATTCAAACCCACGGAGAGTAATTTCTCGCAGCGGTCTCTTATGGTGTAATTCCGCATATTTTCTTTCTATTAAAACTAGTGGAGAGCAACCTCCCGAATATCAGGTAGTTCAATGCAAGTTGAGGGTTTATAAGTAGAAGGAATAAAATGTTCTTTCATAGATGTGGGTTTCCCTCCTTGATGGATAGCCATTGATGTTGATCGAAATAAATAAGACCCAAAGGATTTTGTTTCAAGCTTCTCTTTTTTTTTGAATTTTATTTGTGTTGTATTTTTTGTTCTTTTGATTTTGTTTGATTTTGTTTCAGATCTACAATCGTCTACTCATTCTGAGCTATATTGATTTTCATGCTACATTTGATTATTGTTTTCAGTCCGTTGTGTTTTTCTTTTATCCCTATTTTTCAAGCTGCTAGTCAGCGAAGCAAGTTGTGATGCTCAGTGGCAAGGATCGATTCCTCGGGCAGCAAGCTGTGGTGCTCAGTGGTTAGCAAGCTGTAAGGCTCAGCGGTTCAAGCTGTTAGTCAGCAGATAGCAAGCTGTATTGCTCAATAGTTGTAGGGATTCATCCCCGAAGCTGTGGATTAATGGTTAAGCTGTGTGTCAGCAGAAGTCACATTCAGGTTTGAGTGTGGGGTGGACGTAGGTCTCAAGGTTGAGACCGAACCACCTAAAAAATATTTATCCCTTGTGTGATTGCTTATCTATTTATTGCTCTGCTTAGATGCACGATTAGGACCGCTATCAGTTGGAAAACAATTCTGAATACATTTTCATTTGTATGATCTGAGTGTTTCGTCAACTAAGCAATATGTCAAAAGGCGTGGCAGGAAAGATAGGTCAGGTCTGTCTAGAATGTCACCTCTTACGTGAGGAGATCTTAGATCAAACCTCCACCTAGTACTATATTTGGTTGATTGGCTACTTTCTTCATTCGAGTGATATTTGCTGGTGTTTACTCCATGAGAAGAGCATTGCTATTAATTTAGTTCAGTAAGACTAGTTCATTTTAATTTCATCAAATTTTTCACCGGGATCCATTCACCCCCCCTCTGGATCTCAGCCATGCACGCTCCAATGCTTTCACCTATTATCAAAGTGGATCACCAATCCTATCAATTAGTATTAGAGTAGGTTTCTGTGATATCAGATCTAACGGTCTACAGATCTGATCCTATCTTTTTGGTGCATCCATTATTTTCTTTTCTTTGATTTAAATCTATTTTTAATGGCCAATCCTCCGAAGGAAACCCGAGCATGTTCAAGCAAGCAAAATGAGTAGTTGTCCAAGCAAGGAAAACCTAAGTCAGAGGACAGGTGAGCAAGAGTGAAAGGTGTTTGAAGAAAGGTTTGTGACAAAAGGACAAAATAGTAAAATCATCTTTTTACTGTCATATGAACCGGGAGGACTTGAGCAGAAAGTGTGTGTCTATCACATGAAGGGCAGACGAGTGGCACGTGAACCCAGGTGACCAATGATGGGCACGTGATCCAAGGTTTGATGTTAAAAATATTCTTCTCTCTCCTACCACATGGACGAATGAGAAATAAAAGGTATTAAACCCCTTTCCCAAGACTCTCTCGGAGCATCTGTTCTTCGTATAAAAAGAGACATTCATCCCTCGGAGATAGTAGAAGCAACTGAGAAAAAGAGACTGATCATTTGAGAAGAAAAAAATAGAGCCAGTGAGTGAGCAGAATAGAAGAAACGAGAGAAAAAGAGAGAAGAGCTGAGAAGAGGATTGAGAGAAGAGAGAGTTCGAGTCAGAGCAGCCGGTCTCGATTGAAGATCCGTGCTCATCAATTCTTGGATCAGATCTAGAACTGTCCTTGCTCCTACAAGAGCTACATATGGTTTTGAGTTCTATTTATTTCATTTTTCCTTGTTCATGTCCTTGTTTTAATTTTCACTTTATTCTTCTGAATCCCTGGTTAGGGATCGGGTGTTCCCTCTGAGTGTTTCAGTGGAAGGGAGAGTTATCTCCAGTGCTCCTTCTGAGAGATCAGAAGAAGGGAGGTGTTCCTCCGATTGTCCCCTCTGTGTCATCAGAGGAAGGGAGATCTCGATCTCCAGTTGTTGAGTGACTGGGTGTTGCTCACGGGGTTCCCTCTGTGTCGTAGAGGAAGAGAGGACTGGTTCTCTGGTTTTTGAGTAACTGGGTGTTACTCAGGTTTCCTTCTGATTCGATCAGAAGAAGAGAGGAGAGTGTTCCTCTGGGTCAAGCTATTTGGCAGCATCTTGTTGCAGACAAAGTCTACTTCTTGCGGTTTACAAGGTGAAGCCTCACTCAGGTTTGAGTGGGGGATGGACGTAGGTCTGTGGGTAGCAGACTGAACCATCTAAAATTTCGTGTCCATCGTGGTTTGCTCTGTGCGTACTTTCCATATCTTTGATTGGTCTCTCTATATACATGACTGATTGAGGCTCCACTAGTATGTAAACTGCTTTGTAATTCTTCCCACCAAGGCTGCAATACCCAAGGGGGAGATTTATTGTATAATATGGTATCTACAAGTATGAGCGAATCTGAACGAATTTCTGTTATGAACATGTGCAAAGAGTTGACTAGGCGCAAAGCATCCAATATAGCCCTGCCCTCAGCTTGAATGATAGAGCCACTGCCATAGAAAAAGGAAAAACCCAGCAAAACATCCCCTCTGCTGTTTCTAACACAGCCACCTCCGCCAGCCATACCATTTTCAGATTTATAAGAACCATCCACATTTAGAGAGAGACCAACTGTGGGGGGAATCCATTTAACAATTTGATGTTGGGGCTTCTTGGTCATAACAAAGATATTAAAATGCCGGATAATAGAACCAAAGTTAGAATCTGAAAACTGCTTGAACCTAACCTGAAGCATGATATCCCTTACATTTTGAAGAATGCCATCCAGTGATCTTGTAACATTTGGTTTGATATCTTCAAATCTGTACCTGCACCTTATTTTCCAAATCTCCCATATAGTTAGGACAATAATGAGCAGTGGGATAAAACCATCTGGAGTGGCCAGGTTAGCTTCTGAGATACACCAAGGGAGCCAGTCAAAGATGGAGCCAGATCTAAAGCAGTAACCTGAAAGCAGAGGTTTTAATTGCTCCCATAAGTGTTCAGCCAATTCTCCCCTTAAGAATAAGTGATTGAAGTCTTCTATACCCCTGTTAGACTGACAGCAAGAGCAGCAAGAAGCAATATTCACACCTATGGACTGAATTTTGGAGTCAACAGGGACTGCTTGTTGTAGTAACTTCCAGCAGAATAATCCAGCCCTGGGGGGGAACTTACAGTGCAGGAATTTCTTTCTATCCGATCCCACTGAACTGGAATCAGATTGAGCCATCAGTGTTTTGTAGACTGATTTCACTGTTAAAATACCTGAATGGGTATACTTCCAAATTGGAATATCATTCCCTTCTGATAAATCAAACTGCTTTAGATCTTGAGAAATCACTGCATCTGATATAAAGGACCAGGCCATGTGCTGAGGATTACTCAAAACATCTCTGACTGAGCAATCTTCTATCAAATTAGGAGTAGAAAAATATTCTGTTAACGGAATTCTGTACCAGGAGTCTTTAAAGAATCTAGTGTGAGACCCATCTTTGACAATCATTCTCAATCCAGAGTGTAAAATACTTTTTGCTTTCTGAAAGTCTTTTTTTCCGATTCCAGCAGGGAAAGGGTGGGTGCAATCAGATATATGCTGACCTTTCAGGTATTTACTTTGGACAAACCTAGCCCACAGCGAATCACTAAATAGAGCATGCCATAATAATTTAACTTGAAAGCTCAGCTGAATATCTTCCAATCTTCTAATGCCCAGGCCCCCAGATTCAATTGGACTGCACACCTTATTCCAAGCCAGCCAATGCTTCCTATGAACAGGTTCTGTTCCTTGCCAAAAAAAGTTGGCATATCCAGATTGGGCCGTTCTTCTTCTTTACGGGCACAATGTTGGCTAGCTAAGTAGTGTATTGATTTTCTGCTACGAAGTCAACGTCTATGAGCTTGTCGACCTCCTTGCAAACTTGACTTCTCAGTTCTTGCCTCATCCGTTGAGGTGATTGCTTCACTAGTTCAGCCTCGAGGTTAATGGCTAATATATGTTGAGCAACTTCAGGGCTAAGACCTAGCATTTCTTTATAGTTCCAAGCAAAGCAATCTCAAAACTCTTAGAGTAATTGTATGTGTTGTTCCCTCTCATCTGAGTGAAGGAGAGCACTGAGGAAGATTGGCCTTGGATCATTCTGCATGCCGAGGTTTACTTCGATCAATTCATCAATAGTGGCCTGGCCACCTTCTTCTCTCTCCGGAGGAGCTGGCTATAAATCGATGAAGTCTTCATCATCTTCTTCGGCTTTGAGGACATCATAAATATCTTCTTGGTTCACCTGGTCTTGAGATGAGGCTCTGCCAGATTTTCCTTCCAGTTCTTGGGCTGACATTGATGCCAATGGCAAGCTCTTCGGGCTGCTGGGATGTTGACCCGTGGGTAAGTCACCCCAGGGGCCGTGACGAGTTCTTCAACTTCTTGACCCTGCGGGGCGTTATTAGAGGTTGAGGCAAACTCCGCTTCGATGTGTTCCCAGCATTCGTAGGGGAGATCAGTGCTTGGCCCTTCATCATTCACTCTCTGTGGCTTCGGGGTGTCTCCGGGCATAGCATGCTGTGGGACTTCTTCAATGTCATCCCGATATTCTATGAGGCCCTCGCCCTCGCCCATGGAGGTGGAGCAGGAGACCACATTTACTTCATGGTATCTGCAATCAGCCAGGCTGGCGGCCTCCATGGTCAGGGGAACGATGATGTACGCCTCCCTTTTGTTGTTTGCTGCATGGGCAATTGCTCACAGTTGGAGGCCGGGTTTGCTCGGTCTCGGATATGCCTTTGGGGGCCCGATAATGGATCGAGACCATATGGACTCCCCTCTCATGAGTGCATGCCTCATGTGGGCACGGTGGGTTTATTTCATATTCTCCCATCCATAGTTTGCCCCTCCTTATCAACGGGTGAGATCTTTGAACACGTAACAATCCTCGATTGGGTGTCTTAATACCCGATGATAGGGGCAGAAACAAGGATCATTAGCTTTTTCGGCATCCTTCGGCCTCTTAGGTTTCGGCAAAGTGATCTTGCCACAGTGACAAGTCCATTAGAAAATCCCCCGAGTTTTATTCCTTGGGAAAGAATAAGGTTTCTGCATCTTCTCCCACAGCGTGAGGACTCGTTCTGCTGGCCGGCTAGTTGAAGGACTAGCTACTTTTTCCACCCTTCTCCTTGAGTGCATGAAAGCACTAAGCTTGGTGCTCAAGGATTGATTCTCCCATTCCGCAGTGGTTGCAGAGGGGCGTCCCAAGTTCATGGATCTGTCCTGCCGGAGGTGGATGCCCCTAGTTAGATCATACAATAGTTTGGTCATTTTGGCCAACTGTGCCTTTAATATCTCAATCTCTTGCTACTACTCACAGCACACTACGAACATGACATGGTCGTATTGGGAGAAGTCTGGAGCGTGGCTTAGACCACTGCCTCCTGTTCCATCGTCAGGCGGAGATGGCAGAACCCTATCACCATGACTATCTGGGACTGGCCCCTCAGGAGTGGATGGGACCACCCCTATATCCCTACTTGGAGGTGGGTTCCAAAGGAACACTTATTCATCTTGGGTTTCACCGGCTGGAGGCATATGTTGCTATTGGCTTCCTGTGCATCTGGATCTTCTAGGGAATCATCGACGGTCAGAGCCGAGATATCAAAGAGAACAAATGCCAGCCTATCAAAAATAATAAGTGTACCTTCAACCAATCCACCCTCCTCGGTGGCTTCTGACTCAGTTTCCTGCAGGGCTTGGAGCTTGCCCTGCCGCTTCTGGTTTCCTTGAGGCTTGTTCGGTGTAGCTTTCTCGGACAGGAGAGGACACTCAGGGATATGGTGGTCCCTGCTCCCACAATGCAAATAGGAGCCTAGCTTGCACCAGCATTTTTCCATCTTGTGACCTAGACAGTCACAGTACTTGCAAGGAGCCTTGGATGATGCAACTGGTCCTGACTTCTTGTAATCACTTCTCGGCTTCTTGTCCTTCCACGAACTAGACCCGCCATTGGGCCTCTTCTTGCCATTGTCGAGTTTAGAACTTCCTAAATTAGTGGTTTGCTCTTTCTTAATGTTCCTTCTTCGAATCCTCTTAGTCATCTCCATGGTATCTTCTAGGACTTGAGCCTTCCTCACAATCTCAGCATAAGTGTGGATCTCTAGAGGTGCTAATTGGTTAATATACTGAAGCTTCAATCCATTCAGAAATCTTTTGGCTTTCATCTTTTCAATAGATACCAAATGTGACGCATAGCGGGATAACCTGGAGAGCTGAGCTTCATATTTAGCAACTGACAAGTTCCTTTGTTTCAAAGTAGCGAACTCTGCCGCCTTCTTCTCTTATACTCTATCCGAGAAATATTTGCTGTTAAAGAGCTCCTCAAATTCTTTTCATGATACCTACTTATCTCCTAGGGTGGCTTTTACTACTTCCCACCACGTACGTGCATCCCGTTCCAACTGGAAAGTAGTCAAGAGAACGTGCTCCTAGTCACTACATTGCATAACTTCAAAAATATGATCCATCTCTTTTAGCCAATGCTCGGCTTCATCTAGATCTGTCGAACCACCAAATTGTGGGGGATTCAACCCTCGAAAGTTCCAGTGGCGATCACCGCTCCTTGGTGTGCTCCTCCTCTTTGGGCCACCTGCTGGAGGGCTCGAGTCAAACCCTACACTATACGCTGCATGTCCCTCCACTGCGCATGTTCAGCTGCCATCGAGACAGACTCCTACACGTAGGGAAATTAATTAGAACAACCTAGCGGGAATCTTTTAGAGTTCATCAATTAACTCAACCCAAGTCTGAGAAGATGTCATGAGAGGAATATGAGCAGTACCATGGAGTAAGAATGGAAAATGAGGATATTGGTCCAACTGAGATTATTCAATTCAAGAACATTGAGGATTTCAATTGACCAATTGGTATTTTTGTTCAACAAGAAAGGACAGAATCAGAGTCAAAAACATAGGAGATAGTAGACAGAACTTATGTAAAGAGGTGTCGACTCTGGGTGTCGACATTTCTTCAGAGACACTTACATCTGCCTAGATCAAGCAACATGGACCTGCTTCGACTTGACCTCTGAGCATCCTATTATGGACTCCCCCTATCAATTGTGCAAGAGAAGATAGACTTAGGATGTTTTTGACACTTACTTCCCCTGTCTATGTGCATTATTACTGGACACAACATTGAACTCACATGTATGAATTTTGGCTGTCATGACTGTGAAAGATGAGATGCATGACCTAGACATACTCTTGACCAAGAGTACCTGGCAGAGGACTAGCCTCTACGCATAGTGTTGGTTTCCAGATAGAAGAGATCTGCCCTTCTCCCAGCATGCCATTTGATATACCCTTAAGGTCAAGATGAACAGAATGCAATACAATGTATGCAGTGACAACCACTGACAAACTGAATCATGTGCATATGAAACATCATAGAGAAGGCATTTATTCCAACCATTAGAAACTCAAGCAATGAAGTCATCATGCTGAAATTTACATAAACCAAGTTCTCTTTTTAAGAATTTAAATCTTTCATTTCCAAGAGGTTTAGTAAATATGTCAGTAATATGTTTTTCTGATTCTACAAAGTTCAGTTCAATTTCATTCTTACTTACTTCATCTGTCAAGAAGTGGTGTTTTATCTCAATATGTTTAGTCCTAGAATGATGAACATGATTTTTACTTAAGGAAATAGCACTAATATTATCATAAAGAATAGGAATACATCCAAGTTTTATGTGATAGTTAATAAGCTGGTGTTTAATCCAGAGAACCTGGGCTGCACAATTTCCTGCTGCAACATACTCAGCTTCAGCAGTAGAAAGAGCAATAGTGTGTTACTTCTTAGATGCCCAAGATACTTGACAACCACCTAGATATTGACAATACCTACTAGTACTTTTTCTATCTATTCTACACCCTACATAGTCTGCATCAGTATCTTTACCGGAGGCATAGCAAGTGTAAACCTTTATGCTATCCACGGCGTCAGACATTTGAACCACCCTCTGCTTCCTTGGTGGTTGGACCCCAGGATGAGGGGGTGCCCTAGTCTATCAAAAACTAATGATCGTGTCGAGGGAGCTTGCGTCAGCTTGTCAAAAACTGAAATTCGTGCCAAGGGTGCCTAAGCGTAGCTGGTTCCTTTCACCCGGACCATCTCTAGGACTTGAGAGGTAAGGTTCAGGTTACGATAAACCCCCTTTCTCTTTGGCCCCTGTCGACGCAGGGGTTTGACATCTTGGGATGCCGATGCACGTTGATCTTGGGCTTGCCTGCCCTGGCTCTCCAAATTGAGTGAGCCTCTTGCTTGGTGACCCACACTTGTTTGATTTTTCAGGGGCGCTCCACAGTTGAGCCACCTATATTCTTGGAATTGGACTTCTTCTTGAAGTCTGGTTTGTCTTCCCGCACCCAGTTGTGGACCACAGAATTATTTTATCGTAGATAAGATTGAAGGTTTAAAATGTTCTTGTTGAAAAGAAACATTTCTCCTCTGTATATAGAAGGTGATTCCGTGGGTGCGCATAGTATCAGACGATTTGGGTTCGGGTGCTGAACCTCTCCTCACTGACCGAAGTCAGTGTTGATTTACATCGGCCTAACGTCCGGACACCTTTGTTTAGCTATCAGAGAAATTCTAAAGTATTCTGTAGAGGTTCTGATGTTGAGGGCAAACTCATTTGGAGGGCTCACAATGTCCATTCACCTACCACCGACCAACAGAGCAATTGAAACTAGGGTTTCAACTGAGGCCCCTCATATTGAGGCAAAACCATAAAATTTAGGATAAGGGATATGATTTAGTGGAGGCCGTAGGCCCATTTGAAGTCGCGGGAGGTTTCCTGGACTCTGGGGGTATTTTGGTAATTTTACACTCCCAGGGGTATTTTGGTAATTTTACCAAGCCATGGGCATTCCCGGAATTTCTGGGTTGGAAAGAAGGCATGATAAGGTTCCCGACTCCCCAAGGCATTGAGGCCGTTTCTGGAGGGTCTTAGGGGCTACTAGGTCTTTTCTAGGTCACAGGGGTATCTTGGTAATTTTACCATGCCCTATATATAGGCCTAGGTTTGAAGTGATATCCGACCCTACGATGAATAGTGCCCCTAACTTTCTATGTCCCTCAGACTGCGGTCATGCTTACTCCCTCGGGAGCCATTATGTGTACCCTGTGGCACTAATGGGCCAAGAATAATCTGTAAAACTCATCTGGGCTATCATCTTTGATATGTCCATTTGTTTTGGAGCCCGTTTCGGCACTCTATGGACGGGTCTCCTATACCTCTCCCCTAAAATATTTCGATAGTTTAACTCCGCATTATGTTTCTTGGGCTTTTCGCTTAGTTTTCACCCCTTCTTGTGGTAGCGATCTCATGGCTGCTTACGTCGAATAATGAGGAGCCGCATACCCAGTTTAAGGGAGTAAATTAGTAATAGGCACCATTCCCAGCATACATGGTCCCAACAAAACATGAGTCTGCCAAACGCGATCATGCTAGGTCCACACTCGTAGACCCATATGTGTGCACCGTAATGCTATGAATGGTCTCAAAAGAAGAGGTAGTGACCAATCGTCAACCCTATGAGTGATACGAACTGCTTAGAGGGCTAGCCCTAGAGTTCCCCACTCATCATAGGGTACGAGAGTGCCATCTGGGCACGTCCATCTTTTCGGGGTTCGTCTCGACACTTCATAGACGATTCTCTGATACCCTCCCCGACATTCTTCGGGATAGGGGAGATGTTGTCGAAATATTCATTTGAATTTGTTGAATAAATACATGAATGAAGATCCAATAAAAGAATTATAATAATAACAATAGTAATAATAGTAACAAGATGATCTTGAGCTAGCTCGCATAAGCGTGGAGCAACTTCCGTCTATATATCCACTCGTATTCAGTTGCATAAATATAAGTGCTTGCATTTCTCGATTCCTTGGTATATCAAATGGTGATTTACAGAAAGTCAGATTACGTGTGGCTGAAATGTATCACTATGCATGATGGTGATCCTCGGATCTATATTCTCTGCCCTCATACTAGGAACCAGTTAAATAGAATAAATATTACCATATTGCATGCTTGTATGCATGATTAAATCCTATTCCATTTCATAAAATAAGCATCGTTCGCATGTATTCTTTTCAGCCCCAAGGGCTCTTCTACTTTGGTGATTAATCAAGGGTTTTCCTTCTTTTGGAATGATGTAATTAACACCATAGCCTCTATGGTGAAAAGAAGAAAAGAAAGAAAAGGGCACAGGGAGGAACGGGGGGTTGAGCAGGGGTGACTACTCCCCACTCCCCCAATGCCTCTTGCTACATCAAGACCCTCTCCCTCTCTCTCTCTCTCTCTCTTACTCTCTTCTCTGGTGGTCGTCGGAGGGGGACCTCATGGCGGAGCTCTCCTCTTCCCTTCCTATTCTTCCTCTTCTCTTCTTTCTATCTGCTTCTGTGCACTGTCTCGATGTTGCTTTTTTTTGTGTCTTCTGTCATCTATATTTTGTTCGCCGGTGGAAGAGGGGCTTTTAAACCTCAACGGCAGGAGCCTTCGAGCGTGGAGTGATGGAGGCGGGAACGCGGGTTATAAATGGGGATTTGACTTGAGTTGTACTTGGTTGACAGGAGGTAGGCTGTGTGTCCCCCTCCCCGTTTCACACCTCAACAACCCCGCTGCGCGTCGAGGATCCATAGGATGTGGCGTAAGATCCTCCCTACCAGACACGTCATTGGAGGAAAGTCAGGTCGTGCCGTTGAAAGAGCTGGGCGTACCACTGGAGAACGTAAAGAAGGCGTGCCGCTGAAGGGGTGCGAGGGCGTGCTACTGAAGACCTCGCTGGGTGTACCACTTAAGGCTTTGCTAGGCGTACCACTAAAGACCTCGCTGGGTATACCATTGAAGGCTTCACTGGGCGTACCACTGAAGACCACATTGGGCGTGCCGTTGAAGACCTCGCTGGGCATACCACTGAAGTCCCGTATGGGCATGCCGTTGAAGTGGCTCATTTTGAGCCCGTTTGACGATCCACTTAGTTCTCTTCGAGGCCCACGAGTTGTGAGCCCCCTAGGGGTTGGTTTCTCTTCGCTGTCGTGACTCTAGGAGTGGCTTCACAGTAGTGTACTGTTTGTTCGGAGGGTCCAGACGGGACGTGTTCTCTGTAATCTCTTCCGTTGAAGTTGTTTATTGATGTTAGATTGGTTGGGACATGTGAACGTGTAATTTTACATGTCCACAGCGTGTCGATCCTTCCAACAGGACTTGGGAGATGAAAGTGACTTGTGAGAACTGACGAAATACAAATCGCATATCCGGTTTGAGCCCAACACTCAAATAACTCAATTCAAAACTAAGTTAGTTTTCAAAAGTAACTTAGTTTAGAAAAGGAGATGACCCAACTTATTGGTCATAAAACGGGTGTCAACAGATGCCCCTCCTTAACGTCCTCTTTGTAGGGGAGCGAGAGGAGGTGAAACGAAAGTAAGATGGAATATGGAGATGAAGTAGAAATGTCACGGAGTGGACTGAAAAGTGGGCGTTAAGGAAAATAACACCCGTCCTCAACCAACGAGTGATAGAAATCTTCTGGAAAACTTCGAACCAATCACAAGGAACGACAAAACCGAATGACGCATGTCTGGAGGAACTAATAACTAAGGAAAGGTAAAAACACGACCAACCTCCTCACTGGAATGCACAGCTGATAGGTGGTCGAAGCAAGCGAAAAAGAAAAGAGATGAGTAACTAAACTCCAAACAGGAATCCTCAGCTAACCAGACTGAGCAACAGGACCGAAGGAAACCTTCCAACTCATAATGGAATGACTCTCCTTACTCGAGATCATGGATACACAGTTATCCACCATTACTGAGATACTTTGGACAGATAAAGGCACATGAATGCTCAAAGATGCGTATGATGCATGCTGGGTTAAAGGAAAAAAGAAATCATCAAAACGAATGCAAAGAAAGGATTCAAATAAGAAGATACTCAAGAATAGTATTGCTAGACCGGACTAATCAAGGTCAGGATACCACCTGCAACCACGGCGTGCAAGATAGAACCATCGGCCCTCAACTTTTCCAACCTAATGGCCTATCCAATGATTAAACATATGCACTTAGATCATCATTATTTTTGGTAAAGGGGAACATCAAATCCTAGAACACATGAATGACTAGCCGGTTCTCGAGATAATATATCATAGGTACCCTACAATAATGCATTAAGGGATTATGGATCGAGATACTTACCTGACTTATGTGCCTGGCGAGATGTGAACATGTGATGGCGTTTATGACTTTCTCTTTTTTTAATATATGTAAACAAGAGGGTTAGGCATCAACAAATAAGCTCATAAAATAAGCATGAAGCATAATAAGACATGAACCATTCAATAATGAAATAGATAAAGCATTGTAATTCACCAAATAATTCAACCACAAAAGGCCTAAGAAATGACCGCTAGAGGATCCCTAACAGTTTACAAATGGACGGCGAACGGACGTCGGTTCATATTCTTCGAGGGAGACATCCACATCTAAATTCAAATGAGTAAAATCTACTATCAGACAAGTCATACCTTTCTGGAGGCTTGCTAAAGTCGTCATTGGTCTTCTACTAAGAGCATCTACTACAACATTAGCTTTACCTAGATGATACTGGATAGAGAAGTCAAAATTCTTGAGATATTCTTGCCATCTTCTTTGCCTCATGTTAAGTTCCTTTTGGATGAAAAGGTATTTCAGACTTTTGTGGTCCAAAAATATAGTGAACTTCACCCCATAAAGGTAATGTCGCCAGATCTTTAAGGCGAAAATAACTGCAGCTAACTCCAGATCATGTACAGTGTAGTTTTCCTCATGCCACTTTAATTGCCTTAAGACATAACAAATCACCTTGCCATGTTACATAAGAACGCACCCGAGGCCAATGCCAGATGCATCCGTGTAAACCTCAAATCCACCTCCTTCAACAGGAAGTGCTAGGACAGACGTAGTGGTGAGGTGTTCTTTAAGAATTTGAAAACTCTCTTCATAATCCTTCGTCCATATGAAGGGATTTTCCTTCCTTGTAAGTCTAGTCAAAGGGGTGATAATTTTGGAGAAGTCTCTAATGAATCACCTATAATATCTAGCCAAACTGATAAAACTTCTAAATTCAGAAATGGTCATTGGTCGGTTCCAATTCTTGACAGCTTCTACCTTTGAAGGGTCAACATCGATACCTTCCTTTGAAATAATATGGTCAAGAAAAGAGACCTCCTTAAGCTAGAACTCGCACTTGCTAAGCTTTGCATTGAGTTACTGTTCTCTTAGAATTTGCAAGGTTATCCTCAAATATTCTTCATGTTCTTCCTTTGTTTTAGAATAGACAAGAATATCATCAATAAATACGACCATAAATCGATCAAGATACGACTTGAACTCATTGTTCATGAGTTGCATAAATGCTACAGGGGCATTGGTTAACCTGAACGGCATGACTACGAACTCATAATGCCCATATCTACTTCAGAAAGATAACTTGTAGATGTCTTCTTTCTTGATCCTTAGTTGATGATAACCCGACCTGAGGTCGATCTTGGAAAACTCGGCCCCAGAAAGTTGATCAAATAGCTCATCGATACGTAACAACGGATATTTATTCTTGATGGTGAGTTGGTTGAGTCGCCGGTAGATAAGTTTTTTGTAGTGGACAGAGACAGACATGGGATAGATACAACCATGGAATGCAGAATCGGCCTGGGATCGCCCAGGATCGGCCTGGGATTGGCCGATCCGGGCCGATCCCGGGTATGGATCGGTTCAGGCCGGATCAGGATTGGATCGTTTCGCCCGAAATCCGATCGGATCGGGCGATCCGATCTGATCCCAACCGATTCTGCCTTCCATGGTTGATATATTACCTTGTTCTTGAAGGGTGTGTCGTTGTCTGACATTATTTGGCTAGGAGTGCCAAATCTATAAATCATGTGATGTTTGACAAATTGAACAACAATTTCACCCCTCACTTCTCGAAGAGGAGTGCCAAATCTATAACCTGAGTCCAGTTAGCTTCCTCCGGCTGCACCTGGAAGGTGACATTGATCGCCTGAGCAATTATCTCGGGCGGTAGCTCCTGGAACTCTGCGAGGCCGAAGTGGAGCCCTTGGGGACTTTGCAATTCCACCGATTTTGCTTTTGTCAGTGACTTTGCCTGTTTGAGCTGTTGAGTACTTCTACAATTGATGACCCTATTGGCTCGACACAAGACTTAGCTCTAGGCTCTCCCGCCCTAGCTTGGCCTTTATTATCTGGCTGTGGATTTCCCCCTATGACGATGCCAGGTTGACTCAGCTTGTAAAGGTGCTTGGAACCTCCTTCTACGACTTGGCTTTTTGGGCTTTGGGCCCTAGGCCCCTCACACCTGGCCTTGCCTTTAGGGTTTGGTTGAGGATTGTTGCCCGTAGACTTGCCCGACTAGACTTGCTGAGAGGTGGGCTTAGTCTCCCGTGGCCTGGCTTGCACCTGTTGAGTTTGCTGGAGAATCTTCTCAGTGACCTCTTTAAGATGTCGCTTGCCGTCGAATTCTCCTGCGCATCGATTTCCCCTTTTTGGATGAGGACTTCAATGCAATCTTGAACCTTCAAGCATTCCCTAGTGGGGTAGGACACCCTGGCATGATATTTGCAGTATCGGGGATGGCTCTTGGCTGTTTCATTGTCGTAGGATGGGGATCACGTGCCATTACTTGACCTTCTTCCAGGAGCTTGTCGAAAATCTTCTCAGTGTCCTTGGGGAAAGAACACTGATGAGAGGGTCGCCACCCTGGGTACCACAGTGTGGGGCTTTGGAGACCATCCATCTTGTTGGCTAGACTCTCTTGGGGATTGGGGTTCATGGTGGGAGATGGAGAGGATGTCGGATAAAATTGGTAAGGGGTGCCTCTATGGGTATCCATGGGGAAGTGATGATGCACGGGGTGATTAATGCAAATGCCCTAGGACTTGACTTGTGAGAACAAGCCAATGACTTGCTCTGATACCATCTGATGTGAGACGACCCAGGGATGCAATGGGATGACCCGAGTGATCCTTGGACCTAGACTCGCAAGCACAAAGATTAGCAACGGACTTGATGTTGGTGGTTGTACTCACTCGGTGCGCACTCGTTCCCGAAGGCAATTCGGGGATGATAGCAAGGGTCCGGCACGGGATCTTGATGTTCCAAGGCTTGGCATGGCTCAGGGCTGACCCCGAAGGGGTTGGGACTCCCACGTTCATGGGCGGCCAGCATGTCGAGGGCGCAGGTCATGTGGTGGTTCATTCAACTCTCGCCACGGTGATGCATACAAGCAAGTGGAATTCGTGGTTGGGTAGTCACTCTCTGGCCGACGGCAGTAAGATATGATACTAAATTAGCAAAGGTAATGACCAGGAGAGAGGACCAAACACTTATCCAATCAGTTTGAAGAAATAGATTCTGATCGGAGACGATGGGTGAGCAGGGAAGTGTGGGAACGCCACCCGCACGCTGCACCGATGTCGCTTGACCTGCGAGAATTAGATACACCACTACACCTCACGTAGGAGGGTGACCGTGGGGTGGAGAAAATAAATTTTACAATCAAAATTTACCTCCACACAGGGAGGAGCTATCAGTCGGCCAGGCGAGGGGTAGGGAACGGAGGAGGTCAGAGTCGGCCAACTTCTACCAGCGCAGTCTGGTTCGCTGTCCACACTGTCAGCCACCAGCATCTTGTCGACAGTGGAACTCTCTGATGGGGCATCCGACAGAAGCAAGATTGGTGCCACTAGAAAGCTGCCCGTGTTGGGCTGCACCAAAAAGAAGAATCGCCCTGGTCGGAGCTCCGACGAGATAGGGCTGCCAATTCCCACGAAACTGCACAGGAAACACTTTTAGCAGTCCAGAGGGATCTTGATTGGGGTAGTGCTCTCAGCTGGGATGTCATATAGAGTCGGGACCACCTTTTCATTAAACCCATTTGTTAAAGCTTTTAGAAATTAAAATGGGCATTTACATAATTTTTCCTCTATTGGGGGTTATTAACAATTAAAGGTTTAAAAATAAAAAAATAATATAATCAAAAAATTTTACCAAAACCAACGTGGGGGAGAATCTCCCCATTCCATTCTCTCTCCCCCTCTCACCCTCTCCTTCTCTCCAACACACACTCTCCCCCTCTCTTGCTCTCTCGGTGGATCCATCACCCTGGGGCGTTGCAGGTTAGACGGGTGGTGTCCTTGGTGAGCCTAGGACGCGTGGAGTCTGGCGTTGCTGTCGTAAAGCCAACAGAGGATCGTAGATGTGGGAAACCGCGAGAGAAGGGCGCGGCTTCCACGACTAGAACAACGAGAGAACGATGTTTTCGGCTTAAACCAAGTAGGGGGATGGCTTCCTTACCACCTTAGGATCACTTCCCCACTCATGCCCATCGTCTTTATGTCTTAAACAGCATGCACATCGAATTTGTGTTTTCAAAGCATGAAAATTGTCATATATGTTTTAATCCCTCCATGCCTATTTTCTTTATGTTTTTGGAGTTTAAATTTATGTGAAATGGTCATGGCAAGGCAGGGAATAGGTGTTTTCCCGTCGATTCGAATCAATTGGGAGGGGTTTCTGTTGAGATCCCCACGTTTTCGATTCTTTGGTAGGTAAACGGTCCTACCAGAGACCGCTAACGAACAGAGTATGGCGGTGAACCTTAGCGGTCTAAAGTTAGACCATTTATAACTTAGTAGCGGTCCAATGATAGACCATCTACTGACCTTCGCGGCCAACCTTTCGACTGCGTACGACCGTTGACCAATAAGGCGGTGGAGTTACGCGGCCCATACTTGGACCGTTTACCACTCTTTCGTGACCAATCGTGCGACTGCCTAGGAGCCCTTGGTGGCTTAGACTTTGACCGCGTACGTCCCTTTGCCTTGTAAGGTGGCGTGAGCCTCACGGCCCATTGGTAGACCGCTTATATCCATGTAGCGGTCAATCATTTGACCGGGTGATACCGTAGCGGCCCTATATTCGACCGCTTATGCCCAACAGATTTTAAATTCAAGCATGTTCATTTAATTATGCATATTCGCCATGTTTAAATATTTTTACAAACTGTGGCATATGCTAGTCTCTCGGTTGGGGGTTGGGTGGGTTTTTTAAAAAAAAATTATTAAATATATTTTTTTGTTAAAAACCCTCATTTTACCCTTTAAATCCCCAATTTCCATAAATTACATAAATATCTAATTTATTTATTAAAATACTTTAACTCTCTCAGAAAAATGTCAGAAAATAGTCAAAAAATCTGTAAAAATCGACAGATCTGACAGAATCGGATCTAGGTCCGAACCACTACGGATCCATTAAGACACGGGCGCTACAGTCCCTCCCTCCTAATAAAAATTTTATCCTCAAAATTTAAAAGGAAAGGAACAGGAAGAACTGAGAAAGGAATTATACCTCATTGAAATAAGAAAGGAAAAAGTTACCTCATCTCATTGTCGCGTTCCCAAGTAGCTTCGTGACCTGAGTGACGTTGCCAAACAACTTTAACCAGAGGGATTACCTTGTTCCTCAACTACTGCTCACGACGATCTTCAATTCTGACAGGGAACTCTGGCGTGGATAAATCAGCAGTCACTTCTGGCCATACTGAATCGTCGAGGACGTGAGACGGGTCAGAAATATATTTCCTCAACTGGGATACATGGAACACATCATGAATAGCTTGAATAGCGGCTGGTAACTGAAGACGATAAGTTGTCTGGCCTATACACTCCACAATAGGAAAATGACCAACGACCGCGGACTAAGCTTACCACGTTTCTAAAACCTCGAAACACCTTTCATCGGAGATACCTTAACAAACACCTGATCTTCGGGCTCAAACTAGAGTGGACGTCTGTGTCGATCTGCATAACTTTTTTGTCGACTCTGAGCTATCAACAACCTTTGCCTGATCAAACGAACCACATCAGCGCACTGTTGTACCATGTCTGGTCCTGTTAAAAGTTGATCACCAGCATCAAACCAGTTCAGAGGAGTACGACAAGGATGACCATACAACGCTTCATACGGAGCCATGTTGATGTTGGAGTGAAAGATATTATTGTAAGCAAATTTCACTAGCGATAAGTGTTGACTCCACGAACCCTGCCAATCAAGGCAACACGATCTCAGCATATCTTCTACAGTCTGAATAGTTCTTTCTGACTGACCATCAGACTGAGGGTGATACGCTGAAGAAAAAGTAAGCTCAGTGCCCAAAGCCCTGATTTTATACAAACCTTGTTCAAGAATTTTATGCAAGTCTTAATGAGAGAAATGGTAGGCTATATAGAGTCGTAAAGGGCGTTAAGATTGCCGCCAACCCAAAATTATTTGAAAGGGCACTAGGAGTTTCAGCCAGGGGAGCAGATATGGTGTTTGGTCATGACTTTGTTGAGGACACATTTATACTTACGACCTGTAGTGAATATGTCCATGGAGTTAGCAATTTGTTAGTACTGAACTCCAACTACTTCCCTCCACTACAGCACATGTTGCACCATATGTTTACCACACTGATTTATCCCAAGGGAGGAAGTCGAAATGAAGTCACTGAAGTTCACAGGTTTCTCTTTTATAATGTGATAAACGGTGTGACTATCAACATGGGTTGCCTTATGACCGAGTTAATTGGGTCCTGCCATACCCAAAGGAGAAGGTCATTGCCCTATGCATCTCAGTTGACTGGTGTATTCATTTATGCTGGGATCCACTTGGTAAATGAAGTGTCTATTGAGATGCGCCAAAGTGATATCTATAACGAACACAAGATGTTCTCAGATTTTGGATATTATTGGGGTCCAGATGGAGAGCATAAAAGAGATGTAAGAATGTATGGAGAAGACTCTGAAAATGAGGACGCCGAGGAACAACTTGAATAAGCAGCTCAAGCACCACCTCCACCTCCAGCTCAACCCGAGGAGCAACCACCTTCTCCTCCACATGTAGATCCAGATATGTCATGTCCCGAGTTTTTGATATAGCAGAAGTATTCTTCGGAAACGTGAATAGTCGACATGGTAAGTCTCTTGCAAGCAAGAAAATCAGAGCGTAAGACAATCACACATAGTGAGACTTCACAAATAATTTTCTCAAATTTCTAACTTTATTTCGTAATAATAATGATCACAAGTACATAAGATCATGACTTTTGACATTCTTACACCATCTGACTCAAGAAAATAGTAAATTATAACTCGACTTGACTAGACATAAAAATGACTAAGGCTTCATCATTCTATGAACCATCAATCGCTCTTGGACCAGCTACTTGCATAATTCGAATCCGATTCACTAGTATTTTCTGAAAAATTGAGAAAGTAGGGTAATGAACACACTTGCCCAGTAGATATCTTCACTTCAACATGAAGCAGTGAGGGCACCTATTTCTGTTGACTGGTCAACCCAGAGAATGGGCACCCCTGTACCAGGGTGCCAATTCCAGCGGTTGAACCGTGAACCCTGAGATTTTATGAATGAGCGACCCTCTGATAGGGTGCCAATTCAGAAATTGGTGACCCTATGAGAGGGTGCCAATTCTCTATTTCCTGATTTTTCTCATGTTTCTCGGCCCACACCGTGGGTCTGTTTGGCACTGTGTCTCAGTCTATAGATGTAGTCCCACGTTTCACGATGATTCTCGTTCACCCCACAACTCTCAGTGATGTTTGAGCCCTCCGCAGGATACTCCATCCTTCAGACTGGCGATTTCATCATTGGGACCTTCGTAAGTCTACGCTAGCCTTGGATTCTCTCAAGGCAGTCGAGTAGGTTGCACCTTAAAAATCTTGGAACCATTGAATGTCTTGTCCCTCTGGAGAAACATGGCGATTGGCCTCTCACATGATGCTATCCGGCCTCTGTAAGAAGATCTCCCTGTGCTCTGGAATGGGCAACCATCACAGAAGTCAATAATTGAATGGGTACACCTTTGTGCAGGCGCCAATTCCACTATCCCTGTTCTGTTCACAGAATGGGCGCCCCTCTACCAGGGTGCGAATCTGGAATCTGTGGCACCCCATGAGGGTGCCAGTTCCACCCAGTTTTTTTGACTTGTCATGTGTTTTGCGTGGGTTTCAATTATAGTCCATCTCTTCGTAACATTTTATCCTTGAACTCCTTAAATTTCGTGAATCTACCTTTATCATCCTACTCTAGATTATACCTTGGAATTCTATTGGTTATAATTATAGTGGATGTCTAAGATACTTTATATGAATTAATGTCTGGCATTAATAGGGTCCGGTCTTGTCCTGGGAAGAGCACCCGAAAGTACTTGTGCCCATGGGAGTTGATTGACTCACAGTGTGACATTGCACCGAAGTGCATGACTTGTTTGATTCATCAACGGCATTTCCACTCTCTCTTGAACAAGTGCTAGACTTGTCTTGACGTGACTGATATGGTCATGATCCGAATGCGTCTCGGGCCAACAGTTCGTCAACTCGACCCGATTCTCCCGGGATCCAATCCCGCAACCCCACATTAAACTTGCCGCACCTACGGCAGATATTCGCACGTCTTGTATACCCCAATACTAAAGAATATTATTTAGTTATATCCCTAATGCTCTAACACCATCGAAGTTAACATAATATTCTGTTGAACATATGAAAGATTTGAAGGGGTGTGCAAGATAATATGGAAGATTGTAGGGGTATATATGTCATTGTCTTAAATATGGATGATTGAACTGTCATACAACCCAGCCACACTCAAGGGTGAGTCACATTGTAGTGTTTCTCATTCCCATGTTGACAACTGTAGTCTACATCCATGCTCGAGTTGCTTAAGTCCATCTTTATGTCCAAATAGTGATGCAACCATCTTCCAAACCTCCTTGAACCCTTCTTGGAGATTGCAATGGCTGTTGGATTGAGCTCACTCTAGAACATTCAAGCCCATAATTATACTTAGTTGGGTATCCTCTTGCGATTGTGCTACTGATGTGAATTGAAAATGTGTTAGATAATCCATTACCATGTCTCTAATCAAGCATAGCTTGCTGCCATTTGTCATTTTGTCTTCATAGCCTCCTCCTTGCAAATACACTTTTTCTCCTCATTGGCTCTCTTGGTTTAAGCCGTTGCTCTAAATACTAACGTGAATGGAAGTGTTGAAAAACTTGAATGATAGTAACTCCTACTACTGCAACTGCAATTCCATCATCATCTAGGAGCTTGTGTAAGGCTACTTCCAATGTATTGTATGTTTTGTTGTTCTGCCCATTCAATCGCTCTTCCCTTGCCACTAAATTTAGGCTTGAGAGATTGTGGCAAGCTAATGTTTCCTTTCTTCTTATTTGGTGCCTGTTTGCACTTGCTACATGGTGTGTAGTTGTAGAAATTTTCAACCTACTACTTTCCTTCCTCAAGGAGTCTCTACCTGTGAAGCTGATCTTCTAAGTGCCTGTTGAGAAGCAAATATTGTTCCAATCTTTAGCAATGTGACAAGAGCTTTAATTGTTTGAATAAGGTTGAAGGTGCTCCAATGCCTCTCACATTGGCTGGCTTCATTTATTTGGCTTAATACTCTGATTGCAATATATGCCAATGGATCTTTGCTAGCACCCCGATTGTTGATTTGGATCCACCACTCAATTGCTACAAATGCCTAAAAATGGGGCACATCTATATCTTTGATAAATGTTAAAATTCAAAGATTTGGACAGACACTAGGCGGTCGAAGGGAGGGCCACGAAATGATTGGAGCAGTCACGCTATAGGCCGTTAAACCTAGTCAACTCATAATCGACTCACTAGTCAAATCGACCAAAAAGGTCTATACATGGACCGTTTACGAACACATGCGGTCTAGCTATAAACCGCGCCACTAACTGCCTAAAAAATATTGACTCTGGTCAAACAAACAGTAGCGGTCTACACATGGGCCGCTATATGGGCCGCTATATAATAAACGGTCTAAGTCTAGGCCGCTCACCCAAATTGACTTAAATTAGTAACTCAGTCAAACAGTCAATAACGGTCTAGCAATGGGCCGCTAAAGATAAGAAACAGTCTAGCAAAGGACCGCTTCACCAACCGCCATAAAACCATTGACTAGAGTCAACCATGCTTAGCGGTCTCGGAATGGACCGCTTGAGCAAGCTAGACGGTCTATCGTGAGACCATTCATCTGAACTGAACGACTAAGGAATCTAAACAGTCAGCCAAGGGACGTTCAAAGGATATAAACGGTCCTCCAATGGACCGTGAACCACAGAAGATGGTCTATCGCGTGACCGCGAAGACCCAAATCAACATACATATAAACGGTCACATACTGGACCACGTAAGAACCTGAACGGTCACTGTAATGACCGTTAAGGCGGTACGGCGGGAAAACCATGGGATCGGTTGGATCTCTGCCTTTCCATGCCCCGTTCACTCCGAAACGAAGGGGATACAACCATAATGATGATGCCAACCTTCCACACTCTGGAAGGGCTCAAATCAACACATAAACGGCGAGAAATGGGCAATTCTACTGAATTAACCCAAATCGGGTCACATGAGTTCCTGGGCTCGTACGGGTCCCAAATGACCACCAATCGTGACGAAATCAGCGGTGATGGAACGCTGACATTCCAGGGGTTCGAATGACACCAATTTTACTGAAAATCATCATCATTTTTCAGTGAACCTGATGCACACCCCCGGAGCATGCTTTGCCCAAACTAAAGCAAAACCCACTCGTACGCGCACCATTCGGTGTGAAACTACAAGGGAACATAGGAAAGAAGTAGAGCTTCCATATCCCTATCTCCACCTAAGATTTCGTGCCCCAAAGTGACTAAATCGAGCCAAAAACCACCGATCTAGATTTTTCTAAATTTTTAAGAATTAATTAAGCATTACATAGGCTCAAGCGGGCTTAACTATTTGAAGCCATTTGATTTCAAAGCCTAGACAAGTCCACTTAAAATGGGCCTTAATAAATCCTAAATCTTAAGCCTTTAGGCCCAAACCCAGCCTTAGACATGTATTAGGATAATTTGCTATTTTTATTGGATAAATAGGGGATAATTAAGAGAGGAATTTGACTTAAATTCAAGTTTCAATAGCCAGACCAGGTCACGATCAGTCGTGCAACCGCTTCCTGATGGTCGCAGTCCCTAGGCGAGCACATTCATGTTCCGTAAACGGGTGATAGAGAAGCGTGAAAAGATTAGATTTTTATCGTTCCTATCACCATAGATCGATATGATCTGGGATGGGAACCTATCTAGGACTATTAGAGGATCGAATTGACAGCCCATAGGACTCCTAATTCGACCTAATTCCGCGACCCTAGGTCATTCCCTATAAATAGGGCCCAGATTCGACCTGTGTGAACCCTAATTTTAGATCACGTGGTTCGAAGGTAAGGTTTTAGTATTTCATGTTCATCCTTTTGAATTTTATGTTACCCTTAGTATCTTCTTACCCTCTACAAATTTTGGTGTTAGGAGGTCAAGTGTCTAAGGAGTTAAAGCGCTCGAAATAAGCAGTTTCTATGTAGGATGGGCAAGAACCAGCACTCTCTTCCGATGAGAAATTCTCTAATTAGAAGCAATCCTAGAGGTAGGTTATATCATGTTGGCTTAAACATCAATATAGGAATAAACTCCCTCTATTATCTCGTGATTTCATGCACTATACACGAAGTATTTTACATTTTTCTATAGCTCCGCAATCATGTTTTTCACTACATACTAGCCCTGCACCCTTAATTAAAAGATAAGATCTTTGATGTAATTCCTACCTTTTCATTCCATAAACCCATCCTAAGCATGCTATTTTGTCTTATCTTTCTGTTCTATATAGTTTTCATGCATTAAATGCCCTAGAATAGGCTCTACTCGCTGGACTTAGCTTCTGTCTGTTGCAGACAGAAGGCGGTCTCGCAGAGATCGCTATCTTCAAGTAGCAATCTTCGACCAACCACATTCTGCTTTCTGTTTACTCTAAATAGAGACTAGATCCGGGGGCCTCATCAGCCTCCTGGGTGGCGACCCCGGTTCATGGTAGCGGTAATTCGATACCTAGTATCGGGTTATCGGTATCATGGGCTCTCAGTTCATAGTGGTGGTAATTCGACACTTAGTGACGAATTATTGGCATTATGGACTCTGGGACGTTACATTACCTGTCTGTACTCCAGCACTCGTGTTTTAAAGTCTGTGTCTTGTGAGCCTCCACTCCACTAGTCGTAGCCTTACGGCATGCTTTGGCGTGACGCCCTTTACGACGGGGCAATTCCCAGTTTACCGTTCTTAAGCTAGTTCTGTGGGCCCCCGGTCTAACTGTAGCGTCCTGCGGAGGAGGAATACTAGCTAGAGGCCTGGCTTAGGCAAGAGCCAGTGTGTGCACACGTGGTCAAGGGCTTCAGACTGACGCCAACAGGCGTTACCCTGTCTAGTCACTCACGACTATAGTTCTATTCTAGTTCTGACAGTGTCTTGGTCTCAGTCGTGCTCCTTGGGCGACAGCGTAGATAAGACACTAGTAGGCACAGCATAAGATGTCAGTGGACGCAGCTGGCTATTCTTCTAGAGCAGAGGTGTTTCTGTCACGTGACTCTCGTGACTCTCGCGTTTCTCACACGTCACTCACGACCTTTCCAGGTTAGTCCTCTCGTGGTCTTACCCGAGGTCAGTGTGGTGTCATGTGCACGACATTCTGGTCGTGTACGTGGTCGTGTCTAGAAGGGCATGCTCGACAATCGAGTCATGGGTGCTCTTGGGTCTGTCTAGGTCTTTTCTAGGCTTTTTGTCTATTTTGCAGGTTTCCTTCAGCGTCAATAGATCGGCAACTCCTGACTTCGTCAGTTCAGAGTTTGCCCTTCTGTTGTTGTTAGGAGTAGCTTCAGGTGCTGAGGTTAGTTCAGCAGCCATGCTCTTTCGGTATGGTTTCTTCCCTCTTCCCTTGCATGTTCCCTACTCCTACTTCCTCTTCTCTCTTTTACAGCTTTGTAGTGTAGCTTTTCCTGCTTTGTTACTACCTGCTATTTTTTGTTCCGTGTTACTGTGTTGCTTCCAGTGGGGATCCGTGTGACCCCTACTGAGCCAGTGACACGAGGCTCACCTCTACTTTTCAAGTGAGTGGCATCGTTCTGCTTTCGCGGTTCCTAGTTTGACATGTCCATAGCTGCCAGCGATACCTGCGTCGGGCGCCCCCCGACTTCAGTGTACGCCTTTCCTTTCTGTAGACTGTACTACTTGTCTTTCCTTTGGACTGGACTCTGGTATGATTGTTAAATTAAAATTATTAATTAAAAAGTAATTTTATTTCTGCTACTTTAGCAAATTGATCTAATAAAATTTAATTACTTATTGTTATATCTTTGTGGCTTCAATGTACTACATGACATTCCTTTTTCCCTTCGGAGCTTTACAGCTCTTGGGAGGCTTCACGGGTTCCAAGCGATATCGGGTCTACTCGGTAGTCCTATCGGGTATATCCGGTATCCGGGATATGGGTCCTCACAGCTGGTATCAGAGCATTGTTGTGTGAAGTACATGGGAATCTGAGATATACAGTTTCCAGAGTCCTGAAAGTCCAGTACAGTCTTCAGCTGGCATTAGGTTCGCGATTCCTTATCGCTTCGTTTTCCGTGTGTCGTCTTGTGCGTGCCGTGTTAGCACTGTGCGAGATGGTTCTACTCTCGTCAGGATGTGACGGGATGCTCCCTTGTCATCATGATGTTTGTCTTGATCATGTTGTACTTGACAGAGTTTGCCGGAAGGCTTGAATCTGCAGTATATTGTTCGAGATCTTTCTGCGATTGGTTCAGGTGGCTGGTGACTTCGTAGCGTTAGTGTGATGACCGTACACGTTCTTACGTTATTTTTGGTCATCCCAGCTTGAGTCTGTGCAGCTCCTGATGCGTTTCACGTCTGTCGAAGTGCTCGATTAGATCCCCTCGATTGAGAAGATGCTCGGGCGACCTAGGATTTTCCCTCCTGGTGAGCTTCTGTTAGTGAGCTTGATGCTTCTCGCCTTGTTTGGTGGAGTCTTTTCGAGGTAAGCCTTGGAATTACTGTCTTAGTGATGTCTTTGTCCTGTGTCTGCTTAAGTGTGGACAGCATTTATTTTAAGCCTGATCTACTCTTTGTCTTACTGTTGCTTGGCTTTAGACCTAATTTTGGTGTTAAGAGCCGTTGCGTACCATGTTTGTCATGCCGTGTCCAGCGGCCGATGTGTTGTGAAGGCTCGATAACTGTTTCATGAAGTGAAGGTAAGATGAGATTAGCATTTCTCCTTGGGCTTTGTGCTGAAGTTGGTACTCTCCTTCTTTTGCACTTAGGCTAATTGTGATCGGTTGTTCGCTGGATCAGTATTCATGGCGTGCTATTTGTAAATTTCATGAATTGCGATGGCGCCGTGTGTGTGCTGAAATGCGGATAACGATATATTTCTGATGCCTGTGTGCATTGTATGAGGGCGCAGTGGAAGCGTGTGGGCTGATAACCCACTGGCCGAGAATCGTTGTTGTGAGATTCTGGCTGGTTGAGAGAATTATCTTTCTCGATGTGACTTCGTCTTGGCTTCCAGTGCCTTGATGTCGTCTGTTGCCGTGCTGTTGCTGGAGTTATTCTGGCGTTGGCATTGACATTTGTGAGTACTGGGGAATCTGTCGACATTCCTGCTGATTGAATACCTTTTGCTCTGCATTTCTTCTCTTGGGTGTTGTGCTCTCAGGACGTGATCATGGTTCTTGAGATACGTTTCCCGAGATTGTCGTTTCTTTGCTGTCGTGGGTCCTTTCCTTAGTGAACTACTCGATGCTTGACTAGTCCCTTGTAGTCATGCGTTTAGCTGTTGTTGTGCCTTGATGTGACCCAGCTTACAGTTGTGTTCCATGGTTCTGTGTCCCGTACGGAGCCGGGATCCTGCAAGTGCTGTCATCATTGTCGTTTTAGCACTGTTTCTCTATGATTTTGTGTGTTTGTCTTAGCACTATGTGGACCAGGTCTTGTCGGTTAGCTTTGCTGTACTCTTCTTTCCTGGTAGAGTTAGCTTGCAACTCGATCAGATGTCATATCTGAGTAAGGACTGACTTGATTGTGTTTGTAATCCAGTGTTGTTGTCGTTGGTGTCCTGTGTGCCAGGTGTTCCCTGTCGCTTTTGGCACTGGAGCCGATGTTGTCAAGCTGTCAGCTGTAAGGACTATGTCTCCTTGCTTAAGCTACTGCTTGCCGTATCTGTTGTTTTGTTTCTTCGAGATCTGTTGTCGTGGCATGTGTCGTGTCTCTTTCCTTATGAGACGCAAATGACATTGCCTTGTTTCAAAGATGTCAGACTTGTATTCACTTGTGGCGTGCTCGATCCTGAGCGTGTGCTCAGGAGTATGGCGCTTATGAATAAGAGCAATATAGAAGTCTCGTTCGGGGGTAGAAAAATTAAGGCAGAAGTGAGTGAAGCAAGAGTGTTATCTAAGATGTTCTGACTGTGAGGAACATGGATAAAAATTAGCTTGGTGAAGAGCTTAGCATAAGTAGATGCAAGTTCCTAATAGGGTTTAAGTTTGGGATCAAGCGTGCGGCATTTGACAAGCACTTGGCGCATAATGAGCTGACTATCACCAACAATTCGTAACTGGGTAACACCAAATTGATAGGCGGTTTGTAGTCTGGCCAGAAGAGCCTCATACTCAGCTATATTATTTGTAACAGGGAAGGCTAGCTGAGAAGCAAATGGAATGGTGATACCCTTGGGTGTTAGAGGGACCATGTCAATCCCTCTCCCATGAGAATTCAGAGCTCCATCAAAATACAATGTCCACATCTGATCTGAAGGTTGATTGACGGACATTAGTTCCTCACCTAAAAATTCTGAGCGAACATGGTTGAATCGAGGAAGGGGATGATGAGTAAGATATTTTGTGATGGCATAGCCTTTAATCGCCTTTTGTTGAATATAAGTGATGTTAAACTGGGAAAGGAAGCTTTGCCATCGTGCCAATCTATCAGTGAGGATAGATTTTTCAAGAAGAAATTTGATGGGATTCATGCGAGCGATGAGATGAACCTCGTGAGCTAAGAAATAGTGCTTAAGCTTCTGAACTACCTAGACTAAGGCTGCACAGGTCTTCTCCATAGCTGTATACTTCTGCTCACATGGGTTAAGGAGCTTGGACAAGTAGTAGGCTGCCCTCTCTTTATTTTCACCGTCTACTTGTGCAAGGACAGCACCTACTGAGTCATCCCGAACAGAAATATAAAGAGCAAGTGATTTGCCTGGAATTGGCGGCCTTAGAATAGGAGGATTTGATAGATAATCCTTCAATCCATCAAAAGCTGCTTGACACTTGTCATCCCAATTAAACTTGACTCCCGACTTAGTAAGCTCGTAGAACGGCCTACACCTTTATGAGTGCTAGGAGATGAATCGGCGTATAAACTGCAACCTCCCGATTAATCCTCGAACTTCCTTTAAATTCTTGGGAGGAGGCATATCTTTTATGGCCTGCGCCTTATTGGGATTGATCTTACTTGCTTTTGAGTCCTCAGGCATGACACGAGGTGGAAACTAAGTTCGGGATTTTGTTATCATCAAAATCGCCTGGAGAAACTCAACATGATTATTTTTGTGTATCTGTCTACAATTACAGGGGTTTGTGCTTCTAAGTTCTACACTGGCACTACCAAGTGTTTGTTGCTAGTCCCACCTAGATGTCTATCTTGTCATAAGATTTCAAGCTTAGCTCTGCACCGATATTTGTTTCGTCTATCACCTTCATAGCTTGGTTGAGAGCTATGTGCTTGAGAATGGTCATGAAAGAGCTATGCTATATGCTATTTTTTCTCATGTTAGCTTAAATCGATTTGAACATAAGTGTTAATTGAGCCGTTGTTTTCTACACACCATCATAAGTTCAACTGTGGTTCAGACTGAACCATCGGTTTGTTGTCTGCTTTCGCTTGAAGTACTTCCATTGTGTGCTAAGAATTCGAGTCTTTTGTCTGTGTGATCTATTGGACGCTGCCCTGTGAGCATCAGAGTTGTTTCTGCTGCAGTCATATGTGGTAATTTCAATTTTAGTTAACTGCATATCATCTCAGGCATTTAAATTTATAATTGCGTTTAATATTGTAGCAGGATCCATTCACCCCCCCCTTTGGATCCCACTGTGCACCCATCTCCGTCCCATCAATTCACTCTCTTTTCCCTTTGATCCATCTTGGCTGCAGCATGTCCACATTGGCTGGTAATCACTCTCCAATGGTGAAAACTACAGGTTTATGGCCTGGGGTACTTTCACCATGCTGGAAGTTGATCATTATTTTATCTCTTTCGTGCCCACGTGCACACACCTCCCTTTATCGAAACAATCGTTACTTTCATTGAACCTCCCCAAGATTGCTTCATCTCCAGCTTTTGATTCAATTCCTATCAAGTGATGCTGATTGCGTGTCTCATCACACATTGGCATCTACTTTTCAGTTCACTCACACTTCTTTTCATTACATTCTATGCCTCTCCACTTTATTCCACTTTATTCCATTCTATTCCACTCCGTCTCGCTCCCTTGCAAAGCAGACGCCATGGCGGGGCAGCTGTAGACACGCTAAAATTGACATCATTTTGAGCATATCTCCTATCACATTGCGATGCTCTGATTTGACCCTCAAATCGAAGACATACACACTGGAGGTAGATGCAAGACATGATCAACTGCACTAAATAGGATGCACATATTAAAGCACGCTCAAACAACACAGACTCATGATTTTTGCTAGCATCAAAGCACATGGCCATTATTGAATCATGGTAAGCACATATTGAATCATGATGTGTTGTAAGCGCAGATTGACTCATGATGTGTGCTATCATCAAAACTCAGGGACACAACATTCTCCCACTCAGGGACACAACAAAGATTCAACTCGCAAATATAAAAAGGGAGTTCTCTCGTTCGAAAAGAGATATACAGAGACAGAGACTTAGAAGAATTGAGAGCAGATAAGAGACAGAGAGTTGGAAGAATTGAGAGCAGAGAAAAGACAGAGAATAGAAGAGCTAGAGAGAAGAGGAGCTAGATTGCTACAAGAGAAAGTGTGTTCGCTGTAGAGAAGAGAGGAAGAGAGAAAACAGAGTATCAGAGAGAGGAAAAGAAATCAAAGAAGAGATCGTTGCTGAAGTTCCGATTTGTAGATCAGATCTAGAATCGAATGCTCATCAGAGCTATATTGTTTCTCGACTTTATCTGTGTATTGTTTTTGATCTTTCATATTTTTCATTTGACTCTATCTTAAAGCTATTAGGCAGTGGAGCAAGCTGTGTTGCTCAGCAGTGAGAAGCTATTCCTCGGACAGTAAGCTGTGGTGCTCAATGGCGAGGATTGGTTCCTCGGACAGCAAGCTTTGAAGCTCAGTAGAAAGCAAGTTGTGAGGCTCAGCGGTCTGGGATTTAGTCCCCAAAGTAGTAGATCAACAGTTTGTAGGGATTCACCCCCGAAGCTGTGGATCAGCAGATTTAAGCTGTGTGTCAGCGGTAAGCCTCACTCTAGTTTAAGTGAGGGGTGGACGTAGGTCTCAAGGCTGAGACCGAACCACCTTAAAATTGTTGTCCCCCTTGTTTGTTTGCTGATCTCTATTATGGGCAATTTTTGAATGTTTAATCGGTAACTAACTCTAAATTGTACTGTCCTAAATTGGAGGTGAAGTGGCGTTACAAGAAGGGCTGGCTTGCGTATTTGTCCAACTACATCAACTCTTGCCGATTATTTCTAATGTCACAAGTAAAAGAAAACAAAAGAAGAAGAAACACCATATAGTGTTGTGCATATTAAATACAACTCCTAAATACTTGCATAAGAAGTCCAAATAAAATATATATATGCTTAGTGGGTCTTAACACATTTATTGCCCCCTTCCCTTAACACCATAAATATATAAAATCCTAGCCTAAGAATACAATCCATATATATACATACTTAATGGGCTTTTCGTATCCATTAATCTAATAATATAAGATAGAGAAATGCATAAATGGGCTTCACTTAAGCCTTACACCCGTATTCAATGCATCAAGACCAAACCCACGCAAAAGACCAGCCCAAACCATTTAAACCCATGCCACCCTCATGTACAAGTCAACCCAAAACCCACTATAGCCCAAACAAATACACCCAAGCCCATGTGCCAACCACCGATGCACAAGACGTCATCGAAACCATCCGATCACCCACCATGCTTGCATGCTCGTGAGTTGGTTTAGGGTTTTGAACAAGAAATGACAGGCAGCTGATAAAATGGATGGAGGAATAACAACGCTTGGAAGGTTTTAAAAACCCCTTCCGTTACATACCTTCAAACCCTCCAGAACCACTATGCCCTTATAAAAAAAAACACATCTCGTTGAATGTGCATGGTTTGCTACTGCTGCCATGTGTTGCCTGCGTCCCCTTCCTCATGCGTATCTTCTTCCTGCCGTGGCCGAACGTGGGGCACTCATCTTTCTTCTTCTTCCTGTTCCTGCTGTCATCCAAGAGTATCTGCGTCTTCCACCAACGTGAACCTGCAAGAGGTCTCAGGCGCCATCTTCTTCCTGTCCTTCTCACTGCCATTAATCAGGAAACTTCTTCCTGTTCATCGTCTAAGGGTAGGTTCTTTCCCTTTATCCTTTGTTCTTCATACAGTGGCCCAACATCCTTTCAAAACGAGACTTTGTTTCATGCAGGGAAAACAGAGTACCGTCCTGAAGCTTCTTTAATAGCGGTTGCTACTCCAGACTTCGTCCAAACCTTCCAAAATCAATCTAAAGGTAGGTCTTCTCTCCCCAAATGAAAACCCTAAAAAACATGCTTAGTTAAATAGTTAGATGATCATGATTTAAGCTTTCTCCGGTGATTGACATGATTTATGATTAATTAGTTTAATAAAGACCGCATGCTAACAATAATTTTTAACCATGTAATCATGTACCTAAAAGGCCACTATGGCCCACTTGTAAAGCCATGTAGCTCTCAAAAATTGTACAACCATTGGGATGTATGCACTCGCATCAACGTTCGGGCCCTTAGCCTTCTATTTTTGTTTCACCTAGCGTGAACACCTCAGCACCTCTGACCTCAGTTGACCTGGTCTGGTCTAGTGCAAATCTACAGTTGCGAAGTGCTCCCTTCTCTTCACCTAGGACTCCAGGCCTACACAGACCTTTCTTTAGCAGCGGAACGAAGGTGTTCGGATTCAATCCAATATAAATAAACACAGACTGCTTGCGATTGATGGGGAAAGACGTCCTTTACATGACTCCCCACAGTCGCCTGCGTAATTGCACCTACGAAACTGACCCTTCCCTCCACGTGTCCCTCACCTTCTGAGTCCACGTGCCATGCCCTGGAGGCGCTTCCTCAGTCAACCTTCGGTTCTATGGGTGATTGTCGAGAAATCGACTGGTATGCTCGTATCCCAGCCACATTTCCCTTAAAACCCAGAAACCTCCCGTGCCGTTCGATCTCCCCTCGACTTTCTGTAAAAGGCAAGTGCACGGTGCCGCTTTAAGGATGATATGGCCATGAGAGGGGGTTCCCGAAGCACACCATATTCTGGCAACTCTCCCATAGTTATATCCGACCCCTCACTCCAGTCACCGCACACACCGTCGTTGGCAAGGAAACACCCACCTCGCTCGGTGCGTGAACAACGTGTTCTCCTTCGTGGTCTCTTAGCTGGACACCATCCCAATCTCTGTCCACCATACACAAGGAAGAGGAGAGAGACAAAGGGGCACTCACTATAGATAGGAGGAGAGGGCAACCAGGGCTGATCTATACTCGGAGGTTGGCACAGGGTTTGGCCCTTCAGTGTGTATTTATATACATCTGGCATTTTACATAAAAATTTAATAAATGTCTATAAAGTCCATCCAACCTAGTCTATCTAGAACTCTATTATGTGGGACCCTCTAGGCCCAAATGTTTGTTTGATTTTTCATCACATTATGTTAAGAACACCTTCTTAACTTAATAAACATAGTTTATTATCTAATAATAGAATTAACAAGTTTTCTAATCATCATAGGTACCAAGCAACATCTCATGATCTAAAATGATATTAGAGAAAAGAAAGACCTTGTGCAGGGTCAGCTGTGATAGCGAGCTTGACTGTCACTCCAACCATCCGTCGTCAGGTGACAGAGGCTCAGCAGGCAGACCCTGAGTTGCGTTGGATTTTGGCTATGGCTGATGTGGAGCTCGGCGAGGATGGAGCGACGAGATTCTGAGGTAGGCTGTACGTCCTAGCCGAGGAGCAGGTGAGGCGTGCGGTGTTACTAGAGGCACATGAGAGCAGGTACATCGTACATCCGGGTGCGACGAAGATGTATCAGAACTTGAGGAGACAGTTCTGGTGGCCTGGTCTGAAGAGAGATATTGCTGAGTTTGTGGCCAGGTGTCTGACCTGTCAGTAGGTAAAAGTGGAGCACCAGTGACCTGGAGGTACGCTTCAACCCTTGGAGGTTCCCGCGTGAAAATGGGACCACGTGACCACAGATTTTGTGGTGGGATTACCGAGGACTCTGAGTGGACATGACAACATTTGGTTGCTTATGGATAAGCTAACGAAGACAGCTCGGTTGTTACCGATTAGAGTCAACTGGAGTGTGCCCAAGCTGGCACGTCTTTATGTAGAGCGGATCGTACCTTTGCATGGAATCCCCATTTCTATCGTGTCGGATCGAGATCCGCGTTTCACTTCCAGATTCTGGAGGAGTTTCTAGAGAGCTCTAGGTGCCGAGTTAGCCTTTAGCTAGACCTATCATCCTCAGTCGGACGGTCAATCAGAGAGGACCATCCAGATGCTAGAAGACATGCTAAGGTCATGTTGCCTGGAGTGGCACGGGAGTTAGATTCACCATCTACCATTGGTGGAGTTTGCCTATAACAATAGCTATCATTCGAGCATTGAAATGGTTCCCTATGAGGCGTTGTACGGGTGACTGTGTCGGGCTCCACTTGATTGGTTTGAGGTTGGTGAGCGTGTTATGACGAGACCAAAGTTGGTGCAACAGTGTGTGAACATGGTGCATTTGGTCCGTCAAGACATGTTGGTGGCTCAGAGTCGACAGAAGAGCTATGCCGATCGGAGAAGGCAGCCCCTCAGTTTTGTTGTTGGCGATCTAGTATTCTTGAGGGTTTCTCCTATGAAGGGGGTGATGCGCTTTGGTCGGCGAGGGAAGTTGAGTCCCCACTACGGTGGCCATTTTCCCATTGTGGAGCGCATTGGCATATTCCTTCATTCGGACTAGTGATTTTATCATAGAGACCTCTGTAAGTCTATGCGAAGTCTTGGATTCCCTCAAGGCCATCGAGCAGGTTGTACCATTAAAACCTGTGACACTTCTTGATTATCATGTCACTCTAAAGAAACATGGTATACCGGCCATCATGGTATACTATTTGGATACTGTAAGAAAGTTTCTTGAGTTAATGGAATGGAAAACCATACCATTGCTATCAATTAAAGATTATGTGCCTCTATGTAGACACAGATTCTTTCTACCTTATCATGTACAAAAAATGAGCAACCATATAAATATGAGCGCTTATTCTTGATATCATGGCACCCACTAGGGAGCCAAGTCCACCCAGTTTTCAACGTGTATCGTGATTATACCGTTTTGATTTTAGTACGTCCCTACGTAACAAGCTCTATCCTTGAGATTCTATTCCACAAGATCTACTTTAAATTCCTACAATGGACCTTCTTTGAAATACTATATTGGCTATAATTATAGTGGATGTCGAAAAATACATGACTCAATGCTTGCGCATATAGGGCTCGATCTGATCCTAGGAGGAGCACCCGAAAGTACTTGTGTCCATGGGAGCTATTATTGATCACGGTGTGGCATTGCACCGAAGTGCATGACTTACTTGATTGACATTTCACGACTCATACTTGACTTGACATGACAAGACTTGCGTGGCCCGGAAAGGGTATTTACTTGCTTGCTTGATAAACGTGATAGCCAATTTTTGATATGGCTTGATAAATTTACATGCTTGCTCATCTCGATATATATATTGACATGAATTCTTGAAAGACTTGCTAGTTCCCTCAATTATCTCTTGCTATACATTCTCTCTCTAGTGTCATTTTCATGCAAACATACATAGCTATACTTGCATTCATGTAACATGTAATTTACTTAAAGCAAGACTAGCACTTGAGATATAATTCCTACTGAGCGTTCACTCACCTAGTATTTTTCCCTATTTTTTAGGTAATTTCGATGACAAGACTCATTCGGATGGGGATGGACATGAGTGAAGAGCTTAGAGCCATTCCAACCATCAAAGTGTTATCTAGTCTTGTCTTTTCTATTTTCTTGAGTCATCCACTGTACTTTTCTTTTATTGAGCCCTAGTGCTTGCCTCACTTGGTTGAGTGAGGGGTGGACGTAGGTCTACGGGTTGCAAACTGAACCACCTTAAAATCCTGTGTGTAGTGGATTGATGTTTGTGTGATTGTTCCTTATCTTCTATCACCCGTTCACAGGATGGTTTGTTCATAAACATGTCTGCTTGATATTCTTAGTTTTAGTATCTGTCTGTTCAGTTTACGTATTCGTCCGGGGTGTGGATGATTCAGGTTCCATCTAAGGTTTAGTTCCTTACTATCTGAACTCATGTGGCTATCTGTCTGACCATAATTGTTCATAGTGCATTCATGTCATTGGCAGCATTGGTTTAATTGGTACCTAGTTAATTAGTTTCAATTCTATTTTTTTATTGGGGATAGTTTCTACCATGGGATCTATTCAATCTCCCTCCATATCCAATTTCGCACCCAACAGGTGCCCCCTTTCATTTCTTTTTTCTTCTTCTTCTCTTTCTCCGTCGAGTGGGGGTGGTGCCGGATGAAGGTGGAATCGGATGGGAGTGGCACCGGATCGCTCCTTTCTTTTCTTTCTGTCGTCGATTCACCCCTCTCTTCATTGCTTTTCTTATTTTTTCTTGTGTCTTTTTTCTTCTGCCCCCTGATCCCTTCTCCTTGTGTGTCTTCATTTGTGCATCGACGCACTCAGCGCGTTGCATTGACACACCCTGTTGATGGCCTTAGGAATGCAGTTCACGTCTTCATGCGTGCATCGACGCAACTTGCTAAGGCAGCTCATGTCTTCATGCGTGCATCGATGCACTCAGCGAGTTGCGTCGATGCACTCGTTGACCAGGAGTCTTTTTGGCTCGAGTGACCTTATAAGCCGTGTTGCTGAGTCGACATACTAATCTGATTGTGTCGACACACTCTTATTTTCCTCTTCCATTGCCCTTGTTTGGTTCAGCGAGCCTTGACGCTCTTAATGGTGAATTTCGAGTGTCAACACCTCACTAGCCACTCACAGCTATCAACTGGGACCGAAAAAATCTTCCTCGGAAACACACCTCTTGGACCATGATTCCAACCCAAGGTGTGACGTCCCGACTCATAAACCCGCTCCAGTCGTAAAGACTCACGTCGAATCTCAATTAAAACGTCACAGTGGAACAACCCAAACGGTACATCATGGTTGAGAATTTTAAACCATAGCCCACCTCTAAGGATCGATTCTATCCTGAAATCATAACCCTAGAAGCATTCTTGTTGGCTTGGTGGTGCTAGATAAGGATAGGTGTGGTTTTCAGGCAGATTTTTCTCTCTCGATTTTCCCTGGGTGAATTACGGATCCATGGGGCGCCCTAGCTCTATAAATAGGTGGCCACACCTCCTAACAAACCCTATTAGCTCTAGAGGACGGTGACGTGTGGGGTCGAGGGAGGAATCGACGAGAGAAGGTGAGAGCTACTAGGTTTCGTGAGTATTCATCTTCCCCTTCTTAGATCGCCAAAAGGTAGGTGTTCTCCTAGGCTGAACCTTAATTTCTTATATCAAAATGTTCATCTTCGAGTCTACTATCATTTGGTATAATTTACCCCAATTTCTATTTACCCTCTTGCACGTAGTTTAGGTTTGAATCGAGGTGCGTTTGTATTCGCCAGAAGTTCATTTTTGTGTATGATCGCGATGCTAACAATGACCGTGTCTTTGAACATGGCACCCCGATAGATCGCGTCTCAGAGAGTTCTTTTTATTAAAAGAATCCTTAATTTTTCATGATTGTGGAATCCAAATAGATCACATCCATCTAGATCACGGCCCCACATACAACTGCATTCTGGCATGGGTTTTCAAGAAAATCCTAATTTTTCCAATGCGTTTATTTATGTTCATTGAGTTAAATAGCATGTCTTTAAGTTATAGATGTCGTCTGAACAAATTCTTATAACTAGGTATCATGAAAGAAAAGTTTAATTCATAAGGTATACTTAAGATCCATGCTCTCACATTATCTCTTGAATCACTTAGTATCTCCATTTTATCTTATGTAGTAAAAGACTAGTAAATCATTCTGTTAAATTATTAGATGTTACAACTTGGATCCTCTGCATTTTCATGACATGATAACCTTAATGTTTATCGACGATTCCATTGAGTAGATGAGATAGAGTTTCTATTGAGGGTCGTGCCATCCCAGTGGCATTGACTTACTGCTATCATCATTTTCCGTGTTTCTTTACACCCTCAATTCTTGGTGAAGCTAGAACCCTCTGTTGGATACTCCTTCTGTTAGACTAGATGATGCGGGACAACAAGGTGGACTAGGACACTAAATGCCGATGTGACTAACGAGCAATCAAGCATTAGAAGTCTCCAAGCACCAAGGCTTCAGCAAGGCAACCAGCAAGGAGAATTGTGTGTGGGTGACTTGTTCGTCGGCTACATATGCCAAGGGTATGTTGTTTGTACTTCCCTCACGCGTTGTCTAGCCATGACACGTAAGTCTATACCTATCGCTTGTGGAGCGTTATGACAAGGGCGAACATCCCCTCATGCCGGGGTTCCTTCTCACGTGCCCGCCAACCGCAACCACGCATGCACCATGACGCCATACCTCCCACAGTCGCGAGGCCATGTTCGACTGATCCACTCAAGTCGTGACCGACTATTGCCTAGACGCCAGCCCCTGCTTCCTCCAGTCACCCAATTGTAGCCCCTCATTTGGCGAGTAAGACATGGTCCACACCGTGAGGAGGGCCCTCTGTAAAACACGTTGGCATCTGCTCTATCATGCCTTGACCCGGGGACCGATCGTCGTGTCGAAATTGTCTCGCGGCATGCACCAGTTGTACCTCGGCCACCATGGCCCACCTGTAAAGCCCATGCGGCTCTTTTAAATTATATTGCCACTTGAATGAATGCGCTCACATCCACGTTCGGCCCCAGTTTCCCCTCGCGTCACCCGACGTAAACCTCCAGCACCTCTGACCTCAACCAATGTGTCCCGGCCTAGAGTGAACCCATAGCTGTGAAGTGCTCCTTGCTCTCCATCCATGACTTCAGTCACATATGACTCTCTCTTTAGCATGGAACAAAAGTCTTTGGATTCAATCTGATGTAAATAAACACTGACGGCTTGCGATTGGTGGGGAAAGACGTCCAGTAGACGACTCCCCACAGTCGTCTGCTCACTCGCACTTATGGAACCGCCCTTCCCTCTATGTGTCTCTCACCTCTTGAGCCCATGTGTCGCGCCCTCGCAGTGCTTCCCCTGTCAGCTTTCGGTTCCATGGGTGATTATCGAGAAATCGACTGGCACACCCGCACCCCGATCATGTTTCCCCAAAAATTAGGAAACCTCCCGTGCCACTCAGTCTCCCCTCGGCTTTCCGTAAAAGGCGAGTGCACGGTGCCACCTTAAGAAAGATACGGCCATGAGAGGAGGAGCCCGAAGTAGGCTAGGTTCTGGCATCTCCCTCCGTTGCCTTATCCCACCCCTTAGTCCAGTCACTGCACACACGTGTGCCCGTGGCCCTCGCGCCCCGCCGCGCACGAACAAAAGGATGGCACACGTGGTGGGATGTCTCCCGCCTTCCTTCTTTTTGTTGAAGAGAAAGCCTGTGCCAGCCCTGAAGTCCTGGTACCTTTTTCATGTTCTTGTAGGAGAGGTAGAAGAGAGCACTTGTCCGCACTTCTCAGCAGCTTCCAGTTTGCACTCCAGTTGCCAGACTTCGCTTGATGATTGCTAACGGTCGTCGCCCTTGCCTTGTCCGGTGCATCAGCAGCAATGGCGGTCATCACCTACGGTCCCATTGTCATCGCCACCCACGCGTGGGTTGGATAGTTGGCGGTGCTGATTGCTTTCAACAGCTTCTCCCCAGTCGTCGGATCGCCCTACTTCTTGGGCGTGGTCCCCATGGCTGCTCCGCAATTGCCCTCAGCTCTCGTGCTATCTGGCGTTACAAACGCATCATATCAGCCACTTGTCCTAGCAGCTCGCTCGAGTGTCAGACTTGGGCCCTCTGCCACCGGTCCCTGCAGGGACCCAGGACCAGTTCCCGCCCGGGCAAACACCAGTCCCCAGGCCCAGTCTCGACTGACTCCCGACGTGAATTTCGCGCCCCGAGTTTCGACCTCTACTACGGCAGTTCTCTAGGGCTTCCAGCCCCAAGCCCCAGTTAAGTTGGCATCCGGTCCGGGTCTCCACCCCAAGATGCACGGCTTCCCAGTACCCCAGTCAGGCTTTCAGCCCCGAGCCTCAGCTGAGCCAGCTCTCTACACGAGTTTCTTAACCCGGGGGTAGGGTTCCCCAGCATTCTATTCGAGTTTCTCAACCCGAACTTCTGGAGAGCAATCGCCTCACCTGGGACTTCAACACCCGGCTCGAGGCTCCCCGGTCCGCAGACCAGATGTACAACCCCAGGGTTCCCTAGGTCGACACTCGGCATAGGCCATCTGGGTCGGGCCTTGGACCTCCCAGCTCCCCTACGGGGACACGTTCCCCACAACTCGGTGACGCTGACTCCCAGCACTGGTCTTCCTCTGTGGGACGTGGCTAGTCTGACGCTGACCAAAGGTTCTTCATCTTACCTTCCGATCTTGCCAGTCATCAGTCCAGGTTCACGGCCTTGGGTCACCAGTATTCTGGCACCCCCTGCAGCATTGGCTTCTGGCACAAGCGCATCATCGCGAGCGTCTGTGACACTTTTATCGGCTTGGGTGAAGGTCTACACTCGAGCCACCCAGCCACCGGCCCTCCCTATAGATTTTATGTCTTGGGGGCCGAGGCTAGTGTTCCCGGTTGACGATCTTGTGCCACCAGCAGCCATAGGCCAAGTCTTCTCAGTCTACCACCTTGGAGCGGGGTCTTCATCAGCTCCCCAGAAGAAGCATCACCAGGGCCGTAAAGGCAAGCGACTTGCCGCTGCCACCAGCAACCCTGGCAAGACCATGCTTGTCGATGATCTGTGGATTCACCTTGATGGGGGCGAACCGATTATACCTCCAGTGCAAATCATCTCTATGGTCCCTACCACCAACCGCTTCATCCTCCTGCGGCAAACGTGAGAGGTCAAAGTGGAACTCAGAAGGGCAGACGCTCCGACAGCTGCCCAGAGACACTAGCACCAACTCGATGCCCGAGCTCCCAAGTCTCGTCTGAGAGATAATGGCAAGGGAGGCCAGCAACTTGACTTGAGAAGGATCTGGGTTACCCCGGAGGAAGCTCAAGCCATCCGGAGCACACGCCTTAGAAACCCCTTTTGGGCACTAAGACGTGGTGCCAAGCAAGACGCGACTGATTTTACAGCCACATTGTCTGACGATGCCCAGCCATCCAGCGCCTCTCGTCCGGATAGGCGAAGGCAGAGACGGGCTCGTTTCGGGCCTCACCAGCAGCCAACCCCAAGGTCTCCTCAGGTTGATATTGTGACGGAGACCCCCCTGCAACGTACTTTAGTCTTTGACAGGGTGGGGGCACCCGTCCGCCCCAAGAGGCGCTCCCAGAAGAAGCGGACGGTCCAGCTCCTCAATGATGCGGTCAGGGTGTTCGCGTGTTATGCCATCGGACACCAGCCTGAGGCTCAGATCGATGATCTGAACCGGCCTATATCTCAGCTCAGGAGGCCTCATCACCCGACTCAGCCGTCGGCTCCTGTCGGCCATGTCGGCATCTCTGCCAGACCGCAGATGTCGACACGAGCGGAGGAGGTGGAAAGACCTACTAGTGTGATGAAAATTTGAAACTTCTTGGGATTGTCAGGATATTATAGAAGATTTATTAAGGATTTCTACAAGATCGCGATATCTTTGACAAGATTTACGAGGAAGGAGAATCCTTATATATGGTCCGACAAATGCGAGAAAAGCTTCCAGACTTTGAAAGATTGTCTAACTACTGTCCCTATACTCACATTACCTACGGAAGGAGGAGGATTTGAAGTTTATACTGATGCATCCGGAATTGACCTAGGTTGTGTGCTAATGCAACATGACAAGGTGATCGCCTATTCCTCAAGGCAATTAGAAAAGCACGAGGAAAGTTATCCCGTGCATGACTTAGAGCTGGCAGCTGTGGTCTTTGCTTTGAAGATCTGGCAGCATTATCTCTATGGTGAAGCCTTTATTGTGTATTCTGACCACAAGAGTCTCAAGTACTTATTCTCTCAAAAAGAACTCAATATGAGATAAAGACGATGGTTGGAATATTTGAAAGATTTTGATTTCTCTATACAATATCACCCCGGAAAAGACAATGCCATAGCTGATGCCCTTAGCCTGAAGCCAATGGTATTATTATCAAGCTTAATGATTAAAGAATGACATTTATTAGAGCAAATGGTAAACTTAGACCTCAATATGGAGAAGAAGGAAGAAGGAGTCTTGATTGTAAATATTATACTCCAGCCCTAGTTACTCTCTGAAATTAAAAAGTGACAAGATGATGATCCATTGATCATTGAAATTAAAGATAAATTAGATCAACGACCGGATTTCCTTTTAGCGGATGATGGAAGATTGCTATTCGAAGGAAGAACCTGTGTGCCTTGTTGTTCTACTATCAAGGACAAAATCTTGGAGGAAGCACATCGATCAAGGTATACTATTCATCCTGGTGCTACAAAAATGTACCAAGATCTCAAAAAAACTTTTTAGTGGCCTAACATGAAAAGAGAGGTAGTCGGGTTCGTGAGTCGATGTTTGGTCTGCCAACAAGTTAAGGCCGAACACCTCAAACCGATTGGTAAGCTAAAATCTCTCAAAATATCGAAATGAAAATGGGATAGTATTGGTATGGATTTTATAGTTGGATTGCCAAAGACCCGAAGTAGATTTGATGCTATATGGGTAAATGTGGACCGGCCGAGTATGAGTTGGCGATATTCCCTACGGTCAAACCAGTCAAACAAGTTCAAAGGCGTATACAGCACAAGCAGGGACTCAAAGTAAATGCTAAAGTTGACACACTCCTAAAGGTGGACTTCGTAGAACCCTGCATATACCCAATTTGGCTCGCCAATATACTCCCTATGAAGAAAAAGAATGGCTAAGTCCAAGTCTATATCGACCATAAGGATAAACAAGGCATGCCCCAAGGACGATGTTTCGATCTGAATTACTGAGACCATGGTCGACATGACCACAAGGCATGAAACTTTATCCTTCATGGACGGATCATCAGACTACAACTAGATCCGTATAGCCATCAAGGACAAAGATCATATGACCTTCTGATCCCCTAAAGGGATCTTCAATTACAAAGGATGCCCTTGGGCTTGAAGAACGTCGGCGCTACCTATCAAAGGGCGACAACCAAATTTTTTGATGAAATGCTCCACGACTTGGTTGAATGCTATGTTAACGACCTGGTCATCAAAACCAAAGTGCAGGAGGATCACCTGGCTGAGTTGCGTCGAGTTTTTGAAAGGCTCTGACAATATCAACTCAAAATGAATCCAATGAAATGTGCATTCGACGTCTCAAGCTGCAAGTTCCTTGGCTTCATCGTTAAATATCGGACAATAGAAATAGACCCCGACAAAACCAAAACAATCCGGGAGTTGCCCCCTCCCAGGAACATAACCGACCTAAGGTCTCTCCAAGGAAGACTAGCCTATATAAGGCACTTCATATCCGACCTCTCAAAGAGGTGCGCACCCTTCAAAAAGTTGATGAGGAAGGGCGCAATGTTCATATTGGACCAAGAGTGTCAGAATGCCTTTGAACAAATCAAAGAATACTTGCTTACTCTCCCGGTGTTGGGAGCGTCGGTTAAAGAAAAATCGCTCATACTCTACATTGCAACCAGGGACGCTTCTTTGGCAGCTCTATTAGCGCAGATAAATGAAGAAGGCAAAGAGAAGCTTTTATACTACTGCAGTAGAAAACTGGTTGGCCCCCAGCACCGTTATTCCCCTACGGAAAAAATGTGTTTAGCACTGGAGTTTGTCGTCCAAAAGCTGAAGCATTACCTTCTGTCCCAGCAGGCAGAATTAATTTCAAGATTCGGATCTATCGCACGATCGTCTTATCCTAAAAGTGGTCCCGATCTGACCGCTACTATATTCCATGAGGGTGCACTGTAGAAACGTGAAAGCCTTGGATCTTTAGCAACCTAATCTCCATGGATCAAAGCTATCTGGCATGGGAGACTCTCCAGAACACTCTAAGGATCAGTCTTGCCCCAAATTAGGACTCTAAGTTCGATCTAATGCCAAACTCTAGGTAAACTCTATAAATAGGGTTCAGGTTTGACCAGTGCGAACCATTGTTTTGGCTCGCGAAGTTTGACAGTAACGAGAAGTTATCTCAGGTTGGTCCTTTAGAAGATTTTGTTCCCCTTAGTTTTATCTAACTTCCCTCTAATTTTCGTGCTAGGAGAGTAAGTCTTTAAGGAGATAGAAGATCTCAAAGTCACTATCTCGTTCCAGTTTGCACAGGAGGCAGAGCGTCCGACCAGTGAAGATCGACAGATTAGAAGCCCTGAACGAGGTTAGTTCAAGTTGTGTCTTTAGAACCTTTTGATCTCCTTTATATCTTCTACCTATCCTCCAATTTTCACGAACTTAGGTCAAGAGGATCAGAAGATAGAGGGGTGGGAAGTTACTGGTTTGGCACAGGGCGTGCAGAAGATAGGGTCATCTTCCAGTTAGAAATTCAGAGTTCAAAGCCAAACCAGAGATAGGTTATCTCATGGATAGCTGAATTAAAATGTTAGGAACAAAAGACCTTTAATTCTTGATGATTTCGTGCACTATACATGGAGAATTTTATGATTTATGTTCATGGCGCATATAGAGTTATTTCTGCGTACATGAACCTTGTCCTTAAGAAAAAAAGAAATTCATGAAAATCAATGTATCTCCATGCCTTACTTTCTTTCTACTGACTTACCTTCATAATTACTAAGGTTTTCATGCACCATTGCCCTACCAAAGGCCTTAATTGCATGATTTTTGACCCTTCTGTCTGGGAGGCAGAAGGCGGTCTTCTAATGACCGCTTATCTTGAAAGACGATCTCGCGACAGACTGCATATGGATAAAAATGGTCCTATTGAGACCACTACTATGCTTCAGTTTCTTGCACACTATTAACTCCAAACAGATTGCAGATTGACCCTATTATCTATATGTTAAGCCTAGTTAATGAGGTTTTCCCCAAATGGGCCTCTCTCTCAAATAAATGCCAAATAATCAAAAGAAAAATACATCAATATGCTATGTATCGTCATCTAGCCATAGGGATGCCGAAGTTGCTGCTCGGGATCTCCGTCGACGGTAAACGCGGGTCGGGTCGAACCGGATCCGCGCTCGGGTGTCCTCACCAGGTTCTAGGGGTATTGGGTTATTTCTGGACTCTAGGGGTATTTTAATAATTTTTGAAATATCTCGTAGACATTTTTGCAATTCACGAGTAACACTCTGAGTATGGATGTAATTTGGCATTGACCATGAGTGTGAGAACAAATTGAAACTTATGAGGGACATATGTGCAAACATTCCTCGTAAAGGGGATATGTCCATGATATAACAGAGAGCCAGAATATTTTTGCAATTCCTTGGAACAAACAAGGGATATTTGCATAAATGTGTACAAGTACAAAACTTTGTCAGCAACTCGTAGAGTTTATAGGACTTCTCCGCAAAAATACAGGACATAGTCACAATTTGAGTAATTTGCAGGGTATTTCTACAATTACAGGATATTGAGGGGATTTTCTTGTAATTTTGGGTGTATTTTCGTAATTTATGATTAATTCAAAAAATTACATACTTCTATCGCCAAAATACATGAAAAATTACAAAACATGACCTCGGGGGCATAAGTGTAAGACCCATGGTATTTATAATTCATACTCTTGAATGGGCCATTACAAGCACAAACAAACAAAAAATCTCGAGCACACGCTTCTTGTTTTGTGTCTTCACCACTCTCCCTGTGGGACCCATAAGGGTATTTATAGAGTGTAAGGGGGTTAGTTGGACCCAGTTAAGTCTCCCAGGGGCTTACCCGGGGTCAAATGACCTACTAGGTAAGCAAACGACCCCGGTTAGGCTTTTTTGAGATTTTAACCGGAGTCCATTGACCCTCCAAAGAGGGGGATCGATTGACCCCGGTGGAGAATGGCGATCAACCCCAAGACTTAACCGATGTTGACCTTAGGGGGTCGATCGACCCCGGTTAAGCCCGGGGAGACTTATCGGGGTCGAATGACCCCTGGGCGATCTCATTTGACCCCAGGTAGGATCCCTAAAGGGCCTACCCGGGTCCAAATAGCCACGGATGTGGGAGAGGGGGGCGGCGGTGGATAGCACATTGCATGATATTCATGGCGCTCCAATTAGTGGTGAATTTTTTGACCTGATCTGGGGTCCAGGTGCCGTCTACCTCAGGTAAGACAAAAGGACCCTTACAAACCGCATGCCAAATCTGATGATCTTGGGCACGTAGAAAGACTTCCATTCGGTTCTTCCAGTATAGATAATTAGTACCATCGAAAAATGGCAATTTATTGATGGCCTGGCCCTCAGCTACATAGCTGCGAGGGACACTCCCATCGGATCTCCCTGGGTCGTTGGACCACATCTCTGGGAACCTGCTCTGATACCAACTGTTGGATGGTTAAGAGAGGAACTAGAGGTGGGTGAATAGATCCGGGTTCAAAATGAGCATTTTTAAGCTTTGATCAAAACTGAACAACGCTGTTGACACCCATTTTATGACCAATAAGTTGGGTCATCCCCTTTAATCATCTTAATGGTGCTCCAAGTTATCCACCCTTGTTGAACCTCTGTGGACAATTCAGAGGCCTCTTTCATGAGTCATTTCCTCCTCGGTTGGGTCTCGTTCCTCATCCTTTTCTGCTAGATGAAGTTTAGTAAACTCTTCATTTCATTTGCCACTCAAGGGTCTCTAATGCATTAGTATTAGCCTGTTACAATCCTAACGCACCTTATCTAGACTGTTACTGGATCCCAGAGTCAAGGTCAGCATCTTCCCCATCATCTCATCTTCCGTCTCATCTATCATCTTTGTTCTGTAACACATCTCTCTTGGCGTGTCACCATGGTCCAACGCACCTACATCTAACCATTACAGTCCTAAAGCCAGCATCGTCTCATCTACCATCTTTGTTCTCTGACGGATCTTTGTCCATCTATCACCTTTACCTAACGCCCCTTGGTTAGTCTGTTACGCCTTCCAGAGTCCTCTTTTCGAAAAGTTCACCCGTTCATCTTATCTCTTATTGGATAAGGTTGTGTAACGGACCAGGACTGGCGCATTACCTCATTATGGCGGTCTATCGAGCAACTGTTACATCAATCAGAGTGTTCTAGCAGAACTCCTTTTTCTCTGCTACTCCGCGACCGGAGTAAGAGTTTGATCTATTGATTTCTCCCTCAAATCTCATCCTTAGAACCTTCTGTTTGTTTCTATGGACTCTTGGGAGGACAATAATATAGAATATCAAGCTAGACATCCTAAATCACTCACGGAGGTAAATATGACATAGATACTAAATGAGCAAATAAAATGAACGGACTTTCACACTAACTGACTTGCTGAAGAGCGAGGCACGTGAACGGCGTTCCCCGCGACCTCAATCGTAGCTGCCCGATATCGGTGTCGAATTAAACCTGCACTAATGTGACTTGTGGATTAATCACCCAATGGGGTTCTTTTTCTGATTTTTTTTATTTCTCTACCTGTTTTGTTTTTCTGCTCTCTTTTTTATTTCAACTTCTCACTCTTTTACTGCCTTTCTCTTCCATCTATTCTTTTTTTTCTATTGTTTTCACGTGAACTCACATAAACAAAGAGAGAGAGAGAGAGAGAGAGAGAGAGGGAGGCAGAACGAGGGAGGGGGGGTTACGGAGAGAGGAACAAGGGGGTGAAGGGAGGAGCTGCGGCTCCAGTCGGCGGTGATGGTAGTGGAAGGTGGCGTGACAGTGGGAACGGTGACGAGGGGGAACGGGTGGCTGCGTGGGGGCTCTCCTGGGAGTGTTGGGCCCGTGCGATGAAGAGCACAGCCGGAGGGAGGGAGGGAGTCACGGCTCCGGTGGCAAGTTGCAGCGGAGGGGGGGGGAGAAAAGGGAGATGCAGGGGGGGTGGCTCGGTCGGCAGTTGGCGTGCCGGGAAGAGGGAGCCGCCGTAGTGGTGGAGTGGCCTGCTGGCTGAGGAGATCGAGAGGTCACGACGGTGGAGACCGCGGCCGGCTCTGTCACAGGGGTTGCTAGCAGCGACGGAGGGAAGCAGGGGTCTGCTCGGGGATGACCCGCACAGGGCGGCCACGTGAGTAGGCGGCGGCTGCGGTCCGTTGTTCGCAGACGGGGACTGGGACGGGGAGAGCCGGTGGCGGCGGGCCCCACTGTCTCTGTTGCCGGCGATGGGGAAGCCGCAAGCTCGGCTTCCGCAGGAAGGGGGGGAAGAAGACTTTAAACGCGAAGGTTGGGGGGAAGGGAGGGAGGAGGAATGGGATGGGAGTGGGGTTGGGAGGAGTGCGGGCACGGGAAGAGAAACATGGGATCTCGTGGGGTCGGGAGTAAATGCGGCGCAGGAACTGTGGGGAGTGGGGAGGGGGAAATAGGCTTCACGCCTATGTAAATGTCTGAGTTGATTCCACCTTCTCAGGGGGAGTCTGATGCATTCTTGACAAATTGTTCATTATTGAAATTGCATGCCTCTTATACAAAATGGTTCGATCTTAGGAGAAGTGTTTGTTGTCAACCAAATTGCAAGCAAGTTTGACTTGCCTTCTTGATGTGTAAATATAGTCTCATCTGCCATGTACGAAAAATGAAAGCCTTGTCATGATTCATGTTTAATTAAAAAAAATTGCTTGCTGAATATTTTTGGAATCTTGCAACACCCTCTGCTACCTTGATCTGAAAGCTTCTTGAAAATCAGCCTACTAGCAGTATGAGTCAACCCACAGACCATCTTGTGTCTACCCAGAGTTTTTGAAAATCTTCCTGACTGAAGAACAGGTCGGCTCACTCGCTGTCATGTGTTGACCCACTCTTGTAAAAACCATTTCAATCTGCATTCTGTTCAAAGAACAGGTTGACCCACACTGCAGTCCAAGTTGACCTAGTCTGCTTAAAGCTCATCTTGGAATTTTGTCTGGCATTCTATCTGAAGTACAGGCTGACCTGTTGACCCTCTTGGGTCGACCTGACGTGCTATCCGTCTTCTATGCACAATCTTTATCATGCACTTCTATTGATTTCATGATACATCAATTTTACGTGTATGTATTTCCAATCATGATACATCATCTTGTGCTTGTGATTTTTTAGGTGTGCTCATTGTGTTCTATAAAAGTCAGTGTGTCGACACCAAGTGTGAGTGTGTCGACACAACAATTATATCTTTTTGGAGTCTTCTTCATGTCTGTAGTTGTGTGTCGACACCATGTGGTGCCTGCATTAATGCACCAGTTCATCTGATGCTCTTGTCTATCTCTTAAATCCTCATTTCTTTCTTTGTTCCATCTGACAACATTCTTGTAAGTCATTCATTGTGGGGGAGTATTCCTATTGAAACCTGTTTACCAATCAACCGGCCTCTTAGTGCTCTTTGCTGAAATTAGCTCATTTATCAATATGCCATTTGTTCACACATGCTTGAACTCCCTTGGATCACCTTCTGTTTACTCAATCCTTGGTTGCCTACTCCAATTTCCCTAAATGCACTTGAATTCATGAGGAGGTTTTGGTTTGATTGCTAAAGTTCATTTTCCAGAGGACGAGGGGGAATTGCGATTGCTCTATATTGCTTACATGTGTATTTTTGGGAGAGGCTCAAAAATAGAATTTACGTAGTGTTGTTGCGTTCCACATCTGAGGGATAGGTGTTCCTTCCATGGTGGCTAGTCGGTATGCTCCTTTTTCGAGTGTCTTGACCACTCGATAGGGGCCTTCCCAGTTAGGGGCCAGCTTGCCCACTGTCTCCAGTGGTCGAGAGGCTTCGACTTTTCCTAGGACGAAGTCTCCTAGCTGGAAGTGCCTATCTCAGACTCTGGCATTGTAGTATTGAGTGAGGCACTATTGGTATTCTGCGGCTCAGATGCTCGCGATCTCTTGGGTCTCGCTCGCCATATCGAGGTTCTCCAGCAATTTTTGCTCATTCACCTCGGGCGAGAAGTTGATGACTTGGAGAGAGGGGTTGCCTACCTCCAGCGAAATCACAGCTTCTATGCCATACACCAACTAGAAGGGAGTTTCCCTGGTGGCCGTTCTTGGAGTAGTTCGGTGTGACCAAAGTATGCTCAGTAATTCCTCCAGCCAGCTGCCCTTGGCCTTGCCTAGCCTAGTTTTTATGCCTTTTAATATAGCCCTATTGGCATTTTCAACCAGTCTGTTGGCCTGAGGGTGGGCCACCGAAGTGAAGTGGTTGCGAATTTTTAGGTTGGCACATCTGTCTTTAAAGTAGTGAGAATCAAATTGCCAACCATTATTGCTCACAATCACTCAGGGGATACCAAAACGACAAATGATCGATTTCCACACGAAGCTCCGAATGATCGATTCGGTGATCCTAGCGGTGGCTTCAGCTTCAATCCACTTTGTAAAGTAGTCGATGGCGATGATGACGAACTTCTTCTGGGCCTGAGCCGTAGGGAATGGCCCCAGGATGTCGATTCCCCACCGAGCAAAAGGATATGGCTCGGTAAGGGTGACGAGCTCCGAGGTAGGCTAGTGGACTAGATGGTCGAAGCGTTGACACCGATCACATTTTCACACGTAGGTCGAGTAGTCACGCTGAAGAGTGGGCCACCAGTAACCTTGCCGAAGCAAGATCTTGGCAAGTGATCTTCCTCCCTGGTGTGCACCGCAGATACCTTCGTGAACTTCTTGAATTGCTTGGCTGACTTCATCGGCGCCGAGGGACTTAAGGAGGGGACTAGAGAAAGACTTGCGGTACAAGGCATCATCCAAGATGATGAAGCGCCAGGCTTGGTACTTCAATCTCAGAGCTTCCCGAGGGTCGGAGGGCTTCTGGGAGTCTCAGAGCCATGACACTTAAGGAGCCCACTAGTTGCTCGGGGTAGCCGGGTCAATGATCATGAGCTCGGCTTCGATGCTTGGTTGTTCCAGCTCTTCGAGGAAGACTGAACAAGTACCTTCCAGGCCGAGGGAGGAGGCCAGGCGAGAGAGGGCGTCCGCTCGGGAGTTTTCCTCCTAAGCTATTTGGACTACCTCGAAACTCTCGAATAGTTGGGCTAACCCTCGGACCATTTGAAGGTACTTAATTATAGGTGCTTCCCAAGCTTCATAGTCACTGTTGACCTGGCTGGCGACCAGCTGGGAGTCCGTGTGGATTCTGACTCGGAGCCAACTGACTCGCTTGGCTCCTAGTCATCGCGCCATCCTGGCCATTGAAATGTGGGCTTCTTACTCGAAGGCATTATTGGATGCCTGGAAGTTGAACCTGAAGGCGTATTGTAGCTCCGCTCCTTCGGGTAACTTGAGGAGGACACCGGTGCCGCTTGCAGCCGAGTTGGATGATCCGTCTACAAACAAGTCCCAGATGGGTCCTCGTGCGGATGGTGATTCTTCCTCGATCGGGACGGTGCTCTCTGCGATGAAGTCAGCGAGGGCCTGTCCCTTGATGGTCGTACGGGGGTGATAAGAGATGTCGTAGGCCCCGAGCATGATGGCCCACTTGACGAGGCACCCCGAGGATTTGAGATGAGAGAGGATCTTCTTCAAGGGTTCGCCTATCAACACGACGATAGAGTGCCCTTGGAAGTAAGGTTGGAGGTGCATGGCCGAGATTACCAGTGCTAGCACGAGTTTCTCAGTTGCAGGGTACCTTCTTTCGACCTCGTTGAGCACCTTGCTGGTGTAGTAGATCGGCCTCTCGACTCCCGCATCATTTCGGACTAAGACCGTGCTTACGGTGGAGGGAGTCGCCGAGAGATACAGGTGTAATGCTTCGCCCGGGACTGGCTTTGATAATACCAGGGCCGAGGGCAAGAATTCCTTGAGATCTTCAAAGGCTTTCTGACATTCCTCGTCCTAGGCAAACATGGCGGATGCCATTTTGGGTCCCCTCAACAGGTTGAAGAAGGGTCGGCACCATTCAGCCGCTTGAGACAGGAAATGGTTGAGTGTGACGATGCGTCCGGTAAGGCACTGGACGTCCTTGACGCAGGTGGGTGGCCGCATGTCCAGGATGGCCTGAACCTTATCGGGGTTGGCCTCGATCCCACGCTGAGTTACCAGGAAACCTAGGAATTTTCCTGACCTAACTCGGAAGGCGCATTTGGTAGGGTTAAGCTTCATGTTGTACTTGATGAGAGTGCCGAAGGTCTTAGCTAGGTCGGCAAAATGATCTTCAACCTTTGGCGTTTTGATGAGCATGTCATCGATGTAGGCGTCGATGTTCTGACCGAGTTGTCCTTCGAAGATTTGGTTGACCAGCCTCTAATATGTCGCCCCGACGTTCTTTAGCCTGAAAGACATCCGGGTATAGCAGTGGACGCCGAAGTCGGTGATGAAAGTGGTCCTCTCGATATCCTCCGAGTCCATCCAGATCTAATGGTCGCCAGAGTAGGCATCCAGAAAGCTGAGCAGCTCGTTGCTGGAGGTTGAATCGATGATTAGGTCGATGCTCGACAGTGGGTAATAGTCCTTTGGGGTGGCCTTATTGAGGTCGATGAAGTCTACACACATTCACCACTTTCCTGAAGCTTTGGGTACCAGAACGACATTGGCGAGCCACGTCGAGTAAAGGACTGGACAGAAGAGGCCAGTCTCTTTCCCCTTGGTGAGTTGCTCCCTGATGATCGTTTATTTCTCCGGGACATGTTTTCTTCTGCACTGTTGGACAGGCTTCACCGTCGGGTCGAGGTTGAGCTTGTGCATTACAATCTCCCTAGGAATCCCGGGAAGTTGTTCATCAGACCATGCGAAGACTTGAATGTACTAAGCAAGGAAATTTTTGTATTGCTCCTAAACATCAGAGAGGAGGTCAGCTCCGATCTTGACTCCTAGGGTAGGGTCATCTTTGAGGAAGACCGTTAACAACTCGCCCCCAGGCTCGGATGTTGCCGACCCTTCCTCAGTCCCCTTAATCCCTTTATTTTCCCCTTCCGGCCTTTTGCCATCATTAAAATATTGCTATCCTTAAACAGTTATGTATGCCATCATCAAAATAATATCTTGTTTGAATAACATTCTCCCCAGGGGGCATAACAAACCCCTCCCCTTCTAGCTCACCTTCCGCATAGTATATCAAAGGAGATGTGCATACGTAAAGGGGACGTTGCATAAAACATATGCATAGCATGAATCACAATTTACACCTAGGACTATTCCTCCATAGTGTGGAAGTGCGATTATATGGGTAGTGAACCCTAGACACAGGGACCTGCAGACGTTCTAAGTAACACTAGAGGATTACTTTATCACCTACACATACATTCGGGGCTCTCAGCTTTTGGTAGCTTCGCGCAACGCCCTTGTTTATTCCTAATTTTGGATCTCACCGTTCGACGTGAGTCTCCTCATTTGTTTTAGTCGGGATTTCCGACTACTAAGATTCGTTCTTTAATATGATATCATTGTGGATTTCACCATTCGACACGAGTCTCCTCATATGTTTGAATGGAGCTTCCTGACTACTAAGTTTCACCCTTATTATGATTTTTATGATGGATTTCATCATTTGACGTGAGTCTCCTTATTTATTTTAGTGGAGATTTCTGGTCACTAGGATTCATCCTTATTTTACTTGTGGAGTTTACTGCACCGCTTTTGCACGAGTCTCCTCATGCGTCTCAATGGATATTACCGACTACTTGGATATACATTCCACTTATCATCATCATTATTATTATTATTCTTTTCTTCCTTCTCTTTTTTTTATGAAAGGGGTAGACAACTTTTTCCTCACAGTCACCGTTTACACGAGTGTAGATATTTGAGCATCCATAAAGTGTTAAGGAGAATTTATGATGTCCCTATGGCTAACGACCATTGCTCATATTGTGCACAGGATGTGGGAGTCTTGTCTAGGGTGTATCCTGTGAGTTGTGCTAGCAACATAGCTACGTCTCTTCCCCTAACTGTATGCACTCATCGAGAATTGGCTCTTCACTCCTTACTGTGTGTCGTGATGCACACAAACTTAGAATCTGGGTAGCATTATTTAGCAAGAGAGTATGCAGTCTTAAAAATTTGAAGGAAGTGTATTAATACTATATCACAGGTAGACATGCACGTGAGACAAGCAAGCACACAAGTTACAGAAGCATGCTAGGGGGCTTGGGGGTTGTTTTCCCTTCATTTCCCCCTCTGTGGGGCTTGTATGGGGCCGGAATGGGTGAAATCCGGTGAGCTCGCCATTTTCGCACCGGCAAGGGTTGTGCGGTCGAACCAGGGCCCGCACATCCCCATGTGCGGCCTAGTGGGGACCGCACAACGGCTCGGAGCGCAGTGGGGGTTATGCGGCCTATCGTGGGACCGCACGTCCCCTATGTGCGGCCCCATGTCAACTGCCCATCCCTTGAGATTTCGACCGTTGCTTGTGACCGTTGCACAGTGCACTGGGGTGTGCGGCCAGGGTCTGGCCGTATAACCCTTCGTGCTGCCATGGGCTGGCCGCACGTCACCTGGCGCCGTTGGCCTGGCACGCAGTGGGGCATGTGCGGCCTGTCCTGTGACCGCGCATCCCGTGAGTTTCCAACTATTGTTTGTTACCGTTACGCAGTGTTTGGGGTGAGCGGCTAGGGTCTAGCAGCATGTCCCCATGAGCAGCCATGAGCTGGCCGTTCATCTTCTGGTACCGTTGGTGGATGAGCGGCCCAGGTGGGACCGCCCATGCCTTGGAAAGGTGGGATCCTAGCCGCCCTTCTCCTGAGCAGCTAGTGTCCGACCGTTCATGTTTCTTATCGTTGGGATTGATGGATGGCCAGGTTGGACCGTCTTTCTCCCACATGCGGCTGAGGCTTAGCCGTGCATCCTTGAGCGGCCAATGATGGACCGTTCATCGTCTGAGGTCTAGTCGGTGATTTCTTCTGTGTCGATTCGAGTCCCGAGTGAGCAGACCTCAATTCACGTGCTGACCCGTAGTCTGACTGATGCCAGGCATCATGTGGGGACCAGGTGTGGGGCGCCGTGGGGTCCCAGGATGTGGTGTCTTTGACTTACATCACCATGAGTCAGTGTTATACGAGGAGCGATCCTTTTACTCGTCTACCTTCGGAGTCATTTTTCGTGACTTGAGAGTCTGTACTTCCGGTGACTCATCCACTAGTCATAGCTTCCACGGCACGCGTGTGTCGGCCCACTGGGAGCACTAGTGTGGCGCACCCGAGAGAGATGGTGAGTAGGCTGGTTACCGTAGGGCCCCCACGTACAGCCGAGTCCGGGCTTAGGGGGAATTACCAGCTAGACTGCCACAGAATATACATTTCTTCCTGGACTGCACTTTAATAATTCTCAACCAGTCACATGTTTGGAGCCTTTCCCCTTCTGTTTTCTGCATAAAAGTCCAATATTTATGGGAAGTTTATGTTCCAAACATTCTGATTCCTGTCCAACTTTCTTCCTCCCTGTGATAGGGCTTTCCCTGCTGATCTCACAGTGAAAATGCCACAAGGCTCCCAAGCCTCCCATCTCCACTTCCTCAAATCCTGAAGCCTCCCATCTCCACAAGGCCGATCCAGGATCGGCCTGAGTTCATGTGAATCGGCCGGCCGATCCTGGAATCCAATCTGGGTTTGCCTTCCTTGACCTCATATTCATGCAAATTCCTGCAGAACCTCGAGTCCTAGAAGCCCTGCCCTGACTGAACCCACTAGTTACTGATAGTTTGCTTAGGTGAGCATGTTATTTGGTATAATCCTGGAAACCTCTCTTTGAAATTTCTGTGCTTTACCCATGAGTCTTCCTAGAATAATGCCTGGTGACCATTGCCTAGTACAATTGCAGAAGAACACCTAAAGAAATCCATGTTACTTATGATATGCTTCCAATATGGTGGCACAGATGATTGGACCTCTCTTTCTTATCTCCATAGGCATTTAGTCAGTAGAATGAAGATAGAGAACTGGGCAAGCTTGATGCATAAAAGGCCCTAACCTCTCCTTTGAAAATGATGAGGAACTGGGCACACTTCTGTGCCTGATCAACGTTCTTTGCAATCCGGACCTTGTCACAGAACGCCCTCTGTTAACATGATGGAGGTACATATAAGCACCATGTCCAGCTTCTCACTGCACATATCATCCACATCCTGACCATTGCCCAGTAGAATTTCAGAACACCACCTAAAGTAATCCATGTTACTTATGATGTGCTTCCAATCTGGTGACACAGGGCGGCTGGATCTGAAAAATTTCCATCCACCAGTTTTCATTGTGAAAATACTAGTACCTTATCTCCATTGCCATTTAGTCAGTAGAGCTTTGTTTGTGATTTCAATTGGAACTAAGCCCACTCTACCTTCTTCCTTACTCTTGCAAACATTCTGTGATGATGATACAAGGTGAAGGTGTAGTCCTTCTTCTTTACTCTGCCATTCCAAAAAAATGCTGCTCTTCTGTCCATTGCCTAATACAAGAGAAGCTAATTTTGGTTCACTAATTAGTGAACACGGCATGAAAAATAGCTTTAGTTTGAAGTTGTTCATCCAACCATGCAAACAACTACCTGTCATAGACTAAATGTTAGATAGGGAATTTTCATGGATTTAATGCAGTGAGAAGTTTATCTTTATAAATCTGTGTTGGAACAGTACTTGTTAAATGTTAGTGTGTTGGACTTGAACTCCCTAGACATCTAGCGAAATTTAGGACTTGTGGTATCTATGTAGCTATCCTGACAATCTTCAGTCTTAAGAATGGACTCTACTAGAAAGTTGTCATCTGTTCTAGAGGAAGGTGATCAATGTAGCATCAAGTTTACGATTGGACAATGTTGGACCCCATGGTTTTTATGATATTTTTCTAAGTATTTTCAGAACAAAGGAAATATTCAAATTAAACCCACTGTGGGATGGCATAAAACGGTATAAAACCGTGTCTGTTACATGTGGGTTAATTTAAATGCCCTCGGAATTCCGTTGGACGAAATTGTCACACAAATTTTACGTGTTTTAATACACGGCAATTTTATCAAACACTTGGTGGTTGGCGCTAAGCCATTCACCCACCCAGCGAAGCAGTTGAGAAGTGATGATCCAAGGGCGTCCATGGGGTATTCCCGATGCGCCGCGGCGTTATCCTTGCACCCCGGAATCCAAGGGCAATAGGATGGCGTCAAGCAAGGTCAAAACAAATCAAAAGAACCTCCACACGCTGCTGTCTTGGAGAGAGGAGCAGGAAACCATAAAAAAATCATAGAACGTGACAGTCAAGGGGGTTTTATAGCCTTGACTGGACTTGGAAACCAGGAGGGGCTGCCCTTTACCCTGTTCCCTCTCTCTCTTTGCACAAGAAGAGGACCCGGAGGAGCATCCTCTGGGTGTTGCAGACCTGGAGGAGCTCCCTCCTGGTGTTGCAGACCCGGGGGAACCTGGAGGGGGCTTCCTCCGGTTCGCACAGACCCGGAGGGGGTTCCCTCCAGTCGCACAGACTCCGGGTCCTTCTCTCCCTCCTGCACCCTGTTTAAACAAAAAAAAGGAAGAACAAAAGCAAAAAAAGAAAGCAGACCAGGAGGGAGGCCCCCCCGGGTCTGCAGACCTGGAGGACAACCACCCTGTCAAATACTTTTGCAAGATTTCTATGTTATTCTATGTGCCATTTGTTCTAGTCTCTCTTTAAGCCTGTAACCACATACAGTTTTGTGAATTTAGGAACAAAAGTTAGATATATTTGTAGAAACAAAAGCTGAAACTTCTAATGGAGTTCTACATGATTTGAAGATACAACTAAATGTCCCTGTGAACCAGCTCACAGATTGGAACATAAATCAAGTCAATCCATGTATATGGAACTCCATAATTTGTGATAAAGACAACAATGTCATTTCAGTGTAAGTTATTCTCAGTCTTGTCTTTCCTATTTACCTCACCTCTTAAACTATAGCAACTAGTTTATCCTCAGTGACCTAGCAAGTCATGATTCTATCATTTAGTTAGATTCATTCTGTTAGTTTACCATAGCTGAAACTTATATATGATGCACAATCATGTTGCACTACCTCTTCAGCACATTGTCGTCCATGGGATTCACTGGGACCTTGTCACCAAGAATTGGAGTTCTAAAGTCCCTCTCTGTGCTGTAAGTATTAATTCATTGTATTTTTCACCTTTTAAGCTGCATATTAATTGAATCCTCTATATCTCTTTAGTTATATGTTTCCACTTAATTTTTCTCTGTGCATTGCAGTCGCTATTTAACTAGTTGTTCTCAGAGTTGCTAGCTGACTGTCCATCAACTTTAATTGGCATCTCTACTTTTCGCATTGTCTCATTTGAGCTTTCAACTCTCTACTTTTAACCCTCCTAATAAGTAATAACGGGAATATGATTGAACTAACTCCTAATCTAATGATGAAGTTCATTTAATACCCTTGTTTCATCAACTGTTATGGTAAGCAGAACATCTTCAAAAGAAAAAACTGTTATGGAATGCAGAAGTTACAGATTGGCCACAGGAGTACTTGAAAGTTGAATCTGACCCATTGTTTAACTGATTTTTGGTATAGCAAAGGATATCACAGACATAATGTACTGCACAATCATAGTTGCCAAGGCGACCCAAGGCGTTCACGGGGTCCCTAAGCGCTTAGGCGACCAGGCGTCCGCTTAGGCGTCGCCTAGGCGACACTTCGGCCACTAATTAAAAAATCTAAAATATATATACTCCAATATATAAAGGAGAGAAGGTACAATAGAGTAGCCGCAGCCATCCGTCAGTGGTTCCCATGCTTTTGGAGACCGGTCTTAGTCTGCCAGTAGTAGTGGGGTGGTCCTTTTGTACTTTTGTCTGGGGTATGCCCCAAGTAGTTGTACTTTTGGACTGGTGTGTGGTCGTTGGACTTGTGTATCTGTGACTCTGGACTACTGTAAATACTTTTATTACTTTGATATATTTATCTTGCTTCTGCACTATAATTTTAATTATTGTATTAATTAATTCTGCGCGCGTGCCATTCCAATTTGTTATGCAACCCCTCGACAAAACCCTTCCAACCCTTCAGGGGCGTCACCAGCCTCTTGGGTGGCTTCCCCAGTTCGTGGTATCGGTGTATCGATATTATCGATATATCGGTATCCGGATCTTTGGGTCATTACACCGTCTCTGTAACAGAGAGTCCAAATGAACCTGAACTCATATTTCTTCGCCACGGGACTCTAAGGCCGACTTCTGCTCATCGGGGCCTCCTTGTTAGGGCTCTATCTTCCAGATTATTCCACCAAATCATTCCCCATTTATTTCTATCTCTTCTCCCCACTATTATCTCGAGTTTGTGTCATAGAACCTAAATTTTAGTGGAGTATATTCACGAGAATCGTGGCCAAAATTTCTGGTTTCATGCATTTTCGTGTAGCACAGACTCTTCCAGAATAGGCATCGAGGCCACTTTCTAGAGCTAATATCTTCCAGATCCTTCCACCAAAAAGAGTCTTGTTTGTTCCTACCTCTTATCCTGACTATTATCTTGAGATTGATCTAGAGATCTCGTGATTTGGTGGACTCTATCCTCTGCAATCGGGGGAGAAAGTTCTACATTCCAACATTCTCTATATAAAGGACACTGTGCAACCTACGCGCCAGGGGGCTCTTTCTCGACCTGGGGCAAAGCCATGCCAGATTGTCCACTCACAACTTCGACCCCACTTCGAAGAGGGAAGTATTAACTTTCATTTCTATCTCTTTGGGCTCATTTTCATCGCTCCAATCCCTTATTCTCCTCTCCTACTTTCTTCAAGATCATCACAGATTGCACTATTTCTGCTCGTTTCTGCACTTTTCTCCATTTTGCACAGCACTTTTCTATCTACTCTCTTTGTCATTTCTCATGATTTCAAATCCCATGCACTACACTGTACTATCAGCGCCATCCGAGTTGTCCATTCAAAAAAAAAAGAAAAATTATGAGGTCAACAAGGTCTCCCCATCCGCCCCCATAGGCAGAAAGCTCCCTAGTAGCATTGCATGGTGAATGCCCAAGGAAAAATAAAATGACTATGCCATCCGTGGAGGTAGGAAGACGCTGCAACCGCAGCTTTTAAGAAAAGGGGCCAAGGGGATGACACTTGGCGTATGCGCCGGAGGCCCGAGCTGAAGCTGTTTGGAACATCTCCTAAAGAAATCAATGACAGAAGAAGGTAGCTATTGACTTGATATATAGTTGTCACTGAATATCCCCAGGGGGACTATGAAATCAATAATCCCACCGACACTAAAGAGCACTCATTGGCCACTAGGCCTCCCGTTTCAAATACGGGCCTATGTCGACTAAAGGGAATGAAAAGAACAATCCTTAATGAGTCAGCTACACCCTTGACTCCTTATCAAGTCAGCAAATAAATGCCTTTCGGCCTCTAATAGCCTGTCTCAGCACCCCTTGGTCCCACAGGAATTCATGGTGCCTTGCCATCTTCTCATCCTACGGGAGTACTCCCCACTCGTCCCACCGAGACTAATCCTCCACCCTTGATCTGGGACCTTTGCTCCCAGCCAATGCATTCTCATTGCCCTTTGATGTTCAGCTGCGACAATGCCATATTTGTCCCACGGGACTCTCCTATCATTGTCAGTTCAGATTCCTTGCCGAATGTCGGCCTAATAAAATCTCCTTTTTCTTAGCACAAGGCGCTCTGCCCTTGTCGAGCTCAATAATTCACCCATCAGTCCTGTCGGGCTGTATCCATAAAGCTTTCCCTTGGCCGAAGGCGCTCCGCCCTAGTCAAGCTAGAAAATTACCTTCTGTCTCATCGGGCCAGGTCCACAAAGTCTTTTCCTTGGCCTGAGGTGCTCCGCCCCCGCCGAACTTGAAAATAACCTTTGTCCCACTGGGCAGGATTCATAAAACCCTTTTCCTTGGCCTGAGGCACTCCGCCCTCGTCGAGCCCCAAAATTACCCTTTGTCCTACTGCGCTGGGTTCATAAAGCCTTTTCTTGGCTTGAGGCACTCCGCCCTCGTCAAGCTCGAAAACTATCCCTAGTCTCGTGGAACTGGGCCGCTGTTCCAGGCCGCAAACCTCCCAAGGGTTTTATTAAATAACCTAATGAGAAACAAGAATAAAATACCCCATGTTACGATGACACAAGTCAAGGGTATTTAGAGTAAAAAGGGTTTAAGTTAAATGGATCCACCTTAGTGGGTCTGGTAATGAATCCTCGACCCAAAAGACTCATATAGACTCAGTTCATGCCCAGATCGGCCACAACATAGGCTTATCTCCCATACTCCCCCTCAAGGTGAGCATAGACGCCCTTCATGCACAACTTGCCTAGGACAGATTTGAGTGCCTCCCATGTAACACTTTTACTAAATATATCAGCAAGGTGATCACTAGACTGAATGCAGGGTAGACACAGCTCTCCATAATCAAGCTTTTCACGAATGAAGTGCGGTCAATGTCGATGTGCTTGGTTCTGTCATATTGCACAAGATAGTTGGCAACATTGATGGCGGCCTTTTTATCACAATAAAGTTTCAGAGGAAGTGTAATAGACAAGCTAAAATCCTGTAACAAGAGTTTCAGCCACAACAATTTGGCTAAACAATCTGCCATAGTGTGGTATTCTACCTCACCACAAGAACGAGCACATATTGACTGCTTCTTACTTTGTCAAACCACCAAATTGTTTCCAAGGAAGACACAATATCCTATAGTGGAACGTCTATCATTGCGAGAACCTACCCAATCAACATCTGCATACCCTTCAACTTGAAGACCATCAGATTTAGTAAACAAAATTCATTTTCCTAGACATGTTTTTACATAGCGAAGAATGCAATCCACTGCTTTCAGATGAGATATTCTTGGTGCATGCATGACTGACTGACAACACTTACAGTGCATGTGATGTCAGGACATTTGAGTGTCAAGTACAAAAGTCGGCCAACAAGCCGTTGATCTCCCCCTTTGTCAACATCAGAAAGAAGGTCCCCCACCTAGCTAGATAGACAATGATGTCTTAATGGGGTTTGCTGCAAGTTTACAACCCAACTTTCTAGTCTCCATCAACAAATTAAGGGCATATTACCTCTGACACACAAAAATGCTATCATTAGAATAAAGCTCCTTCGAGCAAGGATGGCAAACTCAGTTTCGGTCTCGGTTTCTGCCGGGACCGAAACCGATACGGATCGGTATCGGTTTCGAACAGATGAAAAAATGACCGGGAAATTCTACTCAGTTGTACAAAAAAAAAAAAGAAAAGAGATCACGCTTTCGTTCTCCTTTCCGCAATTGTGAAAACAGAGACAATTTTGCGATCTCGATCTCTATAGAAGAATTATCAAGACTGTGGTTAAGGTGAAGCACCTGTGCATTGATAAGAGCTATATAAGGTGCGGCTCAGTTGATTTTTTTTATTACCATTTTCGTTTCTTATTTCTATTTTTGTGACAGACTGAGTCAGTGTAGATGGGTGTTCCAAATGAATGGCAAGCCAAATTGCTGAATATGTTTGATATTTCAGGGAAAGCATCAAAGTAACTGTGCAGCTTACACGAGAGAGAGAGAGAGAGAGAGAGAGAGAGAGAGAGAGAGAGAGAGATGTTTTCTTCATCTGGGTCACCTTGGGTGACCAAAAGCTCTGACTGTGTTCGATCAACACATCTGAAAATGGAGTCGGACCAAACATTAGAGAGAACTTCCCCACGCCGAGGCGGCTGCTGAGTTTATTCATCCCCAACAATTGGGGGGGTATGATGCCTCACCAAGTTATGCATCCTGAACAAATGGGTACGATGTTTCAGCTTTTTGGGATGCAGAGAAATGAGATCGTGAGGGAAATTCATGCTTGCATGAACTTGCACATGCAGATGAAGGAAATGGCCAAACGCTAATATTGTGCACATTACACAGAAAAAGACCAAGAGGCCGCTATTCAAATGAATGACAGGATGCAAACTTGCAGCAAGAGGCCACGGAACTCCGTAGCTAATTGACAATAGTTTGATTTTTTTTTTGGGTCACCTTTTTATCAGAACCCGGAGAAGCTCAATAAAATTAGGTAAGCATTTGATTTTGCTACAAAGCTCAAACCAAGGATCTGGACTAGCAAGAAACATAAATAACTTGATTGTTGTATGTCTTCCTACATAATCTCTAGGGACGAGCAATTAACAAAAATGATAAGAAAGTTTCTGATTGAATAAGAGTGACTGGCTTAATAGTTTATGGGACCATAAATGCTCCATCCAACAGCATGCAGTAGTGAGCCATTCAATGATAGTGGAATTACCAGTGCACCAACTAATAAACCCATGTGCATACCACCAATAAGAAAATAGGATTTTTATTCACAGCTTGCTGTCTGAGGTTCACACCTCGCCTGCTAAGCACCACAGCTTGCTCTGCTGATACACAGCTTACAAAGAGTTTAAAAGAGAAAAACTAAGAAATGAGAAAAATGATGGCAGAATTGAAAATGTTGCTCCACTGGAGCTATCTGACTCTGGATCTGATCCAGAAGTCAGTATAGAGCTGAAACTCTCAATCACACTTCTCTCTCTCAGACCTACTCAACGACGCTCTATTTTTCTTCTTCTGCCTCTCTGCAACTGGCTCCTTCACTTCTCATACCCTTCTCGCTCTCTTGCTCTCTCTTATCCTCTTCTGCTAATCTACTCCCTGATCTTCTTCTTCTCTTCTGATTTTCTCTTGACTTGTCTATTGAGTTCGAGTGCAAGATGCCTTTTATAGAGCTTGATCCTGTGGACCCACAAACTCACGATTTGGGCGTGTTGAGAGAGTGTTCTTACGCATTTCGAGAGTCCATGTGTCACGAGCAGAAGGTATGATGATCCACGTGGCAAGTCTTCAGAACATCTTCTCACCTTGGATCACGTGCCTCTCATCATTTTCACTTAAGTCCCACGTGCGATCAGCCTTCATGTAACTCAGGTGTTCGAACGAGAATCTGGGTTATCAAAAGAAAGAGTATTAGTTATAAAGCAAATGATAAACTTAAACACAATTTCAATCCAAAGTTTTTCAATCAGATTTTAGCCATGTCAAAAGAATACACACATCTGTAGATGCATCAATGCATAAGTGAGATGCATTAGCCTATAAGACTAACCAATGCAATATGTCTGAATAGAAGCATCGACCTCTAATTGTAACACAGGTGATCCCAATGAATGTGCATCGACATGTTTTTATAATGAGCACACAAGGTGCATCGACCTTGATGGAGATGACTTCTATTGCACTGACCTAATGCTGCAAGGGCTTAACAGACTAGCATCGACCTTTCAAAACATACATCAACCTTATAGTGTGTACTAGATGGAATGTGCATCGACCTCACTATGCATTTTGTGTACAAGGTGCATCGACCTTCTAGTCTCAACGACATATGTGCATCGGCCTTCTTGGTCTGTAACACATATGTGCATCGACCTTCTAAAGTCAGCGACATATGTGCATCGACCTTCCTGGTCGGTGTAACTGAAGTAAGAAGTTTTCTAGGCCTGACAGGTTATTATCGGAGGTTTATTAAAGATTTCTCCCAGATTGCGGTACCCCTGACTAGATTGACCCGCAAGGAGAATCAGTTTGAGTGGTCAGAAGAGTGTGAGTGGAGTTTTTAGACCTTGAAGGACTACTTGACCACTGCCCCTGTTTTGGCTTTGCCTTCTGGAGAAGGAGGATTTGAAGTCTACACGGACGCTTCGGGCATTGGATTAGGTTGTGTGCTTATGCAGAGTGGCAGGGTAATAGCATATTTCTCTTGGCAACTGAGGAAACATGAAGAGAATTATCCCGTTCACGATTTGGAACTTGCTGCAGTGGTGTTTTCCCTAAAAATTTGGAGGCACTACTTATATGGAGAGGCTTTTAATATATTCTTTGACCATAAGAGCCTTAAGTACTTGTTTTCTCAGAAGGAACTTAACATGAGGTAGAGAAGGTGGCTTGAGTATTTGAAGGATTTCAATTTCTCCATTAAGTACCATCCTGGAAAAGGTAATGTGGTGGCGGATGCTTTAAGCTGCAAGCCGATAGCAAAATTGTCAAGTCTCATGTTACAAGAATGGAGACCGCTGGAACAGTTGGCTAGTTTAGACCTCAATGTTAGTAAGGATCGGGTCATGATTGTACAGATTCAGCTTCGTCTTGAATTATTGATGGAAATCAAGTCCATACAAGGAAATGATCCGATGTTGGTAGAGATGAAGGAAAGTCTGAGCAATAGACCTGATTTTATTTTAGCCGATGACAGTAGGTTGTTATTTTGAGGAAGAACCTGTGTTCCTGATGTAGCTGAAGTAAAAAGCAAGATCTTAGAAGAAGCCCATAGGTCCAAGTATATTATTCACCCTGGAGGTACTAAGATGTATCGGAAATTAAAAAGGTCATTTTGGTGGCCGAGCATGAAACAAGAAATAGTAGAATTTGTGAGTAGATGCTTGGTATGTCAGCAAGTAAAGGCTGAGCACTTCAGACCTGCTGGGAAGTTAAAACCACTCGATATACCACAATGAAAATGGGAGACCGTTGGCATGAATTTTATCATGGGTCTACCTAGGACTCGCAGCGGATTTGATGCGATATGGGTCATTGTTGATAGACTGACTAAGTCTGCTCATTTACTCTTGGGGTGGTGGTCGTTTGGGCTGCGATCTTAACGGGACTGGCCCTGACGGGCTTCTTTGCTAATTACGCCGCGACACCGCCACGGATACCGCTATCGATGTTGGTCCCGCTAGCCGTGATGGTTGTGGTCGTTCTTTCCCGTGGCAGATGGCAGTGCTCGGACGCGTAGGCTATAGGAAAGTAGCGGGGCCTTCGATCTTACGATAGGGATGCGTGAAAAAGTCAAGGATCAGCTGATTGAACAGGTCCTTTTTATAAACGGGGACCGAGTGGCCCGAGTTGGGTACGATCCATAAATACGACTGAGGGATGTTTTGAGCGATTTGAACGGTATGCAGCACGGGGATCGCATCGTGATCGCCGCCGATCACCAGGGTCGGACAAGTGATATGATGCAGCTGGTCGAGGGTGATATTGGGTTGATAGAGGTCGAGATCGACGATCTTTTGCCGGGCCTTTGTTTCCGGGGTGCGCGGTTGTTTGAGCAGCCGTTCGTGCTCTTCTTTGATCTGGCCATATACATAGGGTGTGAGGCCGAGTGTATCGGGCGTCAGATTGGCGCCGGTGAAGGCCATTTTCTTCACTTTGTCCGGATGACGGATTGCGAGTAGCAGCGCATCGATCCCGCCGTCGCTCCAGCCGATGACATAGCAGCTATCGAGATGCAGGGTGTCGAGCAGGGCATTGAAGTCGTCGACGATCTGTTCGAAGCTCAACGAATCCGCCGGGTCTTTGGACTTGCCATGTGCGCGGGTATCGATAGCGATCACCTTGTAATACCGTGAGAAGAACGGGATCTGGTTTGCCATGTTCTCGATGGAACCGCCGTTGCCATGGAGCAGCAGGAGGGGTTGGCCCTCCCCATAGGTTTCGTAATATAGCTTGAAGCCGCGGGTAGAAAGATAATGGCCGGCATCGGGATTGTTGCCGGCGAGAGAAGCACCACGATGGCCGATAGCGTTTCACGCCGCAACTCCATCGAGGCGACGGACAGCACTTCACCGCCGTCCGGCACCACGACCGGGGCTGGGAACTCGACGGCGCGCGCCCGGACCAGGCCGTGTCCGTCCGGGCCGGGATGCTCGTCGACGCCACCGGGACGGGTCAACTGCTCGCGAAGGAACTCGGCCTTCCGCAGTCCGAGCCAACATAAATAAATAAATAAAGAGAGCAACTGCTAGCAACAGGAACTAGTGGAAAGAAACTAAATCTACCAACATAATAAACTCAATCATTCCAATGACAGGAGAAAGAACAGAGAAGGATCCACCAGAAGAGAGAGATCAGATGCACCCCCTGATGACTTACACTGCATCTCAGGCAACTCGCGAGTCTATGCCGCGACAAGCAAGAGGCATAATTGAACCGTACCAACCGAGAACTAGTCAAAGTAACACTCGTCAATGTCAGCTCTCGCCTCTGACCACATGTGCACACACTAACCCCTGCCTAGGGCCAGGCCTCCAGCTAGATTTCCCTCCCCGTAGAGCGCTACAGTCGAGCTGAGGGCCCACGGTACTAGCTTAAACCTTTTGATGGGACTGCCCCTCCACCTCTCCCAGGTGGGTTGACATTCCGTGAAGTCTAGGGCTACGTCTAGTGGTTCCATCACATGGAAGGTCCAAGTACTCCATTGGGATTCTAGGAGCAAGCCATTAATCGTAACATAACACGACTATAACATAGACGTAGCATATAATGCATTAAATGGGAATTAAATATGCTTTTCCAAAATTCTCAAAATAGCAGAGTGTAACGGACCAGGGTCGGGGTGTTATGCGACTATAACGTGCCTCCCCCAGGCCGTTATGCTCACCCGTACAGATGCCAAAACTCAGATATGCAGACTATAACGCGCCACTGCTAGGGCGTTATTATAACGCGCCTCCTCATGCACGTCATACTCACCTGAATAACCATGACAACCACATAAATCATGACGCGCCACCACTGGTGCGCCATGAGACTATAATGCATCGGGATTGGTCCGTTAAAGTCACCCGAACGTATGAAACTTAGAAAAATCCATAGTTTTATGCATCACATAACGCACTAGGAGTAGGGCGTTATACCAGCCATGATGGACCCGACCTAGTCCGTCATGCCCAACAACCTATAGACCTACAAAAATGACAGTCACATAACGGTCCAAGAGTGGTCCGCCATGTATGACATAACGCACCCCCAAGGGTCCGTTATGCATATAACGACCTCTGAAAGGCGCGTTATATCAACTGGGAAATGAGAGGGACGAGTTCGGAACTGAACTCCCCTTCGGTCAAGCCAGATCGATGCTCGAAACCAGGCTTGGGTGTCTTGGACCAAAGTGGTCATGAACGCTCAGCATTGGATGGTGTTAGACGCCCCATGCAGGGTCATCAAGGCATTGAAACTATTGTAGTGGTCGACCGGGTCGCCCTGACCATCGTAGGACTTGAAGGCTAGAAGGGACATCCTTGGGGACAGTCCAGCCTCCAAAATGTTGAAGGAAAATGGAGATCCCTCCTCTTCCTCCTTAGTGGCAGAGTTCTATTGCAGGCACTGGAGGGCCAGCTCTTGCTCAGCGAAACAACACTCGAACTCCCGAAGTTGTAGGGAGAGCTCAGGATGAGTGTAAGGAGATCCCGAGACATTTTTGGTGCGCTCACGCTTACTTTCATGCCAGTACACACCCACTGGTACAAGTGGGTGCGCTTCACCTTCCCTTCTACGAGGGTTGGAGGATGCTTCTTGTTCGGTGGCCTGAGTCGGGGGATGGGAAGGTTCACCCGCCGTGTTGCGGACGATGCAACCTTCCTGGAGAATAAAACGGCCTCTTGCCGTTCACTAGGAAGCTTCCTGACCGGGGGGGGCTTGATTGTGAATGTTGTGAGAGCTCCTCTCTGGCTACCGGGGCCCGAATCAAGTCGACGAGGGCATCTACCTTATCATTGAGGGCATAGAATGCCGTGGGATCTACCACGGGGAGTAGGGCCTCTATAGGCGGAGGTGGTGGAGCATTGGCTTTGTTAGGAGGACAAGGGCTAGTCATAGAATTAGATGGCATGTGCCCTTCAAATGTCACTGTTGGTGCTTTCCCCCTGTCTTCGGCTACCCACCTATTGCTACCCCTTCGCACCATACTGACTTTTAGCTCATTTCTCATAAATGGTGCTAGATGAAGAGGTAAAATCTCGTGCTAAGCTCAAAATCATCAGATTAGGGATGATAGCGGGCGGTAGCCACTTCAAGAAGGATTCTTCCGAATAAATAGCGCAATCAAGGGGCATAGGGTTTAGATCCTAGGGACAACCCTCTGATACTTAAGTCAGTAGTGGTAAGAGCTCTAAGAGTGCAAAGGAGGGAAGGGGTGTGGGGCACAAGATTACTCCTCACCAATGAAATGGCCAAAATTAACTTACCTTTTCGGTGGGCATCCTAGGGTTTTTTCGAGCAGTACGGGGGGGGGGCAAATGACCTCCCCAGAGTCATGTGCATCATGTTTAACCCGTATGGGTTCAAATGACCTCGGGTGGCCTCCTACTTCTATAAATAGACCCCCAAGGGTCCAGAAGGAGGCAGAGAGCACACCAAGCACCTACGGAGCAGCCAACTTGGAGTTTGTGTTCGTTGTTTTGACCCGTGAGGGGTAAGTCCACAGGTCTTGTGTATATGCCCCTAGGAGGGTATTTTTGTAATTATGCCACCTCAGTGGGCCATGTTGTAAGTTTCTACGTCCCGAGGCGACTAAATTGTATAATTCCGCCCATATAATGGGGGAATTGCATACATGTCCTCCCCGGGATCCGAGAAACAAAACGTCCTGTTATTTGCAGTTATACCCTGCAACTTCTTGTAATTGGGGCTATGCCCCTATCTCCCGCTTCAATGCGGATCTTTGTACAGTCGACAACTCGCCGACAACCCCTGTACCCATTTGGGCCATAAATGTATTCCATGACTTCACATGTCTTCTTTATACATTGATCGGGAAAAATTATAAGAAAATCTCTCGGCTTTCAAAAAAATTGCATACATACCCTTCCTCTGACCAAGTTGACATGTGTGAGCCTTCTATGAAGCCCCCTGTCATTCCCTCGGTTCGGAAATTTTGTCAGCTCAGTCCGACACTTGGCTGCTGCCCTAAACTTAGGTCCATGTAGGGTCTGGTAAAAATTACCGAAATGCTCTCGCGACCTAAAAATGGCCTAGTAACCCGTAAAACCTTCCACAAACGGTCTCAGCGCCTGGGAAAGTCAGTAACCCTATTCTACTATCTTTCCAACCCAGAAATTTCAAAAATACCCCTGACTCGGTAAAATTATCAAAATATCCCTGGAAGTGTAGAATTACCAACCCCCGGGATTCAGGAAACCTCCTGTGGCTTCAAATATGCCTATGGCCTTCACCAAATCATCTCCCTTATCCTAAATTTCAAAGTTTTGCCCCAATATGAGAGGCCTCAGTTGAAACCCTAGCTCAATTGTTCTATTGGTCGGTGGTAAGTGAGTGGGCCCTGTGAGCCTCCCCAAAAGAGTTTGCCCTCAACATCAGAACCCCCATAGAAGACTTTAGGATTTCTTTGACAGTCAAACAAAGGTGTTCGGAGATACTTTTAACTTTTGAATCTAATTACACTTTTCTTATCTCACTCCCTAAGGGAGATCTATTTAATATATGCTAACAGTTGCATGATTGTAAAGATTACTTGTATGCTTGCTTTCTATCATGTGCATTCAACCCCCCTCAAAGTTTATTTTTTGTCAATGACAAAGGGGGAGAGATAGTGATTATGTGCATAGGCACGTTTGAGACTTGTATGAGATTAATGCTATTTTGCAAAGCATGTTACATATTAAGAGTGCCACTTTGCATATCAAAAGAATTAATATTTGGTATCATCAATTGGTTTCAAACTCAAATCATTCATTGTCTTTCTCATTCATTGACATCATTCGGACCATGCTCATTCATGGTATCATGCTTATCGGGCTTCCAAGTATCTCCCCCCACTTTTTGATCATGCCAAAGGGGAAGAAGAAAATGTAATTATCATAAAGTTTTGTCATCATCAAAAAGGGAGACATTGTTGTGCTATGGGTGTGATTTTGATGGCAACAAAACTTTATGTGTATATGGCAACATACCTTTATATTTGTGTAAGAAAGCTTGATCAAGAGTGCATATGTCTTGTTCTAGATGAGATTGATTTTGTGGAAACATGCTTGGATGAATGCATAACTGCATATGTATGAGATGCATGTGATGCATATGATTTTACATGAGAAAACATGTTTGCATGAATGCATATTGATGTATGTGATGCATGTGACTTGAAGGTCTCATGTTTATAACAATGCTCCATGTGAAAATAATGCTTCATAAATATTTTTTTTATCAACAAGAATGTCATTTGAATGAATGAGTTCCAATAATTTTGTACATGCATTTGGTATGATTGTTAACATTTGGGTAATGAAGCTTTTTGATGTTGAAGATATATAGATACAAGAATGCTAATTGAATGGTTGAGCTCCCATGCCTTTATATTTGGATGATTGATAGATTCAAATTTCATCATAACAAAACCTTGTTATTTGGTGGAATGTGTTTTTGTTGGTTGATATAAGAAGTCTAAAACATGTTTGAATGGGTTCAATGATGTATTTTAATGTGAACAAGTTCAAAGTATTAATGCTTGATGCAAGTATTTTGATTATCATCTAACCTCTTACTTTATCATATTTTTCAAGATGGCTTTGGGTACCAGAACGACATTGGCGAGCAACATCAGGTAGAGGACGGGACGAAAGAGACCAGTCTCCTTCCCCTTGGCGAGTTGCTCCTTGATGATCGTCTGTTTCTCTGGGGCATGCTTTCTCCTGCACTGTTGGACGGGTTTCACCGTGGGGTCCAGGTTGAGCTTGTGCATTACAATCTCTTCGGGAATTTCAGGAAGTTGCTCATTAGACCATGCGAAGACACGAATGTACTCAGAAAGGAAATTTTTATATTTTTCCTGAACATCAAAAGGGAGATCAGCTCCGATCTCAACTCCGAAGGTAGGGTTATCCTTTAAGAAGACCGTTAGCAACTTGCCACCAGGCTCGAATATTGCTGGTCCTTCCTCAGTTCCCCTAATCCCCTTATTCTTCCCTTCCGACCTTATGGCTTCAACCGAGATATTATAGCACCTTCTAGCCAGTGCCTGGTTACCTAGGACTTCCCCCACGCCATTTTTGGTGGGAAACTTCATTTTCTGGTGATAGGTGGAGGGCACCGCCTTCGTCTAGCTGAGGATGCCTCTATCGAATATGGCGTTGTATGCCATCATTCCCTTGATCACGATGAAGTCTACCATAATCATAATGGTTTTGGGCAGGGTGCCGATGGTAACTGGCAGGCTTAGGGCTCCCTCGGGATAGGTTGCCAGGCCGTTGAACCCATAGAGCGGGGTTCGGATCGGGCGGAGTCTAGATGGATTCTTACCCATCTTGACGAAACAATTGTAGGAAAGTACATCAGGGGCACTGCTATTGTCGACTAATATCATGTTTACGTTACAATGGTATATAGTAGCAGATACAACTAGGGCGTCATCGTGTGGGGTTGTTAACCCTTCCAGGTCCTGATCAGAGAATACCAGGGCCTACTATTCCCTCACCTGTGGGGTTTTAGGGGGCTCGGAGGCCTGGCTCGCCCACTCGGCGTGACGCTTCCTTCCTCGACTGCTATCTCCACCTGATGCTGCTCCTCCAGCGATGACGTTAATGTGGACCCCACGAGGGAGGTTGTCAATTTCCTCGGGGGCGCCACGGTCCTCCTTCTACCCAGATACATACTGGGACAAGTGCCCCTGACGGATGAGACGCTCGATCTCATCTTGAAGCTGGTGGCAGTCACCGGTGTGGTGCCCGTGGTAGCTATGGGATAGGCAGTGCTTGGGGCGGTTGCGATGCTTTGCTTTCATACGCTCGGGTTATCGGAGGAGGCCCGAGCCTTTGAGGTCCTCGTCAATTTCGTAGACAGGACCGGTCAAAGGGGTATACTGCTCGTACTTCTGAGAGGGTTCTTTGTGGTCCCCGTCCTGGTTCCGCCACTTTCCTTGGCCCGAGCCTTGCTTGAATGGTCGCTTCTTGTCCCCCTCCCGACCTGAGCCCGTCATGCCTTGGCAGGTGGTGAGGACTTCCTCTCACTCGGCGTGGTGCAGGGCCAAGGTTACTAGCTTGAAAAGGGAGGTTGGAGGGTGGAGGACGAGTTCGTGTTGGAGATTCTCATCACGTGTGCCCCAGGTCAACGTGGTTATGGTCAAGGCCACATCCAGGCGGGGGATCCGCAGGGCTCCCAATTTAAACAAGTTGATGTAGGCCCAAACCTTCTCCCCCTATTCCTGTTTGAGAGCCAATAGCCCCACTACTGACCTGGGAGGACTACTGCCAATGAAGCTCTCCTTGAAGACTCGCCCAAATTGCTTGAAGTCGCTAATGCTGCTTGCAGCGAGGGCTCTGAACCAAGCCCGATCGCCTTGGACCAGAGTGGTCACGAACGCTTGGCACTTGATGGCGTCGGAAGCCCCATGAAGAGTCATCAGGGCATCAAAACTATCGTAGTGGTCGACCGGGTCTCCCTGGCCATCGTATGACTTGAAGGTCGAAAGTAAGATCCTGGGGGAGATCTCTGCCTTCAAGACATGGTCGGAGAATGGGGATTGCTCCTCGTCCTCCATGGTAGAGGTCATCTGCAAGGCACAGAGGGCACGCTCTTACTCTGTGAAACGTCTCTCGAAGTCTCATAGTCGGAGGGACAACTCCAGTTGTCGGTAGGTCGACGGGCTATGAGGGTGCTCCTGGATGCTGCCTCGACACCCCTCAAAGGCCTCTATCTCTGGGGGCGATCAGTGCGCTCTGAACTTCTCTCTCCTTGGGGTAGAAGAGGCTTCTTGCTCCAGGGGAGGGGCTTGCGATGGTCCACCTGATCGGTTGCGAATTATCCATCGTCCCCGGAGGGTAAAACGGCCCCCTATAGTTGGCAGGGAAGCATCCTCATGGTGGGGGCTCGCCCAGGGAAGTCGTGAACACTCCTCCTTGGGCGCCTGGGTCCTCATTAGATCAATGAGGCTATCCAGTTTTACGTTGAGGGTTTGGAGGGGGTTCGTGCTTCCGGTAGGGGTTGCCCCTCCACCGTGGGCGGGGGTAGGTCACCAGTTGGTTCACTGGCGTAAGATGGGGTGTTCCCTGTAGGATGGGAAGGTGCGCCTTCCTTCGTCGCCAGGGCTTTCCCTTTGTCACCGACGGCCTTCCTGCTAGAACTCCTTCGCACCATGTTGACTATTTGTTCGTTTCCCACAGACGGCACTAGATGAAGAGGGGTTATCTCGCGCGGTGCCTGAGCTGAAGATGATGACCACTATGTTGCAACTGCAAGAAGGGGAAACGGGTCAGAGTTGCCCAGGGATGAACCCCAGGGTAAACCCTCCGATGCCTAAGTCAGTAGAGCCCTGATGCGAGGAGTAGAAGGAGGGAGATGAGGGTGCGAGATTCCTCTCCACCAAGTGGTGGAGTGGCTCTAGCTTAGGGTTGATATCGCTTAATAGCGCTTACCTTTAACAGGAGGGGTCCCCAGGTTTATATAGTGACTCATGAACGTAAGAGCCCTGCAAGGTGAGGAGTTTCAGGGTAGGTTACGTCTCCTTCGTGGACTTGTTAAGGCGCGAGGGCTCTTAATCACCATTATCCCCATGATCTCCCAACTCTTAAAGGGCACGCAATGGTCGCATGGATAAGCTTCCGTCAGTCGGTCTGAGCATGAGGCGCTGGCTTTAGAGGGTTTCCCTGAGCGATAGGCAGAAGACTCGGGCGAGATGCATAGGACCTCGAAGGGAGCCTCCCAATCATCCTAACGCTCGGACTTTCGAACCCAAAGGTCGCCTAGGAAGCGCTTAAACCAAGTGAGTTATTGGGCTTAGTTGGCCCTTAGAGGGCTGTCACTCATGGGAGCTAAGCCTCATTCGGTCTGTTAGGACCTCGTTTGGCTGCTCTTATTTGGGCAGTAGAAATCCCCCTCTCTAGAAATGAATCATGTGGATGAAATGTTGTAGACATCACGCTAGTCATGCACGATTTACATTAATAGTTCCACATGTTCCAATTAATTTTTGTGGGTTGCAAATCCTACTTACATGCATAATTGGACAATGCTTGAACTATGGCATAATTGACTCTGTGTGGCGTACGCGGTCTATCCAGAGCCGCTGGACATGACCTAGCGGTCTGTCTCTAGGCTGTTCAGGCCATGCAAGTCCGAAGACCATGCACGCCTTACGCGGTCTATCGAACAGCCGCTGGTTCTTCCAAGCAGTCTATCGTTGGGCCGCTATTGATCACGGGGTTCTTAACACAATAAACAATATAAACGGCCAAACAACAACTGCCGCCCTAGACCATACGGTCTATCGCGGGGCCGTTAGATTCACAGGCAGTCTCTACTAGACCGTGACCCGTTTGCCGTTCCGATGTCCAGCGAACTCCGACAGGGTTCACTTGTAACATGAAATTCAGAAGATCTAGAGTATGAAAATTGGGCAAATGCATACCAAAAGAAAGAGAACGAAAATATGAATAACATGGATTGATTAATTCGAAACTTTAGCCCCGCTATCCTAACATTAAAACGAAGATAACATGGTTAACCCTAATTCTGACATGCTCTGATCAAATCACAGAATACTCTCATGATATTAAACAAGATTTAGGGCTTTTGGTATCAAAAGAAAGAGGGCTTGAAGACGCTACCAACAATGTATTTCACTTAGAGTTTGGTCTGCTAGAACCTACCTTAAACGAAGGAAGAAGGGGATGACATTCTCCGGTCGCGAAGAGAAAACCCTACAAGATCTCACCGGAATACGCCCTCGTCCCCGAACCTCGTCGGCCGCCGCAGCAAAACGTCGATACTAGGTCGAGCTATGGTTACTTTTATAGGGTCAATTGATTCTGGAAGGGTTGATTAGAGGGGATAGAGTCCCACGCACACGAGGCGCGCGCGATTCGCGCTTGACCAAGCCCACCGCCGCCTTAAACTCCAAAATCCTTCTCCTAGGGTTAGGGTTTCAGTGAAAAAATAGAGGGGAAAAGACCTATACATCGAGGCCGTTCAAATGGGCCTGATCTGGGCTTCAATGATCGAGAATTGGGTCCGAATTTAACAATTTAAGGTCCGATAAGGTTAAACGTGAATTTAACCTTAATTCTCCTAATTCGACTGGCGGCAATTTTCAGATTTCATCCTTTCAGTCTCGGAACCCTTTTAGCTCTGTTCCTTAACCCCTTTAGCATCCCATTCTCGTCTGTGGCATCATCCTTGACAGTCTCGAAGGTGTCAACTGGGTCTTGGGCTTTATGTTCTCTTGACTGTGCTAAGTGTTGAATTCTTCATTGAAACTAATTTTTGTTCCGGGGGCGCTACCCCCGGAAACCCCCGCAAGGGGCGCTGCCCCCTTGACCCCCGCGACCTGACCAGGCAGGTCGATCCCTGCGACCTGACCGCACAGGTCGATCTGCGTGTGAGGGCGCATGTTTGCGAGTTCGGGCTTTACACTTTTACTTTCTCTACGCCATTCCTTCTCCATTCATTTGCTTACCTGTCATGAACAAAGCATCATGTATGTCAGTCATATGAGAGTGTAAAAACAATGATGACTTATAGTGTTAGCCATTATTAAAACCATGAGATACAAATGACCACAAGGGCACAACACTCCATACATGCCTGTGCTACAGGATATTGCCGCTACATTGAAGATCCAACAGCGGCTACTTGAGGAAATGAGGTCCTTCTTTCTGACTAGGGTGCAAGGGGCTCACATTGCCGTTGATGCACCACCTCCTAGCCCCATCGAACAGGTGACGGTTGATGTCATGCCATCGTAGGCACCCCCTGGAGAGGAAGTGCAGGGGGCTGAAAATATTGAGAAAAATATCTGTCAAACTTTGGTGGACATTGTCACCGATGTCCCAGCTCCATGGCCCCTTCAACAAAGTACGGATGATGCCATGCCACCGCAGACACCCCTTGGAGAGGAAATGCAGGGGGCTAAAAATGTTGAGAAAAATATCTGTCAAATTTTGGTGGACATTGCTGTCGATGTCCCAGCTCCAAGGTCCATTCAACAAAGTACGAATGATACTATGCCATGTAAGGCAGCCCTTGAAGAGGATGTGCAAGGCGATATCCAAGCTCAGGTTGAGGAAACCAATGGCCATGGTGACTATCGTCCAGGTGGTGGTTCTCAGTCCCTTCATCAACGGGACGAGAAGCCCGTGAGGAGAGCAAGGGCACCTGCAAAGAAAATAATACAGGGGAAGAAGAATGTGAGTATGAGTTTGATCCTACTTCTTATAGTATAAAATCTAAGTGAGCAATGTGTACAGGGGATTGAAGAAAAGTAAGAAAAAAGACGAAGAGCAAGAAGATGAACACCTCCGTTGGTCCTTCCGAAAATCTCATCTTTCATCGTTTCGAGAAAGGAAAAGAAAAAAAAGAGACTGTCGACTTATTTTTCCTTGTTCTAGTGTCGACACCCGAAAATGGTCCTGACTTGATCGCATACGTACCCTAGCGATTCTGTCTTGACCGCATGAGTCCCTAAACGGTCCAAGAAATGACCACATGGTCCCCGACCCTATCTAACCAGAGGTTTGACCTTTAGTTTGGTTTTCCTAAGTTCCTTGATGGTCCTTTGATCATAGGGAACCCAAACCTTATTTAGGTGGATAATTAATGAATTATGAAAGATAAAGAATGTATTGTTATGCTACCGGATTCCTCTCATAGCATGACCTTGTTTTAAATCATTCATTGAACTCCCATGATCTTATATTGGTATGTTCTTCCCTTGATTGTCGTTATCATGGACTATTGTTGAAATTGTTACATTACTGGCCGTATATTATTGTTATACTCTTGAAACTAGCTTGATTTATACGTGAAGATGTAGTTCGAGCACTGATTGTGTCCTAGGGCTCGATGCTAGCCCCCTCCGCTGATTGTAGGAAACATACTATGAACCATGGGATATGATGCTACTGACGTCGCATTGTACTGGGAGTACTTTCTTTATAAATAAGTGAAATCCATGAGGCTATCTTGTTAGTGAATTGCTGCAAGATTGTTACATGACATTCTAATGCATAACCTTATGCTTATGAAAAGTGAAAAGTGAAAGTGCATTCTTGTTACATGCTAGCATATTCTCGTTCTTGTTCGTGAAAGGCCATAATTTCATTCTTGCTTGATCGTACTTGCTCTATTTCTTTGCTATACCCCAAATTGATCGAATCTTGTTTCTTTGGTTTGTTTACATGATTATCACATTCGTATGATTTTACCTTATTTCTTTAGAGCTAAGATGTTAATCACTTTAATAGTGCCTTCATGTTGATGCGAAGATACCTATTGGGCAAGTGTGCTCATTACCCTACATTCCAACCTTGTTCAGGAAATTCTAGCTGGTCGGATTCAGATTACTCAAGTGATGGATCCGAGAGTGATTGATGGTTCGAGAGTAGGGATCACAAGCTTGGTGTGGACTTTTTCCCAATTGGTGTATTAACGACCATTTCCCCAAAGAATGTGTCTTTGGGTCTGTTCTTCAGTTGCTTAGCAAAACTAGTGGATACGAATGTGTGTGTAGCCCCCGAGTTGAACAAAACCTTTGCATAAACATTATCCACAAGAAGTGTACCTTCAGCCACGATAGGGGTATTATTCGCCTCTTCTTGCATTAGTGCATAAACTTGCCCTCTGTACTGAATCTTCTCCTGTCGTGGTATTGGCTTTTACTGAGTCTTCTTAGGGTAGTTCCTCGCAAAATGTTTGGCGTCGTCACATTCATAGCACTTGCCATTTGTCCTCCAACACTCCTGCCCTGGATGGGTGTGCCCATAATGGACGCAGAATGGAACTCTCAGCCTATTCTGTGGTACTGGCTCCTAGCATGCCACCTTCCGCTTGTCTTGCCTCCCTCCTGCCTGCATAGGCCTTCTTCCCATCATCTTCTACTCCTCGGTAAACCTATACATAGATATTCATTAGAACCTAACTTCATATGTCCCTTAAATCTTTATGGTTTCAATTATTACCTTGCATTCTCTTGCTCAGCTAGATGAGCAAGCCTTAGTGCCGTGGCGTAGGAGTCAGGGTCTTGGGCAACCACATATCGTCAGATGCTGCTACGCAGATCGTTGATGAATTTCTTCAACTTTTGATGTTCCTCATCGAATATGTGTGGAGCATACTGACCCAGAGCGGAGAATCTGGCCTCGTAGTCTGCCACTGTCATGCTTTCTTGTTCGAGGCTCAAGAATTCTTGCGCTTTAGCATCTAGTACATGCTCAGGGAAGCATTTTTCTTGGAAGACAGCTAGGAATTCTTCACATAATATGTCACCATTGTGCCTTGCGATGGAGGCCCTCAACTTGGCCTTCTACCATAGGTCAGCTTGATCTTGCAATACATAGGCCGCCAGATTCACCATTTCTTCCTCCGGACATCGCATTACACTAAACTTCTTTTCCATTTCACTAAGCCACAACCCAGCCACCTCTGGATGGCTCTCCCCCTGAAATAAGGAGGTGCTTGTAGATCTATTTAAAAATTCACTTAAAAATAAAGAATAAAAATCATGGAATATTAAGGGGATTATGAAAAGAATTGTGGTTTGCAGTTTGTCTTCCGATTCCACCTTCTGTGCAGAACGTGTGCTTGAGCGAGTGCCGCTTAGATCTCTTTGTTGCGCGTTCTTCATATCTTAACCTTGAGTGATCTAAATTTCTGTGCTAAAATTTTCAAGGGGTGATCTATTCAACCCCTCCCCTTCTAGATAACCACACACACTCCGTGTTCATCAAACATCACTTGGGGGACATGCTCTGAAGACAAGAAGAAAAAGAATAGAAGGTTTGAACAGAACTTAGTTTGTCCAAGACAAGTGAAGCAGATAGAAAAGAAGGGAGAGCACGTCTAGAACATGGAGAGCAATGTAGTGGAGAGAAGTGGGAGGGAGCAGAAGAAGAAGAGATAGGAGGAAGGCTGCGAAGAGGGGCTGCATTAGTAAGGAAGAGAAAGAAGAAAAAGAGTGAGAGTCATGAGCTCGTACGTGTAGTGTGAAGAGCACGTTCAAACATGTGTGGCAATCTCTGGCAAGTAGAATGAAAGGAGAAAGGATAGAAGAGTAGAACAGGAGAGCTTGAGCTGGGAGACAGAAGAACGGGAAGAGAAAAAGAGAATGACATATCAGTGAGCTTGTTCCTACTGTAAGGAAAGAAGAAAAGAGAAGAGAGGAGAGGAAGAGAGAGGAGAGAAGAGTCTGAGAAAGAGTGAGCTGTTGGAGTTCAGAGAGAAAAAGAAAGAGTGTTGAGAGGATGAGGAAGAGAAGCCAAGCCGTGTCCTACTGTGCAGTCAAAGTGCTTCCATAGGAAGCTGCATTCCTAGTTTGTTGAGAGTCTTCTGTTGTGCTGTTTCAGTTCGACTTTCTTTGTTGTTTTCTCATTTTCTTTTTTTTTCCTATTCGGTTCTTTGCCTTGGGGTGCTTGGTGCACACAAGTTGTTGCGCACAGTTCACCACTATGTGTGGGTTGTTCTAGGAAACCAGAGTGTGGAGGAGTTGTTCCTCTAGTTCCTTCTATGCAGTAGAAGTAGAGAGGATTCATTCCTCTGGGTTGTGAGCAGTTGGAAGTTGTTTATGTTTTCCTTCTAGGTCTTTTAGAAGAAGGGAGGAGTGTGTTCTTCCAGGTTAAACTATGTATCAGCGTTTGTTACAGACTGAGTCTACGTTCTTGCTTTGTGCAAGGGAAGCCTCAGGGCCTTCTCCAGGGCCTCGGCTCTGCTCTCTACCTCCCTTAGCCATGCGGCATGATCCCGAGCAAGCAGTACGGTCGCGTCAGCACACCTCTCCTACTCGGCAGCCGCCAGTGCAAGCTGAGCCCACTACTCCTCCAGCTCTAGAACGGCCGCTAGCCGTCGAGCCCTCTGCTCCCGTGCCTCTAGAAGTCGTAGGTACTCTGCCCAAATATCAGCCAGACTGGACATCTAGAGCTCGTGCGGGAACCCAAGGCCGTGATAGCCATGGGTGCACTCCCTTAACCGTCGATGGAGCTCCTCCGGGGAAGGCAAGGGATCACCTCCTACGTAGCCCCGGGCTCGCTGGAGCAACACCGCACCCACGCTGGCATCCAACAGCTACTCTGGTAGCAAAACAGATGTAGGCCACTCGATCCCCAGCTCGAGGGAGGAGTGGCCCACCTCAGCCAGCACGCCGAAAGGACCTATGTAACACCACCAAACACAAAGAGGGACAGCAATGCTCAGGACTTCCCCATGACAAGATAAGGTAAAAAACCTAAGAAATGTGCTGGCTCTCACCTACTATGGCCCCTACCGTGCCTATAACACCCCCGCTCGGGGTCAGTGAGGGTAGTCTCTCCTACATCTCAGCAGCGTCTCCTGCCGGAGTCAGAGAGGGCAGAGGCTCCTCTGACATCCAAGTGTCAAATCATCGGAGAGGTAGAGGTCTCTCCTAGATCCACCTCGATGGGAGTCGGCACACGCTCCCCCTCGGACTCCAGCCCTAGACACAACACAAAATGTCAGCTCTACCATAAACCCTGAGTCAAAGCTAGTGAAGAATAGCGAAGGAGCTACATGTACCTTCCAACGTAGCCTTCATCTCAGCATCTCTGGTGAAGGAAGCCTCGGAGGAGGAAGAGCTCGAGCTTGAGCTCTCATCGGTCTCCATGGCCATGCTGCCACTGCCCGAAGAACCAGATGAAGCCCCTGATGAACCCTCAATCACGGGCAAATCAGAGGCACTTGCACATCAATAAGCCGAGTCAGGCTACTACCGAGTCCAGTCCTACACAAAGAGAACCCCCTAGCTAAAGGTGTTAGGGAAGATGCCCACTAGCTGGGGCATCCCCCTCGGAGACCCCCTCAATATCGACCATGTAGAAAGCTCGGTAGCGGTCCATCGCGTGACGACAAGGCTCGAACAAACATAAGGGACCCCTGGCGGTCACCTAAGGACCGCCTCACCCGCTAGCGGTCCCTGGAAGGACCGCTACGCCGTCCCGAGTCTGAAAATGGTGAACTCTGCAAAAAATCACATTCCATGCCCCGTTCATCCCAATGTGAAGGGAAAAATAAGGGGAAACTAGTACCCAACCTCTCTAGCATCGAGAGGACCCATTAAAACTTCAAAAATGCGATCAAAACCCTCGATCAGGCTCACACCCTAAAACATGCTCTTTTCCCTAAAATGCAAAGATCACCCTGCTCGGCTCACCTCAGCCTATAGAACTCGCGAGAAAAGAAGTATAGAGGCTAAGGATTCATCCCCCGACCTCCACCTAAGATTTCACACACCGAGGACTCCGATCTGTCAAGAAAATGCCGTGAAACCCCTACCAGGTCCACGAAATCGCGAACGAGCGCCACCGCCTCCATCCTCATCTCATCCTCATTGTTCCTCGCCTCGCCCTTGCCACCTCCGTCAGCCACCGGTAGTGAGAGGGGGAGAAAGAGAGGAGAGAGATTGAGAAAGAGAGAATGACAAAAAGAGAGGGGGTAGGGGGTTATTGATAGAAAATCTAAAATTTTAAAAAAAATATAATAAAAATGAAAAAAATTACCTCCACGATCCTCGGAAAGAGCACAACGTGCCGGTACTATCCCGAAGTCTATGAACACAACGGTTCACCCTGCACAAGTTTTCGAAGTCTCATCAGGGAAAAACACGTGTAAACTATAAAACACTCTTTGGGAGTCCCAGAAATGATCCGAAACTCACGGATCCAGATCCGAAAAATATCCAAAAAAAATCTGGGATATTACATAAGGTAAAAGGGGGAGGCACTCGGATAGAGCGTCATTTAATCTCTGAAAGGTGGCATTTTTATGGAAACTCTTTATTATTATCATGTTTTTTATTATTATTATCATTATTATATCTTTATTTTATTCTTACATTTCATTTTTTATCTTTATTTTATTTTCTATTGAAATTCAGTTGACCTGGGGGGTTGGCAGATTTTTAAGAAAATCAATTGACCTGCACTACCAGATTGATTGAAATCTAGAATTCCAGTCGACCTCACATGGGAGAGGAAGAAGAAGAAGAAGAAAGAGGAGAGAGATCTAGAGAGGAAATAACAATACATGATTTTCACTTAATTAAAAAGATAAATTTTACAACATGAAGTGCAAAAATAAAAATTACAATTCTAAATAGAAAATAAATTTTAAATAACACTGAAGGGGACGATGGACAAGGATCTCGCGACCGTGGTGTCGAGGCAACGTCGTCTCCTTGAGTCTTTGATTTTCACTCATCTCGGAGCCGAGGACGCCCGTCTTGCGCCGACTTTGGAGGGGTTAGAGAGAGAAAAAAGAGATAGAGAGATAAAGTAGAGGGATGTAGAGAGAGAAAGAAATAGAGAAAGTTGAGTTTTTAAATCAACACAAAAAAAATAAATAAATAAATTGTAAAAATACATCTGTGTTGTGGGGAGATAGAGAGGGGGTGAGAGAGAGAGCGAGAGAGAGAGTGAGAAGAGAGAGAAAAAGAGATAAAGAGAGAGAGAAACGTGGGAAGAGTGTGCGTGCATGTATGTGAAGGGTTAGAGAGAGAAAGAGAGAGAGGGTGAGAGGAACGTGAGGTGAGAGAGAGGGTGAGCAGGGAGGCTGTCCGATGCCGCTAGCGGTGTGCAGGTGTGAAAGAGGGAGAGATGGGCCGATGTCGGCTGTAGGTGGAGGGGAGTCTTGGCGCCGGTGTGTATGTGTGTGCATGGGTGGAGAAGAGAGAGCGGGACGTCAGAAGGCAGGCGGGGTCTCGTGACGGTGAGAGCTGGAGGGAGGAGAGAGAAGGGAGAGATGCGACTGTCTGTTAGAGAGAGAGAATGGGGGGAGACAAAAGTGAGAAAGGTCGACGATGAGGCATCGTGACGAAGGGAGGTGGTGAGAGGGAGAGCGTGGGGAGATGGTTTGGAGGAGAGGACAAGTTGGGGGGCGTTGGTTGTAGGTGGAGGGCGACGGCGAGCAAAGGGACAGAACGACATGGGTCACCGCGGCGAGTGTGTGGCGACGGTGTGCATGGAGGCGATGGGGAGAGGGGAGCTCGCGGGGGAAAGAGAGAGAGGGTGCAAGAGAGAGTTAGAGTGAGGGCGACGTAGGGAGAGAGTTGACGCGGCTAGTTGGGTTAGAGAGAGAGGAGAGGGGAAATGTGCAGGAGGAGGTGCAGAAGACGGGGAGGCGGTGTGTAGGGGCCACCGTGCGTGAGAGGGAGGGCTGCGGGTGTTAGAGGGAGAAGAGAGATGGAGATAAGAAATGACAGAGGGAGGCGTGGACGGGAGAGCAAGGAGAAGTCGCGACTGTCGCAGGTGAGCGACGTCGGCGAAAACGGAGGGGAGGCAGGGCCGCGTGTGGGATACCGGTGAGAGAGTGCAGTGGAGAGTGAGTGAAGAGAGGGTGGGACGGAGGGGAGTCAACTGTGGAAGAGAGAGTGGGACGGAGGACGCCGCCGGGAGGTCTGCATGCGTTGCATGGGCATGTGCGAGTGTGGTTGCGGGGAAGGTTGAAGCGGCTGGGGTGTGCGGGTGAGTTTAGGAGAAGGGAGGTAGAGAGACGAGGGAGATCGAGAGAAGAGAAGGTGAGACACGGCAGGTGAGAGAGAGAGAGGTCGCGTGGGGGAGGTCGAAGGCGCGGCGGTGTAGCAGACGGCACGAGAGAGAGGGCGAGAGAGGCGCGACGTTGAGGTTGTGTGGGTTAGAGAAAGAGAGACGGCGAGAGAGGGATTCACGGTGTGGCTAGAGAGAGAAAGAGAGCCGGTGGGAAGAGGGAGAGGGGGAGAGAGCTACGTCGGAGGGGTTGCGAACGCCGGTGGAGGGATGTGCATGAGAGGGGGAAGCTGCGGTGGTGCCGGAGGAGGGGTGAAGGGAGAGGAAGAAGAGAGGGAGTAGAGGCCGGTGTGTGTGTCGGAGAGAAAGAGAGATCCGACGGGGGAGAGAAGAAAGGCCGCGGCCGATGGTTGCGCGGAGGGAGTTTTAGAGAGAGAGAGAGAGACGGGTTGAGAGAGAGAAAGAGTGCAGAGAGGGATCGGCCACGGAGGAGTGTTAATGCTGCTCCAGCTCACGATCAAGAAGGCAACTGCACGTCTGCGACCAACTGCACGTCTGCCACCATTACTACTCCAGACGTGCGAGATGCTCCTCCTTAGTGCGGCTAACCACCTTGACCTTGCTGTAACTTGTATAACTGCCCACGATCGATTGTGAATGGTAACCTGTAACTGCCCTGTCAAGCAATCAGGGTCACTGTATAAATATTACTGAACTGATCAATCGAAAAGACGATGAATTCCAAAATACTATCTCTCTCCCTTTAGCTTTCTTTACATGGTATCAGAGCTTTTTGTCTCGCGACATGGCCTCATCGTCTTCTTCTCCCGCGGACGCCCCTGCTCCTGCTACAACCATAACATCACCTCCAGACACGGAGACGCCATCATCTGTCCTTCCTGCATCATACTCCTTCAGCCTTCCATCTAATCTTATGACCTTTCTTCCCCTCAAACTCACCACAGATAATTACCTCTTGTGGCGCGCGCAGTTTCTTCCCTTCCTCCGAAGTCACGGGTTACTTGAGTTGGTGGAAGGCACCGCATCGCCTGCCAACCCAGCAGACGTCACCCGGGCACAGCGGGATCAGTATTTACTCTCATGCTTGATCGCCTCTATCTCGGAGCCCATTTTACCTCTCATTGTCCACCTTAACACTGCAAAAGAGGTATGGGACGCCCTGGCCAGGTCCTTTGCCTCCACATCCCGTGCTCGCATCCTCCAACTCAAGGCCCAGTTGCATGGCCTCCGACGGGGCTCCTCCTCTGTTACTGAATATATTCAGGAGGTCAAGCTCCTTGCGGATAAGCTCAAGGCAATTGGCCATCCAGTGCCGGATTCAGATTTAATCCTTCATGTCCTCAATGGACTAGGGTCCCAGTTTGATTCATTTGTCCCAGCTGTGACCACACGACTTGATTCCTTCTCACTTGAAGAGTTACATGGCATGCTGCTGGCCCATGAAGCTTGGCTTGCTCGTCAGCAGACCAATAGCGAAATTGTTCCTGTCGCCAACGCCGTGTCTGTCGGTAATTACCAGCCCAACAAACAGCAGACTCCTCAGACTGGCACCGGACGCAACCGTGGCCGTGGCCGGGCACCACAGCGCCCGCCGCGGTGCCAATTATGTCATCAGTTTGGACACCGGGCTCCTGACTGTCCTGGTCCTGCCAACACCTCTCGAGCACCTGTTCCCCCACCATCCTTCTCTGCCGTGACTCCTACAGCATTCCACATTGGCGCTCCTTCTTACAGCCTTGTAGGGCACTTATCCCCTGATGTTTCCGCCTGGTATCCTGACTCAGGGGTGACGCACCATGTCACACCTGACCTCCAGCAAGTTGCTGCTCCGAGCACTTACCAGGGCTCCGATCAGGTGCTCATCGGCAATGGGACAGGTCTAGCTATCTCTCATATTGGTGACACTTCTTATACTACATCGAATGGCCCTATTTCTCTTAAAGGCATTCTCCATGTTCCAACTTTGGCAAAGAACCTATTATCTGTCCGACAATTTAGCAAGGATAACAATGCCATTTTTGAATTTCATCCTGATTATGTTATTGTTAAGGATCGACGGACGGGCACTCCAATGCTCCAAGGACCAGTTAAGGATGGCCTCTATCAGTTGCTGCTCCCGCATCCAGTCTCGCCGTCTGCTCTCCTCAGCCAACGTGCTCCTACAATCTGGTGGCATGATCGCTTGGGGCATCCCGCGTTTCGGACAGTTTCGAGGGTGCTTTCTTCTATCAACTTACCAGTGTCTCCTCAGCTATCTCGCACAGTTTGTGAGTCGTGTCTATATGCTAAGAGTCATCGTCTCCCACTGCATGTATCGGCAACAAGGTCTACCAAACCTTTGGAGTTAATATTCTCAGATGTTTGGGGTCCGGCCCCCATGTCGTCGCCCTCTGGTTCCCTTTATTATGTTCATTTTGTTGATGACTTTAGTAAATACACTTGGATTTATCCCATCTCAAGGAAATCTGATGTGCTGGATACTTTTATCTCATTTCAACGGCACGTGGAACAGTTTTTCTCTTCTTCTATAAAAGCAATACAGACGGACGGGGGAGGTGAATACCGGTCCCTTCACAAACATCTTCGTGATTGTGGGATCTTACACAGGATCACTTGTCCTCATACTCATGAACAGAATGGTGCGGCCGAGAGGAAACATCGCCATATTATTGAAACTGCTTTGGCCCTTCTTCATTGTGCCTCAGTTCCCCTCTGCCATTGGGACTCGGCAGTCACTACAGCCGTGTATCTTATTAATCGGATGCCCACACCTCTGCTTGGCCAGAAGTGTCCTCTGGAGGTTCTGTTTCATCTCAAGCCTGACTATCGATTTCTACGGGTATTCGGCTGTGCGTGTTACCCATGGCTTCGTCCATATAACCAAAGGAAATTTGATTATCGTTCAGCACTTTGTGTTTTCCTGGGATATAGCTCTGCACATCATGGGTATAAATGCTTACACATTCCCACCAGCAGAATCTGCATTGCTCGTCATGTGGTTTTTGATGAAAGCCGATTTCCCTTCAAGGAACTCCCCCCCTCCACCTCACCAGCACCTTCTTCGTCGAGGTCTGGTGTACTCCTCCCAGGGGCTAGCATACATGGCGCTGCACCTACACCACTCTCATTTTCCTCTCCTTCGCAGCCCACATCACCAACCCACAAGGAGCCGTGCTCAGCTGAATCCCCTCTCCCTCTGTCGCCCATCCAGCACACCTCTTCAACACTCAATTCTCCTCCTCATAGTTCCTCTCCACCTGACACTGACACACCACCCAAGCTGCGTTCCCTGGCCTCTATTTATGCCGACACCACCCCTGTTTCCCCTCCGTCGTCGACTTGGCCCTCTGCCCTGGTCTGTCAGTCTCCTACTGATCAAGAACCTACATGCTTTACTCAAGCATCCAAGTCCCCTGCATGGAGAAATGCTATGTCCACTGAGTTCAATGCGCTGCTCCAGAATCGGACATGGTCCTTGGTTCCACGACCAACCAATGCAAATATTATCAACTGCAAGTGGGTCTTTAAACTTAAACGCAAAGCTGACGGTTCAATAGATCGACATAAAGCCCGTCTTGTGGCAAAGGGATTTCGGCAACTTCCTGGGATCGATTTTCATGAGACATTCAGTCCTGTTGTTAAAATCACTACAGTTCGTATTGTCTTATCCATTGCTTTATCCCTTGGCTGGCCTCTTCATCAACTCGATGTCTCAAATGCATTTTTGCACGGCTTTCTTGATGAGACTGTGTTTATGGAGCAGCCACCTGGCTTCCTTCACCCACAATATCCAGATTATGTCTGCCGATTACATAAATCCCTTTATGGGCTACGGCAGTCACCGCGGGCTTGGTTCTCCCATCTCAGCAACAGGCTTCTCACTCTTGGTTTCAAGGGCTCCAAGACTGATGTCTCCCTCTTCTACAAGGTGCAAGGGTGCTCATCTGTTTTCGTTCTCATTTATGTCGACGATATGTTAATCACAGGATCGCAGTCTTCCGCTATAACTGCCTTGATTCAAGATTTAAGCTCTGAGTTTGCTCTTCGTCATCTTGGACCTGCGAGTTATTTTCTGGGTATTCAACTGACTCCACATCCTTCGGGTATGCTTCTACATCAAACAAAATATGTCTCCGATATACTACAACGTGCCAATATGTCCAACTGCAAGCCCCTCTCAACCCCTGCTGCCATCTCCTCCTCACAGAATTTGGACACTCCCATGGACAATCCCACTCTGTATCGGAGTATAGTAGGGGCTCTGCAATATGCCACTATAACAAGGCCCGACATTGCTTTCTCTGTCAACCGAGTTTGCCAATTTATGCACTCTCCCTCACAGGCTAATTGGGCTTCTGTCAAACGGATTCTCCGTTACTTACAACATACGCGGCATCATGGTCTTCTCTTTCACCGTCGTTGTCCTATGTTTCTTCAAGCCTTTGCCGATGCTGATTGGGTCGGGTGTTCCATCGATCGCCGATCCACTGGTGGATATGCCATTTATCTAGGACCCAATCTTATTTCATGGAGCTCCCGTAAGCAACCTACCGTTGCACGGTCCAGTACCGAGGCGGAATACAAAGCAATTGCTAATGCCACCTCTGAATTGATTTGGGTCCAATCCCTTCTTACTGAAATCGGCATTCACCTCACTGCTCCTCCCACGCTCTGGTGTGATAATCTTGGAGCTACGTATCTTGTTGCCAATCCGATCTTCCATGTACGTACCAAACACATTGAGATAGGTTATCACTTTGTCCGAGAACGCGTCTCTCATGGACAACAATGTGTTAAATATCTGTCCACCCATGATCAAGTTGCGGACATCTTCACAAAAGCCTTATCTCGTCCACGATTCGCTGCTCTGACATCCAAGCTCAATCTCGTTGAACTACTGTTGAGCTTGCGGGGGAGTGTTAACGCTGCTCCAGCTCTCGATCAAGAAGGCAACTGCACGGATGCGACCAACTGCACGTCTGCCACCATTACTACTCCAGACATGCGAGATGCTCCTCCTTAGTGCGGCTAACCACCTTGACCTTGATGTAACTTGTATAACTGCCCACGATCGATTGTGAATGGTAACCTGTAACTGCCCTGTCAAGCAATCAAGGTCACTGTATAAATATTACTGAACTGATCAATAGAAAAGACGATGAGTTCCAAAATACTATCTCTCTCCCTTTAGCTTTCTTTACATTGTGTGTATGGGCATGGGGGAGTGAGAAACATGGCGGAGGAAACAAGAGGGAGAGGAGTGGGGGCGGTTGATGTCAGAGACGGTGGTGGTGGCGGTAAGGACAGCAGCGGCAATGGAGGTCGAGGGAGATCGATCGAGGCTTCGAATGGAGCTTCTCGCCCACTCCCATCTTAGGAACAGTGCACCCGGAGCCGCCGATTCCCCTCCATGGTGGAGTGGATGTGGGGTGTAGGCTTCTCACACATGAGTTCCAAAAATTGGAGAAACCAAATAGCCATGGCTAAAACATAACATTTCTCTTTCTATTCTTTTTTTCATCAGGAGTTTACATGTGTTTAAATAGAAAGCACATGGGAGGGGAAAGACCACCTTGGAATCCCAAGAGGCTTGGGTTCCCATGTGGAGTCCTACATAAGTGCACATATACACACTCTATATATTACACGGGCGACGATGGAGGCGTTCGCCTTTGGCGGTCCACGCGGCAACGTTCGTAAGCTGGTGGGCACGGTCGCTGAGGCAGCTGGCTTCTCCACGGTGCGGCCTCCTTCACGCGGGCACGGCTTCTTCGCACATGGAAGGGTGACGTCGGCAGGGGGGCAGCCAGCCTTCAGCGGCTTCAACGCACGTGGGCACCACGCGGCGGGAGAAGCGGCGCAGGCAGGGTCTACGGCTTCGAACGGGCGGACGTGGCCATGCATGGCGGGCCTTCGGCGATCACAGGTGCGACGTGGAGGGTCCACATGGCAGGTGAAGTCTTGATGGCGGTGGCGAGATCAAAGCCGCAACGCGGCTTCACGTGGGCATGCTGCGGCAGGAGCGGCCAGCTCCAAGCGTGAGAGGTCGGTAGCGTTCGGGCGTGATCGGAGGTCAGCCAAAACGGGCGGCCAACGCGAGGAGGCCAGTCATGCAACGCCAATGTGGACGTCGGCCAAGGAGAAAGAGAGAGGAGAGTGGTAGTTGGCCGACTGTGGAGAGAGGAAAGGAGGGAATAAAAAATGTACGGTGGGTTTGAGTTTCAACAAAAATAGATAATGAAATGTTATAGTGTTCACATAGAAGCAAAGGGGTTATCTCGGGGCCTTATAAAAGGAAAGGAGATGAGGGCTCACGGGGTTCCTCTCTCTCTCTCCTAAGATGCACATTAGATAGCATTCTCCCACTTTCACTCTCATTTCTTTAGTGTAGGATTAAGCTGCCCCATTTTATTTTCTTTTGTTATTATTTATTTTTGTTGTAATTTACTTTATTCATGTTACAATTTATATACACTTGTAATTTGGTTTAATTTAAGTTACATTTCAATGTTGGTTTTATTCAATTCTTCATTTTATTGTATAATCTTTTTCTATTTCTTAATTTCTTCCAAAGATAGTCAAGAGAAGCGGTTCCGATCCGGTCGAGTGTACGTGGTTGTTCCCGACAACTCGTAAATCAAAGGCTCTAGGAGACGACGTCGTTATCACACCACGGTCGCAAATCTATCCCACTTTGTCTATTTTATTTCATATTTAATTTTGTTAGATTAATATTCTCTCTCTAGCTTTCCATATTTCTATTTCTAAACCCTCCATATTTCTCTAGATTCATAATTTTATCATGTAACCATCAACGGAAAATACGACGTATCATCGACACCGTCGGGTCGCGGAGCATCTCCGTAATTTAGGGTCTATCGGCCCGACCATACAACCACAATCGACGTCGCAGCAAGTAGGTTAAGGAGGAAAATACATGTGTATATCCGTCAAAGTAGCCGAGCAAGTGTATCACACGGCACAGACGGACGCAAAGATTCCTCCACACGCAGCGACGCACGACCAAACAACAAACAAGAGGGTCCTTGTGGACGCACTTTTGGGGACTCTTCGTTCTTTTGGTTTGTTTATTCGTCTTTTTGTTCGTTTATTCGGTTTATGAGTGCGAGGGCGTGCCAGTCACCAATGTGACGATTTATGCGAGCTTGAAGAAGCCCGGGGTGCGCTCGTTCTGACTGATCAGACAATTGTGTGGTTCGTGTCGGGACTGAGGACCCGCCGTACCATAAAGACTACGACGTTAATTACATCCCCTCGGAGAGGAGAAAACCCTTGATTGATTGTCAGGAAAAAGGGCCCAATGGCCTGAAATTCATAACAGTAAAGCGAGAGTAAAATCTCGAATTGTGTTTAAACAAACCCCGCATTGGGACATAAACGTTCACAGATGTGCGTATCGGTCATTCACGGACCATTCTTTATTCGGACGGAAGTCCGTATTTACAGCGTAAGAGACGGTGACAAAACCGTACGAATGTCTGCCGTGAGTATGGCAAGTTTAATGCGATTACGAGATTAGATCCCGGTATATATATATCGGTCACCAACGGACCATTCATTGTTCGGACGATAGTCCACATTTGAAACATCGGAAATGGCGATAAAACCGTGCGAATATCTGCCGTAGGTGTGGCAAGTTTAATATAGGGTTGCGGGATTGGATCCCGAGAGAATCGGGTCGAGTTGACGAACTATTGGCCGGAGACGTGTTCGGATCGTGACCATGTCGGGAGTTCCGAGGTCCACGTCCAATACCGCGGGGCATCGTTAATTTTCTCTTTGCACCCGGTCCGGGGGAGGGGTTTGTTAAGTGCGAAGCCCAAACTTGCCATCGTGCGTCATCATAACGCGGATCGACCTGCGCGATCAGGTCGCGGGGATCGACTTGCCCGTTCAGGTCGCAGGGGTCAAGGGGGCAGCACAATGACGGCAAAAGTGGGAAGGATGAGCTTGGAATTGAAATGGATGAACCAGTAGACACTTTGAAACAGATGCTGGAGTCTTTCAAGGAAGAAGCAATAAAGATGCGAAGTGTCTCACAGGAAGCATACAATGTGTACTCCAAAAGAGCAATGGTAGTGTTAAAGGAGGCCAATGAGAATATAAAGGTTCAAGCTGACCAGGCAAGACATGAAATGAATAAGCTGGCAGAAGTCATAAGTGAAGAAGGAAAAGATTATCTTTCCACCGCTGCAAAGAATTCTCCTGAATCTGTGAAGGATATTGTGGAAACATTTGCTTCTTCACCTGATGAGCTGAAAAATGTGTCTGAAGTTCGTGACTTTTATCTTGGAATTCCTTATGGTATGCATACAGCTTATGGATCTTTGACGAATCATCCAACGTAACATACTGAAATTTGATATTTTGGTTTAGTTTATTTGCTTTGCTCTTGTTACCACACATCTTCTGTCCGTTAGCAGTAGATGATACATAGTCAGGTCATTTCATTTTTTGGGACAGCTTTAAATTGACTTAATAATATACGTGCAGGTGCGTTACTTGTGATTGGGGGCTTCCTCCATTTTATGCTGACTGGAAGTGTTGCTGGAATTCGATTTGGCATTATTCTAGGCAGCGCTATTTTGGCTTTGGGTGTGTCAAGTCTAAGAGCATGGAGAAGCAGTCAATCATCTTTTGTATTTTTGAAAGGCCAAGCTGGTTAGCTATTCCCTTTCATATCTTTAGTTTATGCTTTCACTAATTCTTCTTTCCAAAATAGCACTGTTTCTGCATGTTAATTCATCATCTTCCAAGTGGTGCCAAGTAAATCTGAATTAATCAATCTGCTTAAAAGTTGCAGCCTTGCTTACATCAATTTGAATATGAGCTGTGGTGAACTGAATTGGATGGTGGTATAAGCTGGTGTCAACCTTAGTCAAGTTTCAGCATGTGTCTACTAGGCATATAAAAGACCACATCATTTGAGAGAGCATATGCATACAATTTTCAAATTCACCTATGATTTGATGGCCAAAGTTTTGAGACTCGTAGCACTATAAAAAGGATTAGGGCTTCTGCAGGTATGATTCATCGGTCGCCAGATCACCCATCACATTGATGTAATAGTCAAACCGTAACTGTGTGTAACAACATATCAGCTGTGTTGATCCAATCACAACCTGGCCGGGAGAAGAGGGCTACTCATAGGAAAAAGGTTACCTGGATCGAGATAGGGGTGAAAATGTGCTGGTGTGGAGCTGCCACTCATAGAGTTATCACTGTGTTTGGCGAGTTGGGCAAGGCTGGATTAGTCCCATATCTGAAAGTGAAAAAAGGTACTAGACTATATATGTAAGGCCCCTTCTGGGGACAAAACCATGCGGACTTGGTCCAAGGTGGACAATACCACACAAGGGCTGGGTCGGGTTGTGATAATATGGCATCAAAGCCAAGTTCCGATCTTGGGACATCCATGCTTCCACTCCTCTACTCTGATCACTCTTTTCCCCTTCATAATGTTACTACTTAAAGATAGGTATTCATGTACCACGTTGGACAACCAACTTCCTAACTCATCATTCTGTCTGCTTGCTGCTATTGCTATCTTACTATGGCTAACTCTTAACATCATAATACTGCTTCCACTCTTCTCTTCATACTGTGAGCAAGTACTGCTCTAGCCTGTAGTCCCAGCGGTTGGCTACGACACTAGATTCGATATCTCACATAGCAGTTCTTCAATTATATTAGCATAGACTCGACCATTGCTTTACCCTCAGGAGGCCTTCAGTGATCAGCTATGTAGCATAGCCACAACCAAGTGCAATTGGCTTCTTAAGGGTCCAGCAGCTAAATTACTCATGCTTGTGCCCTTCTTCTATTAGTTTCAAGAAACATTCCTGTAGCAACTCTTAGGATCAACAACACATCCAACATATAATGATAAGCCTTTAAGACTGAGGAGGAACCTAATTTTCATAATCAATGGTAATTCTATTGAAACTGTGATAGAAGGATACATGGTGTGGCAGGGACTTTGGCGTTGATTAGGATTTGTGGCCTCACTCTGATTCATTTTAAGCAGAAATGGAGAGAACGCAATGTATAATGATCGCTATTGGGTCAACAACCCACTATGTACAAGTGTGAATCCCAAGGCAGGGGACATATATACAATAGTCAAAAAGAGATAAATGTGCACCTGCAAGCAAGGTTTGTAGTACCGGCCACGGCCCGGTATGGGACGGTACGGCCGATATAGGTAGCATACTAGGATAAGTTAAAGAGATACTTTGTCCAGAAAGTTCAAGTTATCAAGAACCAATAGGTCCTTGGATTCAATATCATAAAACACGAAAAAAAATAACTCTGGAAGACAAGCGATCTATACCGGGTCACTTAAAACATGTACAATCTCATCTGGGCCGCACTAGCCGGAACTGGGCTAGGGATCAGCCTCCACGAAGTCAAGAAAAAGATGGTGGTAAATGGGCCATTCAACTAATATAGATGGTCAAGAATGGGCCATACAAGGCCAGAAGGACATAAGTCCATGGACAGATAAAGGGTCCGTATTGGGCCGCTATAATGGTAGGCAGTCCAATAAGGTACGCTCTAGAACATGGATGGTCCAAGACGATCCGTACCACTGTACTTGACTCAAATAGCTAGAATTCTACCCTAATTGGGCTCCAGGCTACCATAAGTGGGGTAGAACTGGACTGGGGTCCAGCCCACTGTCCACTGGTCACCCTAGGGCTTATTGGGCTGATGAAGATATGATTTGGTCGAAGATGGATCAAGGTTAATCGACCAAAGTAAATAGCACTAGGCCAGGGATACACGGTTCATAATGGGCCGCCCACTGATATGAACGGTCTGCTTTCAGCCGCTCAAGACTCAGTCGGTCCAAAAGTGATCCGTGGCTCACAACATGACAATTAAGCAGTTCGATCACGTGAATAGGTTCAGGTCTTGGTGGTACAACCTGCCCGGCATCCTAGTGGGAATCCCAGGCTCGCGAAGACTTACGGAGGTCTCGTAATGGAGGTCCTAGTCCGACGGAAGGAATATCCGGTGGAGAGTCCCACCCATTACAAGGAAATGAGGCTAAAAATCATCAAAAACCAGTATAATCAGTCAGTCAATTCTACCGGAGTAGAACGACTATCAAATAGCCCTAATAACAATTTCAATTTAATAATGAGTCATAATTAATTTCAACATTCATGGGGGAATAGATGAATCAAGAGCAAGGTGAATAATCGACATGAATGCATAATTATTTACTGTCAAAATTATCCATTCATTATATGTGTTGCTAATTTTACCATTAACATCAATCTACTAACATAAATCATGCAAATATGGCAATTAATCAATTTTTGTAAGGATGGATGGTCCAGTAGGGACCTTACCTCTCAACCGTCGATGCCAAGACCAGAAAATTAACAGCAACAGTACGGCAACAGACGACATCAAGGCATAGGAAGCAATGAAGTCCCATCGAGAAGAAGCAAACCTCTCAATCAGCCAAAATCTTACGAAGAGATCCTCGGCCAATGGGTTATCAGCCTACACGCTTCCGCTGTGCACCCAAACAATGCACACAGGGCATCAGAAAAGACCTCGGTATCCGCATCTCAGCACACGCTCGGCGTCATCGCAATTCATGAAAATCGCAACGTGCATGCCACGAGTATTGATCTAGCGAACAACCGATCACAAGGAGCCTAAGTGCAACGATGGAGAGTACCAGCTTTAGCACAAAGCACAAGGAAAAATGCTAATCTCAGCTTACCTTCACATCCCAAAATAATAAATAAGCCCTCACAATACATCGGTCGCTGGACATGGCACGATGAACAGGGTACACAACAGCTCTTAACACCATGAGGGAGTCCAAAGCCAAGCAACCATAAAGTAAGGAGCAGATCAAGCTCAGAATAAACATTATCCACACTTAAGTAGACACAGGACAAAGGCATCACTAAGATAGAAATTCCAAGGCAAACCTCGAAAAGACTCCACCAAATAGGACGAGAAGCAATAAACTCAACGACAGAAGCTTACCAAGAAGAAGAATCCTAGTTCGCCTGAGTGTCTACTCAATCATGGAATCTAATCAAGCACTTTAATAGAAGCAAAAACATATTAGGAGCTGCACAGACACAAGCTGAAATGACCAAAATAACGTAAGAACATGCACGGTCATCAAACCAACGCTAAAAGTCATCAGCAACCTGAACAACTTACAAGAAAACCTCGAATAAAGTATCACAGATTTGAGCCTTTCGGTGAACACTGTCTAGTACATCATGATTGAGATAGACACCATGGCGAAAAGAAAACACCTCGTCACATCCTGACGAGAGCAGGACCATCTCGTACAGTGCTGAATAGCACGCACAAGACGACATGCGAAAAACCAAGCGATAGAGAATCGCAAAACCTAATGCCAGCTAATTCCACCAGCCAGCAGCTGGTTGACTGTACAGGGCTTTCAAGACTCTGGTGACTGTATATCTGAGATTTCCATGTACTTCACACAACAACGCTCTGATACCAACGCCATCATCAAAAAGGGGGAGACTGTTACATTCCTACTATTTTGATGATGTCATACACTATCTGTTCCTATCTTGGTTGATCTATTTCCAATCTTCTTTTAACTGATGTATTTATCTTTTGAGTCATCCACGCATTAAAACTCAATGTAGTGTTAGTTGAGCATATTTTTCATCAGTTTTGTGCTTAACACTGTGCATATCAACTCTCTGCATATCTCCTCGGAATTCTCAAGATTGGAGTCCATGCAGGTTTCTGTTTGTTCGTTTGTCTAAGTGCTTGCACATTAGCAGTCCATGCATGCTGATAGTAAGTTTCATTAACTCCGTGCATAGTGCATGCAAATGTTCCACGTCTTACATTGAGTCCGTGCATAGTCCGTGCAAATGTTGCACGTCTTACATTGAGTCTATGCATAGTCCATGCAAATGTTGCACATCTTATGTTAAGTCTGTGCATTTATGTCTTAGGTTTGAACATAAGTTTGTGCAGGTTTAGCTTTCCAAAGTCCGTGCACATTTATATGAAGTCCGTGCATATCCGTGCACATTTTATTAAGTACGTGCAGGTTTAGCTTTGTAAAGTCCGTGCACGTTTATATGAAGTCCGTGCATGTCCATGCAGGTTTAGCTTTGTAAAGTCTGTGCACGTTTATAACGTCCGTGCATGTTTATATGAAGTCTGTGCATATCCGTGCAGGTTTAGCTTTGTAAAGTTCGTGTACGTTTATATAGTCCGTGCACGTTTATATGAAGTCCGTACATGTCCATGCAGGTTTAGCTTTGTAAAGTCCATGCACATTTATATGAAGTCCGTGCATGTCCGTGCACTCTTAAGTCCGTGCATGTCTTTGGTCCAAACATGAGTCCTTGCACGTTTCTTTCCAAGTCCGTGCATGTTGTTCACCTTTTAGTTTCTGAGTCTATGCACATTTTATCAAGTCTGTGCAGGTTTATTTTGTTCAGACCAAGTCCGAGCACGTCAAAGTCCATGCACATTTTATCAAGTCCATGCAGACTTTTTGTCTCATGTATATAAGGTCCGTGCATGTTATGTCTCATGTATCTCTCAAGTCCGTGCATGAATTTTGCCCGGTTGCATTTCGCTAAGTCAAGTCCGTGCAGACTTTTTATCTTGCACATATAAGGTCAGGCTAATTTCTTGCCAAAACTCATATAGTTTTGTATTAAAATTATTTTCTTATGTTTTTGGAATTTGAGTTATTGTGGTGTTTCAATTGCTGTTTTATACGATTACACTCTCATCTCATGTCTTTCTGGTTAAAGTTCATAACGCGTATTCCGATACGTGGCTATTAGTTACACTTTGTACTTATAGGCACACTCTCTTGGACTTGTGATCCTCTCCGTCGGATATTCCTTCTACCAGATTAGGTGATCATGTTTCAAGGCCTCCGTAGGTCTCCACGAGTTTGGGATTCCCACTAGGACGCTGAGCTAGTTGTACCCTAAAAAAAATCTAATGGATTAGAAAGCACTTGAGTTTCCCGTGTTTTCCTGCACTCTGGACAAGTCACGGCTCCCAGGCGACCACCTACTTCAGGTACCGGTTGGTCCGTGACCACGTTCTTCCTGATTCTGTTGAGTCGACCTATTCCATGTCTTGAGTCGACTCCATTCCAAATAGCGATCGTGACTTGACCGTGGTTTCATGATAGCGGTTTCCATTGAACTGCGTTCTACTTGCATGTACATTGTGTTGACTCGGTCGTTGCTTGTGTCGACGCAATGCCTTACACTGCCAGATAGTGGTTCCTGTTCGACCGCTACTTGCTAATAGCGGTTCTGACTAGACCGCCTTCTCCCAGATTGTGTCTAACCCATGGTTTGACCTAAGGGTTGGTTATACTCTGTTCCTAGATGGTCCTTTGGTGGTCTGAAACTCAACACTTTGCTCAATAAGTTCCTAATAAATTATAGAAAATTATGAATGTACCATTATGCTATCAGATTCCTCCCGTGGCATGACCTTGTTCTTAAATTATCCTTGAATTCTCATGACTCCATTTTGGTACGTTCTTACCTTGATCTATTATTGAAATAGACATTATTGACCGAAACTTTATTATCTCGTGGAAGTAGCTTGATTTATAACTTGAAGATGCAAGAGCGGGCACAGACAGTGTCCAAGGGCTCGATACTAGCCCCCTCGATGGATGGCTGAAAACATATTGTAAACCATGGGGTATGATGAACACTGACATCGCATTGCATCGGAAGTACTTTTTTTATAAGCGGGTGAAATCCACAAGACTATCTTATGAAATTTATATGCTTGAGCGGGGTTCGGATCGGGCAGAGTCTAGATGGATTCTCACCCATCTTGAGGAAACAATCATAAGAAAGTACATTAGGAGCACTACCATTGTCGACTAATATTCTGTCTACATTACAATGGTTTATTATGGCCAATACAACTAGGGCGTCGTCGTGCAGGGTTGTCAACCCTTCCAGGTCTTGGTTGGAGAACACCAAGGCCTGTTGTTTGCTCACCTGCGGGGCCTTAGGGGGCTCGGAGGCCTGGCTCACCCACTCGGCGTGACACTTCCTTCCTTGGCTACTGTCTCCAACTGATGCCACGCCGCCAGCAATGACGTTGATGTGGACACCGCAGGGGATATTATCGATCTCCTCGGGGGTGACAACGTCCTTCTTGTGCTCAGACACGTACCGGGATAAGTGCCCCTGGCGGACGAGGCGCTTGATCTCATCTTGTAGTTGATGACAATTGCCGATGTGGTGTCCGTGGTCACTGTGGAATAGCCAGTGCTTTTGGCAGTTGCCGTGCTCTGCCTTCATGGGCTTGGGTTGGCGAAGAAGGCCCGAGCCCTTGATATCTTCGTAAATTTCATAGACGGGGGCGATCAAGGGGTGTACCGCTCGTACCTCTGAGAGGGCTCTTTGTGGTCCCTATCCCGGTTCCGCCATTTTCCTTGTCTGGGGCCTTGCTCGGACTATCGCTTCTTGTCCCCCTCCCGACCTGAGCCCGTTGCGCTGCGACAGGCGGTGAGGACTTCTTCGCACTCGGCGTGGAGTAGGGCCAGGGTCACAAGCTCGGCGAGGGAGGTGGGAGGATGAAGGACCAACTTGCGCTGCAGGTTCTCATCACGGGTCCCCCTGGTCAGCGTGGTTATGGCCGAGGCAACATCCAGGCGGGGGATACGCAAGGCCTCCAATTTAAATCGGTTAATATAGGCCCAGAGCATTTCCCCCTGTTCCTACTTGAGAGCCAACAACCCCGCTACTGACCGTGGCAGACCACTGCCGGTGAAGCTTTACTTGAATACTCGCCCAAACTGTCAGAAATCACGGATGTTGCTAGGGGCGAGTGCTCGGAACTATGCCTGAGTGCCCTGGACCAAGGTGGTCGCAAACGCTCGGCACTTGATGGCATCGGACGCCCCATACAAGGTCATGAGGGTGTCGTAACTGTCGTAATGGTCGGCCGGGTCTCCCTGGCCGTCGTATGCTTTAAAGGTCAGGAGTGAGATTCTGGGGAAGATCTCAGCCTTCAAGATGAGGTCAGAGAATGGGGATTGCTCCTCATCCTCCGCAATGGAGGCCTTTTGTAGGGCACGGAGGGCACGCTCTTGCTCTGCAAAATGCCTCTCAAAGTCTCGCAGCCGGAGGGACAGCTCCGGTCGTCACTGGGTCGAGGGGCTGTGGGGGTGCTCCTGCATGCTACCTCGACGCCCCTCGAAGGCCTTGGTCTCCGAAGGCGGCCAACGTGCTCCAGACTTCTCTCTCCTTGGGGTGGAGGAGGCTTCTTGCTCCGGGGGAGGGGCTTGCGATGGTCCACCTGACCGGTTGCAGATTATCCACCATCCCCGGAGGATGAAATGGCCCCCTGCAGTTTGCAGGGAAGCATCTCCATGAGGGGGGCTTTCCCGGGGAAGCCGTGAACGCTCCTCCCTAGCCGCCTGGGTCCTCATTAGATCAATGAGGCTATCCAATTTTGCATTGAGGGTTTGGAGGGGGTCTACGCTTCCAGCAGGGGGTTGCCCCTCCATGGTGGGCGGGGGGTTGTCACCGGCCGGGTCACTAGTGCGTGATGGGGTGTTACCCGTAGGATGAGAAGGTGTGCCTTCCTCCGTCGCCATGGCCTTCCCTTTGTCGCCGGTGGTCCTCTTGCTAGAACTCCTTCGCACCATGCCGGCTCTTTGTTCGTTTCCCACAGACGACGCCAGATGAAGAGGGGTTATCTCGTGTGGTGCCTGAGCTGAGGATGATGACCACGATGCTAGAGCTGCAAAAAGGGGGAAACGGGTCAGAGGTGCCCAGGGATGGATCCCCTGGGAAAATCCTCTGATGCATAAGTCAATAGAGATCTGATGTGTGAGAGAAAGGGAAGGAGATGAGGGCGCGAGATTCCTCTCCACCAAGTGGTCAAGTGGCTCTAGCTCAGGGTTAATATTGCTTAACAGCGCTTACCTTTAGTAGGAGGGTTTCCCAGGTTTACATAGCGACCCATGAATGTAGAAGCCCTACAAGGCGAGGAGTTTCAGGGGAGGTTATGTCTCCTTCATGGGCTCGTTAAGGCATGAGGGCTCTTAATCGCCATTATCCCCACGATCTCCGAGCTCTTAAAGGGCACGCAATGGTCACATAGATAAGCTTCCGCCAGTCGGTCTGAGCATGTGGCGCTGGCTTCAGGGGGTTTCCCTGAGCGATAGGTGCAAGGCTCGAGCGGGGCGCATAAGGCCTCAAAGGGGGCCTCCCGATCGACCTGGAGCTCAGACTTCCAAACCCAAAGGTCGCCTAGGAAGCGCTTAATCCAAGTGAGTTATTGGGCTTAGTGCGCTCTTGGAGGGCTGTCACTTGTAGGAGCTAGGCTTCGTTTGGTCTGTTGAGACCTTGTTTGGCCGCTCTATTTAGGCAGTAGAAATCCCCCTCTCCAAGTAGTAAACCCTAGACCTAGGACAAATGATGACATATACCCTTAGGTTAATGGGAAAGGAAGGGTAAAATGGGGAGGGAATATTTAATTCCCCCATATGGGGACAAAGAAGGGGGCACCCCCTTCCCATGGTCAACAAAAGCTCCTAGGCACTATTCTCCGTTGGACCATCTCTCTTACCACTCTCCATGCCAGCCCGTCGAGGGATCATAGTGATTATGTGTGTCAGGACGGTTATCTCTTTCGAGCTGACAGGCTTTGTGTTCCCCGGACTTCGGTTCTCGATTTCTTAGTATGGGAACTTCATGCGGGAGGTCTAGCTGGCCATTTCGGTCGGAATAAGACTATCGAGGCTGTTGAGCATGGATTCTATTGGCTGAGCTTGAAGTGTGATGTTGCTCACATCGTGGCTCAGCGCCATACATATGCTATGGCCAAAATGAAGAAGCAAAGCTCCGGTCTCTATACGCCTCTTCCCGTGCCTGATGCTCCGTGGAAAGATGTTAGCATGGACTTTCTTTTGGGATTGCCACGAACCTCCAGGAAGCATGACTCTATCTTTGTGGTAGTGGACCAATTTTCCAAGATGGCACTCTTCATTCCCTGCTCCAAGACCTTGAGCGCTTTGAGGGTAGCCCATTTGTTCCTTTCCCATGTGGTGTGTAAGTTTGGGTGGCCTCGTACCATAGTGTCTGACCGCGATGTTAGGTTCACCAGTTATTTTTGGAATGTTGGCCCAGACGACATGAGTCACTCTTTCTCTACAAGACCGGGTTTTAAATTGACACAATCATAATTGAGATTTTAGGACAGTTGGGAGCACATATGGGGCCATCAGGTGATTCTAATCATTGGACTCAGCCCCACGTGTGACCAAAAAGTGAGTTTCTCTAGACAACATCATCTTAAATTGCAAAAGTTTTAATTTTTGGAACAAAATTAATAACAAAAAACATGTAGATAGCAGAAAAACGGGAAGCCATAACTTGGAAGGAAGACAGCAACTTACAGAGGAATCAAGAATAGAAATCAACAATGAGCACATAAGCATTGAGATGAAATGTTAAGGAAAAAATAAATTCTAGCACGTAGCCTCAGACTGGATAGCAATTCAGAATGAATTTTGGGAAAACTATTAAAAAGTAACATGATTTATCAACCCGTTTGGATAGTAGTAATTATCAGAAAGTGACAGTTTGACTTCATGTACATGGATCATAAACTTGAAATAATTGAATAGCATCATGGATGAAGAACCAGGGAAACTCAACTCTATCAAACTCATTAGGCAAATGCCTCTGATGCAGCAGAGATGACTAATTTGATTAGTGTTATTTGTATGGGTGTTTTAAGTGCTCTCAGAAGACGGATGCATAGGTATCTTCTTTGTTCCTTTGTTTTCTGATTTCGATTTGATTAAGGTATGATCATCCTTGGCCTTTACATATTTATGATTAAAATTCAAAATAAGAATTATTTGGAGTCAGATTGCATATTGCCTATTGCCCTCATTCTTCATATCCATCAGATGCCACTCACCAAGTTTACAGCTTTGGCTATGTTGTGTAGTCCCATATCGGATATCCATGGGAGTCTCACCTCTATATATGACATGTAGAGATTCCCCCAACTCAATGCCTAGGTTTTGGGTTGAGTTTGGGCCTCCAACATGGTACCAAAGCAGGTTCACCCATTTGATCCATATGTGGACACTTGGCCCTACTTGTGATGCACCCTGAACGGATTGGTTTGGCACGAGGGGAGGTGTTGTGGTTTTGTCCCATATCAGATATCCATGGGAGTCTCACTCTATATATGTAAAGGATTCCCTCAGCTCAATGCTTAGGTTTTGGATTGAATTCGGGCCTCCAATAGGCTACAAATTTTCCCTTACATTCAAATAGCTCGAGAAATCTCTTGCGCATGGCTTCCTTCGTTTCCCACGCCACTTCATATGGCCATGATTTGTTCCATTGGACTTTGACTATGGGAATAGTTTTATTCCTAAGTTGACGTACTTCTTGCTCAATTATTTTGATGGGCTTTTGCTTGTACGTCAAATCCTTTTGAATTTTTAAATTATCATAACTTATAATATGGAATGGATCAGGAACGTACCTTTTGAGCATTGAGATATGAAATACATCGTGAACTCCAGCTAATTGAGGAGGCAAAGCTAATTGATAAGCCATTTCTCCAACTCTTTTAAGAATTTCAAAAGGGCCAATAAATCTTAGAGTAAGCTTGCCTTTGATGTCGAACCTTCGAATACCTCGACCCGGAGAGACCTTGAGAAACACATGGTCACCTACTTGAAATTTCAGGTCACGCCTTCGATTATCAACATATGATTTCTGTCTATCTTGGGCCATCTTGACTCTTTCTCAAATTAGCTTGACCTTCTTGATAGTATCCCTTATTAACTTGGGACCAAGAGGTTGTCTTTCCCTAACCTCACTCCAGCAGATAGGTGAGCGACAGCTTCTCCCATATAGTGCCTCAAATAGTGCCATTTGAATGCTAGCTTGATAGCTATTGTTATAGGCGAATTCCACTAGAGGTAAATGGTCATGCCAACTCCCACCCAAGTCGATGACACAAGCCCTGAGCATATCCTCCACCACTTGATTGGTTCTTTCGGTTTGTCCATCAGTTTGTGGATGGAACGTTGTGCTGAAATTTAACTGGGTCCCTATAGAATGTTGTAAACCCTTCCAGAACTGTGAAGTAAATCGAGAGTCTCGATCAGAAATAATGGTGACATGGACACCATGTAACTTAACAACCTCCTTTATAGATATAGCAGCCAAGATATCCACCGACCATCGACTTTTAATAGGTAAGAAATGAGCCGATTTGGTTAAACGGTCTTTGATCACCCATATCCCGTCATGTCCACCTTTTGATTTAGGTAGTCCCATGATAAAATCCATCCCTATACTCTCCTATTTTCACTCTGAAATTTTCAATGGATGTAGTTTTCCAGCGGGCCTTTGATGTTCTACCTTAATTTGTTGACAAGTAAGGCAACGTGACACCATGAGATAGGTCATCTCATGCATGAGTGTTGAAATTAGATGACCTAGCTACTATAGGAATGCATGATAAACAACTTCATACTAAAAATCATGCAACTCCTAAAAGGAAACTTCATTGCTATCATTGTGGCAAATTGGGTCACCTTATTGTACAATGCTAGCATGCACAAGGAAAAAATAGTCAACATGAATTCGTTAAAGCCCTTGTGTATCAAAATGCTTTTGATGGAAATAAATCTACTTTTAGAAGAAAAATTGTTGCATGTTTTGTATGTGAAAAACCTGGCCACCGAGCTTCTGAATGCTGGTTGGTGGGTTATGGAAATTATAATGTTCATGCAAATAAAAGAACTTCTCATGTCAATGCCCACAGTGTTCATGTCTCTCATAATGTGCACAAGAAGAACTTGAAATATGTTACTTGCTATTACTGTGGACAATTTGGACACTCAATGTCCAACTGTAAGCTGATGGATCTTGATGATGTTAATGCTCAAAAATTGTGGAGAGCACCCTTCAAAGGTGACACTATCATTTCAGGACCCAAGATTGTTTGGGTACCTGCCTGTGCAAAATAGTTCGATATTTTGCAGGTGTGTCTTGGAGATGAATAAACAGGGGATACTAAACCAAGGCACTTAGGAATGAAAACCCCAGGTTAGCACATTTCAGGTCAGTCATGTGAATTCTGTCATTTGAACTCTTCTGTTCTAAATGTTTGCATAACCGGTTGATTCATTTGTGCATCTCGTAACTGAACTTCTCTGAAAATCTGAATTGCACTGAAAATGATTGTAGAATGCATTGCATAATTGGTTCATGAGTGTGATTCATGATTTTCCTTGTACAATGCCTTATGTGTTTATGGAATGTAAATCTTAGCTTCATGTTGCACATAGTTAGGGGGAGTTTGGCTATCCCTGCATGATACTCATGCCATTTATGTTCATGAAATGTTCTTAGAAAAATGATTGCATCTGCATACTTGTAGTGAACTGCATAGCTTAGTATTATATCTAAAAATCAAGAAAGAAGTGACTCACTGCATCTAGATAGGGAAAGCATTTTAGACTCATTAGTGTTCCACGGTCTGATCTTTTCTTGTCCAGTCATTTATATCACTCTCTTATTCTTGGGTGTTGAATGTGCTATGATCGGGGCAGCATTATTTATTCAAGGAGATACGGTCCTAGGAGATTCAAAGGAGGCGGATTAAATATAATACAAGCAATCATGCAAGCAGGGCGAGCACACATTCAGATTTAAACCCATGTAATTTTTTATTTATTTTTTTTGTTTTGATTTCCTTTTATTCATTTGTCTTTTTTTTGCCTCGCTCTATATATTTTTTATTGTCATTTTTTATTTCCTCTTTTTATTTGTGAACACATGTTGGCACGGACGCCAATGGTTGAGATGCTGTTGGTTTAATGCCAATGACTGGTAAGCTGTCGGCCCAGTGGCCGATAATTGGAAAGCTGTTGGCTCAATGCCAATGATTGGTAAGCTGTCGACTCAGCGATCGATAATTGGGAATACTTAAAAAAACTTTCCTTCTTTTTTTAAAAAAAAATCTTTGAGTAGCGGTTGGCTGGGATGTCAATAGTCGAAGAGCTGTCAGCTCAGCATGCCGATGATTAAAGAGCTATCGACTCAGATGCCGATGACTGAGACACTTGAGCACATTTTTTTTGAACAACTTTGAACAGCTGTCGGCCTAGATATCGATGGTGGAGAGATTCAAACATTCCTTTGATATCTTTGAACGGCTACCGGCACGGACGCCGATGGTTGAGGAGCTGTCGGCATGAAAGCCGATAGTTGAGGAGCTGTCAGCTCAGATGCCGATTTGCTTCATCATTTGCCCCCAGAGTTGGGCGCCACTCGTATGTTGATTCTTCTTTGGCTTCTGCCATAATTCAAGGGGTTTGAGACGTCCCTCGGGGTATATTATTCTTCAGTTGATGGGGCGAGGCTACGTTCGCCGACCTCCCAAGGCTAGGCATCTGATGGGGCCGCGGAGGGTTCACCCTGTGCTCGCCCATTTGCATTTCGCCCTTTTGGATTAGACTTTCAAGAATATCTTTGAATGCATAACAATCCTCAATGGGATGCCCCTTCTGTTGGTGATAAGCACAAAACTGAGGGTCATCTTTCCATCTGGCCTCACTCGGCCTTTTGGGCTCCGGGAGGGTGATCTTGCCTCATGAGCGGGCCCATTCAAATAGCATTTGAGTTTTCTCCTTAGGGAAGGAGTAGGGTTTCTTCATTTTGTCCCTCAAAGAGAGTTGTTGCTCAGCAGTGGCCTTCAGCTTCATGAATTTATTGATAAAATTCATATTGTAAATGTTGACCTTCGAAATTTCTTTGAAATCTTCATTATCCAAAGGTACATTGCATTTCTTGAAGGTAGTAGTCAGATGTGCTGCATATGGTAAATTTCTTCTCGATTCTTTACATGTCCCAATTATCTAAATCATAACATTTGGCATACACACATTGACCCCTTTAAACATGCAGTATAGAATGAACCTTTGTGTTTCAGTTAGTCTTGCTCTCCCACCATCTTGTGGGGTTACGATTGAAGTGATGATGTGGTGGAGCAGTCTTTCATTGGAGAAAATTTGTTGGTGTTATATGCAGTCAGCGTAATTTGTCTTGGATCAGTAGAATTTCTGGGCCGATCGGTCAAAATTGAAAAAGCCTCAAATTCATCATATTTTGATTCCTTTTCAGTGATTCCATCCTTAGGAATCCTTAAAAACTTATGCAGTGAGTGACGGGTCAACTCAATCTTAAACCCCTTAACATAGGACATTATCTTAAGTCGGTCTAGATAAAATCTCAGATTTCCATAAAACTCATGGACCAACTTCGAATAATAATACCTATGTTTTCCACAGAATCTTTTCCACCCTTGAAATTCGATTAGACTCAATAACTCAGGAAATTCTTCCAGCATCTTTAGGTCATGGAAATCGACATATCGAGGAAAAATGATTTTTTCGGACTCAAGCACAAACTCATCTCCCATGGGTTCAGGGATACCTTCTTCTTCAGATGACTGACGGGTCTCTTTATTCTTAGACCTCCGGTGCCGCTTTGCCAGTAACTCAGGTGTAACGACCCAAGATCTGAATATCGGGAGGAGCCAGATACCATTTGAATCCTGGCCCGCCGCCCACGAGCCGGAGGGCTCGGAAGGGCTAAAAAGGAGTGTAGAGGTATAAAAAAATAGAAAATAAAGTAGGACAATTCAATAATTAATGGGAATAAATAACTAACTACAACAGAGTCTAGTCCAACAAAAAGTACAGTCTAAAGTAGTAAAACATACTGCGTGCTAAGTGAACACTCGGCCCGGCGAGCTGGCAGCTAAGGACCTCCACGCAACATTCTCGAACCTCGAAAATGAACCACCGCACCTGAAAAGTAGGGATGAGTATCGACCCCGAAGGATCGACCCCGAAGGGTCGATTACGGTACCCGGGGTCGGTTAGGCGCGATTATGTGAGGGGGAGGCGGGGCCCACCGGGGTTTCTCGATCCCCGGTTCCCGACAACCGGCCATCAACCCCGCTATCAAAGTGGGCCTAAGAGACTATAGGCCCATTAGCCTGCTCAATGAGACCTATAAAATAATAACAAAGTTGTTGGCCATGAGACTTGAAAGTGTCATTGTTAGGATTGCAGTGGCTACTAGGGAGCCTTCATTAGAGGGCATATTATTCAGAAGAATTTCTTGGTTGTCCATGAATGCGTACATGCTATCAAAACACAAAGGAGGAGAAGGGTGGTGCTCAAACTTAACTTTGAGAAAACTTATGACTAGGTTAGCTGACAGTGTCCGCATGATATTTTTTGGTGATAGGTGGATTGGGTGGATTCGGGCATTTATTCATTTTGCCAGATTTGTTATCCTTATTAATGGGGAACTATCACCTTACTTCTATAGTGATAGAGGGCTAAGGCAAGGTTACCCCAAATCTCCTCTTCTATTTATTTTTATAACACATATTCTGAGCAAGATGTCGACGAGTGCTGGGTTTCTTGGCCTCATCAGGGGGTTCTAGGTTGCTTCACAAGGGCAACACATCTCTCACTTGCAACAGGTTGATGATACGGTTCTATTCGTAGCAAAAGGTGAGGGCCAGTTGTATGCCATCATAATGATGTTGGAGCTACTATAAGAGGTCAACGGTGTTAAGGTGAATTTTAGCAAGAGCCTGATGATCGGTGTGAATATGGAATAGAGAGCCGTTAGGAGAGTTGTTGCTATTCTAGGCTATCAGGTTGTCTAACTCCCTATTACCTACTTGGGACTCCCCTTGACACACAGTGCGCTACAATGCAGGGATTGGCAACTAGTTATACAGAGATTTGAATCCAAGCTAGCAAGGTGAAAAGAGAATTTACTCTCACATGGGGGCCGACTAGTGTTGTGCAAATTTGTTTTGGACGGCCTCTCTATTTACTATCTGTCCACTTTTCGAATCTCTCTCTTAGTAGTAAGGAAGTGGCAGTCTATCCTGGCGAGGTTCTTCTGGCATGGTAGGGGAATGAGGGATAGAGGCTGACATGACATTGTGTGGAGTCAAGTTAGAAACATGAATCTCACTCAAAAAAATAAAAAAAAAATAAAAAGTTTGACTATGCTGCTGGCTGACGGTGTAGTTATTAAAGTGTTTCTAATATGTCTATGCGTGGAGCATAATGTAGTTTGTCCGGTGCACACCCGTGCTAAGGGAAATCTCCTAGTCTTCCCAACTAGCAAAAATTCAAAGCTCTATATATCGAACATGTAGTTCAAATCCTATCGCCCAACGATTGGGGATCCTCGGGCTGCTGAAATCATGGTGCCTTTGTCCCCTCTAACATCAGACACATTCCGTCTTGCAGCGTTACCGTCATCGGATGGCTCGTAGCATGTGCATTCTTATCTCCCTTTAACTTTGTAAAGCATACAGCATCCTCGATCGTCACTAAACCTATCATATGGACAGGCCGCCAGGAAAGAGTCCCCTCACACTCTAGCTCACATCTCCACGTGATAGCTATACGAATAACAAAGCGGAAAATAGTTAAGTATTAATATACCGGGTTCTGATAGATTTCTTAATTTTGACTGCTATTCCAAATGAATGGAAGAAGGGTAATTCTTATTACCCGTCCCGGCCCACGGGTGTGGAGTAGCTAGCAGGACTCATGGAAGATAGATAAATGGCGAGGTGAGATAAGAAGAGTAATTAAAGAGGAGACTATACATTCTCTTTTATTCTGTTTCCACGTCTCTCAACAAGGGGTATATGTGTGCGTGTGTGCATGTGAGTGTGGCTGTATATACTTGTGATGCGAACGTATACGTGTACGAGCACGAGAGATTCAAATTATCTACTTCTCAGAACCATTTGTACTTCACTTCATGAACCACCGTGGCATTTAGTTTCTTGTCTTCGAACCATGCAAAACAAAAGAGGGAGGGAGGAGGTTAGAAAGTAAGGAATAGGATCATTTTTTTATTGTGTTTTCTGCACATAAACCACGGTCAGCGTAATATTTACAGAACTATCATTCTTAGAAATGAATCAGTAAGAATATCCTTATTTTTGATAAAAATTTGCAAAAATATTATCAAGGTAACGTCTCGTGAACTTCAGGGTTTGCAATTCCGGTCCGAAACGACCCGACTCGTCCGACCCGACCTGGCCCAGGCAGTGGACGAGACAGCTGGGCCGTGGGTCATTGAGATAATGAATTTGTCATCATCAAAACCATAAGATAAAGAATTTGTTATCATCAAAACCAGGGACACAACATTCAGCAGCCTCCCAACCTCCTCCATCAACACCGAGCATCCCCCTCCATCTCCCACAACCATTAGGAGATAGTCGAATAATTTACAAGTTTATTATCAAGCACTTTTGAGATTTTGCCATTTAAAGGCTAAAAAATGCTGAATAATCAAATACATGACTGGTTGGAGTTAGACGAAAGGAATTAGGTGATAGAAGACTTGGATGATGTAGATAGGTGGAATGATAGGCTTAGAAGGAAGGAGGTAAACTTAGGCGGAAGAAAAAATATAGACGAAGGACAAGAACAGAAGGAAGTTAAACGATGGCTTGATGGTAGAGTAGACGATTGAGAAATATAGATGAAGTAAAAAAAGATAGGCGATTAGATGATGAATCGAGACGATATACTTAGGCGATGGAAATTTAGACGGAAGTGAACTTAGACAGAGATAGACTTAGACGGAAAGAAAAAGTTAGGTGGTATTGAAGTTAGATGATGTCCAGAAAAGATAGATGATGAGAGTTAGACAGAAGCAATCTTAGACAAAAAAAGTTAGACAAAAGGGAAGAAATTAGACACTCAAAGTTAGATAGAGGGGGAGAAACTTAGACCATAGTCTTGAAAGGTAGACGATGGCTCGCCCAAGTCAGAAAAGTAAACGATGCACCAAAAACTTAGACGATGACGTGGATGACGGACTTAGACGATGTGAACTAGATGGAAGACTTAGGCGATATAGAAGTTAGATGATATACAAAATTGAATGATAGACTTAGACGAAAACTTTCAGACGATGCAGAATTAAGACGATGGAGCTAGACTCTACGAAATTGGATGATGAACAATGACAAATATAGGAATTGGATGATGGAATTAGGCAATGAACATAGACACTACGTAAATAGACAAAAGACTTGGATCCCACAAAATTAGACGATGGATTTTATGCCTAACATTTTGATGATGGACATAACAATATAAAATTCGACTGAGCAACATCTCCAAGGGATTTGGACGAGGGAAAATTAAATAATAGACTTCAGGATTCGAAGAAATAAGCCGGCTTGGATCGTGCGTGCGCCGTGTTAGGAAGGTAAATAAGACTAAGTGAGGGGACAGACTAATTCTGGAGAGATATCCCTCTATTTGTCTATTACTCTATCAAAGAAGGGCTAAAGAAATCAAAAGAGATACAATTTCTAATCCAGAAGACCCAAATGTGGTGAAAGCCCATCTTCGTAAGTACTTGCAAAAGACAATCCCAGTTAACTCCGTCATAAGCCTTCTCAAAATCCAACTTGAGGAGCACTCCCCTCTTTCTCTGTTGCTTCATAGCATATAAGCACTCATAAGCAACAAGAAAATCCTCTTGGATATGCCTCCCCCTGATGAAGGCCCCCTACTGACCACTGACTATATCATCTACAACCTTCTCAAGCCTTCTGGCCAACACCTCAGAGATGATTTTATATGTGCCATTCAACAAGCTAATGGGTCCAAAGTCACCTCACTCCTGCGCACCCTTCTTCTTAGGGATCAAGACCAAAAGGGTTTTGTTAACACCCCCCAAATGAGCTTTACCCTCTTGGAATTCCCTAATTGCACCAAGAAAGCCTTCCTTAACAATGTCCCACCACTGTTGAAAGAAGATCAGGGGAAAACCATCCGACCCTGAAACTTTGTCACCTGTAAGAGAGAATCACCTGCTTGACCTCCACTTCCATGAAGGGACCCACAAGAACCTCACTATCTATTGAAGAGAGACAAAGAAGGAGGTCGTGAGCAAAAACAAGTGTGCACCTTTGCTCTTCTAAGAAAAGCATAAGAAAGAACTCCCTGGCATAAGATCTGATGGTCTCCTCCACAAAAATAGTAGCCTCACCAACCCTAATGGAAGTTATATGGTTATTCCTTCTGCCTGAAGCAATCTTGTGGAAGTACGTTGTGTTCATGTCTCCTTCCTTGAGCCACTTCTCCTTAGATCTCTGTTTCCAGAAAATTTCTTCACTGAATAAGTATTTCATCGTACTCTACTCTCAAAGTCTCGCTACTAAGCCTATCCTCATCATCTAGCAAGCCTGCTGCCTCCAAATTATCAAATGCCTATAATCGTTGTACAATCCCATTATTGAACCCTGATATTTAAAAAAAAAGAGAGAGAGGAAAGAAAGAAGAAAGAAAAGGGAAAAAAAGAGCAGCACCCCCCCTCCGGTGCACTGCAGAGCGGAGGGGGTCTCCCTCGCTCTTTCTTCATCATCTTCCATGCCTTTTCATGCTATTATGTTATTAGCATAGTTAGGGGGTGGGGTAAAAGGGAATGGGAGATAAAATTATCAACATCGAGGTGCTGAGTGCAGGGTGTGCGTGTGTGTGAGAGGAGACGGAGGGAGCGAGAGTGAGAGATGGTGAGAGAGACAAGACTGACGGGGAGACAGTGGGACGTGCATGCGGTAGTGAGTGGGTGTAAAGGAGGAAGACTGAGCAGGGAGGCGGAGTGTGTAGGGTGTTTGTGCAAGAGTTTTAGAGAGAGGGACAAGAATGGTGCAAGGAGTGAGAGAAGATGAGAGAGGGAGAGCAGAAAGGGAAACCAGAGGGGCGGGAAGGGAGAAGCCCAGTGCTCCTATTTTGAACAGGGGCACCGCGACAGTGTGACGTGTGTGAGTGTGAAAGAAAGAGAGAGGCAGAGAGTAGAGAGTGAGAGATAGTAGAGAGGAGAGCGAGGAGTAGAGAGCAGGGAGAGGGGGAGTGTAGAGGAAGATGAGATGTCGTGGTGCAGGAACGGGGAGAGGGGACCACCAGTGAGATGGTGTGTGGGTGTATGTATGTGTGGGTGAGGGACGGGGCAAAGCTACGTGACAGGCATGCATGGGAGGTGCATGGGGTAAAGAAGAAGGAGGGAGAGATAGTAGAAGGCGATGCCAGTGGAGCTAGAGAGAGAGAGAAAAAAATTGAGGGAAGGGGGAAGATGTGTGACGGTGGTGGCGGAAGATGTGCGTGTGTGTGCATGCAGGCAAAGGAGGAAGAGGAGATGGACTTGCCCCCTACGTGTGCATGTGCTAGAGAGAGACGGAGGGGGCACGACGGCAGAGAGGTGCATGGGGGGAGGGAGACGGAAGCGAGAAGTAGGTGGGATGTCGGTGGGATCAAGGGAGGTGGGGATGGGATCAAGGTCACCATGGGGGTGTGTCGTGTAGGAGAGAGATAGCATCAGCGGCGAGTTAGCAAGTGTGGGTGAGTGGGAGAGGCACAGGGCCACCAGAGGGGGCTGCGTGTATGGCTACGATGCTGTCGCGGTGTGTGAGTGAGGTGAACGTCAGCAGAGGAGGGTGTGCATGGCTACAGTATGTGTGTGCATGTGTAGTGGAGGGAGGTCACAGGCATGGTGTACATGGTGAGACGCCCACAGTGTTTAGCAGAGAGAGGAAAAAGGAGTCGTTGGATGCTGGCAGAGGGTGTAGGCGATGCCGTGGACGGGAGAAGCAGAGGGAGAGAGAAGGGAAACCAGCGGAGCAGGGGCTCCAGTGCGGTGTTGTGCTGGGAGAGAGAGAGAGGGAATGGGGAGAGAGGGAGTGCGAAGAGGTGGGTGTGAGTGCAGGGAAAGGGACCTCCCCGGGGGACCGGGCCTCTGCAGAAACCTCCACTCCGGAGGGCTACATCCCCCCGCCTAAGGAAGGGGCTGGCTCGCCTGCTAATGTGTTGGGCGCGCCACCGGGTCCCGTTCCATCCTGCCTGGAGGGCTCCTCGGCCACTTGTGTCCCTTCTCACACTGTCCCTGAGGACGCCCATACCTCCCTTGATATCCCCCTAACTGTGCTTGATGCTGTTTCTACCGACTACCCTTCTCTTGTGGTTGAGCCACTGGGCCACACTCAATCTTTTCTGGACGACCCTTTGAACCCCTGTGGGCTCCCTCGCACTGCCCCTGTGGAGGCCCCTGATCCCCCTGGCTCTCCTCCACCTGTGCCTGTAACTGCAACTGTCGACCACCCCTCTTCTGTGGTCGACCCCTCCTCTGCTACCACCACTCCTGCTGTGGACCCAGCCCTTGGGACCTCCCTGCCTCCGCCACCTACTAGCCTCCATGGACCATCCCCTTCCTTTGCGCCTGCCACCCCCACTTCCTACTCCTCCTCCTCACAATCACCCCCATCCTTTGATGCTACGTCCCCGCTGTCTGAGGCTGGATCCCCCTCCTCATCTGAAGGAAACTCCCTCGAGTTCCCCCTGCTTATCTAGGTCTTCCCGGTCCTTGGATTTGAACCGGCCTCTGTTGGGTCCCTCCCCACTCTGGTGCATACCAATTTCGTAGGGAAGTCTCCCCCTATTCCAACTGTGGGATCTGGTGTGACAACCCGTGGTGGCCACCGCAGGAATGCCTCAGGTGGGATGGACCTACCAGCCACCAATGCAAGCCCTTCTTTGGAACATTAGAGGATTGGGCAATGCCCAGTCCATCAGCCGGTTGAAGATGCTAATTCACCAATTCAACCTGCAGTTCGTTGCCATCCTCGAGCCCAAACTCCTGACCTCCTTGTTAGAGAGGTACTGTCGGAAGGCTCAGTTGAAGCACTGCCTGGCCAACTCCCCGGAGAAAGGCCGGATCTGGATTTTCTGGAACTCTCATCTTGATGTTTCGCTTGTCAACTCCACTGCCCAACACTTGACACTTAGTGTTTCCTCAGCATTGGACTGCACTGTCTTCTTCACTATCGTCCACGCAAGCTGCTCTTTGCCAGAGCAACGCATCCTTTGGGATCACCTCGTCAACTTCGCTGCTAGCTGTGACAAGCCTTGGCTGGTTGGAGGTGATTTCAACAGTATCTTGCTTCCTTCGGAGAAGAAGGGGGGCAAGCATGCCTTCTCCCTCTCCATGTCAGATTTTCAAGCTTGTGTGGCTGCCGCTGGCCTTGAAGATGCTGGCTTTCATGGCGCGCCTTTCACTTGGTACATCGGCCAACGGGCTAATGGCATATGGGCCAGACTTGATCGGGTGCTGCTCAATGGGGACTGGAACATTTGCTGCCCACCCATTTCTATTCGGCACCTCTCCCATGCTTGCAGCGACCACCACCCATTGCTATTGTCCCTCAGCAAGTAACCCTTGAAGCGCCCATCCAGGTTCTACTTCCAGCACATGTGGAAGAACCACCCACTGTTTCTAGCTAGCTCTCGGGCTGCCTGGGTAGCAGCTCCCACCTCCTCCTTTCCCCGCATATCCATGGCCATGAAACTAAAGCATATGAAGGCCATGTACAGGCAATGGCATCAGTCCACCTTCAGGAACATTTTTGCCAATGTGCAGGTGGCCGAGGAGCTTTTCTCCAAGGCACAAGAAGCTTTTGACGGCAATTCTTCTGATGCTCACCACATGGACTTTATCCGGGCCAAGGATGAGCTGGACCTTGTGCACATACAAGAGGAAATATTCTGGTGCCAAAAATCCAGAATCAAATGGCTAAGTGAAGGTGACAAGAACACCAAGTTTTTTCATGCTTACGCACTATCCAACCGCAATCGCAATACCATCTCTGAGCTGCGTGGGGTGGACGGCTTGCCTATGTACCAGTCAGCGGCCATGGGCGACCTTCGGGTCTGATGCGGAACTTGATTTAGTTTTATTAAAGCTGTATATAGTTACCTTCAAACCTTTATGAACGAGCTCTGAAGATTATCAACCTTAAACCCTCAAATCACCAGAGGCAATCACACTGCTTTATGAAAGAGGAGACTTATATCAGTTTTCTGTGAATCAAATGGCTTATGAACAGATAAAAATCTCCCCTTGAATCCAAGCTCATTATTCAAGAGATTAGAATTATGATACTCAAGAGTAGCAACATTGAATCCAAGAAGTTTCAAATGATGAAAGAAGATGCGATAGAAAGAATGTGAAGAATCAATTTAACAGTGATTGAACAATATGGAAGGTGTCAGTGGCAAATGATTAACTTCAGAATGGATGACCAAAAGAGAATGCAGTGAAGATGCTCAAGAAAATATTGGGCCAAGCATGTAGTGAATCTACCTTATTTACGGTTTTGACTCCCTCTATCTAAAATGAGTCATTGACCTGATGCAGAAGCTATGATTGACTCCCCCTTAATATTGCAACTTGTGAACCTTTGACAACTATGTACAGACCCTTGGTACCTGGTGGAGTACTTGATCCGAAGATCCTCTCATGCATAGTGATAGTTTTTAGACAGGAGTAACCTGCATTTCCACATGTCACCATTTTATATACTAGTGAGTCAAGCATACACAATCAATCTAAGATTCACACATGACGACCAGACAGACACAACTTAAGACTTATATGATTGACTAGCACTGATGATGACAGATTTATGACAGGGAAGGTCTGCATAGACCTAATTCTTTTCTCAAGTTTGAAAATTTTTCATTATTCAATGGCTTGGTGAAAATGCCAGCAATCTGATGCAGTGTGTCAACATGATGTAGTTCAAAACTATTCTTGGACACTTCATCTCTTAAAAAATGATTTCTAATTTCAATGTGTTTGGATCTTGAATGCTGGATTGGATTTTTAGAAAGATTTATTACATTAATGTTATCACACAATATAGGAGGGCAGCCAAGATCTACATTGTAGTCTTAGAGTTGGTGTTTAATCCAAAGAACCTGAGTTCCATAGCTCCCTACAGCCATGTATTTACCCTCTACAGTGGAGAGGGCAACTGAATGTTGTTTCTTGGAAGCTCAAGAAACTAAATACCCACCCAGAAATTGGCCCACGGTCTCCCTTAAGTATAACGCACCAAACAAGTCTGTCCCCTCGTAGGACCCAACTTCTACCCCATTGCTGAATAATAAGCCGGAAAGCACTCCAATTCTGGCCGACCACGCGCTGTGTCTTACAGGCGATCCTCCCCCAAAGTTCTAATGAATAAGAGCATCCTACAAAAAGATAGTCTGTCGTCTCATCCACCTCTCCACACAAGCTGCACATGGTGGGCATTACTCTGCAGAAACGAAGCCAGCCGATCACAAGTTGGTAGCCGCCCATGTGAGATCCTCCGGAACAAAAGTTTCCCTTTCAATAGACTCTTGGGGGTCCAAATCTGTGAAGCGAAGCCATGGTGCACCCCTCCATCTGAGATGATGTAATACGCTGACCTCACTGAGAAGGAACCATCCATGTCCCACCTCCACCTCCACCACCACCACCACCACAGGTCCTCTCTGTCTAGCAGTGAAGCCTAGTCCACTAAAATGCGAGGTAGACCTGCAAGTTGATCCATCTCCTCAGCTCGAAGATTCCTCCTGAAAGTTGGTGTCCAGGTCCTCCCTAAAAGCTAGAAGTCAAAAGTCTGTGAACCTGAGGTTAATGGTGATGCTGAAACCGCAAAGACCTCCGGGAAGGATCCCTCCGAGGAGAAATCTCCACACCATCTGTCCTTCCAAAAAAGACAATTCTCCCCTCTGCCAAAACAGATGCTAACACTAGCAGTAATAAAATCCCTACATGACAAAATACCCCTCCAAATGGGTGAGATGGTATGCAGGGACACTAGCAACATATCCCAGTCCCTCACTCTGTTGTAACTGGTCTGCCTGATAACTTGGGTCCACATTCCATGTTTGTCCACCCCTAACTTCCACGTCCATTTGCATGGCAGGTCTATGTTGAAATCTCTGATATGTTTAATGCCCACACCCCCCATCTCCTTGCTTCTAGCAATTCTGCCCCAAGAGATATCATGCCACACGCTACTAGTCTGATCACTACCATGCCAAAAGAATCTCGCCTGAATTGCTTCAATTTTCTTCACCACTGTCTTTGAAATCCAGTAGATAGACATAAAATAGATAGGAAGGTTGTCTAGGACTAACTTGCATGATAACAATCCCCCCCCCCCCGGGAGGGGAGGGTAGCGGGGGTTCGAGGGATCCCTACTGAGCCTATGAAATGAGGCTCATCCCCTGCGTGTTTTCACCATGTTTCAGGTGAGGCTGGGCCTTCAAGAGGCGCGGTAGGTGTTCCACCCGGTTCGTGTAGCCGAGGTTAGTGCCAGTTGCCAGAGCCGAGGTATGCCCTGTGTACTTGTACTATTCCTTTGCACTGTACCTTTCTTTCTGTTGACTGTACTTTATTTTAGACATGAGATGTATTGGACCTTATAGCAGTTTAGTTATTTATTTAACTTTTACATTATTATTTAGTTGTTTATTGTGCTATCTCTACAATTGCTTTAGCTTCTTACACACCCTCACACCATCTCTTTTTCCCTTCCGAGTCTTCAGGCTCGTGGGAGGTGGGCCGAGGTTCGAGTCGCGTCGGTTCTTTTCTGGTACTCGGATCCCAGGTTGCCACACGTAGGTCCCTGGTTGGCCCTTCTTCCTCACCTTGCTGTTCCTGCTCCTCCTTCTTTCCTGTGAGGTATGTTATTATTAGATTTAGAATTAGACTCATCAAATGTAATGTGAGGAGACTCTTCCACAGTTTGGTCTTTGACATTAAAGACTCTATATGCCTTAGAGTGAACAGAGTAGTCAAGAAAAATACCTGAATCACTCTTAGGTTCAAATTTGTCCAAGTCTTTTTTGTCATTATTATGGATAAATCATTTTTATCCAAAGACCTTAAAGTGAGCAAGAGATGGTTTCTTACCTTTGTACAGTTCATATGGAGTTTGGTTCCCAGAAGGTCTTACCATAGCTCGGTTTATAATGTAGCATGCTGTATTGACAGCTTCAGCCCATAATTTTCTAGGTAATTTCCTCTCAATCAACATGGTTCTTGCCATCTCAACGAGTGTCATGTTCCTTCTTTCCACAACTCTATTCTGCTCAGGATTTCTTGGAGATGAGAATCTGTGGCTTATTCCTTGATCGCTGCAAAAATTATTAAAGTTAAAGTTCTTAAATTCACCACCGTGATCTGATAGGATTGTGTAGATTTGGAACTTACCATCCTGCTTTATTCTTTTGAAGAAGGCTTGAAACTCAGTGAAAGCATCATTCTTATGAGATAAAAAGAATACCCAAGTGTATCTAGAGAAATCATCCACTAAAACATAACCATAACAGCTTTAGACATACCTAGTTTTCTACTGATATTATCCAATTTGTAGATATTTACATTAGTTTCTAATAGAACAATGCAATCGATGTTATGAGTTCCAATGAAAAACTTTACACGTCCAATGGAGATATCATTCCCTATACCTCTAATATTCCAAATAATAAAATTCATCAGGAATGTAGAATAATAGGAATGTTACCCATGGATCCACACCTAGTCATGGACCTAGTGATGATCCCTTGGCGTTAAATATGCATGACCCGCATATTATCAGTAGCAGCAGAATTTGCTTTTCCTATCTTCGTGCTAAAGCCTCAGCAAGCTACAGTGAAACCGTTTTGGACACTGAATTGAAATCTTGCTCTGTCAGGGGGGGATGAGAATCCACAACCGCAAGCTCAGGAACAAGGGCAATGGTGCCCAAAGGAGCAACATTTTGGGATGAAGGGATCTCCATAGGAGAGGTAGCCAAGTCATCCTTGATAGATGTAATAGTGTTTGCAAGCAAGGGTTTATCCTGAATAGTACCAAGAATCATTGAAGAGGACAACTCGGCTATGAGACCACCAGCCCCCAAAGAAGGGTGGGAGAGGATTCGAGTAGGGACAGGCCCTTCAGGATTTGCGTTCGGTTGGCTCACTTTAGCGTCTCCAACTTTAACATCTCCCAACAGCGTATGACATATTTGCTTTCCGTGATTAACCAGAGGAACCTCAGCCAGACTATCCGATTCCATTGTCGGACATTGACCAGAGCTGATTCGCAGAGGATCCCCAGAGGGATTGACACTGACTACCTCATCCTTTTTAGATGCAACTGGTTACCAAGAGACTTTAGCCTTTGAAGGGATACGAACAGAGGAAGGATCCAGCACATAGATCGATGATGGCGCAGTCCTTTTCCCTTTACAATCTTCCTTAATGTGGCCAAGGCGGGAACATTTTGAACAAAATGCCAGGAGATTCGGGTAGAGTACATCTTGCCAGGCACCCCCTCCTGGAAAACCAATCCATACTCTAGATGAAGGAAGCTTAGAAACATCCAGCTCCACACAGACGCGAGCAACCATGGTATTGGACAAATTTAAGGTTGATGGATCTATTTTCAACATGCGTCCAATCTTGTCGGCTATGGAGCGGAGCAATGGCGAGAGAGAGAGGATGAGGCAATCAATACCCATCGCAACTCCAATTATCTTATTAACTTCAGGAAACTCAGTACATACTATGAGACTCGAAAGTAAAGAATAGGGGAGGGAAGCTGTAGCCCAGAATGGGTGCAATCCAGGGCTAACCCACCTTCTTCTACCGCGATGGCACTCCAATGCTCTCGCTCTCTTCTTCCCCGCACCCCACGTGTGTCTCTCTTTTTTTTTTGTTCTTCCATCTCTTCTCTGCTCCCTTTCTCTCCATTGCTCGTCGCTCTCTCTCTTTTTTTGCTCCCCTTTTTTTTCTTATATGTCTCTGTCGATCGAATGGGCTTGTTTTATAGAGAGAATAGTGATCTGGCAGCAGCAGACCAAGGGAGGCTTCATCCGGCGGCCATGGGGAGGAGCTCACCCAGTGGCCAGGGGTGGAAGTGGGGGTGATCTAGTGCGCTGGCGCTCCTGGCTGCCGGTTCATGTGTTCCTCTTGGCCCATTTGGTTATTTCGGCCCAATTAACCTCTATAAAGCCCCATTAAATTACTGTTTATTCATTTACCCATTGGGTGACTTATCTTCTTTGCTTGAGTCATTCTATTCACCCTCTGAGCCGAGCTGATGAAGGCACGTGCTGTTGGGGAGCCCTTTGAGTCTTGATATTTGTCTCTGTGGGTATGTTCCACGGTCGGAAGCTCACTTGCAATAGTTTTATTAGGCAGATGATCACGTGGGAGTTCTTTGTTCTTGGGGGATATGTTCTTTAAGTTTGCTCGGCTTGATCGCTTCTATGGCAGACGACGATTTTGTCGAGCATGGGCCTTGTCGGAAAGGCGTAGTCAGGCAATTTTTTTCATAATGTAGTGAGCTCCTTCTGCTGACGAGACTGGGACTTTTCGATAACCACTTTAGAGATTGTGCATGCAGCAGCTTGGGTAACTTCTTCGACACTCGACTTGGTCACGGTTGTGCTTCTAGGGTGCTTCGTAATGCCTCTGTGTAATTTTTTTAAGTGTCAACAAATGCCCCCCACCCGCAGGTATCGCGAGTGGGGGATGATTGAGCAGGGCCTGCGGGTGCAGCCTTCCTCCTTTCACCGTGCTCTTGCGATAGCTATTGTTGCAACATTATTTAGACGAATAGTTAATGGGGATACCTTGAGTGGGCTGCCAAACTCTAGAAATACAAAACTCTCGATGTGTCTACAGGGACCCTGGCCAACTTTCCCCGGATAGCAAAAAGTTGATCCGCTGTCTGAGATGGTTCGGCACTGGTGAATTCTATCATCCTCGGAACAAGTTGCGCCGACTGAAGTGCCCAAGGAGCAACTTCCGAGAACAATGTACAGACCCAGGTATTGAAGAAGTGGAGTGGGCCAACTGTCTGTGGATTCCTAGGGAGACGAGATCGATGCAAGTCTCCCCGCATCTTGTATATTAAGCACAGTGCCACCGGGCAAAGTGAAAGCTTCGTGCCCCAAGCCATCAAGCAAGCAAGATAAATAGCCTCGGCCCTAATCACACTCTCGTCACCTTGTGGGAGAGCGAAGGAGCAAATCCAGTAAGCCAAATATGCGGCATAGTGAGTGACTGCATCAACACCGGCGGGATTGGGGCCTCCTTGCTGCCCCTCTTTCAATGCGGGTTGGAAAGCGGCCTGTCACCGAACCCTCTTCTTTCGCTTGACAGGAGTCGGTGCTACCAAAGGGAAGTCTTCATATTTTCGCTCCCTGCTGAAGAAATATTGAAGCCAGGCACCCATCCTCACGCGCCTTTTCTCCTCGGGCTTGCGCGCTTCGCGGGTGTCGTACGAAGACCGAGTGAGCATACAATACGCCTTCATCAGATAACGATAGGCGAAGCCAGACAGATATCAACTCTCATCGTCTGTCTGGTCATTCAGCCAGTCTGGCCAACAAACCTCTTCATGTGGCTCGCCGCTGATCGGGAGACCACTTAACTAAGAAAGGCTCTAGAGATCTAGTGATGTCTCTCCTTTTGAGGTATAGAAGGTGCTGTACTCCGGGCAGAACACCTCAATCATGCCACAGCACAAGCCCTTGGAAATGGGGTAGTGGTACCTTGATGCATACACATTGTGGTATACACTGGCTTTGACTAAGATCAGAGCATAGTTCTGCAAGACGTAGTCGGTGAACTCCACTACTCCAGCTCTGAATACATGGGCGTCGGTGGCCTTCAGGTTAGCAAACCACCCCACAAAAATTTAGTGCTTGAATCGAACTGCCAAGCAGTCCAACAAGAATGGTTCCTCCCGGTACCCCCACTTCAGCGGGGTTAAGAGCCACCGTGTCCCGCTGCTCCCCCTCACCACGGTCTCTGTTCATCCCTGTTCTCCTGCACACACCAGCCACGCCGACAAACCTCCCTCTGCTCCTACCACCTACTCCCCTTCTCCGTCTCCCTCTCTCTGCTTCTCTCTCTACCCTTCAACCTCTCTCTCCCTCTCTCAATGTCTCAACAACCCGCCGTCCCTCTTCCTTTCTCCCACTCACATCCGCACGAGAGAGAAGGGTCGACTCCCCTCTCACCGGTGCACACCCCGCCATTTCCCGTTCTCTCCCTCTTATCTCTCTCTCACTCCCTTCACACACACACGAGCTGGCGCGCAGACTTCCCCTCTCCTCGTCGGCGTCGTTTACTGTCCGCACGCAACACACACACGCGGCCACCCCCTCTTTCTGCTAACCGCACCGCAGATCCCTCCCCGTCTCTGCTCTCACTCCCACGCACGCCTCCCCGCCCCCGTCTCTTCTCCCTACTCTCCCCCGTCATCTCTCTCTCTCTCTTCTCCCGCCGCAACCCTCCTCTGCCTACGTCCCTCGACATCCCAGTCCCCTTCCTCGCCCCACCTCTCTCCCACAAGAGCACAGACACCACCGGCCGACCCCCACTCCCCACTACACACAGGGGACCCCCGTGACACACCCACACACTACTCCCTCTCTCTTTACACCTCACACCGGCAGCCACCTCCGCCGCGGCACTCCTCTCTCTCTCTCTCTAAACCCCAATGGCCTTCCTCTCACACCCCCACCGCCGCTGCCACTCTCTCTCTCTCTCTTGGCCCTCCTCCCTCTCTCTTCACACCTCCACGGGCTACCCTCCCCCCTCCGCCGTGTTCACCGCCTGTCTGCATACACACTGGCGTCGACGCGGCAGCATCTCCCTCCTCCAGCTCACGCTCTCTCTCTCTCTCCTCCATGCACACACCCAGCCCACGTCGCCCCCTCTCCCCCTCGACCGTCCCTCTCTCTCTCTAACCCTCTCACCATGAGTTTCCCTCTCACGATCTCTCTTTCTCTCTCTATCACCCATATGATCTCTCTCTCCCCCTCCGTCTCTTTCTCTCTTTTCTCCATCTCTCTCTTCCTCCCTCTTCTCTCTCACACCCACACACACATTAATATATATATATATTTATTATTAAATGAAAGAATACAGCTTGTTCCTCATTTTCTCCCTCAGAGAGGGACCTTCCCATCGCTCCGTGGACCTAGGCGGAGGAGTGTTGGCAGCCCCTTTAGCTTTTTCTTTTTGCTTCTCGAAAGTCTGGAAGTCCAGGGCGTGAACCTCTTGTGGTATTGGTTTCGTCTCGGCTTGTCTAGCTCTCTGGCCTGATGCAGCTAGGGCGGAAGAGTAGCGGGCAAGGAATGCCTTGATCCCAACCACTATGTTGTTCAGACGCTCAAATGTCTTGACCTCAGCGCCGATCATTCTTTCCAGAATTTCTTTCTCCAGATTCTACTTGCAGATTTACACCGCGTCCTCCTGGTACGGGGGACGTCTGCACCTCATGCTGAGGTTTCTCCACCTTTTGATGTAGTCGAGTGTCGACTCATCATTTCTTTGTCTCGTGACGTAGAGCTCCGCCACGGTGACCTCCTGTTCAGCAATATAAAATCTCTCTTTGAACTTCTTCTGCATGCAATCAACGATGGACGCAGCGAGTAGGCTCAAGTACCACTCGAAGGCGAGTCTGGTAAGTGTTGAGCCAAAGAACTTGAGGAGATAAGCTTCATCAGCGGCCAAATCTCCCATTACATTCACATAGTAGGCAATGTGCTCCTTGGGAGACCCTTGCCCATTAAACTTTTCAAACTTCAGCAGCTTGGTAATGCCGATCGGTAGCTTCTTGGCGGCATAATGAGCCAGATAAGACACTCGGTAGACATCAAACGGTATTTGATCACCGTCACCCCTCTCTGCCAGCTTCATGTCTATCATTTGTTCAAGCATCAACCGACTGACTACTGCTGGGTCGGCCGGCCTTGGGTAAAAGTGGGTTGGCTGTGCCCTCGGCGTGGTCAGCACTGTCGCCTGTGGGGCCATAGGAGACCCTTACGAAGGCAAAATCGATGGCGGGGCCGATGCTGAGTGATGTGCCCATTGCAGGGGCATGCCCCCGGTGTAGCTGGGCACTGGTGGGAATGCTGCGGCTTGTGGGGATGCTTCTGAAGATTGCCCGTTACCCCCAGGTGCCTCGGGCAGTGCCTGGGTCTGCCCGGATGTCGAGGGCTGGACGTTTCTCTCATTCAGCTACTTCTTCAGCAACTCAATCTCCCATTGGTACTGTTGCATCACATACAGTACTGTGGGGTCATTAGTGGGGAGACTAGGAATGCCCCCTGCTTCTTCGACCGGCGCCTCTTCAGATGATATGGACGGCCCAGCGCTAGTGTCTCCTGTGGTAATGACATTGGCGGCCAAAGCCATGGAAGGCTCTTCTTGGACAATTTCTTCAGCGCGGACTTGTGCTATCTCACTTGCTGCTCTTCCCCTTCTGGTGAGAGGGCTTGGCCTTGCGCCCAGTCTGGCCACTTCCTCGGGTTCGATAGGTAAAGCTCCATACCGCCCAAACACCCCTGCCATGTTGCAGGTGTAGACTTTCCACTTCCTGTCTCTTCTGGCCATCCTCCTTGACAGCTTGTTTGGGAATACCAATCTATCAAAGACCAATCTTCGGGGCTGTGCTTCCTCCCGCAAAGGGGACTGGCGTAGCTCCTCTGAGCAGTTCCTCGATTCTGCACTGGGCACCGGTCGGACTTCTTCCTCTTCAAAGGTGGAGGCCACTGCCCCCAGCAGTCTCTGGCGACCCACAGGAGTGCTTCCTGGGCCTCACAGGTAGTTCCTCATGGCTTGCTCCACCCCTTCCCAGTCTTGATCGGGAGGCGAAGCCGGTGCTAGCGCGCTGACAATGACGTCCGGAATGTAAATCGATGACCTTGTACGGACAGCTTGATGACAGTGTCTTTGGCGTTGGCGGCGGGTGTCCCCTGGCGGCGCCGATGTTGCAAGTGCTGGTTGGTAAATGGGGGTCGTTGTCTTGACCCTCTCTTCCTGTTGTGCCCTTGGAGGGCGGAAGGTGCTGGGTCCTGCTTGGGTAGGTGAAGAAATCTGGGCTCCCTTGGGGATCCAGACTTGCTTGGATTTGGCCGGCCCACGGGCTGGCGTATCCTTCGGTACTTTGGCTGGGATAGTAGGTATCATTCTGTCTTTCATCTTCTCTAGCGCTTTGTAGGAGTTTCGCACTGGTACAGCGGGCACGATCTGCTTTGGGATTGCCTCAGATCACTGTCCATTGAGGTGGACGTGCATGCTCCCAACAATTACTGATTTACCGGAGTGGGAGATCCCTCCCTTGGGTGTGGCGACAGCGTGGCTCCTTCGGAGTCTCCTTCGGTGGGATGCCGACCCCTGATGAGGTGGGCTGACAGTTTGGTGCACATGGTGCACATTGCAGCTGAGTGTCCCAGCTGGGACAACGTCGGCGTTCCTGGCCACCATTCGGCCAGCAGTGCCCTTGACGGCCCCCTGGGTGAGAGTGTTGACCTCGACTGCATCGAACGCCTTGGCGTCCAATAGGTTGACGAAGGTCACCCCGAGAAAATTGGGGAAGCCTGCCATGGGAGGGAAGCTCCCAAAGCAAAGAGGGACGGTGAGGTAGCCATCCCTAACATGGCTCTCGATAACCTGAGGGCCGAAGGTGACCGCCATTCTTGATGTTGAAGTGTAATTCTTCCTACATTTGCAGAAATAGAGCAATCAATATTACAAGAAGGGGGCTGCAGGGCCCCTAATTCTGGCAAAGAGATGAAGGGTAGATCGGTCCCACCGGACGTGCCAGACTTGTGGATGCACTTTTTTGGTTCATATTATTTTATTCATTTATTCAGTGCGTGGGCGTGCCAGTCATGAAGTGACAATTTATTTGGGCTCCGAAGAGTCACGGATGCGCTCGATCTGATTTCGTTAGACGATTGTGTGATTCGGGTTGGGACCAAATCCTGCCGTGCCATGAAGGTCACGACGTCATTTACATCCCCCATAAGAGGGAACACCCTTGATTAGTTGCCAGAATTAAGGGCCATGCGGCCTAAAAAAATTAATACTAATTGCAAGAGGATAGAGAAGAATAAACCGAGCTAAGAGCTAGCATCAGGATTCGAGCATTCAAATATGTCAGTCGCTCGTGGGCCATTTCATGTTTGGACGAAGGTCCCTAGTAGGGATGCAGTGGAAGTCGAGATAAACCCGTTCAAATATCTGCCGAGTTCACGTCAATTTCAATAGAGGGGCCGGAGAAGGTTCGGGCGAGGAACGGGTCCGACTTGATCAGGATATCGGCCCAGAGCAGTGTCGAATCACGGCCATGTTGGGATGATTCCCAAGGTCTAGACCCGACTTACGAAGGCAGCATTACTATTCCTTTTACACCGGGTCACAGGGAGAGATGAGGCCAAAGAATGGATTTCACCATTTTTATTACCTAAATTTTAATTATTTTTTTGTTTTATAAAAAATAAATTAATTTTTAAATCCGTGTGACTGTGATACAAAGATTCGTGATTTACTCGCGAGTCAGAACTCTCTCAGGTAACAACACTTCGTGGGATCGCGTCTGCTGGGACCGGGGAGACGCATGACCGGCGTGCGGCCTTGAAGAAATTAACCAGCTTCACGACCTCTCTCAAGGTCCCCAGCTTGCCGAGGGGGTCCATCCCCAGTGCCCTCTCTCCATCATCGCGCTCGTTTTTGCAAACGGCGAGGGTGTGCGCGCGAGGTGTTCGCCACAAGTCTCACAAGAGGTTTAGCTACGCCCAGACAAAGCAGCTGTGGCCGACGTGAGAGAGCCTGGTGAACTGGGAGAAGGAAGAGACAAAACATGGCCATCTCCATTTGCTTCTTCCTCTTCCAACTGATCTGGCAAAACAGAATAGTCTGTGCCGAGGTAAGCAAAGAGAGGGGGCGCCCCCGTCGCCGCCTCCGGCCCTGGCAAGGCGCCCGGGTCGCTTTCGGGAAAGGGAATTCTCGCAGGGTCCTCGCATTCCTTCAGTGCCAAGGCAAAACCCGGATCCCTCTTCTTCTTAAAATGCTTCAGGTGGGGGGGGCCGGGGCCGCCGAAGGGCATCCCCACAGAGAACAGCAACCACGTAGGCCATGGACCGTGGCGTCCTCTTCGCCCCCCTCCTCCTCCTCCTCCTGGTGTCGTCTCCTTCTCTGGTGCGGTGGTGGGGGCGGGGGCTGGGGGGCTGGGAATCCCCGGCCGTGCCGTTCCGCCCGAGGGACCTCCTGCCCTTGCTGCCGAGGCGGTTCTCTCGGCCCTTCCTCGCCCGCCTCAACCCCTCCGACCTCGTGCCGACCTTCGTCGGCGGCGCCGCGCTGCCACCCAACGCCTCCCTCGAGTGGAAGGGGGCGTGCTTCAAGAAGACCGTCGCCTGGATAGAGCCGCACAACAACAGTGGGTCGCCTTTTGGCGGCGGGAAGCTCCACATCAAGGTTGGTAGATTCTACCCAAGGTCCCCCTTCTGGGGCCATGAACAGCATGGTGATAATTTTATATGACTTGGAAATCAATAACTGTCAAGTAATTTATCCTTCTTATATGCTTTCAGGCTAAAATATAAAGTTTTGTTTCATTTTTTATATGAAAATCACTACGGACTTAAATTCGTGATAACATGAAACCCTAGATTTTATCTAGAAGGTTGGGTTAGATTTCAAAACCTAGAACCATAACCCACCAGAAATCTCATCCCTTATCTATTTTTTCCAACCCTATTTAGGCTAGGTTACCAGAGGACTTTGAATTTTGGGTTTTGAAAGTTGAAATCGGAGGATGGAAATCTTGAATTTTTGAGAGTCAAATATTGACCATTTTGGTTGAGTTTTTCCTATAAATAGACCCCTCTCATCTCCCTCTCGACCTTTGGCATGCTGGAAGAGAATTCCTAAAGGCTCTGAGGGCGTATTTCATGGAGAAAGGGCTGGTCATTTGGTGTTTGTCCTATTTTTCCTTGTTTCTCTTTGATCTAATCTAAGGTAGGTGTTTTCTCAGATTAAACCCCAATTAATCAATGAAATAGGTTTAGATAAATGTCTAGTTTGTTTCTATATTATTTTTCCCAATTTTTATTGACTTGTAAGCATGCTAGATGAGTTTTATTGAAGAGGTATCGTCATTTCCACTGGAATGAATTCAGGATTTTGATCGTGGTGATCACAAGGACAGCATTCTAATCGCAGTGCCCCAACAGACCGCGACCAAATAAGATCCATAAAATTAGTTTTCTTTGACGACCTCAGGTCACAGTGTCCATGAGGACAGCCTTTAGGTCTCAATTCCTCTGGAGACTGGGTCCAGGTCGTGGTGTCCAGAACAATTGTGCTCTGGATTTTTTCCCTTTAGGTTATTTTAATAAAAAAATAACGTATATTTTGTTTCCAGGTGTCCTATGTAAGTGACGCATGTAATGGAGATGTCCAGACAACTAGACACAGGTTTTAAGTTGAATACCTTAAGCATTGGAAGCTCAGCCTTGGATCACAATGTCCTTCTAGACCGTGTTTCCGGATGCGCGACCTCCGCGTTGACCGTGTTATTCTCTGATTCAACTGAACTAATAATTCGTCCAGCATGTTAGGTCTGTTTAAGTTGAGTTCCAAAATCATGTTCTGTTTAAGCATGACATTTAAATAACCACATGATTAGGTTAACTATAAGGAAGATAATTGATTTCTATTCCTTTGAACTTATATTCCTTCCATGATTCTTGTTATATTCATGCCATCTTTTGATCTCCATCTTTTTTTATGGTTAATTTCTTGATTTACGTGTCTCTCTCGATTTCTGGTCCAGACGGCCGCTAATCGAAGCATGGGAGGTACCATTGGATTGGTCGCATCACGAGGATCATGTTGACGCCCACCTTTTCTCGATTCGCGGAGCGTGGAGTCGAGCTGGGTCAGGAGGCACCGCGTCGCCCTCTCGTCGGATCGGCATCGTATTGCCGTCTTCGTCGTCATCTAGGTAGGGGGATGGATTCCATACTTCGTTAGGACACTGCCGGTACCACTTGTGTCATGGTCCAACACCCTTTACCTCGTATTTTGTGCATGTTCCTAATTAGTGTATTTTTAATCTTTTAATGCCTGGAATTATCTTGTAATTGTTAAAATTGTCTGCATGGGCATCGTATTTCATTTCTAGTGGCATGCGTCGGCTTGAATGGTCGGTATGGGTTGGCAGGTTGAGTTGGTTTTGTATTTCGCCGTGTCCCCCATCGATTTCGATCGGTCAGGAGGGGGTTCCGATTATGACCTCCGGAGTCATGAAACCCAAGTGACATAACGCGCTTGCCCCAGTGCATTATGGTCATTTAATGCATCCCTTCCGGTGCGTTATATCACCTGTGTCTGAGTTTCCTGTGGATTTTCATGTTTGGGTGACTTTAACTCGCCCTGCCTAGTGCGTTATAGCTCCTGGGTATTGAGTTAAAGGTCTGTTGCCTTTAACGGCCCTGTCCCTGCGCGTTAAATTCATATAGCGCCCCCTTCTTGGTGCGTTATATCCCTTGTTTCTTGTGGATTCTAGTCGTTCTGGCGGGTATAACGGCCCATGAGAGGTGTGTTATGATCACTATAACATCCCACTCTTGGTCTGTTATATCCCCTGGAAGTTGTGTTGTGTGCTTGCTGACTTTAACGCCTTTGATCCAGTGTGCTATAGTCCTATAGCGCGTCTGCCCTGGTGCGTTATAGTCCCATTTTTCTGTGGATTTATCTGAGTTCTGTGAAGCATAGCGGTCCTTCCCTGGTCCGTTATGGTATGTAATAGGGTGATGCTAGTCCGTTATATACCTAGAGATTTCAAATGCATGCATGTGTAATTTCTATGCAATCCATGTTTCATATGTGCCATGTTTAAAATATTTTATACCCTGTGGCATTATTTTACCCCAACACAGAAGCCATGGACCCATCAGTGCTGATGCTACTATAAAAATATCAACAAGAGATAGAGCTTCTAAAGAAATAGCTGCACGAGAGGATAGAACAAACCTCGACTTCCAAGCAACCCAAGATGCAAGTTGAATCGTCACGGGGAGGTGTCAACCCGTGTGACTTTCCACCACTACACACTCTGCCCCAGTCGACCGAGCGCAGCCAGGCTGTTGCCCAGCCACATGGACCTCAGCCACTACTGCCTCCAGTGCTACCTTAGGTGCACCAGGCACCTTCATTACTGTGTCCTCCACCACAGGCGACCACCATGGTCACCCTGTACCTGCAACCGCCACACTTCTACCCCAAGCCGATCCACCCGACCATCGTGAATAAGCTGATGGTGGAGAGGATGGTCGAGATGAAGTTTGCCAAGCAGGGTGAAGGCTACTATGTCACATTCGATGCTTATCGAGTGCCATACCTGTCGCATCATGTAGCCAAGTGGCTCCCTCCGAGAATCAGCAAGCCGTCCAAATTTGACAAATTCAATGGGTAGGGGTCCCCGAAGGAACATATGGCATACTACATGACCGTCATGGGTGATCTAGCTATGGACAAGTCATATTTGCTGAAATTTTTTGGGTCCTCGCTAACAGGGCTTGCATTTGAATGGTACTCTAGCTTGCCAATCGAGTCGATCAGCGACTGGCCAGATATACAAAAGAAGTTCAGAGAAAGATTCCATGTCACCGAGAGGGAAGTCACGGTGGCTGAACTATACTCAACAAGACAGAGGCCGGATGATATGGCTCTTGAATATATTAATAGGTTGAGGAACCTCAGAATTAGATGCAAGTGGCCCCCGCATCAGGAGGATGCTATATAGATTTGTAAACAAAACTTTAGGAGGGAGGTCCTAAAAAAGATGATTGGTATGGAAATATGATCGTTCAACCGTCTGAACAATGTAGTGGCTAAGATTGAAGCTTTCCTGGCAAAGCATGCCCTACACCAGCCATTGCCACTATGCAAAAGGAAAAGGCAGTAGAATGGCTCCCGGTGCCTAAAGAAGCAAATACCCTTGGGTCCCAGCGGCAGTGGTAATGGCGCTTGTTGCGGTTCCAGACGACCTCCGGGTCCTCGTCGGTGACCGTGATCAGTTGGCTATGGGAGGGAAACTTCTCTCCCTTGTTTGGATTTTTTGATTAATTGTGGACAGTCAATAGGGGCCTTGGGAATGTAGTGGGGTGTGTTGGGGAAGAGAAGGGATGCTTGGGAAGTGGGAGGGCGTGTTGGGGAGTGAAAGGTTGCCTTGGGAGAGGGAGAAGTCCCTTGGGGGCTGTGGGGGAGTTAATGGGGAATTGATGGAGGGGTGGGGAATATGAGGAGTTGTGGTAAGGTGGCAGATGAGTTAGCAATCAAGGCTTAGGTGGAGCGTGATGTGGAGGGGCGGGAGTGGGAGGGGAGGGCACAGGGGTTAGAGAGAGAGATGAGGGCGGGGAAGAGAGAGAGAGAGAGAGGTGGAGCGGGGCACACTCAAGGAGATTTCTTTCTCAAAAATTTCAAACTTTTTCCATTAGCCTTCCAAGGGGGGGATTGGGTCCTATTTATAGGAGTCCAATCTTTTACAAGAGCAATTTACCCATGGCTTTACACTAAATGACACTTGCTGTCCATGGGAGATACAATGGGCCCAATTGATGGACTGGAGGCCCATTTGACTCAAAGCATAGATAAATAACTTGCTAACCTAGATACATGACTCAAACAAAAGGAAAATTACACGATCTATGACCTAACATAAAGAATCAAATACACAACATGACTCAGAACAGGGTGACGAACACGACTTTGTGTCGACGGCAAGCAACGCGGTCCTGAGCCAAAAAGAAGTGGTATGAGATGTCCTCATCATCGAATCAGTGGATGCTCTGCCAAATTTTGAACCAGGCAGCCCAATGCCATTTTTTTTATTTCGAGTCAATGGCCTACACTGCAAAATCTCGGGATTCAAGGTCTGGAAAAAGATCCAAGGACAATGAATTGTCCTTGTCATCATGAGGTAGTCAGAATATCTTTTATGAAAGAAGTTATGTCAGAAAACAATTTTAGGAAAACTCTCTTTTCTTGGCACCCTCCTTTTTGTGATTATCCAATCAGAATGAATATCTAAAATGCACCTAGGACAAGAGGATCATCCTTTTCTGCCACATGCCAATGAGGGAAGAGATCTGGAAGAGCTCTTTGTCCAAGAACTTTATTTCTACTCCAACCAATCACAAGGTAGGATCTGGGAGAGAAAAATCCCTTGGGGTGCGTCGGTCTTATTTGTCAAGAAGAAGGATGGTCCCCTCAGGTTATGTATTGACTACCGGCAGTTGAACCAACTTACCATCAAGAATAAATACCCACTACCTCGTATTGATGAGCTGTTTAACCAACTTTCTAACGTGAAGTACTTCTCCAAGATCGACCTCAGGTCAGGCTATCATCAACTAAGGATCAAGAAAGAAGACATTCATAAGGCTACTTTCCATAGTAGATATGGACATTATGAATTTGTGGTTATGTCATTTGGTTTAACTAATGCACCAGCTGCATTCATGCAACTTATGAACTATGTGTTCCAGCCTTATCTTGACCAATTCATAGTCGTGTTCATTGATGATGTCCTTATCTATTCAAAGACAAAGGAGGAACACAAGGAACATCTAAGGGTTGCTTTGCAAACCTTACGGGAGCACCAACTCTATGCTAAGTTGAGCAAATGTGAATTTTGGCTTAAGGAAGTTTCTTTCCTTAGTCACATCATCTCTAAAGAAGGCATTACTGTAGATCCTTCTAAAGTGGAAGCTATTAAGAACTGGAGCCGATCGAACACTGTATCTGAAGTTCAGAGTTTCATTGGCCTGGCTGGTTATTATAGGCGATTTATAAAGAATTTCTCCAAGATCTTCGCTCCTTTAACAAGACTCACTAGGAAGGAAAATCCTTTCGAGTGGACAAGAGAATGTGAGGAAAACTTCTTAGCTCTTAAGGAGCACCTCAGCATGTCACCTGTACTAGCATTGCTTGTTGAAGGTGGTAGATTTGAAGTTTATACTGATGCATCCGGCATTGGCCTGGGGTGCGTACTTATGCAAAATGGCAAGGTGATCTGTTATGCTTCAAGACAATTGAAGCGGCATGAGAAAAATTATCCTGTTCATGACCTGGAACTAGCTGCTGTCATATTTGCCTTGAAGATTTGACGTCACTACCTTTATGGAGAGAAATTCACAGTCTATTCGGACTACAAGAGCCTGAAGTATCTATTCTCTCAGAAGGAGCTAAATATGAGGCAAAGGCGGTGAATATCTTAAAGACTTTGACTTTACTATTCAATATCACCCTGGCAAGGCAAATACTATTGTCGATGTGCTCAGTATGAAACTGATGGGAAGGTTATCAAGTCGTAAGTATCTAGTAGATTCTTAAACTATATCCTAAATCCTTGTTTCTAGTAAGATCCATAGGCATCTAAGATATGCTTCGTATGCCTCTATAATCCATTTCAAGGAATAAGATTCATAAGGTGGAAGCTATAGAGTGCAAGAAGTAGCTCTTTTACATAGGTAGGATTTTCTTAATATAAACTATGCATATCATCTCTACACTAAATTTCTATGAATCTATGTTCTATGTTCCCTAATCTACGGAATGAGAGCTTATGTATGTTCTTGATTTTCTTCTTACTTCTTAGGTTATGCAATAAGATAAGTCATACATGTATATGAAAATTATATAACCATACACGTAAATGAGTAAGATGAGTTATGTATGTACACATGATTAAGACAAGGCACATATGAATATGAATCAAGCAAGACAATGTATGTATATAAATAAGATAAGTTATGTATACATTTATTTTTCAAGTTTAATGAATAATACATATAGGTCATGATGACTATTTAATATATAACATCTTGATTTCATGAAATACGATTTATATGGCCAGGAGGTCCACTCTTATGTCACAATAGACATGGAATCTAAAATTTAGAATACACATCTCAAACCATATCTTTCCTGAAATTCTAAATTCTGAGACTATACTTGAGCAGGTAGGATGAACGGTGTAGTACCCATGTCGACTCGAGAATCATAGGGAAGTCATGGACAAACAAGGGTTGCATATCCTCCTCCTGAGAGTGTGATAGCCTAGACGACATGTAGACAAAAACCCATAGCAAATTCGAGATGAGATATAAGACCTTCGACTTATGTACATGGTCAGAGCTTACTCGATGCATGCCTTTACGAGTGAAAGCATATATGTGTAAGAGCTTGCTTCGTGCAGGATGATGGTTCCTCAGTTTAAGTTTGAATTATATGCAATATGTGTCTTGATTAAAACAAGTTCATCTGCTGATGAGTGAGTATAAACTTTATACTTCTATATGTTTTGACAAAAGTGCAAGTTATGCAAGTTATACAAGTTATGTAAATTATACGCAAGTTATATGTAAATATATACACAAAAGTTAATCCACTAATCTGCATGTTGAATGCTCTTTTTTACATATTACTTCTTCAATGAATTCTGCTTTTACAACTAGCAATCCCTCGAGCTGACCCCCGAGGCAGAAGCCCAGACAGAGCAAGAGCCTCCCTTGTGGGGCGAGTTCCCTCAAGAGAAGCCACCGACTATTGCAGAAAAGAAGAAGAAAAGGAGAAGGTTTAGAGGTAATAAGAAAAAAGCGATCGTCGTCGCCTGCAACACCCTATCGGCGCTGTTCGACACTACCCTCTCTGTGGAGGAAGAAGAAGAAGGGGCATCCTGTGACCCGCCAAAAGTGAATCAGGCCAAAACATCCACCTCCCAACATGCCACTCAGTCGGGGAAGAAATGGGGACGCCCTCCTCAGGACAACCGTAATATCATGCTAAGAGGCAAGCAATCGTACCAAGTCCCCAAACCTAAGGTTCGAGCTACGGAGATCCCCCCACCATCAGGTCTTTATCCCGAGAAGCCGAAGAGTCAGGGCGCTCCCTCTTTTGTCGAGTTCCTTCGAGCTCGCACAGAAAAGCAGGTGCACCCGCAAGGACCCCGGCCAACCAAGGGGGCCAGTAGCCGCCCGGCTCTACCTACAAGTAATCCTCCGACCCTACCGGCGGTGGTCCCGTCCCAGCCAGCGAAAGAATTTGACGGCATCCCTAACCTCGCCGTCTTTATGATGGAGAAAGAGGAGGCCTAGTAGGCCCCGCAGGCTCAGGTAGCTGTGCCAGATCCGACGGAGGAGTAGCCTTCTGACCCGGCACCCCAGGCCCAGGCTGGGGGCAAACGTAGCAAGGCCGAAGAAATGAAGCTGCTCAAGGTTCGGGCTACCGACCGAATAGTCAGGCATCTCAAGAAGATCCCGGCCCAATTCACCGTCTGGGAGATGCTGCCCCTAGATGAAGAAACACGGCAAGCCATCATTGCCGCACTCCAGACGCCAGCCCACCTTGAGGCTTGTTTGGCCGAGATGTCTCCGGAGGTGGCCAACCTTCACAGAGGACGACATGCTCTTGCCCACCTGCAGTCATAATAGGCCGCTCTACATGAAAGGGCAGCTGAATGGCCAGCCTATCAACAGGGTTCTGATCGACCCAGGAGTGGCAGTCAACATACTCCCCTACCGGGTGTACCAGAAGCACTACTTCGACGTGCACCTGGTCGATGTGAAGAATGTCAAGATTGCTGGCTTTAACTAGAAGTGCGAGGTGCCCATGAGGTTTGTAGAATTTGACCTGGCTTTCGATGACTTCATCACCAAGGTCCAGTTCCACGTCATCAACTCCAACACCTCCTACAAGGCGTTGCTTGGTCGGCCTTGACTACACCAGAATAGAGTGGTGCCATCTACTTTGCACCAGTGCATCAAGTAACCCTAGGAGGGGAAAGAAGCCAGGATCTTTGCTGACCTCCACCCGTTTGAGGTGTTCAAGTGTCACCTGTCAGATGCTAATCTATATCTGGAAGAGACAAAGCAGACTCCTAAAGCTGCCCGGGGCAAAGGGAAGAAGTAGATGAAATTGGAGGGCTGGTTTCCTCCGCCACCCCCAGGCTATGTGGCTCCTCCGCATGTGCTGTTCATTGCAAAAGAAGAAGGGATATTTAGGGCACTTCCCTTGGCCATCTATCCTACACCGGGGGCACCTTGCCTTGAGGACCTGCTAGAGGATGTCAGAGTCCCGCCAGGAATTATTAAGCCAATAACGGAGCTCGACTACCAAGCGGCCGAATAGCTGAGGACCTTTGAGGTGCCGAATCCTAAAGGCCCGCCCACTATTTTCTATGTGGTCGGAGAACAGCCAATCAGAGGAGATGATGATTGCCGACTCCCTGACGACCTTCATGACCCCGTACGTCCAAATTGTGGGGCTTCCCTACATGACTGACTGTGCGGCCAAGGTGGTTAGAAAATAAATGATTCCTCTTTATCAACCCTCCAGCCAGAAGGAGATGTTTGAAAGGATGTGGAACCCGCCAAACCTGGACCGGAGGCTGCTACGGATTACCAAGCATCCGGGTTTGGGCTTCTCACCAGAAGACTACTACGAGGCCGACGTGATATCGATCTCGACTCCACTCAGCGGTGACCCCGTCAAGGCTGCGGCCCTATAGGAAGCCCACCACAATAAACAACCTCTGCCACTGGCTAAAGAGACACAAGATGAAGAAGTGTTCCTCTGGAACCCCCTCCACCGCAGGCGCGCAGGGAAGGTCTTTCCCTCTTCCGAAGGGTCAACCTCGAGGGGCTACATCATCAGGGTTCCATCATCCCCATCTGTTGGCGAGGTAGGAAGTGGAGGTATGGGCCGTGCTTCAGGCCCTCCCCGATACGACCTCGTTATGCTCACCCTGTACCATAGCCAGCAACGGGAGATCGAGATGTTGAAGGCACAATTGGCCGAATTAGCTGCACTTGTGGCAGACCTGATCCAGGGCTCCCTCCGCCCGTGGGGTGAAGACGTGACTTGATCCTGGGCCACCAGTCTCGATACCTCTATCCAATTAGGGAGGAGGACGAGGAATACGGTGAGCCCTTCAGCCAGATAGCCAGCTAGGCAAGGCCTTACATTGCAAGAGAAGCTACAAAAGCCCTACGCTTTCCCAAGAGAGAAGACTCGGGGCATTTTTGATTGGGCCTGCCACTACGGCAAGATTTTCCTCCCCAGGTCCAAAAGGCCCCAAGATGTTCGGAGAAGCGGTGACCCGCTGCTCTGCCCCTATCATCAGATACTCGGTCACCCCATTGAAGATTGTTACATCTTCAAAGACACAGCTCAAGACCTGATTGACAGGGATGAGCTCAGAATGGGAGACTACGTAGTGGCCCCGCCGTGCCCCCTTATGACAGGCGGCCCCAAGAGTGGAGTCTACACTATATCCGTCCAGCACCAAGCTCCTGAAGATGCAGCGGCCTTGGTCCCGGCCGAAGCCATCTATGATGATTACCTGGAAGACTCCGGAGCAGCCTTGTGCCCTTCCGCGCTAGGGAATCCCACAGGCCCATTGACTGCAGCCCCGGAGGGATGCGAGGTGAATGTCGCTTTGGCACCAGGCCAAGACGAACGAGAAGAGACCTACGGCATCTTCGAGGCCGAGGAGGGTGAAGATCAGGACTTTGTCGATTTACTGCCAGCCCCATCAAAAATTGAAGATGGTGGTCAGGCTACTGTCGATGAGCTGATCAAAATTAATCTTGGCACGGAGAGCGACCCAGGCCGACCTTTCTAAGTGCCCTCATACCTCCTCAAGAGAGAGAGGAGTATGTGAAGTTCCGGCAGGAGTTCCACGATTGCTTCGCTTGGAACTACAACGAGATGCCCGGTCTTAGCCCCGAAGTGACCCAGCATATATTGGCGATTGATCCCAAAATGGAGCCGGTAAAGCAGCCTCCCCGGTGCATGCGACCAAAATTGATAAAACAGGAGTAAAGATGACAGATTTTAAAGCTTTACACCCCCTGAGTAACAGAGTCTAAGGACTTACTATAGAATTTAGATAAGAAAATAGATGTGAACAAATCAATCAATGTAAGGATAAGCAAAGTAGTAGGATAGAAGGTCAAATAGGAGCAAGGGTAAGACTTAGGACAGATTTGCAGACAACCAAAGACTTAGCCTCACTAACTTTTCATCTAACCAATAGCCTTCTATATAGCCCAGCAGCACATAACCTTCAGCCTGTTCTGAATGTAGTAAGGTCAGAGTTTATACATATGCATCGACCCTTCAGCTTATAGAGGTCAGTGCAACTTTCTCAAGCACTGACTTACTATCTTCGCAAGACTAGAACAATAGCCAACAAAACTCTCAGCACAAGCACTTCATGTCTTTACAAGACAAATCTCCAGGATAGGCATCTAGTTCTCTGCAGAAAGGTTGGGGTTCTTTCCATGTAGTTCAACTAGCCTGAGAACTAAGGTCGATGTATCTTCTATATGCTTCGACTTGCTTGCATGGTAAGGTTGAGGCACCTTCTATATGCATCGACCTGATTGCCTATTCAGGTAGGATGTCTAGCCCATTATCAAAACAGCATTTCACAAAATCAACCAGCAGCACTAGCACAGCTCATATTCTGACAACTAGTAACAAACCAATATATCTGACACACTTAGCTCAGCTCCCCCTCACTGTGTGTAGTGGTTTCAACCAAACATCAATTCTTTTCTCATTGTACATAGTTATGCAGTAATGAAATGCACATTATAGATTTACAATACATGCAATGTTTTGGACCCTTGGTACTGGGCGGAGGCTAGCCTCTACGCATGTTGTGAGTTTTCAGACAAAAGATGATCTGCCCTTCTCTCAGCGTACCATTTAATATATCAAATGGTCATGCAGACTTATGCATCTACTCATGAACATGAAAAATTAATCATGAATGATTTTTGGCATATTAAAACTCATTTGAGACTAGCATGTGGTAGACATTCAGAAACATAACAATCATGATAAAGTGGCATCAAATATCATCAATAAATTCAGTCCAACCAAACATGCAATGCCTCAAGGAGTATTATTCAAAAGGATAAAGATGGGGTTTAACTGACCTTCATGTGCCTGGATTTTAGTTATCCACTGAATACCAATGTCTCCTAGGCCTTTCCATACTTCAATAGGTATGTCATCTGGTCCTAATGCCTTGCCCACTTTCATTTTCCTTAAAGCATCCTCCACCTCTGACATTTTAATACGCCTGAAATATCTCCTTCATATGTCAAGTATCCTACTGGAAAATGGAGGGGATGATCATCTTAATAACATTATGTTGGGGTGTGACTGTAGTTGATGATTGTCCATTTTCTTGAAGTCTATGAAACCGTTTTTTCTTGAGGGTATATCCCTATGATATGGAATTACCCTTTGCCTTGTAAGGGTAATAAATGTTGGTCATTTTCTCAGTGAACTGAGAATAGTATAGAGTTGGAATGTATCGCATGCCGTTCATTCTGGGAGATTTATGTGATTGAGACTTTGTTCTTCATTTTGTTGCAGTTTATTCCTCTTCCTCTAATCTCTGGCTATTGTTTAGCTCGATTTTTCACCAAGAGGAGCTTATTCTCATATTTCATATTCGTCACATTAGCCAGTATGATGACTGCTTGGTTTGTTGTTGACAACTATTGGGATCTTAATATTTGGATGGCTGGCATGCCACTGAAGTCCTTCTCTAAGCTGATTGTTGCAAGTGTGTTCCTGGCAATGGCTGTTCCGGGTCTGGTCCTACTTCCATCAAAACTGTGGTTCTTGACTGAACTTGGTCTTATCGGTCATGCATTGCTATTGTGCTACATAGAAGACCGGTTTTTCAATTATACAAATATGTATTGGTTCGGATTCGATGAAGATGTGATGTACCCAAGTTACATGGTTATGACAACAACATTCTTGGGCCTTGCTCTTGTAAGGAGATTGGTTTTGGATCGCTGTGTTGGACAGAAGGCTGTCTGGATTTTGACATGCTTATATCTCTCAAAGCTACCCATGCTTTTTATTACATCAAAATCTGTGCTGTGGGTTTCGGCTATTCTATTGCTGGCAATTTCTCCTCCTCTGCTTCTTTACAGGTATTTGCTGAACCTTGTTATCTTAGAGATCAATGTCCTCGTGATTAGTTTTCTGTTGTCTCATACATGCACATGAGCACACTTGCTTATATATATACATATATAGAGCTGCTGTTATAAATAAGCATTTTAAGTAATATGCCTTGTTTCGTGCATTGGTTGTGATGTCATCGACCAGGTCGCTGTGGAGGTGGGTGGCACTTTCCCATTTTGGAGTTGTGTGTTGTGAATTATTCATGTTGTGCCCCGTGGCTCTGTGGTGAGAGCGAAATCAGGATTGGCAGGCGTCCACTTAGAGTAATTGAGATGTGATAGGATTTGATGAGACGAGACGAAGGACGGTGCTTGTGTGCAGAGGTCTGGGCGAAAATCAACGGATGGCCTATCGAGTTTTGGAATGTGTCCTTTGGATATGGTGGAGGATCAGGAAAGAAGGAAGAAGCTAAGTAAGTGAGAGTCTCCCGTTGACGAGTGTTTGGTGACCAGTGTGTGGTCTTTCACAGACAGAAGATGCTGATTGTTGGGGCTCGAGAATGGCATGAGCCGTATGCCAGCGAGGCCTTGGGTGGCCGATTATGAGGTGTGCTTTTCCTGGAATTGGATATGGGATTTGCTTGAAGTTTATCTTCTGGCAAGAGTTGGTTTTGTACTATTGTAAGCATTCGGCTTGCCCAGTGTGAGCTGGTGGAAGCTTAGTGGTGGTTGCCCCTGGTGCAGGGTGTGAGAGCGGCCAGCGAGTTATAAAGCTGGCATTCGGAGGGTCCACCGAGCATGAGTGCTAACCGGTGTTGGTTCTTGTGATGAATGTTGCATTTTCTCGATAAGCGAGATTATGGCAGTGTTGTCGTGGTTGATTTTTGTATTGGCTGAGGTGATGGCAGACTTGTACTCTTTTGCATGTGCCTGCTCTGATGATCGATGTGTCTTGGATTGTGAGCGAGACGTTGTTCGTGATTATCGACTAGCTGTGTCCCTCAGGACCGTGATTTTTACAAATGTCAAGGTCTGGCTGGGGCTCTAGCGGTGTTGCCAGTCGATTCATGGCATTCTACCCTTGTGGGTTGGTGCTTGTCCTGAATTTCGAGGATGGAATTATTACAAGGGGGGAGGGCTGTAATGCTCCCAATTTTTTTTAGATATTTACGTATATCTTTTTCTGATGAGCCATCGAAATTCTATACATGGTAAACCGTTGCGTTCTTTGACTCTAGGACAGTACCGGCATGTTGTGTTCTTTTCGAGGATCACAGAGGTAATTTTTTTATATTTTTTGTATCTTTGAAATTTCTAGATTTTCTGGTAGCATGGAAGATGAGCCACCAAATTTGTTTATCTCCCTTCATAGGCTATCTCTTGTGCCACTTTCCAATCAGTTGTTGCGCTTTATCTTGGACCAAGGTGGTACCTGAGAACCTACTCAAAACCTGTGTCCAATTCTCTTCAGAGAAGGAGCATGTTGTGAAGGGACGATCTAGTGTCCCCTCCTCTTCTCCACAAAGACTACACAATGGGGGGATACTTGGCATGGAGTCAACCTATCACAAGTCGATAGCCACCCATGTGAGATCCTCTATATAATCCAGTTTCACCTTGAAGGGGCTTCTATGATTCCAAATAGGTGAAGCTAATCCATGTCTATCTCCACCATCTGCATAAGATTGTAAGCTGAGCTGACTGAAAACCTTCCATCTTCGTCCCATCTCCACCACCAACCATCAATGTCGCTAGCAGTTGGAGCGAAGCCCAAGAGGAAAGAAAGGAACTTTTCTAGCTATTTGATCTCCCCCACCCTAAGATTCCTTCTAAAGGGTGGAGCCAAAGTTCCCCCTGATAGCTGTAGATCAAAATCTTAGGAAACTGATACAGCCTATGCAGAAGTGGTCACTAAGAGCTCAGGGAAGGTGTCTTCTAGTGTATAATCATCACAACACCTATCTTTCCAAAATAGACATTTGTGGCCATTCCCCAATCTGACCCCGTGCACTAGCAAAAATAATATCCTTGCACTGCAAGATACCCCTCCAAATGAGAGAGATATTGTGTTCAGAGATTGAGGTCAAGTCCTAATCCCTTGCTCTGCCATAGTTATCTCTACTTGATGACTTGCAACCACAACCCACTGTCCTTGGACCCAAGTTTCCATAGCAATTGCACAAAAAGGCTTGATTAAAATCTCTGATATTCTTCGTGCCCAAGCCTCCCATTTTCTTGCTCTTGTGAATCGTGCCATCCCCCGCTCCTGCCTTCATAACCATGCCAAAAAAAAATTGATTGGATAGATTCAAACTTCCTTGCCACTATCCTCGGAATCTAGAAAATGGAGAGGTAGTAGATGGGAAGACTATTCAGCACCGATTTGCATAGCACCATTCTCCCCCCATATGAGAGAAGTCTCACCTTCCATCTTGCTAATCTGGTCCGTATCTTTGTATCACCCTTTACCAATATTGCAATTAATGATCTTGAATAATGCTACTCTAAAAGGAGAATGTTAATTTTTAAGAAATAAAAATCCCTGATGTATGAGCTTCGTTAAATACCTCCTTCATCTACTGCTCAACTTTTCTCCACTGCACTTCTTTGTTTCAGCTCTAGCTCTAGTGTGCTTAATTTCCACATCTTGTACATCTCCCTCCTTGCATGACTACTTAAGTCTTTGAAACTGTCAATGGAGGAAATATTGTGGAGTCCTTGAAAAATGTGGAGTCTTTGATATCATCATGTCATTCTACAAGGGCTATCAGTCTTTACATTCCCATGCATTTCACATAAAACACAAAAATCTGAAAAACCAGAAAACTGGGGCTACATAAACACATTCCATGTTGTGTTTTTTTGCTGGCTATGACTAGCCTTGTTCTGAGCTATACCTGCCTGATCTGATCAATGAAAATTCTGAACCTGACTTTTATGCTTTAAACTATGCTACATCTTGTTGTTCTCAATTGGCTCTATCCATCTCTGAAACTGGCTCTCCATCTCTGTTGTATCTGGCTATAATTCACTATTCTTAAATGTTTCACATATTCTCTCCATCACTCTTGTTTTGATGATGTCAAAGGGGGAGAGATTATATGAGTCATTTCTTGATTATATGAGTCATTACTTGATTGGCTTCCTCCTCGTCAAAGGGGGAGACATTTCATTGGGGAGAGAACTGATAATTGATTCAAAGGAACAAGTTTGCGAAAAGGGAAACTTTCGCTTAGTCTGAGCTGAATGCTCATTGACTTACAATTGATCATAGTTGAATTCAGTTGAAATAATGACTCACAGTTGTCATCATAAAAAAAGGGAGACAATGTTAGTGCATGTGTCGTTCATGCATGATGTTGGTTTTGATGATGTCTAAGTATAATTCATTATTATTCTATTCATAATGATCAAACTATGATTCAATATGTGTATTGATGATTTACATGTTACAATGCTATGTTTTTCATGAGAAAGTTTTTGTGTGCGTCTATGCTTTCTGCTCAAATTCTTGAATCATGATGAAATTCTTGTTGGTATAATATTTTGAATGACTTTTATTCCCATATTGATGTGAGCAAAAGCATTTTGAAAGATAGTAGATTCTTGCATGCATCGACTAGTCGAGTGACCCAAACAACCACAAGCAAACTAAGTTGACAAATGTCAATACAAATAGGTTTTCTCCCTTGAAGAGATTGTTACATCACATGTTCACCACCATCATAACTCCACAAGGTGGGGCAAGAGGACGGTAGACTAAATCTCAAAGATTCTTATTTTATTGTATGTTCAGAAACATAAAATTTTGTTTACTAGAGATTATGATTCAGATTATTGGAACATGTAAAGAATCCAGAAGGCATCTGCCTTATGCAGCTCACTTGACTATAATTTTTAAGAAGATGAAAGTTCTTTTAGATGATGAGAAGTTTAAAGAGATTCCAAAAGTAAATGTTTACAACATGGACAAGATGAAGACTTACCAAAAAAAACAAGAGGAAGAGCTGCAACCAGAGTTGGAAAAAGAGTAGCAGCCTGTAGAATAGCAAAAGCAGCTGCCAATAGATCAACAAGAACAACTAGAGTTGGAAGTAGAACAACAACAAGATGAATAGTAGCCTCAACAGACTGAACAAGATCAGTCTGAGCAACAGCAGCAATTGGAATAAATAGAGTAATTACAGAAAGGACAAGATCATGAGTAGCCAGAGTAGTTGGCAGAACTGCAACAAGAACATGATTTGCAGCAAGAGCTAGAACAGCAAGTAGAGAAGCTGATAGAATAGCTACAAGAGCAGATACAGGAAGCACATCAACAAGAGCAGGAAGTATAGTAGAATGCTGAACAGCTAGATGAGCAGCTGGTAGGGCAGCAAGACTAGCAACAGGCAAACCAACAACCAGAGCAAGACCAGCAAGAATAGTTACCAAAAATTGTGCAGCAGACAGAACAAGATCATCAAGAGCAGCCAGAGGAGCAACAAGAACATCAAGAAGAGGCCGTAGTGCCACAAGACACTTATCATGGACCCTATCATGGACCTTTGATGACTTTTGGCATACAACCACCTTTGTCCCCTGAAGAGCCATATACTCCACCAGAATTTCATGCTTCTACATCAGAGGGACCAAGTTCAGCTCCTCGTGCATCTGACATTCATCCTACACTGGTAAAACTTCTGATGTCACAGTTCAAGAATATAAACTCCTCCATTATGCAATTAAACCTGGCGGTTGAAAGGATTGATGCCAAACTAGTCCATGTTGTACGTTTTCGAACGCAAACCTGCTCGAGGTACTACAGGGAAATCGCACTTTAGCATTGACTCTTAGAAAAACAACTGTGCACAAAGTAGAAATTGCACGAAGTGTGTTTGGAAAAGGTACACGAGTTGAACCAAAAATGACACGAACTTATAAGAATAACACACACTAAGTATGACACGAAGCATAGAAGCAATTGACTAAAAACTTGGAAAAAGGACGACACAAACTTCACAAAAATGACACAAACTTATAACAACATGGACTAACAATGACACGAAGTTCACAAAGAAACGACACGAAGATATAAGAGTGTTCATAGTGTTAACACCATAAAAAATAATAGGGACATAATTCAACAGGCCCTAGTTTCTCAAGCTAATGTGAATTACATTTTCGGCTAATAACATGACAATAGTCGATACCCTATCGCTCGATCTACAACCGGCACACTCCAGAATCTCCTCAGTAGACCTCTGGAAATGCATCAATCATTTGGTGGTCATGAAAATCTGCATACTGGGGAAAGAGAATTTTAATAGATTCATTCAGTTCTTCAGATCGTACTGATGCTGTATCAGACTCAGCTTCTTCTTCAGAAGGATGATGTGTATCCTCCTCTTCAGAAATCCAGCGCCGCTGTGCCGGTACTTCAGACAACTTCTCTTTTCCTTTAGAGAACTCCACTGCATGTGACTTAGACTTGCCTTTAGAAGCTCCTCTGTCATGTATGTGCTTGGACCAGACCTCCTTGCGAGGTACTTTTACTTCTGGTTGAAGCTCCTCCAGATCTCATCATTTCCCTTTGCTTTTAGTGGCCGGAGACGACATGGTTGACACGGGTAAGCAGGGAACACACACTAAGAGCACGGATTTGAAGAGCTGCAAGGGAGGCGGAGAGCAGGAATAAAACGTGCAGCATCAAACAGGTGGCAGGTGACTCGGAGGATACTACGGCGTCAAGTCGATGGGGTTCAGAGAAAGAGAAGACTTCGACCTGTATGTGAGATAATTCGACAAGGAAGGGTGACTAAATAGGGTAAAGTCATCAAAAATTTCTATTAACTTTACCAAATTCAGAGACATTTGCTAAATTGCCCTTTTCTTTATGATATATTGTCTTTAATTACAATTATGTGGTCTGCAGCTTGAGAACCCACCGTACCATAAAGACTACGACGTTAATTAGATCCCCTCGGAGAGGGAAAAACCTTGATTGATTGCCAGGAAAAGGGGCCCAATGACCTGGAATCCATAACAGTAAAGTGAGAGTAAAATCTCGAATTACGTTTAAACAAACCCAGCATTAGGGCGTAAACGTTCACAGATATGCATATCGGTCACTAGTGGACCATTCTTTATTCGGACGAAGGTCCGTATTTACAGCGTGAGAGACGGTGACAAAACCGTACGAATGTCTGCCGTGAGTACGGCAAGTTTAATGTAATTGCAGGATTAGATCCCGGTGTATGTTGGTCACTGATGGATCATTCGTTGTTCGGAAGAGAGTCTGCATTTGGAGCATCGAAAATGATGATGAAACAGTACGAATATTTGCCGTAGGTACGGCAAGTTTAATGTAGGGTTGCGGGATTAGATCCCGGGAGAATTGGGTCGAGTTGACGAACTATTGGCCCGAGATGTGTTTGGATCATGACCATGTCGGGGGTTCCGAGGTCCATGTCCGATACCACAAGGCATCATTGATTTTCTCTTTGCACTGAGTCTGAGGGAGTGAATTGATTAAGTGTGGAGCCCGAGCTCCCCATCGCAGCGCCCGCGGAACAAAATTTTAATTATAGCATGGGTGATGGAGTTTCTTTCACTTTTTTCATTGGCATTTGATCTTCTTGTTATTATCTTGCTTTGGACCTTTCTATTCTTTTATCGGCTATTTATTCTTTTTTGTATTAAGGAGACACACCGTGTTAACATGAACAAGGGGGATGGGGTTTTGAGAGTGGGGGGTTGAAATGGCGCGCCCAGAGGGGGGCGTCGTATTTGGCCACCCCGGATAAGGGGTTTCAAGGGGGGCATGCGCGCCGGGTAAGATGGTCAAAGGAGTAGGGCGCGATGGGTTTAAAGAATGGAGGGGTTAAAATGGCGTGCTCCCTGGGCACGCCGGGATAGGGGGCGCCGGGATGGTAGGCAAACAAGGGCTTTTGAAAAGTAGGTTAAAACGGTGCGGTCGAATAGTGACCGCACCATATCAATTTCTCCCGAAGTCATTTTTTGACTGTGTGTTATTTTTTCTTCACCCGGAAGCAGGTTTTATGGTTCGTTTATGCATCCAACTGATGAATTGAGTTTATGAAAAGGGAGGTTTAAGAACTTTAAGTGGTTTATTAAGATCGATTGGCGTAGATATTAGGTGTTTCATTCAGGGAGTTTAATCCACAGAGTGTTAGTTGGTCAGTTCACAGAGATTATCTTCGTTCATTTGTTCTTGGCGTCCTTCAACCCCCGGTGAAAATCCGACAGCATCTCCCCCGGACCGGGACTTGTCAAAGGGAAAAGAGAGAGCCACCCACCGGATTGCTCCGGTGATGAACTCCCAACATGCGGAGTGGCCTTACGGAGGTCCGATAGCCCATGTGTGAGTGTGGAACGCTCGAGGGGTAGCCTACGAGAGTGACCACGACTCACGGGCGACGATTCTTCTAAGCGGGACAAGATGTTTGCCACAGAGGGCTATAGCTCTTCACTGCACGGGTGGGTTCCCCGGAGGTCATGCCATGGCGAGACAACCCTCCGAGGTCCTCGGGTGATAGGAAACAAATCCGAGAGGAAGGGGAAGAGATCAAGGTGATAGAAGATTGGGCATGCTTGTAAAACTCATTCTTTTCATTCATCCTCAAGGAAAAAAAAGGTGGAGGGTTCAGATACAAGATAGTTCACCTCAAAAGGGAGAGAAGTACATTAGAGGGGGGAGAAAATACATCGACGGGGGAGGGGAAAAGAGCACAAGCTCTTCCCCCTCCGACTCACCTCTCACCTCTCACACTCTCTCTTCTTCTTCTTCACCTTACCAGCGTGGGGGGGGAGTCTTCTTCTTCTTCTTCTCTCTTTTCCTTCTTCTTCTTCTTTGCGCGCCAACCAACCGGGAAGGAGTTCTGGCTCCGGAGAGAGAGAGGCAAGCTTCGCAGCCCCTTCCTTTCATTGCTTCACCCTATATGTATCTCCTCAAGGGAGACTTAAGTTCTTCTCATTATGGCCCGCCGCTTGCCCACGTCGCACCAGTTGTGCTGCCATGCCTCCACGCTTGCCACGCCGTTGTCGCCATCACCTGCAGGGCATGGGCGAGCGGCCGATGGAATGGACTTGTTCGCGGCGCCGTTTCAACGCTTGGAGGAATGACATACTTTGAGAATGAGAGGTTGAAACGGCGTAGTCAAGTGGCGCGCCATTTCAACCCACGCCGTTTTATGTGTTTGAAGGGGAACTTGCTGGGTTATTTGAGCGAGCCAGATAACCAAGCAAGGGCGCGCCATTTCAATGCAAGAAAGGGGAGGGGCGTGTCGGTTTGGGGCGCGCCGGTTAAGGGCCTCATCGCGCCATTTTAAGGCCCCTTTGTGTCGTATTAAGTGCTGAACAGATTCATTTCAAAGTCACAACCATTTATACAAGTGTTGGCACTCCCGGAGTACTTCAGTTGCGACGCACGATGTTCATGATGTTTCATTCGCAACTTCTGGGGCCCGGCCTAGGACTTTGCGTGACTTCCGACATAAGTCGAGACTGTGTCGAAATCCTCGACTTTTCTTTGATTCACCTCCCGGCACGGCCGATCATAGAGATCTTCTGCCCGGGGGCTCCCTTAATGGGTAGCGGACCACCAAGTGAGCTCTCAGCCTGATCAGGCGAGGTGTGAGGTTTATTCGACATTTTCGTCTTCAACTCCCTCGCGAGCGTCGAGACGTGAGCGCCGTAAAATCATCATCGTCATTTTTTGACGTCCACAACCACCTTCCAATCCTTTTACTTCGTGGACACCATGGATGATCTGCTTAAGGGATTAGGTTGGCAAATGGAGCTGACTAGCATGTTGGCTCTTAGTCCCGACCCACCCAGGTGCATTAGCTTCATATACCCATCCTTGGGTTCTATTACTTTCGTCTCCACAGTAGGTCCATACACTAGTGAGCTCATTTTGCTCTTACCTCTACCTGACGAGCTCCACCACTTTCCACCCCATGACCCCTTCTCTCTCATAGAGAAGTCCACACATCTTAAAGAGCTAGCAACTTTCTTGGTCCCATCAGTTAATGAAGAGCTGACCTACATTGGGGACCTATACACGGGTCCAAAAGGGAGCTACATCACCAGATCCCTAACCTGTCTTGATCCTTTTGATTCTTTCTCATGGGAGCCCATCGCAAGGGCTCACACATTGTTTGATCCCTTCGATCCCTTCCCCAGTTAACATCTTGACCCACCATCTCTACTCCACTTTACCAAGAAAGTTCACTATCACACCCCATCCCCACAGGCAAGTCAGCTGACACTAAGAAATGAGGCAATTCTATCACCCATTTTCTTAATAATGACATCCCAGTCCGCTACTCTTATTACCCCATCACATAGGGGCAATCCTAGGTATTTGATAGGGAATGATCCCCATTTCACACCTAGAATCAGCTCGATATGATCCCTCCGTTCCTCACTCTTCGAAAACTTGATTTTTAGTTCTGTCACTGTTTCTAATAGTGTAATCAATATTCTCAGATTAATCAGCTTGTCCTCCATGGCGGATGTAAATAAGATTGTGTTATCTGCATATTGCAGATGAGTTGTTTCCTCTGCAGCTCTTCCCACCTTAGTCCCTTCAATAAGACCTGCTGATCTTGCTTTTCACCACATGGGACTGAGGACCTGTCCAGCTAGGACAAATAGTAGGGGGGATAGTGGATCTCCTTGTCTCAGTGCTCTAGAACTTCCAAAATATCCACATGGCTTACCATTGACTAACACAGAAAACCTTGCAGTCTCGACACAGCTCGTCGTCCATTCAATCCACTGATCTTCAAACCCCATAGACTGAAGGATTTTGAATAAGCAATTCCAATTAACTCTTCTTGAGTTTTCATTGATATCATCTTCTTGAGTTTTCTTCACTGGTTTCATATTCAGGACACATTAAGTTTTGGCCGCCTCCTCTCTTTGCATTTCCTAAATACATCTTTTTCCACCTTTGGCCATCGTGCACTTCTTTAACAAATTTCACCTAAGAATCTGGTGATACTTTTTAGAATCTGTCCACCCTTATTTTATTTTTTAATACAGTCCTTTAAGCATTTAAATCATAGTCGTCCTTTCTTGCTGGATCTACAAGATAACAATATGCTTAACAACATGTAGTGTTTCTAGCACCCACTTAAGCCATTGGTTTACTTCCATTTAGTGCTATTGGACAACAGCCATGTTTGGCTTCCTTGTTTAAGTTGGATCATTCTCTTAACCTTTTCTTCCTCATAGGTTATTGTTGACCCCATAAAAATGTTCCCACATGATTTCACAAGAAAAGGACAATATGAAGATCCTCCGTACAATCAGAAAAGCCAAAGAAGTCTTTCACGTGTTGATGGATTTTTTTTGAGGAGTACGGAGGCTTTTTTTATAGAAGAAAGGGACCTCCTCCGGACCTGCCCAGGCCGGAGGAGTGCATCATTCTCGCACGAAGCATATTGAAGTTAGGCACCATTTCTTGCGTGATCATGTGAGCAAAGGAGGCGTTGAAATAAAATTTGTTGATACAAATAATCAAATCACCGATATTTTCACTAAATCTCTCAATGAAGATAAATTCACTTCTTTTAGGAGAGAATTGGGGATTTGTCGTTTAGAAGGTTAGTGAATGTCTTGCATTTGTTTAGTCTCCTTTCATGCATCTGCATTTGCATTAATTCACTAGTAGATCCTTGCATTTGTAATTTCTTTTGGTCATGCATATGCATCATGTCGGTGTGTGTATTGCATTTTGAATGCTTGTATGTGAAATGTCCGTGCATGGTGTGTGTGCTTTGTTGAAAAACCTAAATAATGAACTCTCTTGGTTTCCTATGACTGCATACTCCTTGATAAATAAAGCACAGCCAGATGAAGTTCAGGATGAAACATGTCCGGGAAGGTCGGATATGGAATTCAGTTTTGTATAATTGGGTATGTCATTGAACTTCCCCAAATTGACAATTCCACTCATTCTATCTATCGAATTGGTCAAATTATTTCTAAAGTCATTTGGGGCTCAAGCCTTACTCCTTGGACTCCAAAAATCCCTTCAAAATGTCCTACTGCAATCACTGCATATGGATACAGGGTGGTGTCGACACCTAGAGTCGACACCTGACCCTGGGTTCTTTTTTTTCTTCACGGGCAGAACAGGGTGAAATTGGTGTCAACACCTTCCGGTCGCGCCCCTTTCGCAAACCAGTCCACAGGGGTTCGAACCCCATTCGCACCCATTCGACCACCCTTCCCTTCACACCCTAAAGCCCCTACATATCTCGTGCATCCCTCCTTTCATCCCCATACCCCCTCCTTGCAACACCCTTCACCCTTTCCAGCTCTAGAGAGAACGGACGACGCCGCGGCACCCGCGACCACGCCTTGGCCGAGCATCCGCGGTTGCTTCCTTCGGCCTTTGTTCCCTAGAGTGTGGGTGAAGCTGTGGAGAAACCTTCCATCGGAGATAAGGGCTCCATCATTGAACAAATCAACCCCTCTTTCTCCTCTTGCTGTCTCCTTTCGAAGTGGTTTCCACATGACTCCAAAGAGGCATGCGCTGGGTAAGGAAAAGGCTGAGGAATCTCATGAGTTCATTACTTCACATTGAAGAAGCAATCAAACAACTTGCATGTGTTATGAAAACAGTAGATCTTTGATTAATCAAACATATTCTTTGTCATCATCAAAACTAAAGGGATGCACAGCACACTCAACTCCCTGCGTCGATGTAGCAAGCTATCTTGTGATCTACTGGGAGCCAGGGTGAAGCAAGAGTCGATGATGTGAAGAGGTTGCATTGATGCAACTATCCTCTCGCTTAAACTATTTATGAGTCAGACCTTCATGGAGTCGACGCAGTTGGAAGGGTGTGTCGACGAAGTTTGGTTTCCGGGAGGAGCCTTGTGTCGACGCCCTGAGAAAGTGGAGTCGACGCAACTAGTGATGGGCATCTGTCTAACTTTTGCTAGAACTGGGATGGTGTCGACGTAGTGATGTGATTGCATCGACGCATCAGTGAGTCTACTTCTGAAAAGTGATTGTAGTCGATGTCTAAAAATGCTGGAGTCGACCCAGCCTTGTGGTGAGTTTCTGATCCACAATGCTCGACCTGAAGATGCATCGATGCAGCATGACATTGGAGTCGACGCAACTTTTAGCTAGAGTTGACGCACTCATGAATGGCCTTTTAATTCCTTCACAACCAGCTAAAAAGGGATGTTTCAGATTTTCTAAAAATAATTAGCCAATGCTTATAGTAAGACATCATCAAAATATAATATACACAACATTCTCCCCCTTTTTGATGATGGCAACTATGAGTCATTGTGCTCACGGTTTGAGATGAAATTCATGTAGCAGGTATTAACATAAATATCATGAAGCACATTAAAGATTCATGAAGCACATTAGAGATTTGAATGCATGGAGAATTCATCAGGACATGCAGTGAAGATAGACCAATCACCTAATGATTTATCTGATAGACTAGCCAGACTAAGGAACTCTTGTAGATTATGACTCAATAAAAACTCAAAAATTTCTCCCCCTTTGACATCATCAAAATACTGGGAAATGGGGCCATAGATGTGGAGAGTCTGAGCTAGACGTTCAGTGAGGGGATTCAAACCCAAGACAAAGTTCAGTGTGGAGTGGGACTGATCCCAGATGTTAACATCTTCCTCAGAAAAGCATTGCATGGTTTGAGCTTAAAGATAGAACGATTTAAGAATTCATTGTTGCATCATCTCTATCCTGCATAAGAGTACATAACAGTCATATTTTTGATCCGCCCCTCGGGCCCTCTTACTTTGGCGACTAATCAAGGGTTGTCCTTCTTTGGAAGGACGTAATTAACGTCATAACCTTTATGGTATGGCGGACTTCCGGTCCAAACTCGAACCTCACAATCGACTGACGAAGTCAGATCGAGCGCATAATAAATTTGTCACACATGTAACTGGCACGCCTAATTAATAAATCAAATAGATCAATAATAAAATAAAATAAATAAAAAATAAAATAAATAAACTCCTGAGTTCCACGATAGCCCCTCCATCGGAGTAACCGTCCCCTAATGCCTATAAATAGATCTCGTGGCCCCCATTTCAACAGACACATATGGATCAAAGTTCATGGAAGTGAGAGGAGGAGAAGTAATCTCCTAGTTCTTTTTCTTTGTTTTGTGCGCCTCCACCAAGGAGGGTGTGTGCCCAATAAGAGTTGCACATGTCCCCTCGTAGTTTGCAAATATGCCGATGTGGTTGTGCCTCATGTAATTTCTCGGTTTACATATATGCCCTCATTGTGTGCCTATGCCCCTTGAGCAATTTCTTAGAGAGACATCATATTGTAATTTTTTTTCCAGACACTGCTCCCTTGACCCCTGTGACCTGACCACGCAAGTCGTCCGCAGTGGTGCGCTGACAAACGCATGGCACTAAACATATGAAGAATCGCGAGGAAATCCCTGGAACGCGGATTTGCATCTTATCCTTTATGTGCCTCCATCAAAGAGGGTGAGCCTTGCGCCTTGTGTGCCCCCACCAAAGAGAGATTTGTGCCTTGTGTTATTTTTGAAGCCTAACAAGGACATGTTACATAAGTGTCCTCGTGTTTGCATAAATACCCCTATTCAGTCCAGATATTACCAAAATTCCCCTGGCTTGTCTTAACTTACACAAATGCCCTTATTCAGTCCAAATATTACGAAAATATCCCAAGCTATCCAAAATAATAGAAAAGTCATTGTTCAAAATATCTTGGTCTATCCAAAAGTTACAAAAAAAGAACTGTGTTATCTGAAAATCATACAAATACTTGTGGTATTCAAAAATTACCAAAATACTTCTGAACCCTCCAAAAATTGCCAAAATACCCTCAAACACTATGACTCTTCATGAGTCCGTGAATGGGTTTCATATTCTTGATGATGTCATATGTTTGATGTCTAGTGCACTAGATTTATGCTTTTAAATATGCTATGCATATGATGCCTTAATTCTCTTTGTGTATCCTTGAAATTGTGAAAAACTGAAGAACAGGTTGGACAACAACATTGTCTCAGCAATACAAGATCAAGTCAACTTGTCTGGTGAAGAAGTCGGCTGGGATAGGCTGTAATAAAACCAAGAAATAAACTATGACAATATTGTGTGAAGGAGGAGGTTAACATAGCATATCCAAAGTCAACGCAACAGTGAATCTGTCAAGAAGCACCAGAGTTAACGTAGTCAAACCCCGGTGTCAATAGGTAACATTCAAGGTCAAGGTAGCAGTTCAACATGTTAGTAGAAGCAAGAAGGACTAGAGCCAACGTAGTCAAGCCCAGAGTCAACCCCAGTCAGTGGGTGACAAAAGACTCACACGAGTAAAGAATAGTTCACAAGGGTGACAAAGGGTTTGCTAGGGTGTAAAATAATAGACAGGGCTAACAAATGTTGGATAAGAGTGACAAATAGCTTCATAGAGGTGACAAATAGCTTGGCATTGGAGAAAGAAGGCTGAGAAGAAGGTTTCATGTTGATGGAGTCGATGCAAGAAGGTAGTGGAGTCGACGCCAGAAGCCACACGCTAGCCAAAGCAACAAAGGCGATGCCTAAAGACAAATAGGGGTGACAAATAGGCAAGCATTGGTGACAAATGGCTGATAGAGGTAATAAATGGCATCATATAGGTGAAAAATAAGTGACAAGGCAAAAAGCTCAAGCATGAAGAAGAAGAGTCGACGTAATGCTGTCGTGGAGTCGACTCAGTCAAGCTCGAACAAGTGAAGTTCACACGGGAGACAACCATCAAGTTAAGGGTGAAAAATAGATGGACATGGGTGATAAATGGATTGTAAGGCTAACAAATGAGTCTCGGAGGTGAAAAATGGATACTAAGTGTAACACCAGGAAATATTAAAATAGAAATGAATAAATTTAGAAATTTAAAAGAAGACCTTTAACTATTTAACTCATAGTCTACTTCTACGTAATCATGTAAAACATTTAATTAATAATTTAAAACAAATAAACACTTTAGAAGTTGATCATTCACGACTGTTAACTGCCACGTTCCGAACAATCGACACGTTCCGTTGCTATCGGTTCGGGGCGTGACAAGTTCAGAACATGATGCCCACTCCATGCAGGAAGGTAAAGGGATACAAGCACAATTTGGGGCTGTTGGAACTTGGGTTGATGGGCCGCACTTGCAGGAGGCGAGGGAGGCAAGTCGGGGCCGATCAGATGAACCGGTTGGAAGCCGACTGGGTTTTGCCCGCATAGGTCACCCGACGCAGCAGACTTGCGGAGGTCGGTACGCCAAGATCCGACGTCCGATTGGGGTGCCATTTGTTGGAGAATGTTGGCGACAGGATGAAGAATGCCTGGTCTGAACAGAGCGATCAGATCTGATCAGCTCTGGGTGTGGCAGCAACTGTACTCAGCCTTAGGTTCTACTCGCACAGAACTATACAGAAGAGATAAAAATTACAGGAAAATGGTTCCCGATGTCAGAACGGATTGTTTCTTGTTGGAGATCATCGGTGACAGCCAAAGGAAGATGCAGAACAAAGGGTTCGGGCAGAGCTGAGAGGAAGGAGATGGGGCAGCTCCTATAAGTTGCCTCTGATTCTGGGTCGGATATGCACAGGGTGGTCGGCACAGTCCCATGAAAATCTTCACCACGACCAGCACAGACCTCAAAACGACAAGAGCTCTGAGGCAACGTGAAGAGGACAGAAAATCCTATGACCACTCAGAATCTCAGATCCAAAGGGCTTGGGAGTAGATCCGTAGAAATTTCATATCTGGAAGTTGAGGATCTGGATAGCAGGCTCAGATAGACTTGCGTGACCTCATGATCAGAATTGTTGCCGACGATCCAAAGCTCCGATTGACGTGAAAATAATGCCAAATTCTCCTGACTTGTAGGAGTAGCTCTGATAAAATCTTCAAAGGTAGATCTGCTGAATAGAAGGCTAGAGGTAGTTTGCAAATCACGGGCATGATCTGAGACAGCAAATCAAGATCTGCTCGTGAGCGCAGATCGATCAGAACTTTGACATCGCACCGATAGCTTGGGACGTTGCACCCCACCTAGATCCCATCTCAGGATCTAGGGTTATTGGGCATCCCACCCAAGGAAGGAGAAGGAGAAGCTCTCTCTCACAAATTTTTCCTCAAATTTTTATGCGAAGGTGGTGAACTACTGGACCGGATATTGGCCAAGTAAGAGCATTTGATTTTTGATTCTTCAAGTTTAGTAAAAAATTACATCCGATATAAATGATAATGCTAATGGGGGGGCACAAAACAGGTACAAAGTCATTCTGATATGTTGATGCAATGAATCTTTGTTACCTTGCTACTGCATGTAACATTCTTTTAATATGCATCTGAATTTGTAACTGTAACTGCAACTAAAATACTACCCCCCTTTCACCCCAACCCCAGTGAGAATTGTTTCCAGATATACTTGAATCATTCACACATGTGCCTTTTCTGTTTGAAGGAAACTTAAATTGGAAATTAACTATTATAGGATTCTATTTAAACAGAAAGGATAGTCGTTATACTGAGAAAGATGCAGCAATAGTGGTTCGACAGATGCTCAAAGTTGCAGCTGAGTGTCATTTGCGGGGTTTGGTTCATCGAGACATGAAACCTGAGGTATAATCAGGGGACTGTGAGAAAAAATGAAAATATTTATTTCATGCTTAATGCATATACTAACCTTCGAATGTGTGTACATAGAATTTTCTCTTTAAGTCAACGAAGGAGGATTCAGCCCTCAAGGCAACAGATTTTGGCCTCTCTGATTTTATAAAGCCAGGTCTGCTAGTAAAAACACTTTTTCTGTCACAGAGCGATTCCTACTTCATTCTACATAGCTTCTTTTTTCTTCCATCCTTTTTTGTCAGCTTCATTTGAACTAAAATACTTTATTGGAAGCCAAACAGTTTTGTTGCATTAAGAAGGAAACATGATGATGCCAAATAAAATGGCATGATGCAGGGAAGAAATTCCGTGACATTGTTGGCAGTGCCTATTATGTTGCTCCAGAAGTTCTGAAACGAAGATCTGGGCCTGAGTCAGACGTTTGGAGCATAGGTGTGATGACCTATATTTTACTTTGCGGACGGCGGCCATTTTGGGATAAAACTGAGGATGGAATATTCAAGGAAGTATGGTGTATTCTCATTTATTGTTTACAAGTTTAAGTCTATGTAATTAGTTTTATGTGGATGTTGCACATTTTAGTTGTGCTTCCTTTAGTCCATTATTTCTTGTTCAAGTGGTTAAAATTGTGTATGCGACAATGATTGGCAGACTGTTGTTATCGGGTTATCGGTATTATGTACTCTGGGACGTTACAGGTCGTCCCTGGGCGGGTCCCTTCACCTCCCGGGTGGTCTGGCCCCCCCTATAAACCCCTGGAAAAAGGGTTTTTCTGCAGGAATCGCCGTTGCACGCCGCGTGGAAGAGGGAGGAGTTTCTCCTGTGCTTGTTCGTCATCTTCCTTGCGCCGTTGGTCGAGGGGGGAAGCTTTCTTCTATCCCGGGAGACGTGGTACACGCCGTCGGGAATTCATAGAAGGTGTGCATAGCACTTTTCCCTTCCTCCTTCTCTGTCGCGAGGTTATTCTTGTGTGCATTGACCTCGGAACCACATGGCGGTCTCCGTGGATTTACCCCGGATTATGGCCGCTCGTTCGCTGCGAGATGCATTGGGCTGAAACAATGAACGGGCCATGGAGCCCTTGTAGAGCCGAGACACTCTGTGAGATGGCACTGCATTGATTCCGCAACCTCAGTTCACACGAGAAGAAATACCCGTTGGGTTGGGAACTTTTCTTTGTATTTCATCCCGATTATTTCCAGGATTTTTTTGGTTACAACAAGTACCCCCCACAGGACATTCGTGACGGCCGAAGGAGGGGGCGGAGGGCCCGTGCGCTCTAGTAGGCGTGCCCTTGTACTGTGCCCACTGGCGGGTCATATCATTCAGGGTACAATCCCTCCACATTTAATTGTTGTCTTTGGCATTCAGACTTTATTTCTCCTCTGAGGTTGTCTTTCCCCTCTTTTTTTTGTGTCGCCTCTGCAACCTTCATAGACATGGCCCGTCAAGGTAGGAGTAAAGGTGCTGCACGAGGGCCGAGAGTGGTTGGGACGAATGACCACTATGTACGGAGGACTGACTGGCCCATGCCTCCTCTTTCTCCTCGTCGGATTGCCTCGGGCAACTCTGATACGATTGATCGAGGCTTTTCCTGGGTCGCTGAGAGCCCCACTGAAGACGTCACCAGCGAGGAGAGCCGAGTAGACGCTGCCCGGATCAGCAGGAGGGGCGGGCTTTATGCATATGACCGGTCTGGGGGATATCCTTCCCATTATCCTCTGGATCGGTATCTTATCTCTTTTATCCAGAGCTTCGTGCCGCCGGGCATGGACGGTGACGACCCTCTGCTGCCCGAGGAGTGACGACGCCTAGAGCGGGCGATCTTGTCGGGCAGGGATAGCATGAGAGGCACCTGCACCTTCTTCTACCCCAGCTTTGTAGAGGGGTTTGTGCGACTGCTCTAGTTTCCTGACGAGAAAAGCCTGGGGTTCTTTAAGGAGCTAGGCAGCTCCTTAGTGCGAGTGGGGCCATCATCTCCTGCAGTTTGGCATTTGTCTAGCCATCACAAGGCCGCCGATGTGGTGGTCTACGGGATGTATCTGACTCCCTCCGGGGTTATCTTCGCCCATGATGCATTTGATCACCCTTGCATGTTGGAGGGGATCCTTTCATTGAAGACTCCCAGCTGGTATGGGAGATGGTTAGTCATTTCCTCTCACTGTTTTCACCGAGGTGCCACAGAGTGGCTGCGGAGAATATTGACTATCCATAGCGCCACTTTAGATAGGGCAGGTATTCGCCACGCGATTACTGCGGCTTTGTACTCTTACCCCTGTCACACGGGGTTACTCCAGGCACTGGTTGAAAGATGGAACAAGCACTGGAACACTTTTGTTACAGCTGAGGGAGAGACATCTTTGGATCTGTGGGCTTTCCACAGGATTTCTTGCTTGCCAGTCAGTGGATAGGCCTATGAGGAACTATACCTTGATGACACCCATCTATATGCCTCCAATGGAGGGGGCCAATATCTTTTGCTTTACTGTTTCAGATATCTCATGAAGACTTGGAGGAATTTGGCCCTAGTGGGCAAAGATAAGACAGCAAGGACACCCAGGGCGACTCTGAATGCCTAGGTGATGTACTTCTACAGTGGCCCCTATTGCTTCTATGAGGAGTTTCCCTCGTTTGGCACAACGTGGGATCAATGCAAAGAAGTTGTTGTAAAATTTGCTTCCAACCCTCGTCATTTGTCGGCTCTTGAGCAAGGTTGGAATTTAAGAAAGCTGCCGGCCCTGACCTACTTGGCAGCATATCTGGCCTACTGGCTGGCCACCTTCGTCTTCCCCCATGGGGAGGAAGAGCTTCTGAGAGCCGAGGTGATTTATCCGGCCTACTTGTTAGCTTGCGGATGCCAGTTGGCCCTTGCACCAGCTGCCCTTGCCAACATTTACCACTCCCTGGGAGCATTGAGCTCGTATTCCATTACCAGGGACAAGAGGATTCAGCTGCCCACACATTACTTGAGTGCTTGGGCTGGGTTGTTACTGCCAGAGCTTTCCCAGAGATCTCCAGTTGTCAACACCAGAGCGCCACTCATTTTTTCCTTTGCTGGTCACCCAGATCAGGATGCCGTTTTGCAGCTTGCTAGTGCCAGGCAGGCACTGTCCTTTCTTCACACTGAGCGGGGAGAGAGCTTAGACTTTGACCATAGCTCCCGTCTTTACCGCCCGTTCTTGGAGAGGCAGGGAGAGTCTGCATTGTGCAAGGTATCCCCAGAGGGCATAGTTTCCTTACACGCCCTAGGTGAGTGGGTTATCTGCATACGGCTCGGTGTCCTGGTCTATCGCCGTTTTAGCACAGCGATCCTCGAACCATATTACCTGCATCGGTTTGCCCGTAATTTTGGGTATGATCAGGCCATTCCGCCAAATGCAGATTTTCCTTTGGCTTTGCTGCAGTATAAGCAGAAGGATGTGCATCTGGTTGCCGCTTCCTGGCAGGATTTTCTATCTAGGAGTGTGAGGAAAGACTTCCCTATTCCAGCACAGGCGCGTGTGGGCCACTTCGACATTCATTATGCGCACTGGTTGTTTAAAGTTAGCAACGTCTTCAGAGAGCGGGCAGACAACATCAGGGCAGCTAAGGAGAGGCGCCTCAGGAGGGAGGATTTGCCTCCCGTTTTCCTCGACTCCGGCTTCATCAAATCCCATTTTTCCAGCATAGCTCAGGTGATCCAGGGCATAGAAGCCCGATGGAGGGAGCATGGGCAGTCAGTGCCCATTGATAGAAGCCAGTACATTGGGGCATTGAAGCCCCTGAAGCCTATGTCCGGCGAAGGGACTTCTTCTTCAGCGTCGCGCCGTAAATGTGCTTCGGGTTCCACTGTGTCCTATTCTTGGTGGGAGGATTTGAGGGCCTCCTGTGGTTTGAGCTGTGACTCGCAGTTATCCCAGCCTGTTCCAGAGGGAGCTTTTACCGTAGAGGCTTTTGCTACATAGAAGGCGCACCTGATTAATGCGGTGGGCTGCGCAAGTTTGCTAGACCATATTTCAGAAGTGGCTTCCACCTCAAAAGAAACACCCCGCCCGAAGGGGCCGCCCACCGCGCTGGGTCGGCCCCTTCGGCGTGCAACGCCACCCGATCACCTACCACCCGAGGTGAGACCAATCGACGACTTCGTCGCTCCCGGCGAACCTGAGCGGGTCGCCGGCGTCCTGGACCTGATCCGTTCGCGCGTCGACCTGCCGGGGCTGCGGGTGTTGGACCTGGCCTGCCGCGTCGGCGCGTTCTCCACCGCGCTGGCCAACGCTGGCGCGGAGGTGCTCGGCATCGAGGGCCGTCCGGAGAACTTCAACCGCATCCCCAAAAGTTCGGCCCGGTACGAGCTCGGCGACGTCCGCGACCTGTCCGCGGACCGGCACGGGGTCCACGACGTCACCCTGTGCCTCGGCATCCTGTACCACCTGGACGCCGAGGACGCGATCGGCCTGTTGACGGCGATGCGGGAGGTCACGACCGGATTCGCCGACATCGACACCCACATCGGCAGCGGGACCGCCACGGTCGAGGTCGCCGGCAACGTGTACGCCGGCCACTGGTACGGGGAGCCTCCGGGCCTGTGGTCGTCGATCGGGAACCCGGAAAGCTTCTGGTTCACGCCGGAGTCCCTTGACGAGGCTGTCCATGCGGCTGGGTGGAAGAACATCGAGCACATCCCGGGCGTCCGGCATTCCGCGGAGCCCGCCGGTCGGTGGTGGCTGGTGGTCTCGTGAACCTGCTCGTGACGGGAGCCGCGGGTTTCATCGGTGGTGCCTTCGCGGACGCGGCCCGCCTCGCCGGTCACTTCGTCGTCGGGGCGGACAAGACCTGGGGGACGTCCACCGCGGAGCCTGGCGTCGTCGAGAAGATGGTCGTAGATCTTCGCCCGGACGTCATCGTCCACATGGGTGGCTACTGCTCATCGCAGGGGTCGGTGCGCGACCCGCAGGTGGCGTTCACGGACAACGTGGTCGGGACCTTCTACGTCTGCGAAGCCGCCCGACTGTACGACGTCCCGGTCGTCTTCAACACGACGATGAAGACGACCCCCGGCGAAGACGGGCACATCACCCCGTACGGCGTCTCCAAGAGCGTCGGCGAGATGTACCTGCGGATGTACCGGGACCTTGCCTGTTCGCGCGACCAGCCGAACAGTTCCTGCGCCTGCGGATTCCACTCGGTAATCAATGTTTGGTCTCATCATCGATATTGGGTTTATATCGATGCAAAGAAGTTTCATGGTTTCATCAGGCAGGGGCTGGCATGACATCTCTTGGGGTAGAGTGTGCAAAGTAGGGAAGTAGGGGGAGTGGATATCAAGAATATCTGATACTTCAGCTTGGCTTTACTGTGTAAATGGGTGTGGAGGCTTGGGACGGAAGACAACAGGTTGTGGTCATATCTAATAAGGTAGAGATATTATAGCAAGACTAGAGAGTGGGATCTGTCATTGGCCTACATGTATAATGTCTCACCACTTTGGAGAGGCATCCTCTAGTGTGTCAACATCATCAAATCTAGTGTTCAGGTCAGCTTGGGTAATGGTCAGAGGTGTTTATTTTGAAAGGATAAGTGGTGCAGTGACTTCTCTCTAGAAGAGGCTTTCCCGAACCTTTGTGCTATTTCAGCTGCACCTGGGGTAGTCGTGGCATATCATTTTGATACACAACTATCAGGGGGCACTTGGGCGCCCACCTTGAGAAGGAATCTGACTCAAGAGAAGATGGATCATCTGGAAAGGCTCCTGCTTTTCCTCACAAATTATAGACCGGTGGATAGCAGGGTCGATAGGTGGGTGTGGAGATGGGAGAAGGAGGGAGGCTTCTCAGTCAGCTTTGCTTGTGCACTCATTTCAAATGGGAGAGTTCGCCATTATTTTGCTCCGTGAATGCGGGCTCCCAAGATTTTGCTCTAGGTGAAGGTATTGATATGATAGATTTCTCATGGTTGACTACCCACTTGTGACAGGATTGCACCCTTGCTTCATGATATAGCTACTTTGTGCTATTTCTGTGGGGAAGAGGAGGACCTTAACCACCTTTTCACAGGATGTCCCTTTTCAAAGGAGGTATGGAGAAGGATGGGGAATATAATTCACAAATCTCCGTAACGTTTTGAGAGTGTTCACTATCTCCTCTTCAAATGGCACAAGAGGTGGACCTTAAGGGAGATAGAGTCATCTAGTGGCTCATCCTTCATTCTACGTTATGGGCTTTGTGGAGTGAAAGAAATTGTAGAATCTTCAAAAGTGAAGCAAGGGTGGAAGAGAATATAGTGTCTTTTGTTTGTGTGAGAGTGTGTGATTGGGTGAAACATCTATGTAAAGTAGAGCCGGAAGCAAGGAAAGCTTCACAACCTTGTGAGATGAGTTTATAGGCATGAAGAAAAGAAATAAGGACAGGATGCTTCCTATATTTAATGCCAAGGAAAGAAAATCATGGAAGATCCAATTTGTGGAAAGAAATTCTCCTATTGGGATAATTAATATCGGCACAATGATCAACAAGCCAATCTACACCTAAGATGGCATCATAGCCTTCCATATCAAGGCATACAAGGTTTGTGGGAAGATTATGACCTTCTCTTGTTACCTCACTATTTGGGTAGTGGGTTGTAAGTTTAGTTCCAGGACCTAAATGTGTTGTAATAGCTAGGTCTAAAGGTAGAGGAACAGGTGAAACTAATAAAGTTTTAGCGAAAGCAGTAGATATAAAGGAATGAGAAGCACCAGTATCAAATAATACAAAAGTAGGATGGGAATATATTTGAATTGTACCTTCCATCAAGCCATTATCTTTGGGCGCTTCCTCATCCAGCACAGCATTGAGACGAGCTTGCCGCCTATGCCCGCCATTTAGAAGGTCGTTCTTTCATGAGGGGACAATCGGGCATGCGATGCTCCTGGCTTCCACATCGTAAGCAAGTGCCGAGACGCTTCTAGCACTCTTTGACTGAATGACCAAATTTTTCACAGAATGAGTAGGCCGTCATGACTTGTTTATCTTCCTCTTTGACCTTCTTGCTTTTGTTGTTGCTACCATTCCCATTACGGGACCTCTTTTTGTTGTCGTGGGATTTGTAAGTACTCGTGATGCTAAACCTTTCTTCCTTTCATCCTTTCTTATCGTACTTGTAATTCGACTCCTCACCCTCACCTTTAAATTTCTCGACCTTCTCTAAGGTCCTCTCATATAAATGTGCTCGGTGGACCATCTCCATATATGTACGGATATTTTGAGGTCCAAGTTGATTATAAAGAAGGGCCTTAATCATGTTGAGTTGTGTCAGTGATTTTGATGATAACAAAACTTTTCTTTTGTTGATTTTGATGATAACCAACTCTGGACTCGTTAACAATCTCGTGCCGAGTACATTTGCAAAGCAGCAAGCCCAAGAAGATGGTGAAAGCCATTTTCCATGAAAATCAAATGTTTAAAACTTTAAATGCATTAAACAAGCAAAAATGAACTCCACTGGATGTTCACCCCCCCCACACTCCCTCTCTCACTCTCTCTTTTCTCTTCAGGCTTCCTTCTCCCTCTTCCCTTCTCCTCTTCTCCTTCTGCAGGAACATAGGCTTCGGGAGCTTCCAGAGGAAGCAGACGCCAAGGCTTTTGAAGGATCCTTCACGGGCAGAAGAAGAAAAACTTTTTGGCTCGCAAGGGGCCTTTTATAGGGGTTAAGACACCCTATTCGGAGGGAAAGCCTCCAGGCTTCTTCTCTTCTTCTTTCTTTTTTTTTGTTTTCTACTATCGCCATTGCTAATGCTGGTATGCTACTGTCGTTGATGCTTCTGCCATGCCATGTCAAATTTACCATCGCAGCGCTGCTGCTACTGGCGTGCTGCTGGGTTGCCACGTCGCAAAGGACGTGGCGAGTGCAGTGGGGAGCGACGGGGCAGGAGAGCTCCTCTCCCTATACGGAGTGGTCGCGCCGCTCTGACGCTCTGATTGCGTGGAGGCGAGCGACGTGCGGGAAGTTAATGCGGCGAGGAGGAAGATGAACAATGAAAAATTGTGAAATTGGTGTCAAGAAGGAAGGCTACAGATTCTTCGCACGCGAAAATGGCATCCAGAGGGTTGGTCACACTATAAGAAAACTGGCCTATAGCCACGACTTTTACCTACGCTTTCAAAAAATGTAGATATAAGTGACATATTTTGACATTTTTAAATTAACGTTGGTAAATTTCCTACGTTTTATTATAGCGTAACTATATGGGCACCTTATCATGACGGTTTTGTAAGAAACATCGTAAAAGTTTATCTATTCCTATGGTTTTGTATCATACCAATTCTTTTATGTGGGCTTTATAACTTATTTATGTTTTTCAGTAGAGGAAGGTGAAAACTAGACAGTGAGAGATTCCACCGACATCTTATTCGTGAAAGAATTTGGTCCATTCTGTTAAAGCCACAAAACCTGATGCTCTTCATTTTCTCATTCAAGCAGGAAATGGTTTCATCTAACATAGGGTTGGAAATGTAAGGATTACTTACCAGTAAATCCTGTGAAGGTTTCTGAACTTGTTCCTCAAAAGCTTTAGGATCCCATTTTATACTATGTTCTTGAGCAATTACAGTCAAGACCTTAATGACCTCTCGGAGCCAGAACTCGCACTTGTTGAAGCACATGCAATGTTTGATTACCTTCAAGAAGCTCAATGAATTTAATCTACCCTTGAGGTCTGGCAAAGACCCTTATGCAAGAATCATGATATAAATGTAGTTTTGGTCTTCTTCTGGTTATCATTAAGCAACCCATCTTGGACAGCACCCGGCCCCAAGGGAATCGACTTCCAACTAGATCACACACAATATGTGTGCAATTACCCATTCAAAGCCTTCTATTCTTGATCTGAATACCTCTTGTTTTCTACTTTTCCTTTTTTATTTTTTATTTTGTTCATCTTTATTCACAACAATCTTTTGAAATTAGGGTCATCAGTGCATCAGTTTCCTCTGTATCATCAGCTTCATATCTTGTTGCTCATCTGTTCATAGTAATCTTTGATTATGTTCATTCACCATCATTTTTTTTAGCTTGATAATTTGTTCAAGTTTTCTAGCAAAAATCTGACAGCACCTCCCCTAGATCCGGAGCATGGGGGGGGGATAATTGGGTACGTGTCCACAGAGGAACTCCTAGATGGCCCCAAAATAAGAAGGATGCACACGGAAGCGGCAACATCCTGTGATCCGAATCAAACACGAAAATCTCGAGGACTAACCTACAAGGGATTCCAATGACCCACGGACTCCCACAATCACATTTCCAAGATGTGGACTTAAACTATTGCCAAGATGTATGGCCGTCAATGTTCACCCTTTGAAGGAGATCATCTGGCGACCAAGTTATGAGAAACCAAGTCCTCAGAGATCCGAGAGTGATTGGAAAACTTCAGATGGAAGCCGGGGAGAGCTAAAGAAAATTGGGAAATAGCCCACTAGGTCTCAAATGAGCATAAAATTCTGAAACATATCCATGATAGGGATAGAACTGGGACCTTCCCTGTGGAGCACACTATGCTTCTTCCTCAAAATACTGTATGAATGATGAGTACAAGATGATTTATCTAGGGATTACTCCCCATGTAACTCACCCCTTCGGCACCATGACTATGAGCTAGTCAAGTCCCAAAGTGGGGTTTGGAGAGGGGAGAGATCTCCCTATTGAAATATGATCACAGTAGCAATTGACCGAAAGGAAACATTGCCAGAGAGGAAAAAGAAAGGGCAAAGAGAGAGAGAGAGATCATGGACATTGGAAGATGAACCTCGACCGTTTAGAAACGGTCGAGGAACTTCTTCTGGTGATCTGCCCAGTCAATGACAGAATTGGGCTTGAGGCGGGAATACCACTGGAAGGCCGTTCCTGTAAGTGAGGTGCCGAAGTAGCGAAGGAGATAAGACTCGTCCAGTGCATGATCGCCCATGGCCGTAATGTAGTAGTCCAAATGCTTGTACGGAGACCCCTGTCCATTGAATTTTTGTAGCTTCAGTGGTCTAGCGTACTCTGGGAGAAGCTTCTTGAGCTGGTGATGTAGTGGATAGGGGACACTGTAGAGATCTGTAGTCACGATCCCTTCTCCAAACTGGGTGAGCTTGGTCTTAACGATCCGCTCGATCATCTGGCGTTGTGCTGTGAGCTTCTTTGGCACCGGCGTGTTGGATGGCCGTGGTTGAACCTCAGCCAAGGTCATGCCGAACCAAATAATTGTAGGAGTTTGGACAACTGCCGCTGAGGCGTTAGCACCATTTTGCCCACCCAGCGGGGCCAGAGCGTCCATTGACGGCCCAGTGGGGGGCTGAGGATGAAGGTCACGTTCCTGAAGTAAATCTTGTAGGGGGGCCTTCAAGTGCTGGTTCTCCTTCATAAGAGTCTCAAGAGTCACCTCTTGGACTTCACCGGAAGGAGGATTACTGTTGATCGGCTCCGCATTGATAGGGGCAGTACCCTCCTAAACGAGAACTTCTTCTGCTCGTGTGGACGCCTGAGGTCCGGCAGAAGTGCCGATGTGGCCGACTGGAGCTAGCGGCGGAGGCGGGTGACAAGGCCTCCTGAGGTGAGATATAGGTAGGTTCAGATCGTTAGTCTAATTCTCAGGTTGGCGTCCAATGGTATAACACGTGAACACCCTGGCTGCGTCATTGAGGAGCTAGACCGTCCTCCTTTTCTAGGAGCGCCTCTTGGGGCGGACAGGTGTCCCCAGCCTATCAAAGATCGAGGTACGCTACAGAGGAGTCCCCATCGTGGCGTCTACCTGAGGAGAGCTTGGGGCTAGATATTGGTGGGGCCCGGAATGAGCCTGTCTCTGTTTCCAGCTATCTATGCGAGAGGCGATGAAGGGTTGGGCGCTGCCAGATGACGCGGGTGTAGGGTCAGTCGCACCTTGCTTGGCACGATGCCTTGGTGCCCGAAAGGGGTTGCTGAGGCATGCTTTTCGGACAGCTTGAGCTTCCTCCAGGGTGACCCAGATCCTTCTCATGTCTGACTGTTGGTCTCCCTCATCCTTGTTCCTCCGACAGGACATGGGAGCTTGAGTGCCAAACCGGCGCTGGTGCTTTTGGGCCATTGCCGAAGCGTCCGCCCGCTTAAGTTCTGCCTTGTCTTCCCACGTTTGCCATAAGGGGCTAAAGCGGTTGGTAATACGGACCGTAGGGATGATCTATTTTGGAGGAATAATGGGTTCGCCCCCATCCAGGTGATTTCATAAGTCTCCGACAAGAATGGTCTTCCCGGAGTTGCTAGTGGTAGCAATGGGTCGCTTGCCTTTACGACTACGACGGTGCTTCTTCTGGGGAGTAGAAGACGGCGCTGCCCCAAGGTGGTAGGCCAAGAAAACCTAGCCTGTGGGTGCTGATCACACTGGGCCATTCATCGGGAATACTAGGATGGGCCCCCAAGACGCGAAGTCTGTAGTGAACGTCGGCGGCTGGGTGGCTCGAGTGTAGGCTTTCGCCCGAGCTGATAGTAGTGTTGCGAACGCTCGCCGCGACGTGTCTACACCTGAAGTTGAAACTACTGGGGGTACCGGGATGCTAGTGACCCGAGGCCTTGAGCCTGAACAGGGAGCGGGCAGGACCGGAAGGTGCGATAGAGGGTGCTCAGTTCGTACCGAGATCACCACAACCCACAAAGGCCGACCCGTGCTGGAGATCGGCGTTGTCAGATTGTGGGAGGAATGCCCACGAGGTAGAGCCGAGGGATCCAGGACCTGACGCGGACCACTGGTAACAGATGTCATCTGCGGGAAACCCCAGAGTTGTACGTCTGGTCTGGATGCTAGGACGCCTCATGCCAAGGGTTGGGGACCCGGGCGAGGCGGTCGTGCTTCTGCGGTTCGAGTCGGGAGGCCCGAACGGGGTGCTGGGGAGCCATGCCACCGGGCTCGGAGCCCCGTGTGGGGAGCTAGCTCTGTGGGAGCTTGGGATTGATCGCCTGAGCAGAGTGCTAAGGAGCCGAACACCGTAGGGTGGAGACCCACATTGGAAGTCAGCTTGGCTGGGGATCGGGGTTGAAGGCCCAAGTGGATTGTAAGACTGGGGACCAGAACCTGGGACGCAAGGCTTGCATCAAAAGGCGGTGGAGACTGGGCCCGAGGACTAATGCTTGCCCGTGCTGGACTGGTCCGGGACCCCTACGGGCACCGGTGGCAAGAGAGCCGAGCCTAACTCTCAGCCTGGTTGTCGGGACTAGCAGTTGGCGTGGCGCCCTGGTGGCACCAGAGGACACAGGAGCTGGGGGTGGGAGTGGAGCCGCCACGGGGACCACACCGAAGAAGTAGGGTGATCCTACGATAGGAGGAAAGTTACCTAAAGCGATCAGCACTGCCAAGTAGCCCACCTGTGCATGGGTGGCGAAGGCGATAGGACCGTAGGTGATGGCCGCCATAGTCGCTGGAGTCCTGGACAAGCTGAGTTGACGGCCGGGAGCGATCGTCGAACATGATCTGGCAATTGGGAGACGAACTGGAAGCTGCTGGGAAGTACGAACAGGTGCTCTTCTGCTACCCCACCTACAAGGATAGGAAAAGGGCACCCAGACTTCAGGGTGGGCACCGACTTTCGCATCAGTAAAAAGAAGGAAGGCGGGAGACATCCCACCGGGCATTCCATCCTTTTTGTTTTAACCCGGGAGGTCCGCCGAGGTGGTGTGGGCGGTGACCAGAGTGAGGGGTGGGATATAGCCACGGGAGAGATGCTAGAATCTAATGGGCCTCGAACACCCCCTCTTATGACCGTATCTATATCAAGGCGGCACTGTGCACTCGCCTTTTACTAAGAGTCGAGGGGAAACTGAGTGACAAGCAAGGTTTTTCGGGTTAACGGGAAATGTGGTTGGGATGTGGGCATGCCAATCGATTTCATGACAATCACCCGTGGAACCGAACATTTAACTGGGGATGCGCCACCAGGGCGCGACATGTGGACTCGGGGGATGAGCGACACATGGAGGGAAGAATGGTTTCGTGGGTGCGAGTGCTCAGGCAACTGTGGGGAGTCATGCACAGGATGTCTTTCCCCACAGACCACAAGTAGTCGGTGTTTATTTACATTGGATTGAATCCAAAGACCTTCATTCCATGCCAAAGCGGAGTCCGTATTCCTGAAGCCTGGGATGAAGACCCGAGAGTAGCTGTGAAGGAGGTGGAGGAGGCTGCTTCTCTACCTGAACTGGAGGTGGGGCTTGCCCTTGAGCTTCCTACTGTCCTTCCTCTTCGTCTTCCTCATCTTCTGTGTCTTCGCCAAAACTCTCACATCTCTATATAATTCACCATCTAAACCCCAATAATAGCTAAAGTCAGTGAATAGCTTGTGTTTGTTGTATATATCATCTTGCCTTACTAGAACTGACACTTCATCTGCCAGGCTGATCCTAGCATAAATGAATATCCCAGTCAACTATGATGCATATGGCAGGGATCTCCTTCTTTGGGTATGGCACGACCTAATCTAATCTGACATAAGGTGGGCCATGTTGATGGTCATCCCATTTAGAACACAATAAAATAAGAATTTGTGCACTTCTGTCACTACATCTTGCCTTCCACCCTTGGGATAGATGAGGGTGGTAAACGTATGGTGCAGGATGCACTGCAATTATGGAAAATAATTGGCATTCAAGGTGATCAAGTTGCTCACTCCATGCACATATTCACTACATGTCATTAGGATGAAGGCCTCCGCAACATGGCCATGACCAAAGACCATATCTATGCCCCTAGCTAAACTCCTAGGGCATTCTCAAATAAAACTAGATTGACTGTAATCTCAACTCCCGTAACAACAGTATACATATGTTCATTTCGCATGGTCAAATTTCCATGAAACTGTTGGACAAGGCTAGGATGACAAAGTCAATCCACCTATCTTGTATCTTAAAAACTATACTTAAATCTGAAAGAACATCATTCATCTCACCGAAATCAACCAGACGGGGGTGGAGTATGGGCCGTGGGTGCATCGACGGGCCACATGGACATGTGGGTGCCTAATGTGGTAGAGGAATGGGGTCCTCACCACTCCTAGAGCTAGACTTCCTCCTAGCAGATCTCAAAGGGTCTTAGAAGAAGCATCATTTATGCACCATCAAAACTCAAAAACTACTGTGGAAACCCTTAGAAGGCTAATCTCTTCCCTTGGGAGTGGATGGACCATGGGTCTTACTGGATGCCTAGTAGAAGTGATTCCCCACAACCTGGAACCCTAAGAAGGAGCTTCAAGGTCGCACACGCTACTGGAGGGATTTCATCCCGAATGACGACGAATAGGTCAGATCTTGTATAAGCCCTAGAATGGTCCATAATGTGAAATGACCAAAATACCCTTGTGACCCAAATAATATAGAATCAATTAAAACCAATCTAAACCCACCTAAAATACCTTTCAACCCAGTACGGACTGGCAAGTGTATTTGTAGAACCTGTGTGTGTGGTGCAGTTATATATTTATGATTGCTTGGCATCTTTGTGCAGTTTATTTAGGGTTTCGGCCGTCCAACCGATGTAATTGACACCAACCAAGGTAACACCAACCAAGGTCGGTGGGGAAAGGTCCAACACATAAACCCATGAAACCAGATGAACATATTCCATAATATTATAGGATTTATTGCATAGTTCCAGAATACATGTGATATATCGATGAGATATTTTTCATGTTCCTACACGTTAATATCTCCCTTTTGTCTGCTACTCTCTTCATTCCCTGTTATCTTTAGTGTACTATGAAGTTTTTGTTTTTGCATAAACAATTTAGGAAAATATGATTAACAGTGCATCTGGGGATGTGGGAGTAGTTCGATAAATATTAAGTTGAAGGAAGACATGCCCAAATGGTTTGAGCATGTGTGGTGTTGTCCATCTTTACCACAGGCTGTAAAGTGGATTAAAATTTTAGGTAGTACAAGGACTCTAGAAAGGTTTAAAATGAGATGGTTCGACATGATATGAAAGGACATAACTCTTCTAGATGTTAGGCAGCATTTATTTGGCTAATCCTAAATAGTGGAATAAGGTTCTGATGATGATGGTGATGTGATGCTTTTCCAGCAAATTGTCTTCACTTGAAATTTTCTGCCCACTGCATGTCCGCCACTTTGTTCACAGTGAGAGTGGCGGTATAAATGGCGGGCCACCATTTAGTGCAAAAGTGTGGAGTCTAGTTTCATTTTTCATGTCAGCTGGAATGGAGGCAGATATGAAATCAGTGTTTTGAAAGGAGGCTAGGAAGAAGTTGGATCATTTAAGCTTAAGTGGCCGCTGTATCCTTGTTGGTCACGGAATTTTATTATTTTATTTTTCGCAGGGGAAAAATAGGATTGGCGCACACATTTTGTAAAAACGTGGCGCTTCTGCTCTTTATGAAAAGAAGCATCCCCCTGATACAGAGGGTAATTCCGTGGGTGCGCATCGTATCAGACGATTTGGGTATCATCGATAACCATTTCCCCCGCGACGACCCGCTGCGACCGTCTTCCCGCCACCGCCTCATTCTCCGCCCGACGTTTCTCCGATGCGAGATAATGATAAACCGCATACCTCGTAACAGCCGCCAGATAAGCAGCCGGCTCCTCGATCCGCAAAGTCGCCCGCTTGCGCCACAGGGTTACAAAAACATTCTGGACGATCTCCTCGGCAGCCACCGAAGACTTGAGTCGCTTATGTGCAAGGTAATAGAGCTTACTCCAATAGCGGTTATAAAGCTCCTGGAAAGCGGTAGGATCGCTTTGCTGCAGCAATCGCAGCAGGCCTAAATCATCTAGGGATGCGCAGTCATTCATCCGTTCATCATATGGACGACCCAAAATTACCCAGATTAGGCCAGATATACAAAATTTGTCTTATTCACTTCGGTCGCCGTACCCTGCTAGTTACTCAAATTCCTCCCCGGATTGGTATTGGCGGCCTTGAGCACCTGCATCAGCACGGTCGCCCCGGCGATAAAAAACGTGCCAAAGATGGTACCGCCATAAATGAACCACCCGCCCGCGATATGGTAGGGAAAATTTTGCAGCCAGGCATGAGCGGCATACCAGGCAATGGGACAAGCGATCACTACCGCAAGCCCGATGATCGCTAAACAGTTCCGGCACATCAGCAGGACGATCGAGCTTCGCTCCGCCCCAAGCACCTTGCGGATACTGATCTCCTTTAATTTCTGGTTGACATTGAAATACATCAACCCAAAAAGACCCAGGCACGCGATAAAGATGATCACCGGCGCACACATATTCAACAGCATCTGCAGCCGCTCTTCGGCCTTATAGCGCGCATTGAACACTTCATCCAGGAACTCAAAGGCAAAGGGATTGTTGTCAAACTGCTTGTAGATGGTCTTGATCGATGCCAGCACGTCGGGTATATGCGCCCCCGGCTGTATCCTCACGAACAGCCGCGCATCCCCTCCGGTCGCCCAATAGTAATTGGAATCGTTCCTGACAAACAATCCCAGCGGTTCGATCTTAGATTGGATGGTCGTATAGACAAAATCCTTGAGCACGCCGAAGACTTCACTTCGATCGGTACCCATGACCTTTATGCTCTCGCCGGCCGCGTCCGGCGGAAAACCCAGCTGGCCGCTCAGACTTGTGAATGTTAATAGATTTTTGTCTTTTTTTTTTGAAAAATGAAAATGATGACCGGAGAGGCGTCATTTATTAATGAAATGAAGCCCCTCCAAATGGGCGTTAATTGAGAATAATTCTTTTTGCCTTTTTTTTGAAAATGGTGACCAGACTATTGTCGTTATTTAATGAAATGGCGCCCCTCTTAATGGGCGTTAATTGAAAACATAATTTTATTTTGTTTTATTTTTTATTTTTATTTTTATTTATTTTTATTTTTTTGAAAGATGACTTAACATGGTACATAGGTCCTGATGCCTTACACATTTACCAGCTTAAATTTATTAACCATTCTTTAAATGATTTAGCAAAGGGTCAACGTGCTTGGAGCTTTGCTTTCACTCATGACCTTGTGCGACACACCCTCCTAAGTCTATCTCTACCATTCCTCAAGCTTATGACATACCACAGAGGGGGATTGGAAGAGAATGTCTAGGAAGTCCACGAAGGGTTCTGAAAGACTTGGGAAAACTTTCCTCCCCTACCCTATTGCTTATTGGGGTTCGGTCTTCGACATAGGAAAATTTTTGTTGCCTTCACCCTTATTCATGCATGCTAACGACCAGGGTTTTTCCCTGCGGGGACTTTGCCCTCTTGACATGCTTTTCTTTTGTATTTGACTTGATTTTTTTTATGTAATAAAAACTGAATTGTACTTGGACTTTTGTGTCATATTGTTCCCTTTTGGGCCATGACTTCCACCTACTAGGGCGACAGGTAGGTTTGGTGGTCTGCCCAGGGTCTAACTTCCCCCTTCGTGGACCGAAGAGAAGAGAACAAGTAAAGTCTTTACACTCTTAGTTTGGCTTTGACTTTTCTCAGATTTTGAGCCGCTCGAATCTATGAGCTAAGCGTGTTGTGTGTGTGAGTGTTGACCCATGGTTAAATCATCAAGACTGAAGAATGAATTAGAGATTTTGACTTTTTGAGCTTCATGGCCCATGCACCATGCCAGCCAAAAAAAATTATTTTTTTATTTTTTTATTTTTATCTTTCTATTTTTGTTGTTGTTATTTTTTTTAAAACTAGGGATAATATTTCTTAAGATACAGTCCATTCCAAGGGTGAGCTAATTCTTCCCCTTCAGTATTAGTCAGTTTATCAGTGATCAGAGTCCGTAAGGTCCAGTACAGTCGGCAGCTGGCATAGGATTTTGTGTTTGATTTTCGCTTGGTTTCTTGCGTGAGAGTGTGGGTGCGCGGCATTGGCGCTGTGCAGGTGGTTGCTGTCGTCATCGGAGTGCCGGCGCGGGGTCTAAGATTTGAGGTCGAGAGTTTTCTCTCTCATCGGTGGTGACCCCGATGGTGCTGGCCGGATTTTGGAGATAATGGTTTGAAATAGGAGTCCTAGATTGATACAACATGGAGATAATAGTGGGATAAAGCCCCCAGAAGGGTTAGAATTAGACCTAAGATGATTATCTCAGAGAAAATGGCCCAAATAAGGACTCCTGGACGCTCTCGGATGAAGAAATTAGAGTTTAGGAGGTTCTGGACTCTGTTCTGAAGAGACGGTCTATTGCAGAACCGCAATCTGATGAAGACAGTCAATGGAAGACCGCAACAATCCGATGGGATCAACACGCAACTGACTGCATTGGCGAACACGACAACCCGACGAAGACTGGCAAATTGTAGCCATATGGAGGACCGCAACTTGTGGTAGCGGTCATCCAGATGGCTGCCACCAGGAGGAAGATGGCGGCCATCCAAGGGGTTGCTACTGATGGTGGCAGCCTCCCAGAGGCTCACCACCATCCCCTGCTGGCGAAAGCGGTCCGACTGATGGGGGATGATAGGAAATTTTCTCGGAACATGGGGAAATTATGAAAAATGATTTGGAACTTGTAAAAAATAGCTTCCAAGCTCAAAGGGTAGGGAAATGATCAAGAAATGGGCTCGAAATACGATCAAGAAATGTTATAAAATAATGGGTAATTCAAAATATCACAGAAGATGAATAAGAGAAATAACTCAACTTGTAGGCTAAAAATGGGTGTCAATAGATGCCCCTCCTTGACGTCCGCCTTGAAAGGGAGCTAGCGAAAGCAACACGAAGTGTAACACCCGTGCCTTCGCGGATCCTTAGTGGTCCGGATCTAGATTTGATTCCGTGAATTTTGGCTATTTTTGGTGATTTTTAGGCTATTTTCTGGGAATTAAACAGAATTGTTAAAGTATTTATGTAAATTAATTGGGTATTTATTTAATTTTAGATTCTTGTTGGTTAAATGCTAAAATGTTGTTTTTTCCTGTTCACATAATGGGTGCCCCTTAGTCAGGGCGCCAATTCTGGAATCAGTGGCACCCCTTGAGGGCACCAATTCCACCTAGGTTTTCGATTTGTCATGTGTTTTGTGTTGTTTTAATCATAGTTCATCCCTACGTACAGTCTGTCCTTGAACTCCTCCAATTTCATGAATCTACCTTATCATCTTACATTATCTCATACCTTGGAACTCTCTTGCCTATAACTATAGTGGATGTCCAATATACTTTATATGACTCAATGTCTGCCATTAATGGGGCCCGATCAGATCTTGGGAGGAGCACCCGAAAGTACTTGTACCCATGGGAGCTATTATTGACCACGGTGTGGCATTGCACTTAAGTGCATGACTAGCTTGATTCATCAACGGCATTTCTACTCTCTCTTAAACTAGTGCTTGACTTGATGTGATGTGACAGGACTTGCATGGCCTAGAATGGGAGAGTACTTGCTTGATTGAAATAGCCAAATTCTAGCAACGTGAACTTGATATTACATGCTTGAGCACTTGATGTTATCTCCTCTAAATACAGTGCAAACTCTTGATAGTTCTCTTGTCATTATTTTGAAATCGTGAATGGCTCAACTTTAAGTTCTGTTATCCTAATCATTCATCATGCATAGCTATACTTGCATCACACTTAAACTGTAATTACTTCGGGCCAATTCGGTAACGAGTTAGGTTAGGGTGGGGTGGCTTCCCCGGGTTAGCTCACCCCTCCCCTAACCCTAACCCAGGTGGATTAACTCATTCCACGTATTTCCAAGGAATGACTTAATCCACTTTAACCCTATCCGACCCGAGTTAAGAAAAAAAATATCAAACAGGGAATAACAAACCCGACCCTGATTAACTCACCCTAACTCGACTTAACCTATTACCAAAGTGGCCCTTAAAGATTGCTAGATCTTGAGATATAATTCCTACTGAGCGTTCGCTCACCTAGTTTCATTCCAACATTCTTCAGGTAACTCAGATAGCGACAACCAATTGGATGGGAATGAGACCGAGTGAAGAGTGTAGAGCTTCCAAATGTCGAGCCGTTGTCGAGTCATGTCTTATCATGTCTTGTCCTTTTTTTAGTTCTATGTCATTGTACCTTTTTGTCATTTGGAACTAGATGTTGGAAATGATGTCCCAGAGTGACTTTCAGGTTTGATTTGTGCGAGTGATTTCTTAATTTTATGGATTTCTTTACCATTTTCCAAGAATTTTGGGGAAGAAGTGTTAAATGCGTCCTATCGTCCAGATGCCTCCTTTAACGGTGTCTGGACAACGAGACGCGTTCTAAAAATCTCCGTAAAAAGAAAAAAAGAGAGAAATGAAACAATGATAAATAAAGTGTCTAGGGATCCGGACGTGATTCCTTAACGCGTCTCGATACCCAGACGCCTTCATGAGCCCCCTCGTGTTGCATGTGAGCGGCGCCTACTGTGCTGTTCAGTTTGACGGATTGAATAAATCTAAAATGAGAGACATTTAGCTATCCAGACGCAACTTTATAAGTCATGGTTAGGCACTGAAACCTCTCACTTTCACCGCTTTCGGTGGCTTACGGCACCGTTGTCGGGAACGAAAGTGGGCGCGCCTTATAATCCGGACGCATCTAGATGCTGGGACGCGACAACCACAGTAAAATTAATTTTTTTATTAATGGATGCGTCTACATCCTGGACGTGTTAACATGAATGCATCCCAGACCCCAGACACGTTATTCAAAATTTTGCCTATAAATAGAGGACCCCTCCCTCAAAATCAGAGAGTTTCAGATCCGAAAGAGGAGGGGGAGATTCTGCCAGAGCCGTTTCCAGGCCCGAGGCTACTCTAGGGGAGTTTCTACCAGATTTTTGGGTGCCCGGGTGCTCGCGAGAGAAGAGCTACCTCATCTGTCGCACTTCTACGCCGTCCTCATGCTGTTGAAGCTCCGTCGAATCCCGCCTTCGGCGCCCCAGTAAGCGCTTCTTCCCCTTCATCATTCTTTGTTCCTAGTTGCATGCATCATCTTCTACCTTCCTTCATATCATTCCTCTCTTCTTAAGAGAAATTCTTCATTTTGTGCATCGTCACCCAATGTCACTCATCATAGTATCATTGCATCCTTGCACTAAAAGGGGTTTAAAAATAATACCAACGAGGTGTGTGTTCGTTCATGCTTTCATCTTCATCACAAGGGATTGATACTGCACTGCTTTTCTTCTAAGCTGCTTGGTGTTTATTTCATTTTGCAAGGGTAACCAAGGAGAGCCCTCTTTATCGGTCAGCCGAAGGAAGAGGAAGGTTGAATGCTAGTGAAAAGGTTCGGGGTGTAGGTCCTAATATGCATGGGATGGGGGATTTCCAGTCTTTTCTTATCAACACTGGCCTATGCGATGCTAGCTTTATTGGTCAAGCTTTTACATGGTCCAATAATAGAACAGGTTCTGCTGCTATTTGGGCTTGGCTAGATAGATTTTTATATAACCATCTTTGGCATGACGCTTTCCCCAACACTTATGTGCATCACCTTCCGCATGGCCCTTCTGATCATGCCCCATTGGTGTTATTTGTCTCACAGGAGGGCCGCAGAATAGGTCACTTTATTTTTCAGAAAATGTGGGGTTTGCATCAGGGTTTCCATCAGGTGGTTAGGAAGGCTTGGGAGTCCTACCAAATTCATAATTCCAGTGGCCGTGTTCGCATATAGGTGAAGCTAAAGTACCTAAAGTCTGAGCTTCACAAGTGGAATAAAGAAGTTTTTGGCGATATTGCTCAACAGGTTAGGGATATGGAGGACCTTGTGCAGCGGTCTCAACATGATTTTGATACTGACCCTTCTCTGGCGCATCGTAGTGAGCTGAATGCTGCCAATGCCAAGCTCAAGAAGGCCTTACAGGCAGAGGAAATCTTCTGGCATCAAAAAAGCCAGATTGATTGGATTGATAACGGCGATAGAAATACTGCTTTCTATCATGCCTGGGCTACCCACCACAGGATGAAGAACTATATCCATCGGCTGCAGGTGGGGGATGCAGATGAGTGGTGTTCTGAACAAGACACTCTTCGCGAGCACGCCCAAACTTACTTCCAGCGCCTCCTCTCCTCTGAGGCTCATACTTTGGACGAGAGTCTCCTAGATTGTATTCCTAACTTGATCTCGGAGGAACAGAATCAAGCCTTATGTGGCACACCAGCGACATAGGAAATAAAGGAGGCGGTTTGGTCCATGGATGAAGCGAGTGCACCTGGCTCGGATGGGTTTACTGGGGTTTTTTCATGACATGCTAGGACATTATTGGTGAGGATGTGGTTACAACAGTGCAGGATTTCTTTGCAGGTCTCCCTTTACCTCGCGATTTTTCTTCATCCATCAACACTTTGGTCCCAAAGGTGCCTGATCCGAAATCTTTTAATGACTATCGCCCCATCAGTGTTTGCAACTTTGTCTAGGGGACATCCTGTAGGGAGCTATGGAAATAGGTGCTGCTCCTGGGATGAGGTTAATAGTGAAGTTTACTTCCCTTTCGGGTGGTAAACTAGGTAAGTCCGATGGAAACACTTCCTGAAATTCATTCACAATGGGGATATCTGCTAAGATGATTTCCTTGGGCTCGGTGATAATTACAGAAGCAAGGAAAGCTTCACATCCTTGCGAAATAAGTTTGCAAGCATGAAGAGAAGAAATAATGGCAGGATGTTTTCTATACTTGATACCGAGGAAGGAAAATCTTGGGAGACCTAGTTTGTGAAAGGATATTATCCTATTTCGGCAATTTATGTAGGCGTCATGGTCTACCAGCCAATCTACACCTAAATTGCATCATAGCCCTTCATATCAAGGCACACAAGGTTTGCAAGAAGATTGTGACCTTCTACCACTACCTCGATATTAGGGTAGTGATTTGTAAGTTCTATTCCAGGACCTAAGGGTGTGGTGATAGTAAGATCTGAAGGTAAAGGAATTGATAAAACTGACAAAGTTTTTACAAAAGTAGTGGATATAAAAGAATGAGAAGCACCAGTATTAAATAGCAAGAATGCAGGACAGGAACAAATTTGAATAGTACCTTCCATAAGCCCGCCGTCCTTAGGTGCTTCATCATCTTCCAAAATAGTATAGAGGCTAGCCTGCCTCCTACGTCCACTACCGGACGATTGTTCCTTCATGAGAGGGTAGTCTGGCATGCGATGCTTCCGGCTGCCACATTGTAAGCAAGCGCCAAGGCACTTCCAGCATTCTTCGGCTGAATGACTGAACTTCTCGTAAAAAGTGCAAGCCGTCATGACTTGCTTTTCCTCTTCCTTGACTTTCTTATTCTTCTAGGAACTACCACTGTTCCCGCTCCTAGACCTCTTCTTGCTATCATGGCTTTTGTGAGGTTCCGTGATGCTGAATTTCTCCTTCTTATTACGCTGATCAGACCGTCGGCTTGACTCTTCTCCCTTGTCTTTCAGTTTTTTCGACCTTTTCCCAGGTCCTCTCACAGAGATATGCCCACTGGACCATAGTTTGCAAAGCTTGTGTAAGGCCCGCAACTATCTACTGCATGTCATTCCAGTCTACACAATGAGCCATTGTAAAAATAAGATACCTGTGAGGTGGGGATCCCTTCGGGCCTACGTGGCCCTTGTGCAAAGAAACCCAATGATTCCTAATTATTAACCCTTTAGCTTATAATGTCATACAATTGCAAACTCAATTAACCCAAGGATATAAATGTAAACAAAGGGAGACATATGCAAACTAAAAAAATGTTAGATGTCTGGTGTCGATTCCCATCAATTCTCCTCGGGTGGGAAGAACTCGACCCTATCGAGTAAGGGGCGCGGCTGCTCACGTGGCTCCTGCAGATCCGTCACCATACCAGGTAGCACGGGTATGCTCTACTACTAGTAATCATCACCTGCTCATCCTGTGTATGTTCTATATGCTCATGCTGCTGTGGGAATGAGGCTAGTGGTGGACACTCAGAGGTGGGATCACTCTCAAAGGAAGGAGACTGTTCAATGACTCGCAAGGTATCACCGCTGGGTCCCAGTAGGTGAATAGTTCTGATACACTGAAGGAGGAGCTAATCCCACAATCCTCAGGCAAGTCCACAACATGCGCATTAGATCCAACTTACCTCATACTCGAAAAGGACGGGCACCATGAGCTAGCATGAGACCGACTCGACTTGACATATGCAGATCCTATGTAATAGACAAACATAGGTATAGATTCACAAACTGAACAAATAACAAAACACAGACTCACACATGACCCTAGACTCATAAATAATGTAGTGGTGGTCCTGGCCACCCTCATGTGTAACTAGTACACTGGCTACTGAGCATCGGGGATGTCTGGAGGATCCCCCCTGGACATCTTCCTCCTCTCGAAAGAACTCGTCAGCTAATTCCTGTTCTGCCTCATAGCTGACAGACACAAGCCTTGAGGCTTCGTCGACCCGCGTGTCCCCAATGACAAGTGGTGTGTGGGCGGGACATTGGCTTGAATAGTGGCCAAACCCTTGGCAGCGATAACACTACTGTCGTGACCCACTAGTCTCCCCGATAAGTGGCCCCTTGCCCTTATCCTCTAGACGAACAGGGGGTGTAGGCAACCATGGATGATCAGAGGGTGTGGGTTTAGGCAATAAGGGACGGGTAGAAGGTATGGGTGCCGTGGGTTAGGCAATGGGTGCAGATGGTTGGGGTTGGGGTGGAATATCCTTCGATGGAGGAGGGCGAGGCCGTGGGGTGGGTGGCTCCTGACCGGCAGGCTCTGGTGGTCGAGCGATGGGAGCCCTCTGATATGGGCTTGATGAGCTACGAGGCTCAACCCCACGATGAGGAAAAGGTCCCAATCGTTGGGTAGGCTCAAACTCTACCTCAAATTGCTCCAACTCGAGAGTAACCTGATATGTCTCTTCCAAACTTTTTGCATTGCGGCAAAAAAGCTCATACTAGTAGTGTGGCCACAATCCATGTCGGAAGCGAGAAATAGGTATGGAACTCTCCTCCGTGATGTCACATCGTAAAAAATACTCATTGAATTCGACGATGTACTCGAAGACGGACCAGTCTCCCTGGCTAAGACAATACCACCTATCAATGAGTCACTGACGATATGTGTCAGGAACGTACTTTTATAGGAGTTTGACCTCCATCTCACCCCATGTATCAACCTGGGGTTCGAAACGCTGAAACAACAGGCTCTCCATGTTCTTCCAATAAGTCTGTGCATGTCCTATCAGCTTCATGGTCACGAATCAGACTCTTCGACCGTCCGTCAAATGGAACCATTCGAAGTATCAGTCCATGCCAGCCTCCCAATCTAAATAGACCTTCGGGTCCAAAGACCCATCAAAAGTGGGAGGATCCGCCTGAATTGTCTTGAGAGTCTGCTCGTCCTCATCTAAATCATGATTCCGTCGTGGAACACGATGGTCACGACCATACCCCCCATGTTCATTATCGGATGCATAGTCATCCACCTCGGGGACTCAGTGCCTCCTATTGTCTACCCCTTGAGCCCTTGGAGCAGCAGGTTGCTGAACCGGCTCCTGTTGACCATTTGTAGGCATGGGGGGGGCCTTGATCGGGGCTCTCTCTAGGATGGTGACTCTCCCTACTAGACCATGAAAGGACTGGTCTGACTCTTCAGCCCGATCCTCTAAGACTTTCATTCTCTCTTCTAGGTGTGTACCTAGGCCATCTACACGCGTACTCAACCCATCCAACTTATCTACCCGCGTACTTAGCTCATCCACTCGCGTACTCAGCCCATCAATTTTTCCCATGAGAGTGTGAAACATATCGATCACAGATGGCTCATCGGGACGATGGACTCAGGGATCTGCCATAGGTGGTGGTGGAGGTGAGTATTGGGTACCTCTACGAGTGGGCATGCAAATGACAAGGGGTTGGAATGCACTGACCAAGGTGAAGTGATGAACCTAGACATAACCAATATTCGGTACTTGGTGGAGGTAGTGATCTGAAGACTGAACTCACGCAGGGAGGCTACCTTCCAAATAGTCATAACCTATCTGTCTAGTAACGCCTTTTGATATACTGGGTACTGGGATGAAATGCAAACCAAGGACATGACAACCTAGACTCAAGACTTTTTTTTTCTTTTAAATAATGACTACCCTAGACTCAACTTAGCTCTGATACTAATTTGATGTGGGACGATGACATGGACTCGGTACCAATTGGATGCCAGACTTGAGACTCTAGGCAAGCTCGCTACTCGTCCCACGTGAGGGAAGCGTGCGGATGTGAGCGGTTGAGAAACCGACAGTGAGCCAAGGGTATTTGGCTCTTCCGTGTGCTCGGATCGAGTCATGGGACAGGTTACACACTCACTCTCGCAGTGGTGATAAAATAATATGTTACGAGCTAGATATTCTTACACTCAAGTAGCAGCATAATAACACATACGAAACAAGCAATGCGACAAATAAGGAGGCAGAAACATACCTCCACGCTCCGGGTGTGGGGAAGACGACTCCGACCAAGACTCATACTCTCAGTATAAATAATTAACAATAATTACAGAAATAATTTTATTGCCCACTCCATACAGGGAGGTAAAGGGCTACAATGGGACCTAGGACTAGCGAACTTAGGTTGATGGGCAACAAGCCAGAAGGGCTTTCGGGCCGGTGACGGGTAGCTGGTCCAGTTCGGTTCTATTGGGCCCACGGGATAGCAAGTGGGTCCGACTGGTGGGACGGTGACATCCAGGCGTCTCATTACTGCGGCAGCTGGCTGGGATGCTACTGGGGGTTGCTATTCGATCCTCGGGAGTGGCAGTCGTTGGATCTACACCGGGGTACCTCTTGAGAATTTGATTTGGGATCCTCCTTCTGCTGGCCTGTCTCAGGATAGACCTACGCAACTCGGTGAAAATGTCTATTGTTCTGATGTCAGATTGATGCGAGACTGGCACCGCTACGAAGATCCTTCCTTAAGATGTTATGTGAAAAGAACACCGCTATTATAATCACATTATATTTTTAATCCGTTTTCAATACGGGACTATTCTCAAACTTAGGTACAAGTGAGTTTCTCACTTTCCTAATAATAAGCATTATGACCTTGGTTTATTTGTGAAGGACTTCAAGTATGAGAGCAAGATGTAGTTGCTAGACTGGCATTGATATATCATATATGGGCTAATTATTGATTAACTTGTTAGGGGTGCCAGCATATATGCTCGTCAGCCCAACATGTGTTTATGTCTTTGTTTGCTAAATATTTGACCAATAACACAATTATGACTGCCTAAACACAAATGAAAATTACAAAGGCAGTATGAATACATAATTATAAATGGAGTGAGTGAATGGGTGGGAAGCTAATTAACCTGTTACTTTTTTGCACAAATATCCTTTACCACAAGCACACACTCATTAAACAGTAGCAACAAGAGTATGCATTGATACATCATTTCCAAAGAAAATTGAGACGCAAAGTGTGCACCTTCAACTACTATGCAAACAAACGATAGTTTGGGCACATTCTGCAATCCCAAGAGTTCTCAGGCATCTAAAGGTCAATGAAAATAAGAGATATAAAGATGGCAAATGATGACAGCAAATTAAGGTCCAAAAGTTCACAGCTTACCAATTACATGTCGCAGTACAACGCCCGTAGGCTTGATGTTCAAAATACCCAATTCCACATAAACGAAGATATTTCTCCCTCTGATTATGGCATTTATAGGTCTTTTCCCACAGTTATGTGTTATTACATGCATCATAGCCCTATCACATTAAGAGAAGGTAGCCTATCACAAGGGCATAAGGCACTCTTTGTCTAATGAAGATGCCCTCAGGCAACTGAAAGCTATGCTGCCTTTGCATACACATAGCAAAACCTGATTTATAGTCGGCGATGGTTTCGGCAAGTTTTCGACTTTTCGATCGATTATTTTCCAGCTTGCATCCCCTCTGATGGATGGATGCCAAAACTTTTCTTCATTACTTGGCAAATAGAAAAGCCAGTTCTTAAGGGCCGGTTTGTTTCGGGGTTAGAATAGCAGAATCGATGTGAGAGAGCGGTGTGAGCCCCACCTCTCTCTCACATACAAAGCCGCTCACCGGGGTCGGCTTCTTCATCAATTCTCCCAACTCTCAATCTCACCTTCATCTCCTTCTCCTCCCTCCTATTGCTTCACAATACTTAAAAATGAAAAAAAATGTCAAATTCCAAACCTTTGAATCCTCCACCTCTATCTCTTTTGAGGAGACCTCCTATTTTGTTCATGAGTGTGCCCCGTCCCAAAGGCCGCTTGTCCAAGGTCTATTATTGGACTTCCTTTATCCTTCCTCTGAGGGTTCTTCATTTGTATCTTCTTCCTCTGTAGCTTTTTCTCCCTCATCTCCTTTAGGGTCTAGTGATCCGAGTAGTTCGTCTAGCTTAGGTAGTCAGAGTTTAGAAGTAGCTAATAGAAAAGCCAAGGGTAAGCAGGTCCCCCACAAATTCTTGATAGATCTAGCTAGGAAATGTCAGGCATGTCTAGAAATCCCTCGATTGTTAGAAGACCCGATCCTCCTATCAGACTTGGAATGTAAGGAAGTATGCTCTTTAGATGAAGGGTTCAGAGTTTATGAAATTATGAATGATGAAGACCCTATTAAAGAAGGGCATGAGAAATATAACGAATATGAGGATGAGGTTGATGCCTTCGCTAGTGGAATGAAGAGATTTGATGAGGCATCAGCCTCATTAGAAGAATCAACCAAAGAGATCAACTTGGGAATCGAGGAAAATCCTAGGATAGTCCTCATAAGTAAAAAATTGACACCATTTGATGAAGAGGCACTTATTAAGGTTCTCCAAGAAAATAAGGGCGCGTTCGTATGGAGTTATGAGGATATGCCAGGCCTAGATCCTGCGCTAGTTGAACACCACTTAGCATTGAAGCTAGGGTCTGTCCGGATAAAACAAAGGTAAGATGTTTTTACACTTAGATGGCTCTAAAGATGAAAGAAGATGTCGACAAGCTCCATAAAGTCAGATTTATCAGAGTTGTCCTCTATCCTAATTAGGTGACTAGCATTGTCCCGATTATGAAGAAAGATGGGAGGGTAAGAATTTGTATAGATTTTTGATACCTTAACCACGTGTGTCCAATAGATGACTTTTCTTTACCTCACATAGATGTGCTAATTGATAATACTACTAGCTATGAGACTCTTTTATTTATGGATGGCTTCTTGGGTTATAATTAAATTTGTTTGGCTGAAGAGGATCAAGGCCGAGGTCTATCGGTTGCCTTGATTTCTTCTGTATGGCTTTACCTCTTTACTTTCATGTTGTTACTCCGCTCCTATTGTTCTTACCATTGTTGCTCTTGTTGTTGATACTGTTGTTATCACTTTGGTTTCTTGGTGGGGATCTGCGGGACCCCTACTGAGCCAGCGACACAAGACTCACCTTTGACTTTTTAGGTGTGGCTGCTCTTCTTCCTCGTGGTCTAGTGGTATGGTTCGTGGTTATTAGTAGCCAGCTTTTCCAGTGTCGGACTTCCCCAGACTTGAGGGTATGCTCCCTTTTCTGTTGGATTGTACTTGTCTTTAGTTGGACTGGACTCTGTTAGCTGTTGTAACTATTAGTTTTAATTTGTTATAAAAAATGTAATTTTATTTATACTATTTTAGCAATCATGATCAAATATAGTAATTATTTACTATCTTATCTGGAAGTTCAATGTACTCTAATGCACCTCCACACACTCCTTTTATCCCTTCGGAGCCTTACAGCTCTTGGGAGCCCTCTCAGGATCCAAGTGATTTCGGGTTTACCCGATCCCAGATGCTGGGTCGGTACACACGGGATTGGTTGTTAGGAACAAGGCCCGGCTTGTAGTCAAAGGGTATAGCTAGGAAATGGGTATCGATTTTGATGAGTCATTTGCCCCGGTTGCTAGATTAGAAGCAATCCAGATTCTTTTGTCCTATGCTTGCTCATCGAACTTCAAATTATTTCAAATAGATGTTAAATCTACTTTTCTAAATGGGTACATAAAGGAGGATGTCTTTGTAGAACAACCTCTAGGTTTTGAAGACCCAAAACATCATAAGTATATGTACAAGCTGTAGAATGCCTTGTATGGGTTGAAGCAAGCTCCAAGAGCATGGTATGAAAGACTCATCTCATTCCTGATGAAAAATGGGTTCAAATGAGGTAAGATTGACCAAACACTCTTTAAGAGAAAATCAGGTAAAGATTGTTGGTCCCGAGGGTAGGTGAGTGGACAAGAAGGGGGGGTTGAATTGTCCCCTACACACTATAGCAAATTAAAATTAAACTAATGGAATTAACAAGTTTGGTGAGATTGAAGGAATTGACCTAAACAGTGTAAGCTAAGTTCACTCAATCTCTCCCAACTCACTCGAGCATGTGTGGTGTTTCACCCGTCTATAAAAAAAGTACTCCCGGCACAATGCGACGTCAGTATTCATCATACCCCATGATTTTCAGTACGTTTTCGGGTCTCTGTCGAGGGGGCTAGTGTCGAGTCCTTGGATATTATCTGTGCCCGCTCTTACATTTTCAAGTTACAAATCAAGCTACTTCCACGAGATAACAATAATTTCGGCCACTAATTTCAATTTCCAAGAAACAAGTTCATCACCAGCTGACCAAGGAATAGAACAAACCAAAGTCGACATAAGATTTCAAAGAAGAATTAAAGGAGCATTATGCTATGGTGATATTTCGACAGCATAATGGTACATTCATTAAATTTCATAGCTTAACTTGAATTTGTTAAACATAGGTGGATACTCCAGATAATCCTAAGACCATCTAGGCACTCAAGAAAATCAACCCCAAGGGTCAAACCTCAGGTTAGACACAACCAAGAACTACGCAGTCATTTCCTGGACCGTTTAAGAACTCAAGTGGTCAAGTCTGAAATGTTAGGCAGATCAAACCGGTCGAGTCAAGACCATTTATGACGAGTCAAAGCCAGAAAAAGAAAGCTTGACTTAGAGAGGTATGTGATCGTGGGCTGACCATTGATAATAGAAGCGGTCATGGGTAGACCGTCAAGTAACCCTTAGCGGTCGCCATGAAGACCGTTTGGAACTAGAACTCAGAAAACATCGTTCGTGTAAGTGCTTTCTAGACAAATTAGATTTTAAGGGTACAACCAGCTCGACGTCTTAGTGGGGATCCCAGGCTCACAGAGACTTACGGAGGCCTTGAAACAAGATCACCTAGTCCAGTAGAAGGAATATCTGACGCAGAGGATCCGAAGTCCAAGATGGTGTGTTTAAGTGCAAAGTGTAACTAATGACATCATACTGGGATATGCGCCATGTGCTTAAGAAAATGACTAATAGATAAGAGAGGATCGTGGCAAAACCGCGATCAAGTCAAACTAGACAAGTCCATGAACCATATAAAATCTATAATAATACAAGAGTATATAATTTTGGGCATCAAATTAACATATTTTAAAATAAGTCCCAAGTGCATAAAGAACATGAAATCTACTAAGATGATTAATCAATGTGACCAAGTATAGGAAAATAGTGCTTAAATAGCATGAAAAGTCTAATTTATATGCGAAGTTGAGATTAACGATAGAACGTGCATAATTACGAAATTATATGTACATAAAATGGTGTACATGTGATGAATTATCATAGAAAATAGACACTTATCAATAGTCAACTAGACTTACACACAACGAACCTTGAGTCACGCGACTCGGGTCAAGATCGCCGCACATCACGACAACATACCGTTAATTAGCCTAGTCTCTAAGCCAAAAACTACGATAAAACACAAATCCTCGACTTTTAAGCTGCGCGTAGGACTCTCGATTCCGCATAACACGAACCATAGAACATGAGGGAATAACAAAGCCCTCAGACCAGATAGGCACATAAATCAAGGTAAAATGATACCCCTAAGCGTCTAAAACTAGAGTCTCAATCCATACCGGATAACCGAGACACTCGCGAGATCACGTGTCAACCACTGTGTCACAATCGGGTTGACCAGAAACCACAATGACCCTCAAATAAACACAAAACCACTACTCGGTGCAATGGCACATTCGAACACCCTATAATACGGTCATAGCCCTCATAGGACGTCCACGACATTCACATACAATAGGCTAACCAAGGGGTCGAAGCTAAGCCAACAAACACAGAAGAAACACCAAACACAGCTCGGGATAAAACCACACTTCTGGGATCCCTTGACACACATATGTATGACTCTCACGGAACACCCAAGGCATCCGTTGAGTCAAACGCCAACAAGTCACTGAGTACTGGGTTCACCGGAGCCTGAGACAACTCGAATAATACTCCAAAGATAGAACACATGAACGCGCTCACTGTCTGTATCGCGATGGTAAATGCACCCCTACAGTGGGTCGCGATGACACCAAAACATGTCCAACGCTTACAGCGCGTCAACGCCTTGACGCGGCACACGCTTGGGTCACGTTAATAAATGCGGCCATAGCCTCAAGCGCGATAATACCATAATGCGGTCGTAGTCTAGGGCGCATTAACAGAAGATCACGGCCTTCTTGAGATCCGCATTAATAGATGTGGTGGATGGACCGATCGCATTCCATGTCACCCTAATGTTCATCTTCTTAGATGAACGTGACTACCCGATATAGTGCGTTAATAAACGTGCCCCCTGGGAGCACCACATTAACACACCAAAAAAAGTCAAGCATGTAACAAGTGAATTGCCTAATTCAATCTTACATGTTAATTGGTACAATGTTACACCTGATCATCCAATTTCCTCGGGCACAAGTACTTTTGGGCTTTACTCATCTAGGACCAGATCAGGGGCCCCATGTTTGCTAGGCATTGAGTGTCAGGTGGACTAAGAGTCCCATGCAATTTCTAGAACAATTTGTTTATAAATATGGCTAATTTGAGTTTTAAGAAAAGCTTATGAAGTGTAGTATAACACACAACTAGATATTTAGTTATGGAAGACTCTAGAGGTGACCCCTACAAGCTCAAGAGGTGACTCCCATCATATAACACTTTGCACCATTCTGGTCTCAAGAGGTGGCTCCCATAACGTAGCACTTTATCCCGTATGGCACTTAACTCTTACACTCCCAAATGATAGTTTGTGGCTAAAGTATAGATTTTTATTTTCATTTCTAAGGACAAGTAGTATGAAGAGTAAATGAATTTTACAAGAGAAGTTGAAGGATGATTGAAGGCATCATGTTTAACGATATTAAGATAATGAGGAAAAGAGTTGTCAATCAAGGAACGATCAACTTTTTCATAAATTCGTATAAGATATTTTTAGATCGAGTTCTCCTTAGTCGGTGTTTAACGAGACACCAAGAATTTACGGTCAGGTAAGAGGTGAGATAATGAGAGGCTTCTCTCGTATTCACGAGGTCCTAATTAAGTAACTACTTATGCACTTAAAGTGTTTTTCTGTGGACCTCTTATCCTTAAACACTAACATCTCTTGATAATCTTACTAGCTACACGACTTTGTTGGTGTTTTTAGATCGAGTTTTTCTCAGTCGTGTTTAGCGAGAACTGCAAGAATTCACATCTAGGTAAGAGGTGGGACAGTGGGAGGCTCCCCTCGTATTGATCACGAGGTCCTAATTAAATAACCACTTATCCACTTAAAGTATTTTTTCGTGGACCTCTTTCCTTAGACACCAGTCCTTCTTGATAATTTTGCTAGCTATACGACTTTGTCAGAAACCCGAAACACTTAATTTATTTTAAGAAGAATCCAGGGAATGAAAGAGTTCATGGTATATGCCAAAGCCTAGGGAACAATTATAATGAAAATACAAAATGTGAGAAACTGGTAGAATTGGCGATTTTTAAATTCTTTTTATATTGTGAGATATCATTTTTTAAAGTGGTTAATGAATAGTGATAATCGTTCATGTGTTACTGTGCGTGAAATTCGATTTACCGACAGCAGGATCCTTGCGTGGGATTGATCATTTCAGAGTTTCCCCTTGGCATTAGATTTAGGTTAATTTGAATTAAGGGTTGAGATTTAAAACCCCTGATAACAACCTATGACCCTTTAAAAAATTAATTGGACTCAACTGTCACTCAATTTTACTATTCACATAGTTGAGATTAATTGGCCTCCACGTCACATTATCGGTGACGTGACCGATACACCAACCTAATTAGACGTGAGAACTATTCAAAAAAATTAAAAAAAATAATACGTGTAACTTGTGCAACACTCTGAGATGTAATTAGCCGGAATATTACACAAAATATTACTCTTTATTATTTAATTGACTAGTGCGAAAGAACGATCAATTCAAAAGTGAGAGTTGAAAGGTGGAGTCCAGCAACACTGAACTTTCAAAAGGGTTTGAATCTTCCCCTATGGAGATCAATGCTCATTCTCAGCATAGAAGATAATTTTTTCATGAGTAGGAGTAATACTGCTGTGCCCACACTGTGTATGTCTCCCATTAAAATGTATTCAATACTTGTTAAGACCCTTTTTTCCCCTGCCTAACTCCTGAACTAACTCAAAATATCAGGCGACTCTAAGCCCCTTCTGGCAGCGACTTAACTTTATTCTTGATTAAAAGAGGAGCGAGTTGATTTAGCTCATTTTTGTTTCATTTTAATTTAATAGTAAGTGAGTTAGTAATCTCACCTGTTAAGGTGAGATAGGTTAATCCAGATTAATTCAGATTAAATCGGATTAACTCAAATTTACTAAATTCACTATTATCAAAGTAAAATGAGATAAGTTTAGATTTAAGTGGATTTATCCCTGAGATAAGTTCGAAACAAAGTGGGGCTAAGAGTGACGTACCCTCTCTATGAGTCCGGTCCAAAGACCGTCATCTCAAATGAAAATATTGTGAGTTATGGAGTCCATATATACACGAAAAGTCAAACAACCATGTTCAATAATCACAATCATACCATTTTCATTAATATAAACACACATAATTTATGTTATACATAGTACTATATATCTCTTAATTAATACATACGATACGTAGTGTGCTAAATCGATTTGGTAAATTTTGAATAATATTTTTTTTCGATGTTTGTTAACTTGGTGAGTTTTGTTCAATGTTTGAAGATTCGAGGAATCTTTAGTAAAACAAATGGATTAAAAAAAACTTCTAATCTCAAAAAACTAGTTGGAAAAACTTTTCTCGGTATGCTGCTGGCAAGCATTCCTCTTCTTCCCAGGGCGTCCACAGAAACTTCAACCAATGGGGTGGGGAAGGAAGTCCTTCAGTCAAGAGAACAGGTTGTCATGTCGACGACTCCCGTGTAGACACTTCCCCCTCCGGCACGCCGTCTCTGACTTTGTGTGTCCCGACTGGAGCCTGAGGTCACGTCCGGATGTAACATCACGAAAATGAAGATAATTTTATCATAAAAACTTTTATTATAAATATATTCACCGTGAACATAAGCTTCATTAATTCACGGTCATGGCTACATAAGTATCAATGAATTCGTGATAAATTCTATTTAGAGAAAATTTTATTATAAATCGATTCAAAAAGATCATTGGCCGCGTTTGAGAACGCAGTTGGCAGCGATTTGCGAGTCACAATCTATTGATAAATTTTAATTTTTTTTCAATTATCTCAAATGTGTCCGAGTGATTAAACGCGGATAAAAAATCTCGATTTTTAAACACAGACATAAAATGAGGCCTCATCTTAGAATCCTCGTAAGTAGGTGATGGGAACATTTTACTGATTTTTAATCATTGTAATTTTTGAAAGAGACGTACATTTGTCATGTTAGAGGATTTTTGATGAGAAGACATGAACTGGGTGCGATGACAAATGCGGTCTTAATCTAAGAGTACGAAATGTAACAGAATTTTAAAATATTATGTAATTTTAATTTATATCGGATAAGTTTATTGGACATCGGCTATACACCTAGATTTGAATTTTATGCCCATTCCCTGTACATTATGTGTCTCACTTTACAGGCCGTGTCCATTAACAACCCTTTAAATTAATAATCTGACGAATAAACGGATTATTGCCCTGTCTTCATCTCTGGGGCGAGCTCGCAGATGCCGTGAAGCTCACGGATTGTTGCCCCGTCTCGGATGCCATCAGAGCAGAGTCGGCTGCAATAGAGACGAAGAGTACTTTTGGCCCCGTCGGCGAACGGCGCGGTCGAGGCGAGGTCGGGCAGCACCGGCGGCGGGGCCAGCGCGCGCCGCTCCATCGCCGACTCGGTCTCGTAGGGCGCCGCGAGCATGCCCAGCGCCGGGGCGGCCAGCATCGCCAGGATTGCGGCAGCGAGCCAGCGGCGACCACGGGTCATCAGGGGACGGGCGGCCATTGTCAGAACCGGTAGTAGAGGAACGGGCTGTAGCCGCCGCCGGCTACCGCCAGGATGCTGAGGACCAGGAGGCCGCACACCGCCGCCCCTTCGACCAGCCCGCCCACGCGCCCCGTCCCCAGCAGGGCCCGCCGCCGCAGCGGCTGAAAGCCGAACACCGACAGCAGGAAGCCCAGGGCCATCAGCCAGGCAAGGCCCGGCATCCACGCCCGCATCAGGTCCGGCCCGAGCGCCGCGCCGGGGCCGTTGAGCCCGACCAGCCCGCGCCACACCTCGACGGCGGCCGCCAGCGTCGGGGCGCGGAACAGCACCCAGCCCAGCATCACCGTCAGCAGGGCGTAGGCCCAGCCGACCGCGCCCGGCAGCCGGCCCAGCGCCCGCCTGAGCCCAGCCCGCTCCAGCACCAGGAACAGGCCGTGCCACAGGCCCCACAGCACGAAGGTCCAGCTCGCCCCGTGCCACAAGCCGCACAGCAAGAACACCGCCACGAGGTTGCGCCCGGTGTTCAGCGCCCCTCGTCGGTTGCCGCCGAGCGGGATGTACAGGTAGTCGCGGAACCAGGCCGACAGGGTCATGTGCCAGCGCCGCCAGAACTCGGTGATCGAGCGCGAGCGGTAGGGCAGGTCGAAGTTGCGCGGCAGGGAGAAGCCAAACACCACACCCATGCCGATCGCCATCAGCGAATAGCCGGCGAAGTCGAAATAGATCTGCAGGGTGTAGGCCCCCGTCCCCAGCCAGGCGGCCAGCAGGCCCGGCTGCGCGGCATGGTCGAACACCGCGTCCGCCACCGGCGCCAGGGGGTCGGCGACCAGCACCTTCATCGCCAGCCCGATCACCACCAGCCTCAGCCCCGCCGAGGCCCGGCCCCAGCTGTGGCGGCGGAGCGCCAGCCGCCGCGCGATGGTGCGGTAGCGCACTATCGGCCCGGCGATCAGCTGCGGGAAGAAGGCGATGTATTTGATGATGGCATGCAATTGGGGGGTAGATTACTTAGGGGTTGATTTTTAAATAAAAAATGTGGGTTTGGTGTGCGTGTGATTGATTAAAATGTGTTGTTGAAAACTATGCAATGCTATGGCATGATATAGGGGAGAATAGTAGAAGATTAAGAAGAAAGGAGAATAAATAAGAACAAAAAGAGAAGCCCTAGGCTAACTCCCTAACTGAAGGAAGGACAAAGCAAAGGGTCTCCAGAACAGCATGGCTTCGCCCCTTCATCTGTAGTTGCATCCCCTTGAGCCCTAGGCCGAGGGGTCCAATTTATAGGGTGAAAACCCTGGTTCATAGTGGAGAGAAAATGCTAGGTTTGGCAGCTCTGATTGAGTTAATCCTTCCCTAAATTGAGGTAGACGAGTCTTAAAAGGATTGAGGAGTTTTCACGATAAAAAAGATCACCTTAGACCTTCCTAAAATCGAGCATGCTTGCCATTTTCTATCAAGGGGCCGAAAACGAAAAGGTCTTTCCGCCTGAAAGTGCGGTCGACACAGTGACCACGATCAAGAAGAACGTGTCCACGCGATATACTGTGACTAAGGGTAATTAGGTAAAAAAATATAACATGATTTTGAATTTTCATGAATGTAGTCTACGTATCGATTGTGATCTATAAAAACACATGCGTACGATAGACCACGTTCAAGTTGGGTTGATCAGATAATGACTTTGACTTTCAGGGCACGAAAAATTAGAATTTAGGACGTAAAATAGATTAAATGGTCTCATAATGGGCCAGAGGTTCTGTGGCGACCCGGGATCCGAGTAGCGGAAAGGAACTGACGCGACTCGAACCTCGACCCGCCGCCCACGAGCCTGAAGACTCGGAAGGGCTAAAAGGATAGGTGTGGTGTACACAGAAATAGGAAATAAAGTAGGACGACAGATATAGTAACAGAAATAAACAACTAACTACAATAGAGTCCAGTCCAACAGAAAGTACAGTCTAAAGCAGTAAAATGTACCACACACCAAGTGAACACTCGGCCCGACAAGCTGGCAACTAAGAACATCCACGCAACTCCCTTGAACTTCGAGGAAGAACCGCGGCTCCTGAAAACCAGGGGTGAGTCTCCTATCACTGGCTTAGTAGAGATCCCGCGGAACCGCAGCAAAGAAGGTTTGACCGGTGAAGTCCTGCTGCAGCTTCTCGAGCTTCGCATCGACAACGCCGTTTACCGCGCTGGTTTTGCCGTCTCACGCCGCGCTGCTCGTCAGCTGGTTGGTCACGGCCACTTCCTGCTAAACGGTCGCCGCGTTGACATCCCGTCAATTCGCCTTAAGCCTGGTGACGTCCTGACCGTTCGTCCTGCAAGCGCAAAATCTGGCTATTTTACCAACTTCGACGACGTCCTCAAGAACGTCAGCAGCCAAACCTACAGCTGGCTCAAGGCTGATCCGAAAAAATTGACCGTCACCATCACTGGTTTACCGCTCCGTGATGAAGCCGAACCGGACATTAACGAACAACTGATCGTCGAGTACTACTCACGCTAATCTAGAAGGAGATACCATGTCATCAAGGTGCAGTAGACTCACGGGAATACGAAACCTGAGAACTCTGGATGGCATGTGACTAATAATATAAGCGGCTGTGAGAAGGGCATCAGCCCAAAACTTTTTTGGAAGATTATGTTGAAACAGAAATGCTCGGGCTATCTCCATCATGTGCCTATTTTTCCATTCAGCCACTCCATTTTGCTGTGAAGTGTAGGGACGAGCATTCATGAATCATCCCCTCATCTTCTATGAATAATTTCAAATTCTTTTTAAAATATTATTTTGCCTTGTCTGATCTGAATACTTCGATTTTTTCTCAAATTGCATCTGCACCATCCTTTTTTTTTTGAAAGTGGATAGTACCACTAGTTATATAAAAGAGAAAAGTATAAACATGTATGGCGAGAGTGCTCCCACACACGTCTACACCATCTTGGAGAGAAGCTAAATAGCCCGAGGCACTTCCTCTCTGGACTTCAAGGGATAAACCCAAGTGCAAAGGGAGAAATCATCAATAAAGGTGATGAAGTATCGAAAGCCATCACTAAACATGCAGGGGATGGGCCCCAAACATCAGAATGGATTAACTCAAAGGGGGCATTGCTCTTTTTTATTGAATCAGAATAATTGGTTCTACAATGCTTTGCCAACTGGCAGACAAAACAATGAAAAGACTCAACCGAGACAGACTGAAACAAGGATGGAAACAAAACTCTCAAAGACCCAACAGAGAGATGCCTTAAACGACAATGCCACGTGGGATCCCGAGGATGACTGGCTCAGGGCAGCATGCCGCAATTCGGTTCAGCGAGGGGTGATCGGGTTGTGAATTGCGTGTATTCGGGTCCCAGAGGCGGGTTCACCCGCCCGTTCGCCCCCCTTCTCCCGCGAGCGGGGGGCACTCAGCCGGGAGAGATCGTTGATACTGCGGCGGTTGGGGGACCAACTCACGAGTCGTCCTCCACCGGGCACTTGCCGTGATGCCAGACCACGACCGGGCCCGTGGTGCAGCGCTTGCAGGCACCGTGGGAGATCGCCGTCTGCCGACGCTGCTCGTCGGTCACGACCAGCGGGGTCACTGCTTCCACCAGGGCGAGAGCTTCTTGCCGCCACGGCCGCTGTTGGCGATGTCCACCAGCACGGAGGCGACGCACTGGGAGAGCGTCTCCCCGGTGGCCTCACGCTTGCGGTGCGCCTTGTTCAGCACGCCCATGGCGCCGCCGCGCATCGCTGCCAGCTTCTTGACGAGATCCTCGTCGTTGAGGTCGCCGTTGTAGCGGGCGCACACCAGGCCCGAGCCTTCGATCAGCTCGCGACGGAACGCTGCCCCGTCGTCGGGGAAGCCATCTCGAAGGAGGCGCAGGCCACGGCCGAGGATGACGCCGCCGGCGGTCTGGTAGATCTTGGTGAGAGCACCCACGGCAGCGATAGACAGCGGCGTGTCATCGACAGCGACCCGGAGGCCCTGGGCCCGGACGATGCGCTCGATGTCGGTCTCGTCAGCCCGTTCCGCGACGACACCGATGCGGAACCGGTCGAACGCCTGAATGGCCCGGCGCTTGTCCCGCTTGAGGAACAGCTCGGCCTCGTCGGCTTCGGTGAGTCCCTCGTAGACCTCGCACTGGATCTGCTGGTCACCCCAGCCGATCATCTTGAGAGCGGCGACACGGTGCTGGCCGTCCACGATGTAGAAGTGGCCGTCGCGGTGGCTCAGCACCGGGAACCCGAGGGCCTCGAGGTCGAAGTCGGCGGCGAAGTCTGCGGCGTGGTTGGCCTTGAACTCGCGCTGCGCCTTCGGGGACACCTTCATGTCGGCGATCGGCACCCACTGCAAGTGCGATGCGCGACCCTTCCGGTTCTCGTCGCTACTCTTGGTCACGGGTCAGCTCCTTCTGGAGATTGCGGGAATACTTTTGATAGGTCTACAGAAAAGATTTTTATCCCGCCATATTACAATGAGAGCGTGGACGTAACTGCATGCCAGGCTTACGATGTGACTTTCGGTATGGGTGTTGCGCCACAATCGGCTCAAAGGGAAATGATACTACGCTCAGCGGCCGGCCGTTTGCGTGAACTTCGCAACAAGATTGAGCGTGCCATTATAAAGCAGCGTGTAGACGTGCTTACCGATGGTATTGTAAGGCTTCACAGCGGAGACAATATCGACTACAAGCGTAAGGCAGAATCTATGCCAGTTCTTGCAGGAGGCGCTAAATGGAGCGAAACAGATACAGCCAATCCGTTTGTAGATCTTGCAGCAGGTGCAAACTTCATCAGGCGTACAGGTAAATCGGGAACTACTGAATTTGACGTTATCATGGGTGGTACTGCTTTAGCCAACTTCATGGCAAACGAAAAAGTATTAGCCCTTGCAGATGTAAGGCGTTATGAAATTGTAGAAGTTAGGATGCCGCAATTCAACAACACTACAGGTTTAACGCTTCACGCTAAATTTGGTGCGGGTAACTTTATTTTCAATATTTTTGCTTACGACGAGGTTTATGATGACCCAGTAACAGGCGAAACTAAGGAATATCTTGATACCAACAACGTAATCATAATGCCTCGTGACTTCAAAGGGGTTACAGGTTTTGCCGGGCTTCCAATGGTTATGGGTGATGCGATAAGCGGCCAATATATTGCTCCTGTAGAGGGCGCATTCCAGGTTCACGATGTGATAGACCAAATCAAAACGGCTTGGGATATTATATTGCGCTCAGCACCGCTTGTGATTCCTATATCGGTTGACCGAATTTACACTATAAAAACTGCTTAACAATGGCAAAGTATGTTGTAAAAGTTATCGGACATCAACTGAAAGGCCGTCAAGTGGCTAAGTATGGCGATGTAGTGTCAGATTACCAATTAAATGGTAATGCTGATGAACTGGTAAGGCAGGGCTTTATAGAGCCTTTTGAAGAGCCTAAAAAAGAAGAAGCCAAAGCAGAGGAAAAGAAGCCTGTAACATTGGCTGATTTCACCAAAAAGCAACTATTAGAGTTTGCCGCTTCTGAAAATTTGGAAGCTGATGGAACGCTAAAGGTTGACGATTATAACTGTTAAAATGGATCCAACATAAGAACATGCCATTAAGAGAGGCCAAGCCAGAAAATACCATAATTCAATCTGACAGAAATATGGAACATAAGAACACTAGGAACAAAACCTGGACTTCTATATGTCGTGGTCGAGTAATATATTTCTCTAGTAAAATGGTATCCACGCCAAATGATGCAGCAGCCTCACGTTGTGCTCCCAAAAGTGATTCAACAAATTCATTCGGCCCTTGAACTATTCTCATTCCCTGCAAGAGTCAAACAATGCATGTCAATGAAAATAGAAGATTGGACTCAGATCTACTAATTTTAATGTTATGTTGTTCCCAATTTTTAAAAAATGCTAAATCCCATGAAGACAAACCAGAAGTTATTTCAGATATGCCAAACTACAAAAATTGAACCCCTTGAACCCCAAGATAAATCATATCGGCTTATGATTCTGACAAATCCATGAATAAACTACTGCCGAACAGGACAAGAACAAGGTAATGCATCAGAGCATTATCATTCCTTTACAATTGGAGTGGGTTCCTATTTAGAAACAGAGCTCTTGCTGATAAGTGCCCAAAGGTCTAATAAAACATTTAACTGCCACCTTGTTTCTTTCTTCGTGGAATAGCTTTTGCAGGATGGTGAACATGCTTATGGAGGAAGGCTGTCCTTCCATCTTTGTTTACACTACCACTACTTACAATTTATAAAGTTTTTTGGGGTTGGCACCACAAAATTATATTAAAATGAAAGTCATGGCAAGAGCACCATTTAGATGATAGTCCTGTTGTTTAGTTTAAATTAGAGATACATTTGATAGTCAATAAGTTACATAAAGATATACTTGTAATTTTTTTCTAGTTGGAGCACCTCTGCTATCTGATGGACAGCCCTCGCCAACTGTGACGGGCCCAACTGCCAACCACCTCGAGAAGACTGTCTCCTGAGCTGACGGTGATGACGATGATCGTGGTCCCACCGCCAACCGCCCACTCTGCTCTCTCCGAAGGTTCCAGGGGACAAAGGTCCGCGGAATAAAAGTCAGAAAATAAAATTATTTAAAATATTTATTTGAGTTAATTATATATTCTGTTGTGTTTCAAATAAATTATTTTTTTAAAATGACATGAGACCTATGTCTCTTTAATTTGTATCAAAAATATTTTTTCTTCCTGAGACTCCCGACTGTCATTGACGACCTTTAATCGTCCCTTGTTGAATACATGCATTTTTTTCTTTCTTCAGAAGTTTCTGAAAATCTAAATTTTGTGAAAATATGTTATGGGGTCAACAGTCTCATATTGGAAAAGAGACAAGTTAACTATGTGTAAAATAGTGGGACCCTTTCTACTCAGCATCTTAAGGTTTTGAGTTGGATATAGCTTGAAGACATTGTCCCAATAATTAATAGTAAATCCATGCTTACCTACTTCTGGATAAAATGTTTGGTCGGACAGCATTTCTAACAGATCAATAAGCACCTTTTATGCTATTATTGTTAAAATTGTTCCCAAAGTAATAGGGGAGTGTTGGAAGCTAATTTTTCCTGCAAAAACACCTCCCGTCAACACTCATCCGAGGTGAAACTTGTTGTCCGAGGTGAAACCCTACAGCAGGGACAACAAACCTCACAGTAGGGACAGCAGGCCATAGTCTCACCCTATAGCAGCAGCAGCTCATGACCCCTCCCGGAGTGAAATCCTGCAGACACCCAGATGAAACCAACATCTCTCACTCTCTCACACCCATTCACCCTCATACCCTCTCCTCAAGCTCTAGAACACCCATTCTCCCTATTTCCAACCCAAGAAACCTCCTTCTCTTCCATCCTCACAAGATCCAACTTGTTCGTCAACATTTTAGGATGAAATATCCACAACAGCTTGTGCGGCGTCACCTCTTCCTTCGGCTTCCCATTTGATGAGAAGAGTACTCCACCGCATTTCGTGTGTCCTAAGGTGCTTATCCACTCCCAAAGGAAGAGATCCATCATCTCCAAGGTTTCTATAGCAATTTTCTTGTCCAGATGTTGTCTAGAAGAAGCACTCGGTGACTCACTCAGGGGGAGTCTAGTCCTAGGCAAGGTGCGGCCCTAGTTCCTCCAAAACAGTAGGCTCCTGCACCTCCACGGGCTCCGCCGATGTGCCCATGGCCCATTCTCAACCCCTATTTGGTTGATGTTGATGAGGTGAATGAATTATTGCCAGATTTCAGTGCTGTTTTTGAAATACAAGATGGGTGGATTGACTTTGTTACAAGATACCCTAGATATTATCCTAATCTTATCCAAGAGTTCTAGTACTTCGGCTTCAGCTCCGTGCCGAGCGGCTTCATCCCCGACCAGGACAAACAGTACGTCATCGCGGTGGCGCAGTTACCGCCCGCGGCCTCGGTGGACCGCTCGGACGAAGTGACCCGCGAGATCGGCGAGATCGGCCTCAAGACCCCCGGTGTCTCCGGCGCCGTGCAGTTCACCGGCATGTCGGTGAACGGCCTGGTCGCGAGCTCCAGCTCCTCGCTGGTGTTCTTCGCGCTCGATGACTTCGAGAAGCGCAAGGACCGCAGTCTCAGCGCCAAGGCCATCGCCGGCACCCTGAACCAGCGCCTCTCCGTCATCAAGGACGCCTTCGTCGTGGAGGAACTTCAGCAGGTCTTCCTGCTGGTTCTTGTGCGCGATCACCGCGACTTTCTGCATCTGAATGACTGCCATATGTAAGGAAAATGGGAAAAGTGAACGCGTGTATCAAATAAAAGAACAGTCCAGTACGGACTCCAGAAGGGAGTCGACCACTTTGGCCGAACCCGCCTTGAACTGCTTGTCGACGTTCTTCACCTCGTCGTCCGTTTCGGATTCGATGTTTTTTGCAATCGCCGCCGTTTCATTCTTGGCGAATGCTTCCACTTCGGCCGCGGCCTCGCGGCGCAGGCTTCCTTCTTCTTCCTTTTCGGTTTTTGCCAGGGATGAGCGCGTATCCTCGAATTCGGCGTTGAATTTCTCAAGCGCGAGACGGACGCGGTCCTCCTGCTGGTCTTCGAGAGCTTTGATCTGTTCAAAGGGGGAGACGGCTGCAACCTGGTCTTTAGTGGCTGTTCGGGCGGTCATAAAGGATGAAATGGGGCAAATTCCCGCACCATATAGTGGGGAGGACACTAAAAGTCAAGGCTCTAAGAGGGTGCTTTTCTTTACATCCCTTCCTTTATATATGATCTCCGTCGCAGCAGACGGATACGATGGTCAATTTGATACGTGGCCGACGGGTTTGAAGTGTCCGTAGACCTGGATAAGACTGAACAGATACACCGCCATCGCGACGGAATTGACGATGGATCCCGCGACGGATGCCGCCAATACCACCTGCATCGGCGCGTTTTGCACGATTTCCTGGAAAATACCGTTCAGCAATTGGGCGGGGAACAGGATCAGTGCGCTCAGCCCGACCGCGGTCACCTTCAAGCTTCAAGCAACAGCAAGGCAACCAGCAAGGAGAATTGTGTGTGGGTGACTTGGTCGTCGGCTAAGGACGCTGAGGGTATGTCGCTTGTACTTCCCTCGCACGATCTTTTGCCATGACACACAAGTCTATGCCCACCACGCATGAGATATTATGACAAGGGTGTGACTATGCATGCGCGTGACGTCATGCTTCGCAGGACCCACGAGGCCATGTCCGACCGCTCGATCCGAGCCGCGATTGACCCTCGCCCGGGCACCAGTCTGATGCACTCGCCAGTCACCCAGCTACAAGCCCCTCATTTTACGGAGCAAACACGGCCCACGCCACGAGAGGAACACTCTGTAAAACACGCGGATATCTGCTTTGTCACGCATAGACTCGGGGACTGACCATTGTGTCGGAATTGTTCCGTGGCTTGCGCCTGTTGTACCTCGGCCACTATGGCCCACTTGTAAAGTCATATAGCTCTCAGAAATTGTACAGTCATTTGGACGTATGCACTCGCACCCACGTTTGGGCCCTCAGCCCTCTTTGGTTGTGTCACCCAGTGTGAACCCCTCAGCACCTCTGACCCCAGTCAACCCCGTCCTGTCTAGTGCGAACCTACAGCTGCGAAGTGCTCCCTGCTCTTCACCCAGGACCTCAGGCCTACACAGACTTCTCTTCAGCAGCGGAACGAGGGTGTTCGGATTCAATCCAATGTAAATAAACACCGACTGCTTACGGTCGATGGGGAAAGATGTCCTGTACACGACTCCCCATAGTCACCTGTGCACTTGTACCTACGGAACTGACCTTCCCTCTACGTGTCCCTCACCGCTCGAGTCCACGTGCTACACCCTAGAAGCACTTTTCCCGGTCAACTTTCAGTTCCATGGGTGATTGTCGAGAAATCGACTGGCACGCCCGCATCCCAGCCATGTTTCCCTTAAAACCTAGAAACCTCCCCTGCCATTCGATCTCCCCTCAGCTTTCCGTAAAAGGCAAGTGCACGGTGCCGCTTTGAGGAAGATATGGCCATGAGAGGGGGTGCCTGAAGCACACTATATTCCGGCATCTCTCCCGCAGTTATATCCGACCCCTCGCTCCGGTCACCGCACACACCGCCGCCGGCGAGGAAACACCCACCCCGCTCGGCGGGCGAACAGAAGGATGGCATGCCTGTTGGGAGGTCTCCCACCTTCCTTCTTTCTGCTGAAGAGAAAGCCTGTGCCAGCCCTGAAGTCTTGGTGCCCTTTTCCTGTCCTTACAGGAGAGGTAGAGGAAGAGCACCCGCTCGCACTTCCCAGCACCTTCCAGTTCGCCCTCCAGTTGTCGGATCGTGCTCGTCCAACGCGTCAACAACTATGGCGGCTGTCGCCTACGGTCCCATCGTTATCGCCACCCATGCGCGGGTGGGCTACTTGGCGGTGCCGATTGCTTTCGGCAGTTTCGCCCCGGTCGTCGGATCGCCCTACTTCTTGGGTGTGGTCCCCGTGGCGGCTCCACCGCCACCCTCAGCTCCCTTCTCTGCTGGCGCTGTCAACGCGCCATGCTTGCCGCCAGTCTCAGCGGCCAGACCGAGTGTCAGACTCGGGTCTCCCATTGCTGGCCCCCATAGGGGCTCTGGACCCGCTCCTGCCCGGGCAAACGCCAGCCCCCGGGCCCAGTTCCGACCGGCTCCCGACGCGAGCTCCGCTCCCCGAGTCTCGGTCCCTACCACTGCAGTTCGCTCGGGCTTCCAGCCCTGGGCCTCGGTTGAGTCGGCATCTGGTGTGGGTCTCCACTCTAAGGTGTCCGGCTCCTTAGCACCTCACTCGGGCCGTCAGCCCCGAGCCTCAGCCGAGCCAGCTCCTCGCACGGGTCTCCTGACCCGGGGGCAGGGATCCCCAGCATCTCGTTCTGCCCTTTCAACCTGAATCTCTGAAGTGCAATCGCCACACCCGGGTCATCAACCCCTGGTTCGTGGCTGCTCAACATGCAGACTGGGCATGCAACCCCGGGGTCTCCCGTGGACGACGCCTGGCGTGAGTGATCTGCGTTAGGTTTCGCATCCCTCGGCTCCGTCATGGGGGCATGTTGCCTACAACTCGATGACGCCGATTCCCAGTATGGGTCTGCCTCTATGGGACGTGGCGGCCCCGGTGTGGACCGAAGGCCCTTTATCCCACCTTCCAATCCCGCCAGTCCCCGGTACAGGCTCAATGCCTTGAGTCACCGGCATCTCGGCACCCCTGCAGTGTCAACTCTGAGTACAAGCACGTCATTACGGGCATCCGCAACACTGTTATCGACTCGGGCGGGGGCTTACACTCGAGCCACCCAGCCGCCAGCCTCCATTACAGATTTCGGGTCTTGGGGGGTGATTCCAATGTTGCCGGTCGATGGGCTTGTGCCACCAGTAGTTACGGGTTGAATTTTCTTCGTCTACCACCTTGGAGCGGAATCGTCTTCGGCTCCCCAGAAGAAGCATCGTCGCAGCCGTAAAGGCAAGTGACCTGTCGCTGCCGCCAGTAACTCTGGCAAGACCATCCTTGTCGAAAATCTACGGATTCGCATGGATGGGGGCGAACCCATTATACCCCCAGAGCGGATCGTCTCTATGATCCCTACTACCAATCGCTTTAGCCTTCTGCGTCTAACGTGAGAAGACAAAGTGAAACTCAGAAGGGTAGACCCTCCCGTAGCGGCCCAGAGACACCAGCGTCGGTTCAGTGTCCGAGCTCCCAAACCCATCGAAGAGACAGTCACAAGGGAGACCAACAGTCTCACTTGAGAAGAATCTGGGCTAAACCGGAGGAAGCTCAAGCCGTCCGAAAAGCACGTCTTAGCAACCCCTTTCGGGCACTAGGACACCGCGCCAAGCAAGACGCGACTGATTCTGCAGCCACATCGTCGGATGGCGCCCAGCCATTCGGTGCCTCTCATTCAGATAGGCGAAGGCATAGATGGGCTCATTCTAGGCCCCACTAACATCCAGCCTCGAGTCCTCCTCAGGCAGATACTGTGACGGAGACTCCTCTGCAATGCACCTCGATCTTTGATAGGCTGGGGACACCCGTCCGCCCCAAGAGGCGCTCCCAGAAGAAGCAGACAGTCTGGCTCCTTAGTGACGTGGTCAAGGTGTTCGCGTGTTATGCCACCGGGCACCAGCCTGAGGTTCAGACTGATGACCTGAACCAGCCTATATCTCAACTTAGGAGGCTGTGTCACCCGACCCAGCAGCCGGCTCTTGCCGACCACGTCGGCACTTCTGCCAGACCTCAGGCATCGACTCGAGCAGAGGAAGTTCCCATCGAGGACCGTGCCACCCCTGTCAATGTGAAACTGGTCAACAATAACCCTCTAGCAAATGAAGTCCAAGAGGTGACTCTTGAGACTCTTATGAAAGAGAACCAGCGCTTAAAGGCCCTCCTATAAGACCTATTGTAGGAGCGTGACCTCCACCCTCAGCCGCCTACTGGGCCTTCGACGAAGATGCCGGTCCCACCAGGTGGGCAAAATGGCGCCAACACCTTAGCTACAGCCATCTGAACCCCTACAGTAACCAGGTTCGGCACGCCCTTGGCCGAAGCTCAACCATGGCCATCCAACACACCGGTGCCAGAAAGCCTCATGGCATAATGCCAGATGATCAAGCGGATCATTGAGATCAAGCTCACCCAATTTGGAGAAGGGATTGCGGCTGTGGACGTCTACAGTGTCTCCTACCAACTACATCACCAACTCAAGAAACTTCCCCCGGAGTATGTCAAACCGTCGAAGCTGTAGAAATTCGACGGTCACGAGTCTCCGCATGAACACTTGGCCTACTACATGATGACAATGGGCGAGCTCCCGTTAGATGAGTCTTACCTCCTCCGCTATTCCACCACCTCACTTACGGGAATGACCTTCCAATGGTATTCTCACCTGAAGCCCAACTCAGTCATTGATTGGGCGGATCTCTAGAAGAAGTTCCTCGACTGCTTCCAAACGGCCGAGCGAAAGGTCTCCTTAGCCGAGCTCTGCTCTCTCTGATAGAAGAAAGGGGAGAGCACCCTCGACTTCATCAAGAAATGGCGAGACCTCAGCATGAGGTGTATCAATCTGTCAGTCCAGGAGGATGCCATCACTATTTGTCACCGAGGCTTGGCGGCTGAGGTTAGCGAAAAGTTTCTCGGCACCAACGTCAAGGGCTTTGATCAACTCAATTCGGCAGTCGCCGAAATAGAAATGGTCTTCACCGATAACCCAAGCTACATCTTAGCGAAGGGTAAACAAGCACGGGAATGCCAGCCTGGCAAGGAGGTGAACATCGTCGAATTCACCCCTGTCGCTAAGGCCAGCAAGGGGGCCTGGACAAGTAGTTCCGACAAAAGGCCAGCGGATAAGTCAGCCGCTCTCTCCTTCTCAGAGCGCATGAAGACTCCCTTCTCTTTCAATAGGGAGCATGCGAAGATGCTCTTCGACCTCTGTATGGCCCAGAAGATCATCGAACTACCTGAAGTCCCCAAGCCAGACGAAGCCCAGAAAATCGACTATCCCAACTACTGCTCATACCACCGCATGCTAGGTCACCCCCTTGAAGATTGCTACGTCTTCAAGACCTATGCACAGAAGATAATCCGAGACGGCCTTATTCAAATGAAGAGTGGTCTCATCGATCCACCACAACCACACGCGTGGTCCAGGCCAGCTAAGGCAGCGCAAGTGGTTCCCATCAGGCTAATGTGATCCACATGATGGCCACATTTTCCCTTTCTGATGATGAGTCAGAGGAGCCCGACACTAATCGAAGAGAGCGTTTAGTCTGGTATCCAGGGTGGAGGCCCTAGCACGATTGCAAACCCCTCTCCTTCCCTATACAAAGAACCCAGTGACTTTTCGATGTCCTCGTCGAGAGGGAGCAGATCCTGCCCCGCGACCCATCGGCAAACTACACTCATTGGGACTTTAGCCACCCCCAGTACTGTCCCTTCCATGAGCGAATCTGCCATGCCATTGAGTCCTATGAGGAAGTCCAGTACCTCATCCAGGAACAGATCCAGGGGTAGTAGATTGATGCTGAGGGGAATTGCATGGCACTTGTTCGGCTGCAGCAAGCTATCGAAGAAACTTTGAGCATTGTCAGAAATGTGCCAGAGCAGCCTGATCCTCCCCAGGAAAATGGGCATCAGCTGCCTTACCAGCACACTCCTTAATGGCTCGAGTTCCGGACCGACAATCAGGTAGCTCTCGAGCAACTATGGAGGCGCAGAGAGCAAGATGCCAGCCAAGAGATAGGGCCGAGTACCTTCTCAGCCAACATCATTCATCCTCCTACTCCCTTGGTCTCTCTTGATCCATCGACACCACAGGCCGATCAACTGACCCTTGCCACTTCAGCCGCGCAATGGTGACCCTGGTAGGAGTTAGAGTCTATGCCCTTTTCCAGAGAAGACACTGCTAGACTCCTTCGAGTCCTTCTTGGCCAAGAGGATGCCCTAGTGGGTGAGGCTATGATGGGCTCCTCAAGCTCTTCTCGCCCTCCCCCTATTTCACTTCTATCTCTGATGCTCCAGGATAGGAAGGGAAAATAGAAGCTGGGTGAGGTTTCGGCTCAACTGGACCAGGTCCTCCCAATAGTTCGCAAGTTGGGTCTTCCATCACAAAGGCCCTCCGGCGCGGAAGATCAAGACAGTCAACAGGGGCAGCAAGGCCCCAAGGCTTCGTTGGGTCTCGCCCGACCCTGCCCTCAGCCAGACCTCCGAGGTCAGGCCAGGAGGCACGATGCTAGTCATGCTCCTCAAGCCACTCCTCAGCAGAAGCCATTGCCACCATGGCTAAGGCATCAAACCGTGCATACGTCCTCGGATGCCAGTACCAATAAATCAGCTCAACAAGAGAAGCCTCCCTTTCCACCATGACTAAAGCATCAAACCGCGCACACGTCCTCAAACGCCAGTACAAGTCAGCTGGTTCGTGGTAAATCCCCACAGCCACCGCGGTTAAGGCATCAAATTGCACCCACGTCCCCGGACGCTAGCCTTAGCATCCCAGCTTTCCAGGAACTACCACTTGAGGTCATTGAACAGGCGATCAACGCCACCTTCCAACGACAACAATCGGAAGGTGCTTGGATTGAGATCCGGGCAAAGAAGAGTCACCGACCTGGCCTTGCAAACACATTGGTTCGATGATATCCGCAACGGGGATCTGTTCGCGTCAGTTCTAGTGCCTCCTCCTCCTCCTACTCCCCTGGAGGCGGCTGTCGCTAAGAAATAGGAGAGGAACAAAAGGAAGAATCTCAAGAGGTGGCTCTAGAAACAGGCCGAACAAGTGGCCGCCTTGCAATCCCCAGCAGAGCTAACACCTCTCCAGAGGTTACAACGACTCATCGACAATTTGGAGGAATACATTCCTCTTCGCCCTACCAGGCCTATCCCACTCGATAACTACATCCCATCTAAAGAAATGTAGAAACGAGCTTGCCTCAGAAACTGGGTCCAGGAAATGATCCAGAAAGTCAAGGAAGGCGAAGCTCTCCACATTCCAGAAGAACTCTCTTTGTTCTATAAGGACAAAAAGATCACGGTGGAGCAGCTAGAATAGATACTTCGTAGCTGTACTTGCAACATGGTGGCTATTCCACCTCCAGATAACATCCTTGCCTCCCGACGAGGCAAGCCGGTAGCAGCCAGAACCCGACAAAGGATTACAACTCCACTCAGACTACAACCAGTCCCAGAACACACCGGCCGTGACCGGGGTCACGATCGTGGATGCGGTAGAGGCCATAGAAGAGTCCCTGAGCCGCCTCTTCACCCGTTCGCCTTCGATCCAGAATGGGTTATCCTCTTTCAAGGAGAACAACCTGCCCTGATCCCACCAGTGGAGATCTGGGGGGAACCCAGCATCTTCGATCCTGCTGGCTCCGAAAAGATCACCGCCAGCATTTCGGTCCTGGCACTAGTTCCTACCTGTCCTGCAGAACAAGCAGGGCCGTCCAGCAAGGACGGGCCAGCCCTTCAGCCTTCCTCGGAAGATCCATCATTGGCCTCCCTCTTCCAAGAGTCTGCGGGTGGCCAGAGTCAGCCCGATCCTAGTAATAAAGACAAGGCGACGCAACTCCCCGACGAGGAGCGACGCGACAACTCACAGCAGATCCATCCTGACATACTATCGTCACTGGAGGGTGCTAGAGCTCAAGCTGATCAAAAGGTTCTCCACCATGGAATTTGAGATATTACAGTGATCAGAGTCCATAAGGTCTAGTGTAGTCGGTAGCTGGCATAGGGTTTTGTGTTTATTTACTATTTTGTTTCACACGTGAGAGCTAGAGTGCATGGCGTTGGTGCTATGAAGGCAGTTCTGGTTATCGTCAGAGTGTTGACGTAGGGCCTAAGGAATAAGATAGAGAGCTTTCTTCCCCAGAGGTGGTGGCCCCAGTTGTGCTACATTGGGTAGAGTTTGCCCAATAGGTGTGAGTTTACGGTGCTACATTCGAGGAATCTATGGCGAGGTTAGGTGGCTGGTGCAGATTGCTTGTGGTTAGGTGGCCATGAGTGTCCCTTGAGGTGTTAATATCATTTTGGCCACCCCAGCTTGAGGTTTAGCCAGCCCTTGAGGTGTTAAGGTCATGGTTGGAGGTGGCAGAGCAAGTTCTCTGATCGAGAGTTGTGCTCAGACGAGCGGAGGATCTTCTTAGTGGGCTGCTGATTTTTGAGCTTGATTTTCCCGTCATGCTCTATGGCGTCGGAGATGACATGCCAGTCCTGATTATTTTTACAGATCTTGAGGTAGGATTGGGAAGAGGTGCCTGAGTGAGTTCTAAGTCCTACATTTTTGCATGTGAATGGGCTGTGTTAGTCCTGGATTTGGTTCGAGATTGTATGGCGGTACCTTGGTTCGTGGCCTAGATTGTGGAATTTGAGGCCATTGTGCACTGCCTTGGTTGCATCGTGTAAGGCAGTAGATAAGATGTGAAGGTTTTGTGGTAGATTTGGGATTCAAGGATGAGCGTTGGCAGGAGCCGATCATGGTTCGTGTTGCGGATCTTCGCATGGTGGTCCACGCGGTGGCAACTCAGGAATGGATTGATGTCAGCAAGGACAGAATCGAGGGATTGATGTCTGGTGGCTGGAGGTGTAGCGGCCTTCGAGCTTGGCATCTTTTTTGATATTCTTTGCTCCTCGGTAAGTGTTTTGGCTTGTTAATGGTTCCAAGATCAGAGGAAGGGGTAGGAAGGGAGCGTGTGGCAGTGGCTAGCTTAATCGTTGTACCAAAGTGTGGCTGGTAATTAGCGGAGTTAGTGCTCGACATAGGGTGCATCACTGTGTAGCGAGTTGTGATGATGGTGCACTGGGAGATGCTATGAATGCTGTTCGACGAGACACTTGATGAGTGTTGTCAGAGGAGCTGACCTGTTGATGGTATTGGTTTTTCTAGCGCTAGAAGGTGAGGTTCCCAGCTTGTGCATGAGATTCAAGGTCAGGTCAAGCGTGGAGACCTCCCGCTTTGTAGGAGGTCTGTTGGTTTCTCCTTGGTCGAAGAGAATCACATTTGTGCTAAGTTCTATCATCTTGCAATGCGTCTTCGGATTGGTTGGGTTCTTATGTGCCATGAAGTCTGTGTGAGACGTGTTCTGTCTTTTGGCAACCTGGTTGCCTATGAGAATTTGTGCCCATTCCCTGATGTGAGGGTGTATTGGTGCTCCATGGATATATGAATGCCCTTAGGGCGGCGCTTGCGAGAATTCGTGGCCAATGTTGTGATTTCCCATGTGTTATGGATTGGAGCCTGTGGAGTTGTAGGAGGGTTGCCAGACTAAGAGAGAGAATCTATGCTTTAGATTCGAGGTAATGGAGCTTTCCTCACCCTATTTTCCAAAGTTAGCCAGTTGAGTTAAGGATTGTCAGTATGCTAGATCCCGAGTCGTCATAGATGATTGTGCGTGTGGATTAGACTGTGCAACGAAAGCTTGGTGGGCTAATAACCCACAGGCCCAGGATTGTAGTGATGGTTGCTATGAGCAGATTCTCGAGGATGTGTAGAACATCAGGGGATTGTTTCCTCGGTGTAAGATTATCTCTGGCTGAGTGAGTCGTGTCAGTTGTTGTGCCATTGCTGGAGGCATCATGGTTTGTGGCACTAGCAAGATAGAGAGTTGGGAAAATATGATGGCGAGTTTGCTGTGTGAGTGCCCTATTCTTGTGTTGGAAGTCGTGCCTTGGGATGGAATCTTGGTCCTAGAGATGTGACTCCCGAGGGATGATTATAGGTCCCCGTTGATAGCTGCAATCGCCTAGTAAGGCTAGCCAAGTGGTCAGCTATGATAATGTCTGAGAGAGGTCCAGTGTGGTCCAAGAATTTTGGAATGTTGCCAAAGGACCCAGCTATGGTAAGGATCTGTGATGATTGGAGATCCATGTGTATTAATCGTGACATTGTCGACTAGGTTGCTATGGTAGAAGGCCACACAGTCGGAACAACCTGTCTTCACTAATGGAATAGCTAACAAGGCCGCACGGCCAAAAATGTAACCTACTCCCTTGGGATGACAACTAGACAATAGTAACTCTCGATCTCAGGCTAGAATTATCAAAAGGACCATGCCCTCTGCACAGGGCGACTCCCGCTCGTTTACCGTAAGGGCCATCAACAACGTTATCGGTGACTCAACCTTACCGACATAGGGTCTGCTACACAAGTATACACAACATGGCCAGATGCATCCACAAACATCTTATACTGCACCAAGGTCTCATATGCGCACACACTACTCACACCCTGGTCTTGGTAGGAGCAGAGGAGACACACACACACACCACTCCCTAGGACTTTATAGGATCCGTGCCTCTACGCCCAACAACAAGGCATTGTCCTATAGCCTGACACAGGGTACACGGCACTACACCGAATAGCAACATACACTTGTCCTAACCAAGGTACACATGCTCAGATGATCTCACCTCTACAAGGAGCATTGTACATACAAGGCCCTCTTGCCCGTTCCAATCATGCCATGCCCTGCAGGTAGTGAAACTATAAAGCACTAACCTCTATGTTCTCGTGGGAATCCCGAGAATATGCACACACGTGCGCTTGTACCACAAGAAACCTCAGAACAATGGTACTAGCTACTAGTGAACCATCTAAGGGCGGATGATGGAAGCTTGGGAACATCGGCCCACTGACTCATAAGAGAATGCTTAGCCATTAGAGAGGGGGAATTTTACCGCCTGAAAAGGAACGGCCAAACATGGTCGCACCAGACCAAACGATGCCCGACTCCTATGAGTGACAGCCCTTTCGGGGCCCACTAAGCCCAATAACTCACTCGGATTAAGCGCTTCCTAAGCGACTTTCAGGTTCAGAAGTCCGAGCGTCTGGTCGATCGGGAGGTCCCTTTGAGGGCCTACGCATCCCACCCGAGTGTCACGTCCCGAGCCTTTATTTACAGCGGAAGACTCGCTAGGAGGAACGTGAACAGCCGGCATGGTAAGCCTCTCGCAAGCAAGCATGATCAGAGCACGATACAATCACACAAAAATACAATTACACAAGTATTTACTCAAATTCAACTTCTATTTATAACTTCCAAAAGATCCGAGGATCAAGTTTTATCCCCATTCTAATTCTAATCCTATATATATGGGAAGGTATTTGCAGAGAGAGAGAGAGGCACCCATTGGCCACTTTGCTTCTCAGACTTCTTCTCAAATCTAAAATTCACAACAACCAGTCTATATACTTGGTTTTGTTGGTCTGTAAAAGGGGCCCGTACGTGGTAAGTGGCTACCGATGGATATATATCTAATGATTGGTGAAGAAACTAACCGGTACGAGAAAGAAGCTGCTACACGGCATGCAGCAGACCCTTGCATGCATGAGAGGAGAAATTAATTAAGCTCATGATGCTACTCTTGGAGCACTTGAGATTTTCGAAAGTGGACATGGCAGTGAACAAATTATTTAAGCTCACTATGATGACCAACCTTGGACATCGCCATAAAATTAACCTTGTGAATCTCGTGCAGTAGCGTGATGGTTCATCCCTTCTCTAATGGTGTCAGGGATCGGTCCGTGCCTCCGTCACGAGACGTGAATTTTTTCACTAATTTATCATTGACATATAAAAAAACATACTTAACTAATAAAAAATAAAGTTGGTGGGAGCCTACGTACGTAACTTTGATATCAAACTTTTTGGTTTGTTGCCCCCACTCAAATTGATATGATTACTCATGCAATAGGAATCTTGAACCACTTGCCCAGTTTGGTGGCTATTTTTAAATATGAAGCATGATCACTTCAATTGAGCACTTTGATTAATGAGAAAAATATATTCTCTGGGGTCTTGATCCGTTGCCAGCAGAATCTGATCCAGAAGTCCCTCTTTGAAATCTGAATGAGGCAGCGTTTGGTATTCAATATAGAGGGAATCTTAATCATCGATAATCTTAGACAACATTTAAGTGTTATCAAATGTGTAGAATAATATCGACTTTTGTGCACTCATAGATTTTCGCCGGATGAGGGAGATAGGCACAGTAGTATTGATGGTAGTCGGTTCCCATAATCTCATCCGGCAACATTTAAGTGTTATCAAATGTGTAGAATAATATCGATTTTGTGTACTCATAGATTTTCGCCGGACGAGGGAGATAGGCACAGTGGTATCGATGGTAGTCGGTTCCCATAATCTCATCGAGAGTTGCTTCCTAGATGTCCATGGAAGGCCGATTGGGTGACGGCCACGATCACGCATTGGCTTTCGATGACGCGGGTGAAAAAAGCGCGTGTCTCCTCGTCGGTATGGAGGCGGGGCAGATAGGTCATGGTGGCCCGCGCGGCGAGAAACACCTCCGCGATAGCGGCGGCGTCGGTTGGCAGAGCAGGGCGGAGCAGCGGCGGGCTTGTCATTTGGTGGCAGTATCTCCCAAAGTTGCATCTTGATTTGTCATGATATAGCTTGATCTATCAAGACTGACCTTCCGGAGACTCATAATGACCGCGCGGGAAAAATTTGCGACACAGGCGGATCCTGAACTCCTTGCTCAGATGCGTGAGCTTGCGAAGACGGAGGGGCGGCAATTGCAGGCGCTCGTTGAAGATGCGTTTCGGGCTTATCTCGAAGCCAAGCAGACCGCGCGGCCGCGTGAGACTGTGATGGCGCATTTCCGTGACAGCGTGCGGCGCAATGGTGAGCTTTATAAGCGTCTGGCCAAATAACGATGCCGGATTATCTGACGCTTGTTGAAGCACTTGCGATGCACGAGGAACTGATTGAGCTCTATGGCGGGGCGCAAGGCGTGCGCGATATGAGCACTGAACTCGAAGCAATTCGGCATGTGTCTCTCGGCCGCTCAGTGAACAACGCCAACAAGATGCTGAAGGAACTGTATAACAACAGGGTCCTGAAGTCTGAGGTGATTAACCGTGCGCAAGTTATGTTTGACAGCGGAACGCCGCTGAACGAAATCATTGAGCACATCTCGAAGGTCCTGATGGACATCGAGACTGGCGGCAAGAAGGAAATGTCGATGTCACAAGCCGGTGACGCGATGTGGGATAAGATGACCACCAAGAAGGGAGAGCTTCCGGGATTGCGCACTGGTATTGATCAGTGGGATCGTCAGTTCGGCGGCGTGTGTCCTGATACGTATTATACGATCGGCGCATTGTCCGGAACCGGAAAGACGGCCTTCCTCATTGATATGTTCGCGCGACTCGTAGAGCACAACGCTCACGAGCCGATGGCTATCCTGTTCTTCTCAATGGAGATGTCAGAGGAGCGTATCTTCAAGCGGTTTGTGTCCCGTATGGTGGGAATGACAATTCAGGAGATGGATTCAAAGGTCCACCCTCCCACGCCGGAGCAGATGGAAATATATAACAACGAAAAACGAAAAATGTAAAAAATATCAACATTATTAAAAAGTAAAATCTTGAATCCTATATAACATTTTAATTATACACTAATCTAATGAAAATAAATTGTAGAATTTAGGTTCCAATATATGCTTTAGATCTTAATTAATAAAGTCCAAACACAAAAAGTATTTCTATAATTACCTAAAATATCGGATATTACACTAGAGATGTAACATTAGGACTGGTGGATGGTGTTCTGGTTGGAAGGAATAACCTCCAATTAATACATCTGTTGTTTGCTGATGACACTGCTGTTCACCTATGGGATTGAAGAGATTATTGTGAAGATGAGAAAGCTGCTTTTGCTGTTGGAAGCTGTCACAGGGCTTAAGACTAATTTCAATAAGTTTGGTTTTAGGTTGTATGAACCAGCAAGAGTCAACACAAGGTGGATTGTTTTGCAAGTATCATGGGTTGTAGGGTTCCAACGTTCCCTATCTGTTTGTTGGGACTTGGGACTACCCCTATCTGATGGTCCTATTAAAATTAGTGATTGGGAAGGTATTGTCAAGAAATTTGACCAAGAATTGGAGGGCTGGAAAGGTAAACTAAACTGTTATTTGCTGGTGGAAAGTGGATTCTGTCCAAATCTGTGCTTTGTGCCTTTGCCTATATGGCCGACAGCAGAGCTAGAATTATGATGGCCCATATATCATTGCACCTTCCACCAGGACAAACATATGCCAAATTCTCAAAAGGCTTTAGGTGCTATCCCACCTATTCCATGGTTATGAACAGATCTGAAAAGGACTTTCCCAAGAGTCTCAGTGATGTTGCAGTGACAAAATAAGTGGCATAAAGTCTCTTCATGCAGTCCACAGAAAATACAAGTGGAAATCAACTCCAGCTTAGATCTCTTGACTCTATCCACCTTAGGGCATCTCCCCACCGCTATTTCCCACAAAATAATTTAATCTTATTTGAAAACAGTTTAGACCAGACCACCTTCTTCCACCACATTCTAGTGCCACCATCCTCAAAACAACTTCACAAAGCACTTAACAGAAGAGAGCCCACTATTCTATGTGCCACCATCCTCAAACAACTTCACAAAGCACTTAACAGAAGAGAGCCCACTATTCTGCCATCTCCAATATTTTGAGGCCTGAATATATTATTCATCAACTGCATAAAGGCTGCAGGGACATTTGTTAGTCCAAAAGGGATAATGGTAAATTCGTAATGTCCGTACCTGCTCTGACATTGCTTTAAGTAATTAATCAATTCGATAATGTGTCATGCTCATATATGCAAGAACGCAAGAGAATAATGAGAAATGAATATCAAGATTTAGATAGATAAATAAGTATTACATGTGATTCAAGTATCAAGTACCAAATCATGTAATATCAAGTCAAGTCATGAGATATTGGTTATTTCATTCAAGCAAATAAATATCCGTTCTGGGCCACGCAAGTCACGTCATGTCATGTATCAAATCAAGCACTTTAGAGATTGTGGAATGCCATTGATGAAGCAAGTCATGCACTTCAGTGTAATGTCACACTGTGGTCAATCAACTCTCATGAGCACAAGTACTTTCGGGCGATCCTCCCAGGATCAGGCCGGGCCCCATAATTGCTAGGCATTGAGTCATGTAAATATAGCAACATCCACTATAGTTTATATCCAAATAGAGTTCCAAGGAAGTATGCCATTGTAGGAACATTAAGGTAAATTTAGGGAATATATATTTAAAGGATAGATGTTTACGTAGAGATAACTCGGTGATAACTCTCGTAAAAATCCTAGACATGCACAGAAATCTGGGAAAATGGCATCCAATCAGGTCGCCGTCAATTCAGAATTTGCGTCCACTAAGGTGTTCACCAATTCTGGGAACATTGCAAGCATGAGAAATTCGCATCCATTTACTCAGTCGCTCATTCAATTGCCATCTGCTAGTCTCATCGCATATTCAAGATAGGGACTAACTTCTCAAAAGATGCCAGAAACAGCACTCTATGAGGTCTAATACATCATGTTTCTCTAGAGTGATGTGACAATAAGGGTTCCAGGATTTTTAGGGTATATCCAGCTCGACTGTCTTGAGAGAATCCAAGGCTAAAGTAGACTTACAGAGGTCTTAATGAAGAAAGTACCAGCCGAAAGAAGGAATATCCCGAGTAGAGTCCAATCATAATCAAGAGTTGAGGTGTAAGCGTGAAATCACATAAAACAGGGACTCCCCACGGACTAGGATAAGAGTGCCAAAAGACTTCAGCGGGTGAAAACCGATTGTTGTACCGGCGAGGGGAATTATCGGCGCAAAGCGGATTTCAGAAGCCCCGCATCGCTGGTGTCGTCGTCCTCTGCGGACGGTGCAGCGCGTGTCGCCCGATTGAGCGACGGCGGGAGTTGCGTGACAGGACGTTGCTGTGGCTGCTGCTGGGCCGTGCCGCGAATGCGCTCAAGAAGCTGGGCCTGGTAGGTCGGGTCCTTCAACCGTTCCTCAAGCTGCTTTTCCAGCCATGCATTCGGGTCGTTGCCGACAGTGCTGAAGACTTGCTGGCGCTTGTGCCACTCCACCGCCGCCGAATAGCGGTTCGGCGAGTTCATCACGCGGTTGAAGTCAGCCTGATCAAGGGTTCTGTTCCGGGCCGCTTCGACAAACGCCTTCTCGGCAGCGGTGACCACTTCCTCGGTATGCCGCACGACGGCGGTTTCCTTGGCCATAGCCAGTATTGCTGCTTCGTAGCGCTTCTCGACCTGCGCTGTCGCTTGGGACTGGACGTATTCCGTGTATCCAGGATCCCAGGGCTCAGGAGCAGGTTGCTCGGGCTCTGCCTTCGGTTTGTTGGCGGCGATCTGCCGCCTCAAGTCATCGATTTCGCGCTCAACTCGCGTTGCACGCTCTTCAGCCGCCCGCCTTGCTTCCGCTTCCTCCTTCAGCCTCCACGAGGGGATGCCTTCGGACTTGGGCTCTGGCTTGCCAGGCTCGGGAGTGGGCTGGGGGGCCTCTTCCTGCGCCTTCGGGGCGAAACGTCCATGCTCGTCGCGTGGCCGCTCCTGCTGTTCCGGCTCGGGTGCTTCCACCTTCTCCGGAGTCTCGATCACTTCATCCTTGAATGCAGACTCAAACAGTTCCTTATCGTCTTCGGCCATTAGCCTATCCGTCCTTTCGCGTGTCGTGCGATTACGAGTTTCACCCTCAGCGCCGGGCGTGGCGGCTGCCGTAACGTGGCTGCTTACGAATGCGCCGTATCGTGGCGCGGACGATCTCTAGGCGGCGGATGCCCGCTGCCGAAACTGCTGCTCGCGGCTCTGCCTGTCGGCCTGACGGTCGATAGCCTCCTGCCGCGCCTTCATGGGCGCAAGGCGGGCTTCCTGCGTGACCTTGAACGTGTCGGCGCGGGTCTTTTCCGTCTCCGCCCCGATCTTCTCGATTTCAGCGAGCAATTAAAGAACAAGAAGACAAGATTGTTGAGTTTGACAGGAATATCGAAATAATCTATAGGGAACAAAACGAAAATCAGTTGTCTTATCAAAGGATTTATGAATTTGTCGGTAAGGTTGAGAACTTCTTGAAAAATATAGTATCGCCTGATCATGAATTGGTAGTTAAATTATCAGCTATCCAAGCTAAACTTTCAGAAAAAAGATCTAAGCTAGGCAAGTTGAGAAAGAAATTTGATAAGGAAGTTACTCTCGGAAAACTAACAAAAACGATTAAGACCTATGTTGATATGCTTCCGATCGAAGACCGTCAATTTTGCAATGTCTTAATTGATCCGGATAAATATTTAGGGATCAAAATTGAGAATAGTCGCGATAACAGTAGGACGTTTTTAAATAAGATTGGGAGCGGTTCAAACTATATGTGCTACCATTTAGCCACACTTTTAGGGCTGCATGAATTTTTCTATAAACTATCTGAGCAAAATAAGACAAACTATGTCCCGTCCTTCTTGGTGCTGGATCAACCAAGCCAGGTTTACTATCCGGAAAGAGAAAAATTCACCGCCTCTGATGAAAAGATTGAACGTAAATCTGAAGATATAGAGAACACGGAGAAAATTTTTGAGGTTTGTTCCAAGTTCATGGAAAGAACCAACCATGAAATCCAGATCATCATTTTGGAACATGCTTCTTCCGATTCTTGGGAAGGTCTTAAAAATGTAGACTTAGTAGAAGAATGGAGAGGTGAAGAAGACGGTGGAATTTATACTTCTGATTATAAGGCATTACTTCTACCTGAATGGTTGATAGAAGATTAACAACGAACTTATTTTGAAAATAAAAAGAATAACAAAAAGTCAAAATGGAAATCACTCATAATTTTAGACTATTAGCAATTAAGACAGGGGCTAACGGGAACTCGATATCCAATTTTCTCAAAAGTAGTACATCATCTCTAGATATTGATTATCTGAAGAACTTACGTCCAAATCATGTTTATCGATTCTACAATTGTTTTGATTTTCCAAAAAACAATTTTGACTCGATTAAGTATTTGAAAGATAGAGACCATAAAATTTATTCTATTCAATCCAAAGAAGGATCAAATATACCCATTAATATTTCAGCTATTGTGGGAGAAAATGGAAACTTTGACTTCTTGCGATGTTAAAACGGCCTTCCAAGATAAGACTTTTCAGAAGGATGATGGTCATTTTGGGACTGCCAACTTTGTTGCTGGCTGTCGGCTCGGTTCAATTTTTGCGCGGTGCGAATCCTGATTTCACGAATCACGATAAGTCAAAATTAGCAGATGAAACGGGATTCAAATCTTCGGGATTTATTCAATATGCTGGTTCTCAAAGCTGCAAGAATTGCCACGAAGAAGAATATAATCTTTGGCAGGCATCCAACCACGGACTGGCCGAGCGGCTACCTTCATCGGGCTTTGACCAAAAGGCATTCGTCCCCTCGCGTTCTTTCCTCGAAGGCGTCGAACACGCGAGCGTTCATTCTGAAGGAACTAATTTTTTTGTGACCAGCATCGGGCTTTCTGGTTCAAATGAAACTCATCGTGTTGTGCGGGTGATTGGTAATGACCCATTGCGGCAATATCTGGTTACTTTTCCCGGCGGCCGGTTCCAGACTTTGGAAGTTTCGTATGATCCCAACCGAAACGAATGGTTTGACGTATTTGGTAACGAAAACCGCAAGCCGGGTGAATGGGGACATTGGAGCGGCCGGGGTATGAATTGGAATAACATGTGTGCTGTTTGTCATAATACCCGCCTTCAAAAAAATTATGATGTTGCCACCGATTCCTATCATACCAGCATGGCGGAAAGAAGTGTCGGTTGCGAAGCTTGCCATGGTCCGATGCGTTCCCACGTTGACTGGCAGAATCAATATGGCAAAAGCGGTAAAAAAGATCCCACTCTCGTCAAATTTACCAAACAGCAAACGATTGATTACTGCGGCTATTGTCATTCCCGGCGGAGCGAATTAACCGATGATTTCAAGCCGGGCGATGCTTATTTCGACCATGCTTCCCTTGCCATTGTTGATTCGACTGATACCTATTACCCTGACGGCCAGATCCGAGATGAAGACTATGAATTCGCGGCGTTCAAAGGCAGTCGGATGTATGCGGCCGGGGTTTATTGCATGGATTGCCATAATCCTCATTCCGCTAAAACGGTGTTGCCGGGGAATTTCCTTTGCATGCGTTGCCACAACGGATCTTATCCTAGGGCGCCGGTTATCAATCCTGTGGCCCACAGCCATCACAAGGTATCGAGTTGCAGGCCGAAGCGCTCGATTGGATGGAGCGCGCCGGGCAGGCCGGCAAGGCTCCCACATGGATAAAACTGGCAGAAGCCCGGTTGAACCGTGAGCTTGGCGCCGTCGAGACCGATGCCGCCATTACCGGCACTATCGATAGCCGGCGCATCGACATCTCTTCCCTTTCCATGGTGCAGCCTATTGCCCTTTATCTGGCAGAGGTTGGCGAGGACGAGGTATTTATCACTCCCAAGGCAGACGGCACATTCCCATATCTCGACGAGAGCGGGCGTCCGTCGATCTGGGCAGTGGATGGGACCAATATTGACTTCGACTGCCCGCTCGACGCGGCTTATCCGTTCCGGCTCCGCTACCGGGAGAAATTCAACCTTGCCACGGCATCAACCAACTGGTTGCTGACCAATCATCCTGACGTGTATCTGGCTGCAACCCTTATGTGGGGCGCGGGCTACAATGAGGACTGGCCCAATGCGCCTGTGTGGAAATCCATACTGGACGAGGCCATCCCCAGCATCAAGAATACGATTGCACAGTCCAAGCGCTCGGTTTCGACAGTAGATGCCGGGCTGGCAATGGTTGGGCGGTCCTGGCGCTATGGCTGGGATGGGACGGACTGATGATCCCCTTCGGTCCCTATCGTCCCGATGTCGCGGACACCAATCCTGGCGTGTCCCGGTATGCGCTGAATGCCAGCATGCGACCGGATGCGCAGGGCGTGTCCTACCACCCGCGCAAGTCCTTGCAGGTGACGACAAGCGCGACCGCTTTGCCGGGTGCGCCTCGTGGTGGATTTGCCGCTGTGACTCAGTCGGGGGCGTTCAAAGGTTATTTCGGTACAGCGGACAAGCTTTATTCGCTTGATGCGGATTACGGGTTTACCGAGATCGGCACGGGGTATGCCCTGACCGCCGGCCATTCGTGGAGCTTCACGCAGTACGGCGACAACCTCATTGCCTCCAATATCGTTGACGGCATGCTGGAATACGATATCGAGGCCGGAGGGGCTGTAGCAGCGATATCAACCGCCCCGGCAGCACGTACGGTGTTCTTCTGGGCGGAAATGCTGATCGCTCTGGACTGTGACGGTGACAATCGTCTGATGCGGAATTCGGCGCCCGGCTCCTATACCAATTGGAGCACCGAAGCAATAGCCGCCGCGGCGCTGCACGACGATCTTCTCCTGAAGGCCTTCGGGATCGAGACGGACCGGCCGGCCCAGGAGAACGTCGAAGCTCTCGAACGGGATGCTGGCGACATGCGCGCCGAGCACGCCGGCCAGCGTCCCATAGCCCGGCGCAAGGGGCCCGTCGTAGCGGATGCGGGCGAGATAGGCCGCAAGATCGATTGGCTCGGCCATGAGATCAGCCCTCGAACCAGACCAGGGTCCTGGCCGCCGGCTCCGGAGAAGTTGTCGCCTTCATCGAAGGCCAATGGCTGCGCCCGGCGGCGGGCCTGGTTGCAGAGATGCAACACGGCCAGGACGCCCATTCGGTCGGCGCAGCCGTCCCCATTCGCTATGCGCTCACGGCGCTGCGTGAAAAGGGAATTGCGTGGGAGCAGCCCGAAGCACGCGCGCGGTGAACCAGTTCACCCTCACTTTCGACCTTCGACTCTCGACTCCAAACCTCCTTTGAGTTCTTAACTACATCGTCACAGTACTATGGGCTTTCGCTCGCTCCGCACGCGAACATGGAGCGTATCGATTTCAAGGGGCTGCCGGCGATTTGACCGTGCGCTCCTCATAGGCCGGTGCGTTGATCAGGATCTCGTTCATCGTCGTGGGGATGAGTTCGAGGCCCTTGCCGCCGTCGATGTTTGTAATCTGTGCCCCGCTTCCCAATTGCTGGAATTGCGTGTCGAACCGAATCTCCTGTTCGAGCCGCGGCGTGACGGTCGCGATCGGCGTCATCCAGTGCGGCTGCGTCGCTTGCGCCTCGTGCACGCGATCGTACCAGTGCAGAAAATAATCGGTGATTGGATCCGTGGGCGACGCTTCGGTGAAGACCGGCGGCGCGCTGGTATCAGTCGGCATGTCGGCGGCTTGCGCCTTCAGGGAAACGCTCAGGATTGCCACGCTTACGCCGAGGCAAAGCCCCACCTTTCGCGGGGCCGAGCGGTCACCCCCGATTAATCCATTGATTGTCACGTTAAAAACCCCCTGGTGCAAATTATGCGGCCCAGGAAGGAGTATCGTTCCCGATACAGCTTGAGCTCTAAATAATGATTTAGAAAGCGATTGCAGTATCGAGCGTGTCCCAACGGCAACGCCTGCAGAATTATGCAGAAAGTGACGCGTTGACGTTGAACTTCAGAAAGACTTCAGCTGCAGCGTCCACGCCTTCACTTGAAGCGTTGACGCCTTAGACCATTTGAGCAGAGGCAGTCTTGGACATTGCACAGCTGCGTCTACGCTGCAGTGCCACAGCGTCTACGCAGGCCTCATGAAAACTTCTGTTGGACTTAAGCTTCAATGGAATATATATAGAAGGCTTGAAGTCTTGAAGATTCCTCTCTGCTCTGATGCGTCTACGCAGCTACCCAAGAGTGAGTAGACTGCGTGATGTGAGACGAAATTTTCAAACTTGTGATGTCATTTTCTTTTTTTTTCTCTTGTAACAACAAACCAGTGCTGTGTAAGAATTATATATTTCAAATTTCTCTAGCATGGATAGCCGTTAGTGATTCTCGCCAAATCTTGGTAATAAAAGTGGGCTAATCTGTCATCATCAAACTTTGAGATCATTTGGTGGGCAGTAAATCCTTTGTACTGGTTCTGATATCTTGCAACACAGACGTCGATCGCCTTCCTAGACATAGGATCTTCTTGATAGAACTGTTGGCCAATGAGTTTAGCAAAAGGCCGCCACTTTGCATCTTGGACCACTACTTCATCAACCGTACTTTCAAACAACGTGGGCCTCAGCATGCACAAGAACCGCAAGGCTGGTTTCTCGAAGTAGCAAGGTGGGCATACCTAAGAGCAACCACTTCTAAGAACGGGGTGTCTATCATCACTGTAGATGGGGCATCTTGGTGTGTTAACAACAGACCATGCTAAACACCTTACACCAACTTTTCTTAGGGAACTAGGATTCACGTCAAGCTCTTTTAATGTCAAATGACCATCTATTAGTGCTTCACCAATCTTAACTGCGTCCTCATTTGTTAACTCATTCTCAGGCCGAGTTGGTTTCTCAAGGCACCACTTCACAGTTGCACCAGTGGAGTTGCGGGTACAACCTTCTACCTCTCATGCAGCATACCATCTTCACGGTAGACATGGCATCATTTATTCACCTGCCATGAATGCCAGCGGCTTCAAAGACCCCTGCCGTGGTGGAGCTCGTTGTTGTTAGAGCCGGCGACGGCAGGTGTTGGGTCTGCTGGGCAGAACCGCCAGCGACGACGGCGTGGCAGACTGCATGCTCGGCTTCCTTTCTTTTCCCTTTCTTTTTTGTTTTTCTTTTTCTCTCTCTTCCCTTTTTATTTTTCCTTTCTTCTCTTTTTTTTCTCTCTTTTTTTATTTCACTTTCCCTCTCTTTTTTTGTTTTTCCTTTTCTCCCTTTTTTTCTTTTCCCTCGTTTTTCTCTTCTTTTCTTTCTTTTTTCCTTTTCCTCCTTTTTCTTTTGGTCGTTTCGGTTTCTCCCTCTATAAATAGGGGGGAGGGGGGGAATTCGAACGGCTACTCCGTTTGAACTCCCACCCCTCTCTCTTTCTCTCTTTCCCCGTCGACCGAGCGAGAGCCTCCATTTCCCCCGTCTCCGTCGCCGGACGCCGCCGCCGCTGCTGCCGTCGCCCTCTTTGCCAGGGTGAGGAGGCCGCCACGGCCCTCCCTTCCCCTCTCCTTTCCTCTCCCCATCTCTTCTCTCATTCTCTCTTTCCCTTCCTCCCCTTCCTCTTCTTCCTTGTTCGAAGGGCGACGGAGCCCTAGGGCTTCCCCCTCTCCCTCATTCTCTTCCCTTCCTTCTGCTCCTTTCCTTTCTTTCCCCTCCCCTCTTCTTTCCCTTCGTCTCCGGCGTCGGTGATGGCCGCCGGTCGGGCGTCCCGTGGACGGGGCGCCGGGGCGTGCCGGCGAGGGTACCTGTTAGGGCGTGCCGGCGAAGCGCACAGGGTTGGTGTGCCGGCGAAGCTTTGGGGAGGTTTGGTGTGTCGGTGAGGGCCGACAGGGCGCGGGTGAGTGTGCCGGGGAACGCAGGGCACGGTGTGCCGGCGAGCGCAGGGCGTGTACCGGCGAAGGATGGCACTAGTGTGCCGATGGAGGAGTGGCAGGGGGCGAGTGCACCGGTGAACGTCCAAGGGGTGTGTGCCGGGGAGCGTTTCACTGAGGGTGCGCCGGGGAAGCCCGCGGATGATGGTGTACCGGGGAAGCCCGCGGGTGAGGGTGTACCGGTGAAGCCCCTCGGGTGAGGGGGTGTGCCGGGGAATGCTGCAGGCGAGCGTGCCGGGGAGCGTTCCGCGCGAGCGTGCCGGGGAAGCCCTCTTCTGGGTGTGCCGATGAAGGCTCCGCGAGCGTGCCGGTGAAGGCTCTTGGCCCAGTGTGCCGCTGAAGCTTGGCAATGCTGTAGAGCCAATTTTGGACAAAGCATCAACAGACTGAACAGTAGAAATACTTTTCACCTTGACCACCCGGCCCTGGAATGGAAATTTGAGGCACTGGTGGGCGGTCGAGGGCACCGCATTCAAACTATCGATCCACGGGCATCCCAAGATAGCTTTAAACATGGGATCGATATCCAGAACATAGAATTCCATGTCCATCTTTAATGGCCCTAGCTTGGCCTGAACAGTCACAACCCCGTGGCAAGCTCTCTTGGAGTTGTCATAAGCCGCAATGGTAGTTGGAGTCGGCCAGAGCATATCTTCTAAAATATTACAAGCACGCAAGGTGCTTAGTGGACATACATTGATGGATGCCCCCGTGTCTACCAAGGCCGACTCAATGGCTACCTTGTTTAAAGAAATTGTAATACATAGCGGCATGTGGCATGCCTCAGGGGGAGATAGTTCTGATTCAGCAAACGAGATGGATGGCCCCCTAGTGACTGTGGCCAATACTGATGGGAGACTGTCAACTGCCACATCTTCACTTACCATTATCTGCTGTAGAAAGGTCTTAAGTGCATCCTGGTGGAGTGTAGACCGCCTGATCAATTTCAGGACTGATATCTTTGTCGGCATTCTATCTAAATGCTGTAACAAATCATACTTTGAGCCGGGTGACGGGGTGTTATCCTCTGACTCAATAGCTGCAGAAGGAACTAGAGAAACGGGTGCTGGTGCACCTGTTGTCGGATAATTCCTGTGGAATAAATGCCCGCTCCTGAGGGCTAGGTTTTGCTCTGGCTCGGCAACTATCGGGCTCCCGGTTGGGTTACTGGGGTAGACGGTTGGGGTAGAATAACTGGGGGTAGAACTAGGGGAGTTAGTGGTGGTGCAGGGCGGATGAGGGTTGGCGAAGGGAGCAATGGGGACTAGCGTGATTGGGAAGATGGGGTGATGAGGGTAGGCGTGGTGGGTAGTGGCGAGGAAATGGTAGGCATTGTGGCAGATGGCATGACAGATGGTGTGATTATAGGGACGGGTCGGAGGATAGAAGGTATGGTAGGTGTGGCGGAGGAAGGGATGTGAGTATGGTGGAAGGCTAGTAAGCGGGCGGGAGCCTCGTCGTCAAATGACCACCCAGCGTTGGGGGCTGGGCGGTGAACTATGTTGATTTGAGCCGGAGCCGGCACCTAAAAACCTCTTGTGCTTTCTGTGGTTTGTTTCTGCTTCCGTCTGTCTTCGTTTAGATGCTTGCATAGGAACGCAATTTGATCATCTCTAGATCTATTCATCTCGTTAGATCTAGAACAGACCCTTCCGCTGCGAATTGATCATTTTAATTGGTCAATAGATCAACCTATTCACCCCCTCCCCCTCTAGTTTGATCTCCGGTCTCCCAACATGAGCGTGTATCTTCAAACTGTGGAAGTATATAAGAGATCCTTCTGCAACTTAAGAAATATCTCTCTGGCAAAAATTGAGAAGGATCATCAGAAGAATAGTAGAGTAAGCAGTAAAGCAGAGGATATAATTGCAGACTGAGAGAAGAGAATGTGAGAGCAGTAGAAGGGAGAAAGAGAGATAGAGAGAGATCTCATGGTGAAGAAGCTGAAGACATATTTCTACTAGCCTGTGGATCAAATCCAGGCCAGTCAGCTCCGTGAGAGAGCCATATTTGTGCATCTTTGTTTACAACTTTTCGTTGCTGTGTTTTCCCCATTTCTTGTTTCCATTTTACCTTTCTTTCAAGCTGTTTGTCAGTGGGCGAGGTGGATACCTCGGACAACAAGCTATGTTGCTCAACGAGCAGAGGTGGACTCCTCTGGACGGGTCAAGCAGTAATCCCCAGTGGTTGCAGAGGTGTGGTATCCTCTGGACAGTAAGCTGTAATACTCAGCGGGTCAGCAACCTATGATGCTTAGCGGTTGTAAGCCAAGCTGTAATGCTCAGCGGACGCAAGCTGTGAGGCGCAGTAGTGAAGCCACATTCTGATTTGAAGTGTGGGGTGGACGTAGGTCTTCTGAGTAAACCACCTAAAAATCTCTCATGCACTGTGATCTGATTGCTTAACTTGTCTTCGCTAGATGTATGCTTAGGCCGATCAACTTGGTTCCTCAATCTAGTGAGTAGTTTACTTGCACATCATTTAGTTGATTTTAGTTCCCTGTGTGCTGGGTACATTCTGATCTGGTCATTGATTTATTCTACTAAGCTCTGAAATTGGATTCATCTATAATCATCTAGTCTATCCTTGAAAGCACTGTATTCATTCTAGTTACTCGCCCAAATTGCTTTCGCGTCTGTGTCTTTCAATAGGTTTTCATTGGGTGTGTTATGAGCACACTTGCCCAGTAGGTATCTTCGCATCAACATGAAGGCACTATTAAAGTGATTAACATTTTAGCTCTAAAAAAATAAAGTAAAATCATGTGAATGCGATAAATCATGTGAATAACCAAAGTAACAAGACGATCATATGAGATAGGAATGAGCAAGTATGAATTTGCAAGAATGTAATGAGAATGAACAAGAATGTAATATGACCTTTCATGAATAAGAATGTATCAAGAATGTACTAGCAAGCCATGTAATCATCACACAAACCTCTTTTACTTAAAAGCAAGTATTTGGTGAATTTCTGTTGAATATCATGTAACAAGTAAGAAAGTCATGTACGTGTATATGTCGTGCCATGGATTTTCACTTATTTATAGAGAAAGTACTCCCAGCACAATGCGACGCTAGTAGCATCATACCCCATGGTTTACAGTATGTTTTTGATAATCAGTTGAGGGGACTAGCATAGAGTCCTTGAACACAATCAGTGCTCGATCGCATCTTCAAGTATAAATCAAGCTACTTCCATGTTTCAAGTAATAAAATATGGCCAATAATGTAGCAAGTTCAATAAGTTCATGATAACAATAATCAATAGATGAATGCTTCAATGAGAGATCAAGAATGTCTTTAGAACAATGTTATGCTTGTGGAAATAATTTGGCAGTACAACGGTACATTCCTTATCTTTCATAATTTAAATTAAGTATCTTGGACAATATGACAAGTCCTAAACCATTAATAATCCATATAGAAACTTTGGGATATCAACTCTTGGGTCAAACCTCAGGTTAAAGTACTCAGGAATTGTGGCGGTCAATTAATGGGCCGCTACATGAACGTAATGGTCTAATAATGGGCCGTTATAATAGGCTGAATCCAGGAAAAATAAAATTGGACTCAGTGAATGTGACGGTTGTATACTGGACCGTTAGATGTGCCTGACGGTCGAGTAATAGGTCGTTACATAGATAGAATTCAAAACTTCGGTAGTACTTTTCTACACAATTGGGTTTTAATGGTACAACCAGTTCGGCATCCTAGTGGGAATCTCAGGCTCACGGAGACTTACGGAGGCCTTGAAACAAGATTTCCTAGTCCATTGGAAGGAATATCCAATAGAGAGGTCCTCAAGTTCAAGAATGCGGGGCTTGGCCGACGTCTTCTTCGACGAGTCTTCCACCTCCTCCAAGAAGCGGAGCTCCGTTCGGCCACCGGACCAAATTCTTCTCTCTTTTCTCCTCTGGGTGTGCAGTTCTGTCCACCCTGGGACAGAACTAACACCCTGTTAGTGTTCGGATTGTTGAGGACTGCTCCGACATCGGTTGGCATCCCCGTGGGTCTCGCATCGAAGGCAGCTCGTAGCCGGTTCCAATGCCACCAACCGTGTGCAATTCAGAGTTCGGGGCTGTTCATGGTGGTGTCATCTTCCAGATGCTGCAGTGCTGAGCAGGTCCGAGCCAGGGAGTAGAGTCCCTGATTCCAGCTTCACCGTGGCAGGCGACGACTACCCCGGCTCCTAAAAAATTTTTGGCAACCTCCTGGTCCAATGCACGAAATTTGGGCGCTGGTCTTGCTAGCAAAGGAGTTCAGGAGCATCTGGTAGAATTCTGACACCGACAGTCAGTACCCTATTCCTGAGTAGGGACAGATTCACCCCCGACGTTGTGAGGAGTCCGAGTCTTTGTCTTTCCCCTCCCCGCTTGGCTGGCTGAAGGCCCCTCCCTGCGTGGAGGTAGTTTTGGTTGTAATACACTTAACCCCCACCCCGAGATCCCCCTCCTGTGTGAGACGTAGTGTTGTTGATGCGGGACAACTAGGTGGCCTAGAACTCTAAATGGAAATGTCGCCAATCGGACAAATGAGACTAGTAAACTCGTGACTAAAGTGACTAGCGGGACTCAACACCAAAGTTCCCCAGTGGGGATTATACCAATGAACAAGTAACTATGCGCTCACAGGTGTCCCTAAGAGGGAGGTGCACCAATCCGCACGGTTGTGAGACCAGTTGGATCTAGGGTGGTCAACTCCACATTTGTGACCTGGAGGATCCACGGGACGGTCACTCGCACTCACCGCAGTAGTGAATAAGTATAATTGAGCTAGGGTCCTAATAGCACTCAAGCAGCGGCGTCAAGAGTAAATACTAAATGAGCAAGTACGACTGAAGGAGGAGTGAGTGCGTACCTCCACGCTCGGGGCGTGGGGAAGGGACCCGGCCAAGTCACACGATCACCGGCACACAATTATCAAGTACAACCCAAAAACTATGCCCACTCCTCACAGGGAGGTCTGTTGGCATCCCAGCAATCCACTCTTCTCTACACACAAGGAGGTGTAACGAAGAGTGGCAGAGGAAGCCAACTCACCAGCCTTCGTTCGATTCGCGTCTGCAACTTTCCTTCTTGTCCCAGCGACCCAATCTTTTCTTTCCCATAAGAGCAAACAGAGAAAGAACACAGCTACTTCAATTTCCTGGAAAAGAATGGAAGGCCTCACCCTCACGGGCACCCTCAAGATGGCCGCCACTGAAGTCCCCGACCGCCGGGCCATCTCCGTCTCCGGCAAGCTGGAGCTGACCCACGTGCATCTCCAGAGCCTCGTCGAGGAAGCAGCCGCGGTGCTCGTCGGCTCCGACGTCCGTCCCGGCGATGTGGTCGCCCTCACCTTCCCTAACACCGTCGAGCTGGTGATCATGTTCCTGGCGGTGATCCGGGCCCGGGCAGTGGCCGCCTCGCTCAACCCGGCGCACACTAGGGAGGAGTTCGAGTACTACCTCTCCGACTCCGAGTCCAAGGTCTTCCTCACTAACCCCGTGGGGAACCACGCTGCCCAGGCCGCCGCCGCCAAGCTCTGCCCCTCCGATGCCACCTCCGCCTCCAAGCTTGTTGTGACACCACCGCCACGCACGTGGACGCCCCACGGAAGCACCAAGGGTCGTAGCTCGCCACCGCCACTGACCCTGCTCCTTTCGCGGATTGGGCAGCGGCTTGATCACCGGTGAGGCACCGCGTCCGCCCCTGGTTCGGCGTCCACACGCCACCGCAGCAGTCGCCCACACACCCCCTCCCCTCTCCACTGGCCCGTTCGCCTGCACCCACCGCCATGCAGCCCACCGTCCTGCGTGCTCCCCCTCCCCTGGACGGAACCCCACTCCTCCAGTTCCACCCTGTCGAGCTCGCCGCCAGCTTCCCTGTGCTCACTGCCCGTAACCCGTGCCCATCATTGCCCCCACCCTGCCACTCGCGGCGTCGCCCGTCCCTCACCATCCTGTTCTCTCTCTTCTCTCCCGTGATGCACTTTGAGAAGTGTATAATAAAAATAATAAAAAAATGCAACCCCGTGGCCTCTCTTTCTCACAACGCCGGCCCTTTATCTTTCTCCCATTTCTCTCTTTCTCTCTCTACAGTCCCTCTCTACCCTCTCTCTCATTATTATCAATGATAAGACTCAAATAAAATATGAAAATTACACGACTCGACTCAGAAAAATATGACAGACACAATGGAGCCATGCTGGCAAGCAACCGGGGTCTTGAAAAATATGAAGGGCGAGAGATGCCCCCATCAGGACTTCCTTGGAGGTGCGACTTTTCCTCCCTGGCCGCATGGGTCCTCATGAGATCCACGAGGACGCCCAGCTTCACATTGAGGGTTTGGAAGGCGTCGGCGCTCCCACTGGGGGGTAGTTCCATTGCCCCGAGTAGGGGTTACTAGTTGCCAGGGCTGCTGGCATTAAAGGGCAGGTTTTTAGTGGCGTGAGAAGGTACTTCTTCCACTACCACCATGGCCTTCCCCCTGTCACCGACAGGCCTCGTCCCAGAGCTTCTTCGCACCATGCTGGCTCCTTGGCCGTTTCCCACAAACGGCGCCAGATGAAGAGGCGTGATCTCACGTGGGACCTAAGCCGAAGAAGATGACCACGAAGTGTAGATTGCAAAGAAGGGAAACTGATCAGGAGGCCCAGGGGTGGTTCCCTGGAGAAAACCCTCCGATGCCTAAGTCAGCGGACTAGTAGAGCTATGGTGCGAAGTGATGAAGGGAGGTGACGAAGATGTGCAAGATCTATCTCCATTAGAAGAGGTGAAGTGGTTCTTACTCAAGGGGAGTTTAGGCGTGAAGTGCCTTACCTTTCGCTAGAGGGTTTCCCAAGTTTAAATAGTACGCCCATTTTAGGAACCCCGCAAGCGGAGGAGTTCAAGGAGGGGGTTACATCCTCGACGTGGGCTCTTTAAGGCCTGATGACTCTTGACATCCCTTATCCTTATAACCTCCTGATATTCGAGGACTCTTAGAGGCAGGTTGGATAAGCGTTCGTCGATCGGCCCAAGTATGAAGCGCCGACTCCTACCCAAGTGATGGAGGTGTAGCTCAGGCGAGGGGTGGGAGGTCGCAGTGGGTGATCTTCACGATCAGACTGACGCTCGGACTTCTGAGCCTAGAGGCCACCAAGGAAGCACTTGATTCTGAGTGACTTATTGGGCTTATTTTATCATAAGTGGGCTCGATGAGCTGTCACTTAGGGGAGCTGGGCCTCGTTTGGTCTGGCAGGACCGCGTTTGGCCGCTCATACATGGGCTGCGGAAATATACATGTATATAGCGTGCCGGTGAAGAAAGGGAGGTGAGACGGTGGATGAAAGGGGGTGAGACGGTGCGTAAGGGCGTACCGGAGAAGGGGACGGTGTGTGTGTGTGCCGGCGAAGGAGGGAGGAGGTGAGACGGTAGAGGCGCTAGACGGAGGGGAAGACGGAGGGGGTGTGCGTACCGGTGAAGGAAGAAGAAAGACGGTGGAGAGTGTACCGGTGAAGGAAGAGAGAGACGGTGGAGAGTGTACCGGTGAAGGGCGTACCGGTGAAGGGCTATAAGCTGTGTCGATGAAAGGGGGAATGGAGGGGCATTGGGCACCCTAGTGGAGGGCATGAAGGGTTTGTTCTTTGGTGGCCTTAAGGCCTTTCTTTTCTTCTGTCTCTTCGCTGGACTAGGCTTTATACACGTTACTATTTCCACTGACGTGGTAATTACTTGAAGTGCTCGACCATTGTCCATTCCAAATGCCCATGCCATGTTCATGATTTAGTTATTGTCAATTGGAAGCATTCATTAATTATTACTCCCTTCGCCTGTTACTTCCTCTTGCCCTCATTGCGTTCTGATGAAATTTCGGCAGCACCTCCCCCTGACCCCGGGCGTAAGGGAGGTACAGGGAACGCGCCCACATGGAGTGGCGGAACCCGACAATTGTAGGCGGACGTCCGCAGACGACCCACCGTAAACAGACCTTGGAAAGCATGAAAGGGGGTTGACAAGGAAGGGGCTGCCACGCTGGCTAGGGGTGCTGGGCCAAGGAGGGGAAAGGGCAGGTGTGCCGGTGAAGGGACCAAGGGGTGTACCACTAAAGGGGCTAAGGGGCTGGGTGTACCGCTGAAGAGTTGAGGGATTGGGTGTACCGGCCGAGGGGTGTACCGGCGAAGGGAGTGAGGGGAAGAAAAGTGTGACGGGCAAGGGGTGTACCGCTGAAGGGTTTAAGGGATTGTAGGGTGTAACGGCCAGGAAGTGTGCCGGTGAAGAGGGTTAACGGGTTGTAGGGTGTACCGGCCAAGAAGTGTACCGGTGAAGAGGGTTAATGGGTTGTAGGGTGTACCGGCCAAGAAGTATACCGGTGAAGAGGGTTAATGGGTTGTAGGGTGTACCGGCCAAGAAGTATACCGGTGAAGAGGGTTAATGGGTTGTAAACGCTCAGCAGGGTTCCTCACTGGTTTGTGAGGAGGTGGACGTAGATCTCCGCAGGGAGATCGAACCACCTTAAAAATCTTCTGTTCCTGGTGTGTGATTCTCCTGGACGCTAGATGATTGCATAGGCTCATGTTCAGATCACTTCGATCTACTTCTTCTTAGATCTATAACAGACTCTTTCCACTGTGAATTGTTTCTAAATTGGTCAAATAGATCAACCTATTTACCCCCTCCCCCTCTAGCTTGATCTCCGAGTCTCCCAACATCTCCCACGTCAGCCCCTCCATTCCCCTCCATTTTATCCCCATCTCCCTCTACTACCAGTCTGGAATCTATAGCAGTAGAGTACCACGAGGTTGCAGAGGCTGCCACGACTTCATCACGTAGTTTCTGGTAGCCTATCCTATATCGCCGGAAAGATATTTGAAGCTGCTTCACAGGCGAGGTGGTCCCGTCTCAATCCAAGTTCGGAGCTGCCCGAGAGAGCCGTTCTCCACGGACTACGCAGAACCAGTCTGGCCTACAACCAGAAGTGACTTACAGAAGCTCCTGCGACCACACCACAGCACCCCATGTCATGCCATTTGACCGGGGAGAAGCTCTGCCAGTCGCCCATCCAACGCAACCAGCGGGGTGTCATTTGGAGTCTGAAGCATTCTGTTCTAAATTTTCTACCTCAAGGATGCCGGTCAGGTCAGCGAGAATCTGTACAGAGCTCTCCCCACTCTTCAGGCTGTAACTCTCAACCCCGACATCCTCTGGTGCCGTTCTTCATTGCTGATCGAAGAGGACTCGACCACGCTCGTGTCTGTGCTAGTCCCGCATCGTTCGGACCATGGGAGTGTTCGTGGGGACTTCATCCATCTATTGCAGCATCCTGGAACCAGTCCAGGCTAGGGCTGAACAACACCAGTCCTGTACCTGCCTCGGCCATCGGAGACAACCAGAACTCTGAAGAAAATTCAGGAGTCACCCTAAACCAGTCAGTGATGATTTGGCACTGGTTTCGTTGGCTTCTGAGTTTAGGATCCCCCTCGGCAGCGTCAACAGAGAGCATCTATCGGACAGGCAAACAGGCGGGCAGAACCACGAAGGATCATTTGGCTTCTTCCTTAGCCTCACTCCCATCCCCCCCGCCTGGCCGGGCATACGACTGGCAAAACCTGCACGAGGTATGCCAAGCATTATGCATACAGCAGGCACAACCTGCACGAGGTACGCTTTGCAAAATAGCACTAGGTAGGCACATAAGAGGAAGATGCACGAGGCTAGCTAAGAAATCTGCACGAGGTATGCAGTATGCACGAGGTTATGCAGAGAATGAAACACAAAATGTGCACGAGGTTCTCATATAAGCGAAAGGATGCACGAAGTATGAATTTTCAGAACATGCACGAAGTACAACTTTCAAAAAGTGCACGAGGTAAAAGAAGCACAAAGAAAGCCTTCTCGAAAATATGCTCGAGGTATACTATTGAAAAACTGCACGAGGTACGTTTTTCAGAGAGCTGCTCGAGGTATGTTTCTGAAAATGACACGAGGTACGATTTTCAGAAACTAAAGCTGCTCGAGGTTAGCTAAGACAAAAGTGCAGAAGACAAACCTGCTCGAGATATGTTTTTCAAAGAAACTGCACGAAGTACTGTTTTTCGAAAAACATACCTGCTCGAGGTATGAAACTGATGACGACCAAAAAACTGCATGAGGTTGTCTAAACAAAAAGATGCACGAAGAATGCTGAACGTGTTCAAACGAAAACATGCTCGGACTACACATATGCTCGGACGCACACAGTGCTCGAGGTATGTAAAACATGCTCGAGGTTTACAAAAGCTACACGGGGTTGGTTTTGAGGAATATGCACGGACTCACTTAAGACGCTAAGTGAGACACAAACACTTAAGACTCTAAATGAGACGCACGCTCACTAAGACACACGGACTCACTAAGACGCTAAGTGAGACACAGGAACTTACTGAGACGCTAAGTGAGACGCACACTCACTAAGACATTAAGTGAGACGCACCCACTCACTAAGATGCTAAGTGAGACGCAAAACCTACTCGAGGTACATAGTGAGACGTAAAACCTGCTCGAGGAATGAAAAACTGCACGAAGCAAGAACCAAAACTACATGAACTAAAAGCAGAAGCTTCAGTAAAATGTGCACGAAGAAAAACTTGCATGAAGTATGTTTTACTTAGCTCGCGTGCAGAACACGTCAAAGACTTCAAAATTATTTGCGTGTAGGTTTTCTACTGACAAACTATGCAAGAACTTCACTTTAGAGAAGTGCCCATGGGCCTGGCCCATTGAATTGGGCCCATTAGCCTACTTAATTAACACTATGACTTAAGACTTAGGTAAATGACCCTTATACCTAGGTATTAGACTCAAATAAAAGAAAAATTACTTAATTTATGACTCAAATAAAATATGAAAATTACATGGATTGACTCACAAAAATGATGAGAACATGATGGCGAAAGCCGACGATCCATTAGAGCTTCGCAAAATGTGGAGGGGTAAGTGATGCCCCCATCATACCCCCGGGATGGGAAAAACTCGACCCCGTCGGGTATGGGTCCACCAGGGAGGTGGTGCACCAAGGCAACTTCGGGCGAACCATGATCTCCTGACTCAACCTATGTCCATGGCTGGGGGATGGCACTTCTACTTCTCAAAGTGGTACGGACACACCATCATGCTGGTAATGATACCTTGCTTGCCTAGTATTGCCTCTGTGCGTACTCGTCGGACTCTTAGGTTGATTTTTGGTGACTCTCCGGGGGTGTCCCTCTTCAAAGGAAGGTATAAGCTCAAGGCACTCACTAGGATCCACTGCGGTGCCTATATAGGGTGCCGAATCCGTCACGTGGGGAATGGGGTGAACCCCAAAACCCGTTAGCGAGTCCAACCTGTAAGCCAGGTTGCCAAAGCCACTCGGAACTTGGGAAGGTCCAAGTCCTGTGCCCTCGATTTGGATGTGACCCAAAGGCAGAGCCACTCTAATATCATCATCACCAAATTTGCCTTCTTGGAGTACCAAGTGGCACTCACGTGCTTTTGCCCGCCTTTAGTAAATCTCATCGTCATTGCTTGATGCTTGCTTAGACGCTCATGCCATGCACTATGGTGCGGTGTGGGGGTGAAATATGTGTGATATAAAGGTGGACCAGGACAACCATATATAGACCAATTATGCTTTGATGCTATGAAGACTGTGATGCACCTAGGTGGGCCGGGGCAGCCAAAGGTGGCCCTATCATGCATGGACTTTATAGCAAAGGTTGGAGGACCGGGGCATCCGTAGGTGAATCTATCATGGATGGGGGTAGCAAGTGCCGGGGGATCCAGACATCTGTGCATGCCCCTAACATACATAAGACTAATGACAAATGATGGAGGACCATTGCACCCAAATATGGACCACTCATGTGCAAGGAGAATTGTGTGTGGGTGACTTGGTCATCGGCTAAGGATGCCGAGGGTATGTCGCTTGTACTTCCCTCGCACGGTCTTTTGCCATGACACACAAGTCTATCCCCACTACGGGTGAGACGCTATGACAAGGGTGCAACCATGCACGCACATGATGTCACGCTTCCCCGCAGTCACAAGACCATGTTCAACCGCTCGACCCGAGCCGTGATCGATCCTCGCCCAGACACCAGTCTGATGCTTTCGCCAGTCATCCAGTTACAAGCCCCTCGTTTGATGGAGCAAACATGACCCACGCCACGGGAGGAACCCTCTGTAAAATACGCGGATATCTACTTTGTCACGCATTGACCTCGGGACCGACCACCGTGTCGAAATTGTCAAAATTGCGCCTATTGTACCTCGGCCACTATGGCCTACCTGTAAAGCCATGTAGCTCTCAGAAATTATACCACCATTTGGATGTATGCACTCGCATCCACGTTCGGGCCCTCAGTCACCCTTTTGTGTCACCTAGCGTGAATCCCTCAGCACCTCTGACCCCAGCCAATCTCATCCTGTCTTGTGCGAACCCACAGCTGTGAAGTGCTCCCTGCTCTCCATTCGGGACTTCATGCACATACAGACCTCTCTTCAGCGTGGAACAAAGGTGTTCGGATTCAATCCGATGTAAATAAACACCGACTGCTTGCGGTCGGTGGGGAATGACGTCTTGTACAAGACTCCCCACAATCGCCTGTGCACTCGCACATATGGAACTGACCTTCCCACCACATGTCTCTCACCTCTCGAGTCGGTGTGCCGTGCCCTGGCAGTGCTTCCCCCGGTCAACTCTCGGTTCCACAGGTGATTATCGAGAAATCAACTGTCACGCCCGCATCCCCAGTTACATTTCCCTTAAAACCCAGAAACCTTTCATGCCACTCGGTCTCCCCTCGACTTTCCATAAAAGGCGAGTGCACGGTGCCGCTTTCAGAAAGATATGACTATGAGAGGGAGTGCTCGAAGCCCACTATATTTCGACATCCTGTTGTGCCCCTGTGGTCATTGGTCATTTGTATATCATGATTTTGATACTGGCTAACACTATAAGTCATTACTGTTCTCCACTCTCATATGACTGACATATGTGATGCTTTATTCATGCTGGCAGTTTCCGACCACTGACCATAACCGGAGAATTTTTCAAGCACAGAGGAGTAGACATGTAATCGCCAGACGGTAACTCCACGAGCATCTCACAGGAAACTTCATTCACCAACTTTTCGATACGCGCAATAAAATCTTCGGAGATGAAAGAATGGGTCGCACCTGAATCGAAAAGAACATGCGCTGAGCGATCATAAATCGAAACCGTACCTTTGATCAGATTAGATGCCAACGCTTTTGCGTGAGTGATGTGTGTAACTCTGGCTCTCGACGGACGAGTAGCTGCTAACGACTGTTGAGAAGGAGCGAGAACTGGCGATTGAAATGGTTAAGGTTGAGGTGGCGGAGGAAGACGGAATTGTGGCTGCTGCGATTGAGAAGTTTGAGAGAACTGCACCGTCTGCGGCCTCAACGGATAATTTCGGGAAACGTGTCCCGACTGATCACAACGATAACAAACAACTGACAAAGAGCATGGCACACCTGGATGACTGCCACCACACCTAGAACACAACCTCAGCTGAAAAGCAACGAAATCTTGACGCGGCTGAACAGAAGAAGCAGACTGCTGACTCGAATCAGAAAACGATGGCTGATCGAACCTCCTCTTCTTTTTCTTAAATCGAAACCCTCTGCCCTGAGATTGCAGGAAGGAAGCACTATTGACAGGAGAGAAGCGGAAGAAGCTCCTGGAACAGACGACTGGTGGGGCGACTGATGCTGCACGGCCGATGGAACTATCCCAGTCTGAAGAAGTCCTCGAGTCCTCGCCAACTCTAACTCTAGCGCGATGGTGGCTTGATATGTGGAATCCAGCTCCGTCACACGGGAAGCCAGCAATGAACGACTCAAAGGGCCTTGCTCTGGACCAACGCGGATTTCAATTCCTGATACAATTCTCCATCACCGCTCTGATACCAACTGTAACGAGCCAGAGCTCAGAGTACCGATAACCTGATATCAGTATCGGACTACCGCTACCAAGAACTGGGGACGTCACCCAGGAGATTGACGAGGCCCCCGAAGGGTTAGTGAGGTTTGTCAAGGGATTGCATTAGAAATTATAATTCGCAGGCGCGCAATGTTAATTTTGGCAACGAATAATTAAAATAAGGCAAAAGTAATTTAAAATATCAAAGTGGTTTAGGCATCGGAGGGTTTTTCCCCAGGGAACCATCCCTGGGCCCCCTGATCCGTTTCCCTTCCTTACAGGTCTCAACGCGGTGATCACTTCCTCCAGCTCAGGACCAGCACGAGATCGACCCTCTTCATCTGGCGTTGTCTTTGGGAAACGATCAAAGAGCTAGTATGGTGCGAAAGAGTATGGGGAGGAGGTCCACCGGCGATAAGGGCAAGGCCGTAGGGGCAACGGGAGAGGCCCCCTCTCAAGCCACACAGAATCCCCCCTCTAACGCCAGCACCCCAGCCGGCGAGACAGCTTCGCCTACAGTTGTGGGGCTACCACCCACCGGGAATGCCGACACTTTCCAAACCCTCAACCCCAAACTAGACGTCCTCGTGAAGCTCCTGAGGACTAAGGTGGCCAGGGAGGATAGATCGCGCATCCCCCAGGTAAGCGCCCCCCCCGACAATGCGTCCCAGCAAACTGCCGGAGGCTGCTTCACCCTCCAAGGGTAGCGGCTCATCTGTAATAGGTCAGGATGACCTTCGCAAGCCCCTCCTCTAGAGCAATAGGCCTCCTCCACACCAAGAAGGGTGAAACATGGGGGGCGCCATCTGCGACCAGAGACTGAAGTCCCAGGGGAACATCAGGACAACTCGTCGGTACACCCCAATAGCCCTTCAGCGCTGTGACAACCAGAGTTGTCCCTCCGACTGCGAGAGTTTGAGAGGCGCTTTGCAGAATAGGAGTGCGCCCTATGGGCCCTGTAGAAGACCCCTTCAGCAGAGGACGAGGAGAAATGCCTATTCTCCGACTGCTTCTTGAAGGCAGAGATTTCTCCTAGAATCTCTATTCCGACCTTCAAGTCTTATGACGGCCAGGGCGACCCGGCTGACCACTTCAATAGCTTTGACACTCTGATGACCCTACACGGGGAATCTGACGCCATCAAGTGCAGAGCCTTCGTGACCACCCTGGTCCAAGGTGCCTAAGTGTGGTTTCGGGCCCTCACCCCTGGATCCATTCAAGACTTCATGCAATTTGGGCGAGTGTTCAAGGAGAGGTTCACCGGCAGCGGCCCCCCAAGGTTAGTAGCAGGGCTGTTGGCTCTCAAACAGGCGCAAGGGGAGAGCCTTCGGGCTTATATCAACCGATTTAAGTCGGAAGATTTTTGATCTTCGTTATCAATCTTGCCCTCCTTGCTTTTATTAAATCATGAATATATAACCTTAATCATGTTACAATGAAAGGAAAATTTTGCTAGGAGTGTTATGACTGCCACTCCACTCCGGTGGAACTGACTGACCGCCGCATATTTTTTTCCGATGATTCACTAGCCCTTAATTCTTGTAATGGTTGAGACTCTCCACCGGATACTCCTTTCGTCGAACTAGGACCTCCATTACGAGACCTCCGTCAGTCCCCGCGAGCTTGAGATTCTGACTAGGACGCCGAGTAGGATGTACCTCAAATCCTGCACCTATTAACTCAATTGAATCACGTATTTATCTCTATTCTGAGTCACAGCCCTATTGGGACCATCTGAGTCCACGCACGGTCAGGAGCGGACCGTTGACTCATTGAGCGGCTAAGAGGAGACCGTGTTCCACTGGCTGAGCGCCAGATTTGGTTGGTCAATTGTCCTTGTTTCTTCTTCGACCTAATCATGATAATTCGACCTAAAGCCTCCAGACGTAGCCTGTGAGCTGTGGGTTGAACCTGGTTTGGTTCCACTATGCCCCGGGCAGCCTGGGGGCCCAATTAGGTTGATGACTCTAGCCTAGTTGGCCCTTTTGTACACGGTTATAGTTGGATTGTTCAGACAATTAAATAGACTGTTGATGGACCGTTCGAGGATCAGACGGCCCAGTCCAGATCGTGTGTTGGGTTCTGTGCCCCTCATTGTCTTTGACAATAGTTTTGATGATTCCAATATATTGTGTATTTTGTGCTTACCTAAAGTGAAAATCTTGTGTGTATGTTTAATGGGATCTTGATGATAAAAAAGGCTAACATGATGATATCTTGTTGTGCCGGTGGAAACTCACTGGTCCTTCATATACATCATCCTTGATGTTGACGTTTTCATCTATTCTTTCATGCATATTCTATATTTATGCATACTCTATATTGATCCTTTTGATGAACTGACAAATGAATGATCTTGGCTTTTATGAATGTTTGATTGAGTTGCTTTGGAATGCCTTTGACTGTGCCTAAACTGAACCTAAATCACTTGCTTTGGTCTGCCATGTATTGGACTGCTATGGCAGTCTTTGTTGTTTACTAGGGATGGGTCGACCCCATGGGTCGACGAGGAACTCCTGAACCCGCAACAAACATATAAGACTTTGTAACAAAGTCGCCCGGGGAAAAGAAAACAAAAGGAGCTTACTCATCGTCTTTAAAACAGACTGGTACGCCCGGTGGGACATTTCCCACCTTTCTTCTTCTTGTCAACGGAAGGCTTAAACCTCTCTGAGGTTCTTATTACCCCTCTTCCTCTTATAGGATGAGAAGAGGACACTTCGCCTTTGCTGTTTCAAGCGCTCACTTGCATCGCGACGATGGCAGCGGTGACTTACAGACCGCAGGTGGTTGCCAACCATGCCAGGTTTGGCTACCTGGCGACTCCCATCCCTTTCGGCGACTTCCTTCCGGTCGTCAGTTCCCCTTTCTTCTTAGGGGTAGTGTCGGTCGCCGGGGCCAACTCAGTCGCCCCTGTTACTGCTGGTCGGGTACCACCGGCCAAGAAGACGACGACTGAGGGTGCCGGACCCTCTGTCGTGCTACCGGCCGGGTTCGCCCGGTTCAGAAGACATCTGCTGGGGGTGTCAGGCCCTCAATTTCTGTCGCTGGCCGAGTCAGATAGGCCACAATGAAGGCAACCTCTGAGGGTGCTAGGCCCTCTACTTCTGCAACAGGCCGAGTCAGGTCGGCCAAATACTACAACATGTTTGGGGGTGTCAGGCCCTCGACGTCAACTACAGGCCTAGGCAGTCAGGCCATCAAGAAGCCCATGGCTGGAGGTGTCAGGCCTTCAGCCCTCCCGGTTAGCCGAGTGTTTTCGGTCAACCACATCACTGCCGACGTCGCTCCTCCCCAACGGGGACAGCGCCGCTGTCGTCACCATGGAAGCCGTTCTGAGACAGCTACCCCTGCTCGACGGGGGCAACGCCGTGCACGCAACAAAGCACGCCCGGTGTCTGCCACTTCACGTTCTGGCAAGATTGTGCTTGTCGGGGATGTCCGCATCAGGCTCGATGGAGGCGAGCCGATCATGCCCTGGGATCGATAGTCCCCACCATTCCTACCTCCAATAGATTCGAGCTCCTCCGGAAAGTTCGGGAGAGGAGGGGGCGAAGGTGAAAATTTTCGCCGCGCCTCGGCCCAAGGCGGTAGCCTCCAGAGTCAGATCTGGGGGCAATTCAACTGAGGAGCGACAGCTCCAAATGAAAAAGTGACTCCGCTTGTCGCCACCGACGGCAGTGGCGCGGTCTTCTATCAACTATCGAGCGACAATCTCAGCGGCGTTATGGAGACGGTGACGGTTCCGGCGAGCGAGATCATCCACGACCGGCTGAATTGCTTCCACCACCAGTTGATCGGCGTTCCGCCACTGTGCGCTGCCTACTGGCCTGCGCTGAAGAACCTCAAGATTCTGAAGTCATCGGCAGAGTTCTTCAACAACAACGCTCAGCCGGGCGGCATCCTGACCGCGCCTGCAGGCATGTCGGACGAAGATGCGCAGTTGATCCGCGAGTATTGGGCCACCGCCTACTCAGGCGAGAACGCCGGCAAGGTCGCCGTCATCGGCGCCGACATGAAGTTCACGAGCTTCGCGATGAAGGGCGCGGATTCGCAGCTTGTCGAACAGATGCAATACAGCGACCGGCAGATTTGCCAGCCGTTCGGGATTCCGCCCTACGTCGTTGGCGTCGGCGAGATTCCGGCAGGCATGAAGGTCGATGACGTAATGAACACGTATTACTCGCTGGCGCTACAGGCGCATATCGAGGCGATGGAGTACCTGCTTGACGAGGGCTTGGGCATCTCTTCGCCGATGGGCGTGGAGCTTGATCTTGAGCCGCTGTTGCGGATGGACACGGCCAAGCGCGGCGAGGTGTGGGGCAAGCTAGCGAACGACGGGATTTCGACGCCGAACGAAGCGCGCCACCAGTTCGGCCTTGGCCCAATAGAAGGCGGGGATACTGTTTACCTACAACAACAGGATCTTCCGCTTGACCAGGCACGGCTGAACCGATCTCCGAACGCTGCCACAGAGACAGAAGATACGGAAACCGTCGAGGCAATTCCCGTTGAAGATGGGATGTCAGACGAGGAAATACGTACCGTTGGGGCGGCCCTGCTTTACAAATACCTTCATGCCTAAGCTCTGCAAGCCTTGCCGTCGAGAACTTGACGAGTCGATGTTCAACAAGCGCAGAGCTTCTCCGGATGGTCTTTGCGTCATATGCCGAGAATGCTCGGCGGAGAAGAACCGGGCATGGCGCGAGAAGAATCCGGATGGATTCAGAAAGTGGAAAGAAGCAAATAGCGATAAGCGGGCCTCTTACATGGCGCAATGGGATTCTAAGAACAGGGCTAGAAAGTCCGAAAATTCCCGGAGATGGGTTGATAGAAATAGGGCATTCGTCTACGCGAGGAACGCCGAGCGACAAGCGGCCAAGTTGCGAGCCATACCGCCTTGGGCGGACATGGGAAGAATTTCCGCGTTCTACAAGGAAGCCGTTCGTCTTACCAAGGACACGGGTGTGCGCCACGAGGTTGATCACATCTTCCCTCTCCGTGGAAAGATGGCCTGCGGTCTGCACTGCGAGCAAAACCTTCAGATCCTTACGCGTTCAGAGAACGCTAGGAAGAAGAACCACATGCCGATGGGACACGAATGAACATCAAAGACCTTGAGGCGTTGGTGTCTAGCTTTTCGCCTGTGCTGTTGAAGGCCATTGGGGACGCGACGGCGCCACTGTTGAAGCGCATCGAGGAATTGGAGGCGCGCCAGCTTGAGCGAGGCGAAAAGGGAGAGCAGGGAGAGCGCGGTCCCGAAGGCCCCCGTGGCGAGCAGGGTGAAAAGGGAGAGCGCGGCGAACAAGGCCCGCAAGGAGAGCGCGGAGAGCCGGGCAGGGACGCCGATCCGATCGACGTGAAGGACGTTGTGGCCGAGTTGCTTGCCGGCGACGAGGTGAAGTTGCTTGTTGATCTTCACGTTGCCGAGGCATTGCCGGGCTATGCGGCTTCGGCAGTCTTGAAATACATCCTTGCTAATCCAATTCGCGATGGGGTGGATGGAAAGGATGGCAAGGACGGCGAGCGTGGCCCCGAGGGTCCGCGCGGCGAGAAGGGATTGGACGGGCGCGACGGCTTGGACGTGAAAGACATGTTCCGCGCAGACGGTAGACGACTGGTCGCTGTTATGAGCGACGGCAGCACGAAGGACCTTGGAGAGTTCGTCGGCAAGGATGGCAGGGACGGGGCAGACGGCAAGGATGGCCGCGACGGACTCGGGTTCGAGGATTGCACGGTCGAGGTCGAGGATGGCGTCGCGACGCTGAAGTTCGTGCGTGGTGACGTTGTGAAGTCGGTCAGCTTCCCGATCCCAGACCTGAAGCACGTTGGATTCTGGGGTCCGGGCGCGTTTGCGAAGGCAGGCCAGTTCACGACGCACGACGGGCACCTTTGGATGGCTAAGCGCGACACGAACGAGACGCCGAACTATCAGGCGAAGGATTGGCAGCTTGCGGCGCGGAAGGGCGCGGACGGCGCACGCGGTCCGGCTGGAAAGGACTTCAAGCCTCGTGAGCCGGTGAAGCTGGGCGGCGGCGATGCTTGAGCTTGTCACAAAGGCCGACGCCCGCGCGCAACTGCGGCTGGACGACGTTGGTAGCGCAGGAGGTCCGGACGACGCGTGGCTGGACATCTTCATCCCGGCCGTCAGCGAAGCCGTTCGCTCGTGGCTGAAAGTCGATGCGCGCCTGTATGTGCCTCTGCGCGATTCCGCTGGCGACATCGTGCGCGACAGTGCCGGCGATCCGATCCCGCAGGAGGACAGCAACGGGCCGATTGTTAGCCCGCTGGTCCGCGCGGCAGTTCTGATCGAGCTTGCGTCTCAGTTCCGATTCCGTGAAGGCGAAGGCAAGGACAACGTAGTCCCTGCCGACGCAGGCCACGGCTACATCCTGTCGAAGGCCGCAACGGCGATCCTGAGCGGGATTCGCAAGTCAACGGTGGCCTGACGTGGCGCTGGCCGCTGGCAAGCTCCGCCACCGCGTAGTGGTCGAGCAGCTTGTCATCAACATCAATTCCTTCGGCGAGCAGGACCCCGCACAGTGGGTTCCGTTCGCTGAAGTCTGGGCAGCAATCGAGCCGCTGTACGGTCGCGAGTTCCTGGCGGCATCGCAGACGCAATCGTCCGTGTCGTGCCGGATCACGATCCGCACGCTGGCCGGACTCTTGCCGTCCATGCGGATCGTTCATCGCGGCAAGGTCTACAACATCGCGGCGATTCTCGCGGACAAGGAAAGCGGGATCGAGTACGCGACCCTCATGTGCAGCGAAGGCGCGAACGAGGGCTAAGGCCCGCTTATTTCCGTCCCAGCCACGATGTAGCGCACTTGGACCCCGAGGGCGTCACACAGCTTGATGACGGTAGCGGCACGAAGGTCCGATTTACCAGACTCGAATGTGGCAATCGTGACCGGGCTAACCCCTGCCGCATGGGCAAGGTCGGCTTGGGTCATACCGCGCAGGGCGCGAATGGCCTTCAGTTTAGGTCCGGTCAGCACGGCGGGTATGGTGCCAAGTCTTACACTTCGTGTTTGTGCCAATGAACCTCGAGTATGAACAGTGTTCATAACTCATGGAGGTTTTCTGAATGATGAGGTTGTGTTCGTGTTACTTTCATTCTCCTTCATGTTTTTGTCGGTCTTATACCTCGTGTCATTCTTGTTAAGTTTTCATACTTCGTGGCATTGTCTCATTTTTTCTATACCTCGTGTCATTCTTCTACTTCATACTGTTGTTTATACTTCACGTCGTTCTTGTCTTAGTCTCGATTTTCTACTTAGCATTATTTTTGTACTTCGTGTCATTTTTTCTTTCCTTTTATACTCCATGTTGTTCTTATACTCCGTGTCCTTTTTTCTTCATTTTTATTCTTCGTGTCAGTGTTTGTACCTCGTGTCTTTTTTTCTTTGTTTCTATACTTCGTGTCTGTTTTGCACTTCGTGTCATCTTTTCTTTGTTCTTTTATACTATTATGTCATTTTTGTGGTCGTGTCATCTTTTCTACTTCATGTCATTCCTTCTTTGAACAGTCTTGCCTTCGAAAACATACCTCGTGTTATTTTCAAAAAAGCATAGCTCGTGTCATTTTCTTATACTTAGGGTCATCTTTACTTCGTGCAGGTTATGTGCTCGAAAACATACCTCGTGTTGTTTTCGAAAAGCATACCTCATGTTGTTGTCTCTACTGTTTTACCTCGTGTTGTTTTCAATCTTACCTCGTGTCGTTCTCTAATGTTCCACCTCGTGTTGTTTTGTTCATTCACATCTCGTGTCGCCTTTCACTCCATACTCGGTGTCGTTTTGTGTCCTTCTTCTCTTTCCTTACCTCGTGTCATTTTTTTTCTTTTTGTCTTATACACTTTGTGCTTCCTTCCAGTATCACACCTCGTGTCATTTCTGGCACATAACCTGCATCATACTTCGTGCACTTCCTCGAATTATCCTCGTGCTAAAAGTTTCTGCATGGGTTTTCTCTTGTTAAAAGACTGTACCTCATGCATATGACCGTGCTCTATTCAAGATATTGTCGTGCAGGTGTTCTGCTCCATTGACGATTTGCACTCGAGCAGAAGTTTCTTGGCCTGCTAGTATACTTCTGTCACGTGCGATGCTCTGGAAGACTCCAAGGCCATGGAGCGTGTCTCACACACTCCGTGAGACCAGCTCGCTAGAGCCAGCGGGCGCACTCCCCGCCGCAGTCATGACCTTCTGCGGAATGCCAGCGATTTCTCGGATCGCCCTCTCCGGCCACGTCTGGTAGCGTTCTCCACCATCGCGCCCCGTAAGCTTGTCGATAACGCCGCGCTCCTCGGGCGCGGGCTTATATTTCGACCACGGCCCCTCAACTTGAGGTTGGGAGCCATATTTCTCCCAAGGGCCAGCCATTACTGCTTTTCCCAGTTATTGGGATCGGCCGGGTTGCCACCCTTGAAACGATAGCCGCCCTCGACATGCCCCGCCTGCGGAGCGGCTGGGCCAGCAGGAGCCGGTGCGGCCTGTGTCGGGACCAAACTCTTCCCCTGCTTCTTCCACAGCGTCAGCGGATCGGGGAGCTTCCGCAGCTCTTGTTCGGCCTCCTTAGGAGATATCTCGCCAGCCATCGCGCGGCTTGCAATATCTGCCGCTGCGATCTTGTGCTGCTGGATCGCCTCAAGAGAGTTGGCGATGATCTCGTTGCCGCCCGGCGTCTTGCCAAGGCCAGGCAGGGCCTTGAGGAAGTTCTGCATCTCGAAATCAGATGTGGCGCCAGAACCAGGCGCACGCATGCGCGGCGCAAGCTTTGCCACGATGGCGTTGTAGGCTTGCATGTCGTCAAGGCCGTCCATTTTGACGCCAAGGGCTTCGGCATAAGGACCGAGCGCCGCGCTGATCTCTGCCACCTTGCCGGTTGTGATGCGGCCGCCGATGTCGCGTAGCGCGTTGATGTCGCCGATCATGGTCTGCGCATCTTGCCCTTGCTGGGCGATATCGGCGAACCGCTTGCCCTGCTCCTCGCCAACCTTCTTGGCGAAAGCGTTCTCGCCTCGCTGATCGATGTTGACGTTCTGAGCAGATGCGCGCTTCAGGTCGAGTTGACGCTGCGCAAAGGCCGGGTTGCGCTGGCCGTACTCAAATTCCTTGATGTCATCGGTCGGTGCGGCATTCTTTTGCTGGTTGGCAAGATAAGCCTGACCCAACTGCATCCCAAGCTTGCGCTCGGCGCGGTTCGACGATGAAAGCAATTGCGCGATTTGCGCCTTTGGATCGGAGGCTGAAGGTGTAGCGGGGGTGGCTGGTGACGGCGAAGCCTGCCCCGGCACATTGAGGCGGGGTCACAGTTGTGGGATGTGCAGGGGGGTTGCCGGCGTGCATGGGGGTTGCCGACGGAGGTGGCGGGTGTGCATGTGAGGGGATCTGAGGGGGAGTGTTCGCGGTGGGGGGTCGTGCGGCGGTGGCAGCGGGTAGCAGAGGGAGGGAACCGGCGGGGAGCCGCTCGCGACGGGGAGGGGCTCGGCGTTGTCCGGCGGTGGAGCCGACGGCGGGTAGCAGAGGGAGAGAGACGGCGGGGCTAGCGTGAGAGAGAGGAGGTGTGCGTCTGGTTCACACGGAGAGGGTGGGCTCGGTGGCGCTTGCGGCGGACGGAGGGTGATTAGAGAGAGAGGGAGATGGTGGAGGGGAGACCGGTGCTGGGAGTTGGAGAGAGGGAGAGGGAGCTCGCCGGTGGTGTGAGCAGGGTGAGGGTGAAGGTGGTGGCGGAGGGTGGAGTGTGGGAAGGCAAGCGGTCGGAGAGGGGGGTTGGCAGGGCATTCGCGACGGGTCGCGTGGCTGTCGGGGTGCTCGGGGACGGGGTAGTCGACATCGGGGGGAGGTCGGACAGTTGACAGGGGGAGGAAGGTGGTTGCGGAGGGTGGTGCAGGTGTTGGCAGTGGGAGGGGCTGGGCTCCGGCGGTGGTTGCAGGTAGTGGAGAGGAGTGGAGGGGTGTGTGTGGGCTTTTCTGAGGAGGTGTGGGGTGCTCGCGGTGACGAGGGGTTCGACGTGGAAGGTGGCCGGGGTGGCCGGACGTGGAGAGGTAGGCGACAGTGGAGGTGCAGGCGGTGGGGGTGGTCACGACTAGAGAGAGAGGGAGATGGTGGGGGGAGGCCGGTGCAGTGAGCTCGCCGGCAGGAGGTTGTCCGGTGGGTGCCCGAGTGTGAGAGAGAATGGGAGATGGGGAGAGAAGAGTGGGAGAGGAGGTCGGCCGTGGATGTAGTGGGGTGGCGGTGAGGGGGGCTCTTCCGGCGGCGGAGGGTGTGAGAGGGTGAGGGAGGGCTGCGATGGTGGTGTGTGTGTGTGCAGGGAGAGAGAGAGAGAACCGAAAGGAAGAGAGAGGACGTGGGTGAGAAAAATGAGAGCTCCCCCCCAAATAGTGAGAAAATGAGTGGTATATATACATGTGTGGAGGTATAGGGGACAAGATCCGTGAGAGGGGGTGGGGAGCGACCCCGGTTCATGGTAACGGTGAGTCGATACCTAGTATCGGGTCATCGCTATCATGGGCTCTCAGTGCATAATGACGGTAATTCGATACCTAGTATCGAGTTATCGGTATTGTGTACTCTGAGACGTTACACTGTATAAGAGGAAACAGCATGGACCGAGAAGACTCGGTCGGGCAGAGAGCGGGACCCGTTGCCCCCAGCGGCTGCAGGGATAGCTGGTGCCGCAGAAACTTCTTGAGGGGCGGGGACCACCCCTAGGAAGAAGGGGGACCCCACGATAGCCAGAAAATCCCCAAATACGATTAGGGTTGCCAAATAGCCATGTCTGGCATAATTGGCGATGACGAGAGGTCCATACGTAACGGCCGCCATTGCGTGAGCTGAAAACTTTGATGAAGAGAACGTGCCTTTGGTGCTGGAGTCCTCTCCTCGCTCTCTCCTTGAAGGGGCAGAGAAGGGAGGTCAGAGCCTTTATTGAAGTGCAGCGATCTTTGGCAAAAAGATGAAAGGCGGAAAAGGTCCCACCGGGTGTGGCAGTTTGTTTAACACGCGGAAAAATACATGGCATATTTTTGGCATGTTTTATTAGTTCCGCGCTTTGGGGATTTATCAGACGATTTGAGGTTCGTGTACAGGACCTTCCCCCACCGACCGGAGTTGGTGTTATTTTACATCGGACAAGTCCGAACACCTTTGATTAAATGCCAAGGATCTTTGACTGTAATATTGGCCCTAACATCATGGGTCTACCCCTGAATAACTCCCACGCCTTGAGGCGGGATACGTTCGGGATGCTTTTATGAATATTTGCAATCTTCCCATTCATTGGGGAGTATGTCCTCAATTTTCCCTCTTTCAAGGGTGTATTCAGAATTTACCCATTTGAGAGTATGTTTGTTAATCCCCCTCTTTCGAGGGTGTATTCACAATTCTTAGCCCTTAGGGACATTTCTCGCGATTTTTGCCCGTCAAGGGTATTTTTGCAATTTTCTGCCACTAGGGGCGTTTCTGTAATTTTCTGCCATTAGGGACATTTTTGTAATTTTCTGCCACTAGGGGCGTTTCTATAATTTATGAACGGTAGAAAGTATTTCAACTGTTCCAAAAGAAAACAAAATTCTAGAATTTCATGGATTCCTAAAATGAGCGAACTAGGCTCTTCCCGTCTTGGTGAGCTTTTGTTGCTAAGCTCGATGCTTCCCATGTCGCTTGGTGAATCTCCTTGTGAGGTTGACCTTGGAATTGCCATTTTAGTGTCGCCTTGTCCTGTGTCTGCTCAAGTGTGGACAACCTGATTTGAGCCTAATCATCTCCTTGTTCTACGGCTGCATGACTTTTGACCTAATTCCTGTGTTGAGAGTTGTTACGTACCATATTTTCGTCGTGCCATGCCCAACGGCCGATGTGATGGGAGGCTCATTATCATTTACAGGACGCAAAGGTAGGCTGAGATTAGTGCTTTTCCTTGGGCTTTGTGCTGAAGCTGTTTCTCTTCTCTGTTGCACTTAGGCTTTTTCTGATCGGTTACTCGTTAGATCAGTCCTCAAAGTGTGTCACATTACAATTTTCTAGAATTACGATGACACCTAGTGTGTACTGAGATGCGAAGGTCGAGGTTCTTTCTGATGCCTTTGTGCATTGTTGAGTGCGCAGCGGAAGTGTATGGGCTGATGACCCATGAGCCGAGGATTCTTTTCATACAATTCTGGCTGGTCGAGAGAATTGCTTCTTCTCGAGGTGACTCCGTCTTAGCTGCATGTGCCTAAACGTTGTCGTGACCGTGCCGTTGTTGGTCATTTCTCTAGTTTTAGTGTTGGCATTTGTGAGCATTGGGAAAATCATCGACTTCCCTGCTGATAAAGTACCCTCTACTCTGCATTCCTTCTCATGGGAGTTGTGCTCTCGAGGTGTGTTCGTAGTCCTTGAGATGCGTTCCCTGAGATAGTGGTGCCTCTTGTCGTTTTGTGATCGATTTTACTTGTTATGGGTCATTCCTTGGTTAACAGCCTGATGCATAACTCGTTCCCTATAGTCGTGTGCTCAGTTGCCGCGTGCCTTGATATGACCCTGCTTGCAATGTGTCCCGTGGTTCTGTGTGCTGTACGGAGCCAGAATCCTACAAGTGCTGTAGTCTTTGGCTATTGTTTTTACAAGTGCTGTTCTCGTATGATTCTGCGTTTATGTGCTGGACCATCGTCTCGTCAGTAGCTTGCAGTGCTCCTTTTCCCAGTGGAGTAGCTCGCGACTCGATCAGATGTGATATCTGAGTGAGGACTGACTTAATGCTGTGTGGTATCGTATTGACCTAGTCTATTACTGCTATGAGCATTAGGTTCATTACTATAAATGGAGTCTGTGCCCCTACTTCTGAAAATCCATCCATTTACTCCATCTTCTATTACTGTTAAACCTGACATTACTCTAGACTGCACACTGCTTCACTCTTATGAGAACAGTGTTGTTGCTTTGCTCACCTCCTGAACCATTGCCTAGGCAGTTAGCTCATATGTCTTGTGTCTACTCCTTCTTATGCCTTCCTCCTTTTTGATAATGTCAAAGGGGGAGAATTTATTTTGGGAGAGTGGTCTTGCAAAGAGGGAGAGGTACAAAGTACAAAGGGGGAGAGGTACAGAGAAAAATTGTCGAGTCTGCATCTGCATGGCAGTTAGGGGATCTCATTCAGACTTTCATTCAGGGGGAGCACTATCATGTCAAATTGCATCATTAGTGTTGGCATCGTTCTCTGTATTATCCATTAGTGTTGCCATCGTCAAAAATGGGGAGAATGTTATAAGCCTTATTTTGATGTTTTGATGATGGCCAACAATCTTGGTTTGATGATGGACAACACTTATGTCTTGTTCTGAGCTCTTTTGTCTTAGCTTTGTAGAGTCAGAGCTTCCCTTCAGAAAGTCCGTGCATGGTCCTTGCACAGCCCACCGAATAGCTTGTCCTAAGTCTGTGCATGTACAGTGTCTTCATATAAGTCCATGCTTGTATAAGGTTCTTGCATGAACTATTAAGTCCGTGCATATCTTATCTTTGCATGCATTGTAGAAGAGTCAAAGTTCGTGCATATGTCTTAGAACACTAAGTCCTTGCATGCCTTCACAGGATCCGTGCATGTCAAACCCCATGCACATTTTCTTCATGCCTGTTGTTCACCTCACAAAACATGCATTCGTGCATGTTTTGACATTGCCTTATAAACATGCATCCTTGCATGTGTTGCCGTGCTTCACTATGCCCATGACTTGGCACTCAAGTCTGTGCGCACTTTATACTCCGTGCACATTTTGGTCAAGTCCGTGCACGTTGTGCATTGTTAACTCTAAGTCCGTGCTCTTTTTGACAAAGCCCATGCATATGTCTTGAAACATCAAGTCCGTGCATCTTTGTACATACAAAGTCCATGCACGCCTCTCTTCAGTAGAGTCCGACTAGAGCTAAGATTGAATGAAAAGCACTGAAGAAAGAGCAAGGTGAGAGCACTTACTCGACCGGTTTGAAGAAACTGATCCCGTTTGGAGACGAGGGCGAGCAGGGAAGCATGGGTTCCCCACACGCCGCGCCAGTGTCGCTTGAACCTACTTAAGATCTTACATTACTACACCTCCCACAGGAGGGGGGATCTTGGGGTGGGGGTTAAGCTCTTACAACCAAAACTACCTGGGCACAGGGAGGGGCCTTTAGCCGGCCAAGCGGGGAGGGGAAGAAGAAGATAAAGAGTTACAATGAACACTGGAGTCGATTCAGTCCTCTCTCAGGAATAGAGGATAGACAGTTGTTGCTAGAATTATTGTGGTCACTCCCGAACTCCTTTGTTAGCAAGACCAATGCCAAAATCTTCTAGGTTGTCCCAGGAGGACGCTTGAATTTTGGCAGGAACTTTGGAAGCCGACGCTGGTCGAGGTGGGACTGGAAGTTGAGGCTTTATTCTCTGGTTCTGACTGTCTTAGCATTGTAGCATTAGGAAGATGAAGCCGCCACGAGCTGTCCCAAACTTCAAATTGAGCGCGGTCAATAGAGTTGGAACCATTGATGAGTTTCCTACGAAACGTGACCCACGGGGGTGCCAGCCGATGTCGGAGTAGGTCGCAGCAGCCCAAACAGTGACAAGGTGTCAGTTCAGCCCTGGGGAGGACAGAACTGTGCACCATGGGAAGAAAATAGAGAAGAATTTGCTCGGGTTGTCGAATGGAGTGTCGCTTCTTGGAGGAGGAGGGAGACTCGCAGTAGAAGGTCCCAGTTAAACCCCGCCTTCAGATCTTCAGGTGAGCAGGTGTGGCAGCTTCTGCAATCCGCCTATAGATGCTGATCAGAACCCTTCTGTGCAGTCGGAGTAGATTACTTGTCTCGGACAGCCACGAATTCAGAATGAGACGAGATGACTGCCGTTGCGAAGAAGACTCATTGATGCTTCCACGGGTACCTATTGAGCCTTCAGAAACACCCGGATGAAGTTGCAGTTGCCTCTACAATCTATTAGTTCACTGCTGTCTGCGACCCAGAACTACAGGTTGAGCAGCGGAGGTGGGGAATGAGGTAAATGGGATGGGAATGGTGGTGGATATGTATGGGGGAGAACACCGCTCGAAGACGTGGGCGAGCGGGGAAGTGTGGTTCCCCGCACACTGTGTCGATGCCGCTTCCCCTATTAACGACACAATCACTACGCCCTACACAGGGGGGTTGGACTAGGGGATGGGAATTTATGATTACAACACAATACTACCTCCACGCAGGGAGGGGTGTTAAGCTGGCCAGGCGGAGTGGGGGAAGAAAGCCATGAAGTTGCCGATGAAGTGACTCGGCCGAATCTGCCCGCTTCAGGAACAGGCTGACCACCTGTCACTGTTGGCGGCGCCACGATCTGAGGGGAACTCGGATGGCGGTGAAACCAGTACCAAGACGTCGCTAGCTGGGTCAGGAAGTCCTCTAAATTTTTGGCTGACGGCCTGGAGTCGCCTCTGGTTGCAGCTGTCTCTGTGGCAGCTCGGCTCTACCTTGACTGGTTCTGTCCTCAGGATGCAACAGCAGGATGATGATGCCGGTACGAGTGCTCCCGGAGTCAGAATGGTGTGGGACCAAAGCCAGAACGTCCGTATACGAGTCTCCTTCGATCTACGACCTAAAAGACCTCCAGGAGTGTTCGGAGCAGAGAGATAGGAGGTTTACAGTAGCAGGGTATCAGGACTGGGTTTCTGTGGACTGACCTGCGCACCCTGACGAGAAAATTCAGAACGAGTAGCCCTGCCCTCCGAATGCAGTTCCCTCAAAGGGGTTGGATGGAGAACTGGTCGAAGAATGCTCTGGCCAAATGGCGCCCCAAGGGGAGCAAGGGTGTGGCCGTAGAAGCTTCTGCACTAGGGCTTAGGTCTTCCCACGGGTGCCAACTGCGCACTCCGGCGAGATCGAACCTCTCGGACAGCCACGAACTCGGATCATGGCGGGACCACCTCGAGGACGAAGCCAACTGGAAGATCTTTCCAGTGGTGTAGGGCGATCCCCCTGGAGCTCTGATCTGCAGAGGCGACCGGCACTGTTTCTGGATGGAGCTCTACTGGGCAGCAGCAGGGCGCAGCAAACTATGGGAAGAGGGGGAAAGTGTGGTTTTCTATGGTGGGGCTCCTTGGATCTGCAGAGGAGGTGGATGGGGGAGTGGGATGAGGTTGGAGGAAGGGGAGATGGAGTGGGAAAGATGGGGAGGGCGATCTGGAGCAGGGGATGGTCTCAATGAATTGCAGGCTTTCTTCCCTTCTTTTCTTTAGTGTTTTCAATCTTAACCTGTCCTTTTCTCTATTTGGCAGTAGCTCAAGGAGAAGTTGCTGCCACTGCGATGAAGAGACTGCAAATTAAGGTAGCAGAGGATATAGAGAGAGAACCTTCTGCCACTACTTCAGAGGATGTCCGGCTACCTTCACCCACACCGGCCAGTGGAGCTGAAGGTAAGCTTACTTCCTTAATTTTCTTCTCCTTCGATGACCCTTGAACCGACCGCTTCATGCATATGCTTGTGTTATTATGGCTGGAGTGGTCAGGACTGAGACTGTGACGCCGACTGTGGATGTCTCTCTATTGCAGGAAGGGCATAAAACTGCATTGAAGAAGGGTACTATCCCCTCGCAGTGTATGGTCACTCGCTTGGCAGCTCGAATGGCGACGGAAGTGGTGGGCCAACTTGAACCCAGTGTGGAGATATCTTCTAGCAACTCTGCTACCTCTTCTGACGAATAACTTGATTATGGCTCCTCCGAAGGTAGGGAGGAGGAAACATATGAGACTGCCAGTGAAGGAGCGACAATGCCTCCCGTGTTGACAAGTGGCCTCTTGGTACTTAGCCCTCCGAAGCTGTTGATACCATCGTCTGAAGGAATGTCACAGGAAGAATTTGTTAGAATTGACATGGAAGAGGATATAATCCCTCCCGTTGTTGCCTCATCTGCAGAACTATCATCCTCTATACAGGTAGTCAAGGAGATAGACCCAGCAATCAGAGTAAGTTATGCCCGTCCCTCTTGCTGAGCTATATGCCCTTTTATTTTGTTCGGTCATCTTGGTGCTTATCGACATTTTGTTCCAGGAACCTGGCGCCACTGATCATCTCTTGATAACAGCTTCAGATGTTGTTGTTTCATCAGAGGCTCAAGATGTGCTACCTCCTACAACCGTGGCTTCCTTAGAGGCGGTTGCTGTGCTTCGTCCTGTGCTAGTGAGAATACATTTAAAAACCTTCAGCACACAGCAAACTACACACTGCTGATCATGCCCAGAGGAGACCCAACAGTAGCATTGACCAGGCTGACTAAGAATGTTGACTTGGGTGACATCATATTGACCATGGCTATGATGTGTATTTTGATGATTCTTCACTTAGTAAGCCACCAACTAAATGAGCGACCGTGTGACCGGGGCCATTTTCCTTCGTGCCTATATTATTCCCAGAATTAGCGAGCATTTGTGTGGGCGCCAATTCTGGAATTGGTGGCGACTAGAGTGGACATAAATTTCCTAGATTTCACTAATGTCTTGGTTTTATATGAGAATTATCGTCATATCCGCATAACATTCTGTCCTTGAATTCCCTATTCCATGAATCTACCTTAATGTTCCTACAATGGTTCATTTCCTTAGAGCTCTATTGGCTATAAAACTATAGTGGATGTCAAAATATTACATGACTCAATGCCTGGCAATTATAGGTCCCGATCTGATCTTGGGAGGAGCACCCGAAAGTACTTGTGCCCATGGGAGATGAATGATCACAATGTGACATTGCATCAAAGTGCATGACTAGCTTGATTCGACATTCCACAATCCGTACTTGATATTACTTGACTTACGTGACTTGCGTGGCCCGGTGGGTAGTACTTGTATACATGAATAGCCAATGACTCATGACTCGATATATATACATGCTTGTTATTCCTTATTGATACATCATGAATGCTTGCTAGCTATCTCTTGAAAATTCTTGATATATTCTTGCATTCTTGCATACATGAGCATGCCACATGATAAATAGTTAAGTACTTTAAGGATTGTCTGGATTAGAGATATAATTCCTACTGAGCATTCGCTCATCTAGTGTTTTCCTCTATTTCTCAGGTAATTCCAATGACGAAGCTCATTTGGATGGGGATGGACATGAGTGAAGAGCGTAGAGTTGTTCCAATTATCAATGTCGCTATCTAGTCGAGTCTTTTTCCCTATTTCTTGAGTCAATAATTGTAACTTTCTTTTATTGAGTCAAGATTATCCTCAGTACTTTTATTGAGATTATATAATAAAATTACCTTAAAGGTTATTATGAATAAAGGATTTGGTTATCACTACTTTTACGCACTCTGTCTATGTGTTGAATACACTTATGATCTGAGTGACATGATTGATGTAACTCGTCACGTATACCGGGTTCCTTCCGTGCTCAGGATGTGGCATGAACAGTAGTTCGGTGATTCTCCTGAAGAACCCTAATCTCCTCCTCCAGCTCTGAGGAGATCACCGACTGCTTCTGAGGGAATATCGGATGGAAGTTCGATTGGACTGGGAAGCCCCAGTTGGGATTCCCCTTACTAGCCCCAACCCAAAAAAATTGGGTCTTCCACCCCTTGTGCGAAGAATCCCGAGGAGAAAGAGTCACACAGGTCCTCCCCCTCCTTGCCTGAAGATAGAATAAGCCCTTCTCAGCATGGGTCTACTCTTTCAGCTTGAAGAAAGCTTGAAATAGCTCTAAAGAAGGGTCGTGACCGCATGAGCGATAGAGGAAAATGAAAGAGAAAATGAAAGAATATGAATTGAAAACCAACTAGACAGGAGCTAGCTGGTAGAATTGCAGTAGTTGCACAACAAAGGGGTGGAGAGGAAGGCGAAAGCCGCACTTCCAAGCCAGAAGAAAAATGCAAAAAGGGTCCAAATGAGTATCCATGCTAGACTCGTGCGGTTTGGCGAGAGAAAAGAAATATCGCCACGGTAGTTCGAAGTGGACCTCAATCTCCTTCACCTCAGCCTCACCTAACTCACTGCGCCGAGGATGACTGGGCACCAAACCCCATGTACCATGCTCGGGCTCCCAGACCTCAACCGTCGGATCGTGCTCTGCCATGGAGGAAGGAGTAGAGTAAGAAGAAGAAGGGGAATTGCGAAATCAGAAGATTCGAGGGGAGGAGGAAGTTGACGGATCACTATCGCCGTGGTCTCTGCCAACTCTGCCAAAGCCTCTGCAATCCTCTGCTCCCTCAAGTCACTCTCACGACGCATGGATTCTCTCAGAATACAAGTGCAGTGAAGGGGAAAAGCCCTAGGTTGAGGAAACGTAAGACGCAAGCATGGGGGTTATTTACATATATATCCTAACGGCCCTGGCGGGATATGTCGCGATATTTCAAACTCCGAGAAGGGCCTCCCCGCACCAACTCGGGGGAATCATCATCACCATCATACACATGCCCCCAGGACAGCCACATTAAATGGCCACTGTCGGCAATAGATATCCCCACTCAAGCCACCAATGCTACCCCATAATATACTACTCTCTGAGCCCGAACTTTGGCTCGGGAGTAGGGGGCAAGTGGAGAGGGGTAATTCCATAGCCCAAATAGATCCCCAGACTGGGACGGCCAAATTAGGTCCAGACTGGCCCAATCGGGCCCAATTCAACCCAACCAGGCCGATCTCCCTAAGTGGCAGCCCCATGAACGGGCCCACTTATCTCGAAGCCCAAACACACTCAGATTAGACCTTCCTAGGTTGCCTCTTGGCCAGGAAGACTGAGTAACGGTAGCTTGGAAGAGCCCAAGCGACGCCCGAGCATAATAGCCCCAACGCTGCCCACTACACTTGGGAGAAGCCCAAGCACCCCACCAAGGGATATCCCACACTCGGACCCCCTACGAGTGCGGTTTCCTTTGATAGGGCATATCTCCCAGCAAGAATCTCGCTACCACTTGGGGAAAGGAAGCTCAATGGGACAAGGAAGAATAAGGGCCCTCCTCTAGGACATAACGCCCCCTGGTCCCTCTAGCTACCCTACCTCCAGCCAAGAGAGTGAGCAGCTATATAAAAACTCCAAGAAAGCCCTCCGAGAAGGTAAGGTGATCGTGAGTACTCGACACCATACTCACTGGTGGAGAGCGATCTCATGCCCCTCACTTTTTCTCCTACCCCCATTCCACCAATGCTCTATCAGTTTGCGGACTTAAGCATCGGAGGGTTTTCCCTGGGGTGGCAACCTTAGGCTCCTCTGATCCTTTTCCTGCCTTGTAGATCTCTCATTTGTGGTGACGACAATAGGATCATGTGGCTCAAGATCCAATGCGAGATCACCCCTCTTCACCTCTATTCCTTAAGAACTTCTTAAATTGTCTAGTGAGCAGGGCATGATTTATTGAGCTTATATCTGGGATGTCATCATCATCAACCTCATTAGAGCTATTTATGCTCTCAAAAACTTTGAGAGCCACAGTCTTCTTTGGCTTGATGTCTTCTTCACTTCTCTTCAGGTTGAGCTCACATGTCATGACCGAGCCTATCAGTCCGTCAACTATTAATACAGACAAGTCTTTAGAGTCCTCAATAACAGTGGCCTTAGTGTGCCATGTAGGGGTGGGAGATCTAAGGATTTTCCTAACAAGGTCACTCTGAGTATACTCTTTTCCCATAAATTTTAAGCTATTTGTTAGTTGGGCGAATCTTGCATACATTTCAGAAATAGATTCGTCTGGTTTCATTCTAAACATTTTCGGTACTGATAAGATGTAGTGCATACGATGCTAGCCTGGAAAACTATAATTCATACTCTGCCATAACAAAAAAAATCAACTAAAAAAACCATATCATATCGCATCATGTCATATCATTACAAAAGTGTGTCAGGGTACAAAGTCAGGCCGCTCCCTCTGGCCTGTCGCTGTCTCCTCCTCCCTCCTGTCTCTTCGATGACGGGGCCATTGTAAGGCTCGTGTCCTCCTCCCGCTGGCGTCATCGTCGTCGCTCGTCCTCCTCATTCCTATGGCGACCGGAGGAGGTGGTGAAGTAGCTGCGGAAGGAACCGTGGGTGCTGTAGCTGCCGCTCAGAGCCCTGCTACGCTCCCGGTGTATCTCCCTGAACACCCGTAGCTCCCCTTGTAGCCCTGACGCCTCTAATAGAGAGCGATCCCGCTCAGCTCGATAGCGCTCCACCTCGGTCCGATAACCCTCCGCTGCTACGCAGGCACGGTCCCGCTCCTCTTGGCAGTGCTCCAACTTCACCCAAAGGAGCGCTGTCTCGATCGCGTCCGCCTGTCGGCTCCACGCTATCTCCTCCCAGAGGCTGGCTGCCTCCTCCCATGCTGCGGCTCGACCCTGCTCGAGCTCCTCTCGTAGTCGGGCACTCTCGCCTAGCGCAGTTGTCAGCTCGGTCACCTGCATATACATACATCATCATCATTAGTCAAATGGCATTTCGTATAAGCATAATTAACAAGGGAAAGTGTTGTGAACGTACCCTCTCGGAGAGTGCTGCCTCCGCTGCCTCGGCACGGGCCACCATCCGAGCGAACTCAACGTCCCGCTCGGTCCGGTCTGCGGGAGTCTGAGAAGAGGAAGGGACATCGGACCCCTGTCGCTGGGTCCCCTCGGCGCGCTGCATTTAGAATACTCAAGGGTCAGTCATTTCATAGCATACCATAATCATATTTAGGGGTTAGAGAAACTCACCAGTAGGGCCAAGGCCTGTTGGGCCTCGTCGCGCTCTCGGATCGTGGAGTGGAGGAGTCCCTGCAACTCTGCAATCCGTCCCTGGTGGTCGATATGCATTTAGGAAGTCCAAATGTCAGTGCATCATCATATAGAAATCATAAGCATAATAGAAAGAGCGCTAGGGTTAGAAGTCGAACCAGTCGGTGGGCAGCGTTGACGCATTAGTACATTTCCACAGGAGTTTTCTTTGTTGCTACTCTGCTGCGTCCACGCTCCCATCCTGGAGTGTTGACGCATTGATGCATTCCAGTGGAGACTTCTTTTGTTGCTACACTACTGCGTCCACGCTAAAATGCTGGAGCGTTGACGCTTTGATGCATTCCAGTGAAGGCTTCTCTTGTTGCTATACTGCTGCGTCCACGCTGCCATCCTGGAGCGTTGACGCATTGATGCACTTCAACAAATGCTGTCTCTGTCAAATATTCAAACATGAATAAGTGCTTATGTTATTGAAATAAAGTTGAGCTTATCACATTAGAATTTAGTTTATCATGCATTTACCATTTGATTGTCATCATCAAAACCAGAGGGACAACAGTGGTCGCAGGAATGGCTGGCATCAGGTTCCTGGATGAACAACTGGACCAGTCACCGATAGCTGTGGTGGAACTTCCAGTGCTGATGTTGGATCGGGACGAGCCCACTTGAGTTGGTTCCGTATCGTCGAAAGCTGCAACTTTGCTAAAGACTGTCTGACCTGAAACTGAGAGGAGGAGGGGTTGTCGGGGCCGACTTGATAGCAGCTAGTCCTGGGGGAACAGAGGACTCTGGGTCTGGCGTGACTGAGGGAGAATGGGCGCCCTGGACAGAGACGTTGTCGAAAGCAGGTAGGACCACCTCTGGTTCATCGGCGCTTCAGAGTAGAAGAACTCTTGTGAAGAGAGCTCTGACTGAATCACACAGAGGTGGGCGGTGGAGCTGCTACCAAATGGTGCTCAGATTCAGACCCGAATCTGGTGTAGTTGCACAAGAATGGGCGACGCGAACGGAGCAGAGGTTGGATCACAGTGGGACCACTTCTGGAACGAAGCTGGCTCAACGACGTACGACTCCGCAGAAGACAACTTTGGCTGGTTCGCACAGTGGATGCCGGGGTAGCCTCTGCAAGCTAATTCTCTGCAGTAGGCTGGATGCAGAGAGCTGCAGGCAGGACTTCCCGACCCACGGGAGGACGTAGCAGCGACGGGCGACTCCGAGAATGCCGTGGATGCATGGAGCATGATGGGGACATCTCCTACCACTCCTCATTTTCCGGAGGACCCGTGGCTCGTCAGCTATGTTCCGTAATGCTCGCCAGACTCCTCTATAACTATGGCCTTGGTGTGCCATGCAGGGGTAAGCGATCTCAAGATTTTTCTAACAATATCCCCTTCAGATATTTCCTTTCCAAAGCCCCTAAGGCTGTTGGTGATCAACGAAAGCCTAGCTTACATATCTGTAATGCTATCCTCTACCTTCATCTTGAAAAGTTCATACTTAGAGGTAAGGAGGTTACCTTTGTGGCCTTCACTTGAGAGGTACCTTCATAGATCAAGGCCAGTTCATCCCACATCTTCTTCACAGTCTTGCAGGGCGAGATCCGGGCATACTCCTCCGGGTGAATCGCACACTGAATAATGTTAAGCGTGGTCCATTTGAGAGCTGAAAGCTTTACCTGTTCCTCTGACCGCGCATCCTCATTTGGGGGTAGCTCATAAGGTCCTGTGGTGATTACTCTCCACAGTCTTTGGCTCTACGCTCGTATGAAAACCTCCATCCTGTTCTTCCAGAAGAAGTAGTTAGTCCCATCGAAGAAAGGAGGATGACTGATAGATTATCCTTCAGCCATGAAGCTCCGAGGACCGTTTGTTCCAGCATTTCCCTGACCGTTAGACCACATTTTCTTGGAACCTGCTCTGATACCAATTGACAGACATGGCGGAAGGTGAGCTAGAAGGGGAGGGGTTGAATAGATCACCCCCAATTCGATCTAACTTAAACAATTCGAGAAGCCGCAGGTAATAGAAGCCAATAATCATGTACAGAAGTACTATCAGAGACGAGTTTGATCAAGTGATATGCGTGCAAGCAATCAAATAGCAGATCGGACATGGCAAACCACACGAGACAGATGGATTTTAGGTGGTTCAATTGCTACCCGCAATCTACGTCCACCCCTTACTCCTCGGAGTAAGGCTTCCTTGCAAGATGCAACGAGATCACAGTAGACTCAGTCTGCCAACAAATGCTGACAAACAGCTTGCCCTCAAGGAACACCCTCCTCGACCTTCTGGCCACCAGAAGTAGAACACAAACTGGAGGAACTACCTCCCTTCCTTTGCACAGCACAAAGGGTAACCTAGTAACTTGCTCCCAACAGATTACAAACCAGAGGAACAATCCTCTCTTCCTCCAACACACTGGAGGGAACCCGGAGATCTTCTCCCTTCCTCTGAACACACACAACTGGGAGAGACGTAGGGTCTGGGCCAGGGTAGAATATGGTTGTTGACTTGACAGACAGTCAAAGTCAGCCAACTTGGCTAAGACGTGGGGCCTAAGCCAAGGGAGGAATATAAGATATATGTCGACCCGATGGGATGTCGAAGCCAACGAACTTGGCAGAGACGTGAGGTCTAAGCCAAGGAAAGAGTATATGATATGTGTTGACCTAACATCATGTCAAGGTCAACGAACTTGGCAGAGACGTGAGGCCTAAGCCAAGGGCAGAGCATGGGATGGGTGTTGACTCAAGGTCATGTCGAAGCCAACGAACTTAATAGAGGCGTGAGGCCTAAGTCAAAGGTATAAGGTAGGATAGGTGCTGACTCGACGTTATGTCGAAGCCAACGAACTTGACAAAGGCGTGAGGCCTGAGTCAAGGGCAGAATATGGAATAGATGTTGACTCGACATTATGTCGAACTCAACGAACTTGGCAAAGCGTGAGACCTAAGCCAATGACAGAATATGGAACAAATGTTGACTCGACATCCTGTCGAAACCAATGAACTTGACAGAGGCGTGAGGCCTAAGCCAAGGTTAGAACATGGAATGGATGTTGACTCGACATCCTGTCGAAACCAACGAACTTGACAGAGGCGTGAGGCCTAAGCCAAGGTTAGAATATGAAATGGGTGTTTACTCGACATCATGTCGAACTCAACGAACTTGGCAGAAGCATGAGACCCAAGCCAAGGGAAGCACATGGGATAGGTGTTGACTTGACAGAACGTCAAAGTCAACAGGCCTTGTCTCGATAGAAGGTTTGGGGTGAGGGTAGACTTAGATTGTGGACATATGAGAGGCCCAGACCCAGAGCTAAACATAGATGTCAGCCCGACGAAATGTCAAAGTCAACGGACTCTGCTCCGACGGAAGGTCAGAAGCAAGGGAAGAACGTATGGATGCAGATGTCGATCCGACGGGATGTCGAGGTCAACCAACCTGGCAGAGACATGGAGTCTGAGCCAGAGTAGAATATGGGCGTTAACCCATGGAGATAACGGGATCACCAAACCTTACCCCGACAGAAGGTTTGAGACAAAGCGAAGAGGTCTTTTATTAGTTTATTAGTTTGGATTGGTTGAGTTTATTGAATTTGTTCGGTTTAATCAAAATTTTAAAACTGTCGCCCTCACTCTCTCTCTCCCCTCACTCACGACACACGCACACTCTCTCTCGTTTCACACTCTCTCTCTCTCTCACGCGATCTCCCTCTCTCTTAGTTACGGCACCAACGGCTGCGGATCGAGACGTGGGAGGTACCATTGGAACCGGCTCGTCGCGAGGAACGCGTGGGTGCTAACCTCGTCGGGGTTCGTGGGGCGTGGAAGCGAGACGGGTCGAGAGGTGCCGTGGCGTCCCTTCACCTGCATGCGGCCTAAACTCAGTTTTCGTCGCGATTGAGGTAGAGGGATGGACTCATTGCTTCGCTAGGAACCCACTGGTACCACATGCGCCGTGGTCCGTCGCCCGTTTCCCTCATTCCCCGTGAAATTTCATTTTAGTGCATTTTAGGATAAATTCTTGAAAAATCATTCCATGCGCTTCGTTCTTGTGTTTTGATGCATGTGTGAGTTGTAATATGGCATGGTTTGACAGGTTTTTCTATTTTTCTGTAATTTCTCGTCGATCCGACTCGATCGGGAGGGAGTTCGGTTCAAACTTCGCCCTCTCATTTTCCAGCTCGTGTAACGGTCGTTCCAGTGACCGTTACACTGTAACGGACCCACAGGGGTGCATTATATGTCATGTGGCAGACCATGTAAGGGGTGTCACATGCTGTGTAACGGGCTTGCCTAGGCACGTTACCTAACTGTTGACTGTTGTTTTGACCTTTGACCTAGATAGGGCGGTTCTTGTAATGCGCCAGTAGGGGTGCGTTACAGTGCTGAGAAACTGTGGATTTTTATGTGTTCGGGTGCCTTTAACAGCCTTACCCTAGTGCGTTATAGTCTTGTAGCGCACCTACCCTGGTGTGTTACAGTCCATGTTGACTGTGCTACCTTTTTCTTTTATCATCTGTTGTCTATAACGGCCCTTGGGAGGTGCGTCATGATCAATATAATGCCCCTACCCTTGTGTGTCACAGTAGGTGGCGCGGTGGTCCTTGACCATTACATGCCTGGAGATTTCAAAGAGCTGCATGTTTAATTTCTAATACATTCCATGATTTGTATACGCCTTGTTTAAAGTATTTGGTACACTATGGCATTATTTTATATCCTAAGATTGTAGCTTTCTCTTTCCTTGTGATCATGAATTACGTCTCTTTACCAGACAAATTTAAGTGACGATCATGTTAGCAATGCAATATGTACTAAATGATGTACCGCGCGAATACATAAAATAAAATAATAGGACAATAATCAGGGTAACATGAAGATATAATCAATAAGGATAGAGATTCATGTACAAGTAATTTAAATATCAAGATGTAAAGAATAATTCAAGGGAATAGCTCGGACAAGTACCATATTTCAATGAACACAGATCAAGTAGAACATATCATAGATTGGCCATATCAATGAGCATATCACAAGTTAGTCGTATAACAAGTGAATTATCTAGATCAATCTTACATATCATATTTGGTGCAATGTCGCACTGATCATTCACTCTTCCATGGGCATAACTATTGTTGGACGCTCCTCCTAATCTAGATCTGGGCCCTATTACATAGGCACTGTGATCATTAGATCAAAGATACCGTATAAAATTCTAGATAATTTCATATAACAATCATGGCCAAGCGAATTCTAAAAATTTAGCCCATGTAAACAAGGTATAGAATTTTAGTAAGATTTCATGATATACGAAGGAATTCAAGGAAAAGATCAAGTTTGCATGAAAAATATATAAGGAATCGAATCAAAGCACAGCAGAAACAAGCGATTCCTCATGATATCAGCGTTGGGATTGAAATCAAAAAGAAAAACCTAGAACTAGTAGAGAGATTTATCACCTTTGCAGGGTTGCAAATCTTCCGTGCCAATTGAAGGGATGTTAATCGCGCGGATGCACGATCTCCAGAAATATTCACACGAGCACTCCAATCAGACGAGCTTCTCTCTGTAATCTTCACGCGCCGACCAGATCTCAACTCGACCATGCAAGAGCAAGGGAGAGAGAGAGGAGAGGGGCACCCCTGGGAGAGAGAGAGAGATAGAAAGAGAGGGCGGCTAAGGTAGACCAGTTGCTTGGCCCTAGGTTCTACCCATCGCTATTATTTATAAACATCTGACATTTTTCATAAAAACCCATATACTTTCTATAAATCACCATCCACCTCGTCTGAATAGTACTCTTATGTGTGTGACCCTTTAGACCTAAATATCAATCCGATTTTTAGGCTCACTAAGCCCAGAACTCATTCTTGTACTTAGTTAAGTTAATTAATCATAGGTGATAAATGCAATGGCCCTAGGACAAGACTTAGTAGAGACAAGTCTAGAACTTGCTCTGATACCAATTGATGTGAAACAAACCCCTTGGACTCCTTGGACCTAAATCGCAAGCAAACAACCGAGTCGATGGATCCTCTCTAGCGGACTCACTCACGTAGCCCACACCTGGGTCCGTTGGCAAACCGGCGATGGGGGATGAGGGTCCGAAGTGGGACCTCACTGTTCCAGGGTTTGGCTAGCTTGAGGCTGAACCCCTAAGGGTCCGGGATGCCCAATTTCACGGGTGACCAGCATGCCGAGGGCATGGGTTGTAGGGCTGCTCTCTCAACTCACTCCGCGGTGGTCGCACAATTTGATGGATAGTTGGAACGAGCACTCTCCTCACTGCCGACGGTGTAACTTAGAAACAATACTAGGCTAAGGAGAGTTAAGCCAGCAAGGAGAGAGGACAGAAGCTCACCTGATCAGCGTGAAGATGCCGATCCTGACTGGAAACGAAGGTGAGTGGGGAGACGTGGGTATGCACCCGCACGCCGCGCCGATGTAGCTTCGGAAGGCAACCCGTTGTTACATGTACTACACCTCACGCAGGAGGGTTGGACTAGGGGAGAGGAAATTAAGGATTACATCAAAACTATCTCCGCACAGGGAGGGGTGCTAAGCCATCCAGGCGGGGAGGGGAGAATTGCTAAGTTAGTGCCGGAAGTGCACTTCTCTAGTTCTGTCCAGTTCTGGAACGACAGGACAGGGGGTCAATGCAGATGCCACTGCGCACGCCCCCGAACTCAGAAGTCATCGAAACTAGTGCCAGTTCATTGCTATCAGACCCTGGTACGCTAGAGAATTTTTGCAGATGGACTCGTCATTGCCACCGATCGGGGTGGCTCCTGGAACAGGCTCTCTACGCTCTGGCTCAGGCTGATTCCCGGGTGTAGCAGCAGCTGGGTTGTAGCTGCCACGGCCACTCCCAAAGTCTGATCATGGCGGGACCAAGTCGAGAACGACCGTGGATGAGTATTCTTCGAGCAGTAACCAGGGGGAGCACCAGACAATGTCGGGGTAGAGACCTCATGACGCCAAAAAATCCCGATGGCAGCCAGGTGGTGACCGTCGGCGGCTTCGACGGCACCTACAACATCGCCACCATTAAAATCCATACACTCACACAATCAAATAGGAAGCATTATTCCATCACAATACAACCAAATGTCATTATAAAGCTCATGCTCTCCGAGCACACAATGTTTTGAATTCATTGAACCATTCACAATGTTTTGCTCCCACAAACTCACAATATTTGTTATCATCAAAATCGGGGTTAAAAACAACGTGAGAACACATACCCAACACTCTCTCACGGATGCAAACCTAGACGTGGTGTGGTACGGTACAACCTGCCCGACGTCCGTATGGGAATCCACGGTTCACGGGGACTTACAGAGGTCCTGGGCAAGGTCACCTAGTCGGCTCCAAGGAATATGGAGATGAGAGAATCCCCTACCTAGGTAGGAATGCAACTAATATGAAAAGTATGTATGGCCCTATGTGTACCGGAGTGCATGCAATAAACTAGCCTAAATCTAACAATCAATGAACAATGATCACGACAAGTATGACAAATATCATGCAAAATCAGGTGACAAACAGGGGAGATCAAAGCACCAATTAGATGTAAGATAATGAGGAATGATAATCAAAGTGATGGCCTCGATGCACTGTAGCACAAATAAGCAGTTTGTGGGAGGCTACTCAGGTAGGTCGTCGGTCCGGGGTGGGACCGTTCAATGATAGGGAGTAGTGAAGTATTAACTAAATGAAGGACAGAGACTGAAATAAACAAAGAACGCGAGACAGTAGTGTACCTGACTGCATGGTCTGTCGATAGACCGTGCACACTCTGAAACGGTCCTGCAACTACCACAGAATGGTCAGTAAAAACTAGAAAAGAATGGTGACATACCTGAGCCCATAGACAAGAATGGTCTATAATAGACCGTGGAAATTGATGGACGGCCTGAAGTAGAACACCGACTCTAACGGGCTCGCAGAATAATCAACACCTGGGTCAGAACAGGACGGCCAGTCGTCCGGCCGCTCTACTTTCTGAACGGCTCAGAGTGAACCGCATACACCTCCAGGAACAGAAACGCAAGATGACAACCTGAAATCACTTGAAACACAAACCTAACAAAGATAGAAGCTGGTTAGCACAACACCAACACGATGGGCACTAGGCGTCCCATTGTGATCGCCAAAATAGAGGGTGTAGGCATGTTTTCCTTCCTTTCCATGGCCGTGAGTGTGCTCTGAGGGAGCTAATGTTGTCATTTGGCCATTCCCGTTCGAGATTTATCCAGCCCCTGAGGTGTTGAGATCGTGGTTCAAAGTGGCAGAGCGGGCGCTCTGGTCGAGATGTGCTCGGATGAGCGGAGGATATTCTTGGATTGGGCTATGGTTGCCCTGGATCTGGTTCGAGATGTGAAGGCTCAATGGCGAGCTTGCGGCTCGAGGATGAGCGTTGGCGAGTGCCGGTTATGGCTCGTGTGCGGCTTGAGGCGTGGTGTGTTGCTGTTCGAGGAGTCGCAACGGTGGTGCATCGAGAGGTGTTGTGATCGTGGTCTGGCAAGACACTTGGTGAGTGTGTCGATGGTGCTGACCTGACAGGAGTAATGATTTTTCGGTGCTGGAAGGTGCGGTTTCCCACCGTGTGTAAGGTCTGAGGTCAGGTCGAGCATGGGAACCTTCCATTGGTCGGAGGAGTATTGAGTTTTCCCATTGGTTGGAGGAGGTCGCATTGGGTTTTGGTTCATCGTCTTGCATCATGTGTTCAGATTGGTTGGCCTTCGTGTGCCATGAAGTCCGTGCGAGACACGTCCTATGTTGGCAAGGTGATTGTCGGTGAGAAGCGTTGCCTATTCCCTGATGTGTAAGGGTGTGTTGGCTCTGCTCCGGAAAGATGAGTGCCCATTTGGGCGGTGTTCGCGAGAATTTACGGTTGGCATTGTGTTTTCTGAGGTGTTGAAGATTGGAGCCTGCGGAGTTGCAGAGGATTGTCGGGATGGAGGATCCTGAATTGTCATTATGGTGGCTGTGCGCGTGGATCGGAGTGCGTAGCGGTGGGTCGTAGCATTGGATGCTACAGGCAGATTTTCGGGATGTGTAGAGCGTCGGAGGATTAGTTCCTCGGTGTGAGATTGTCTCTGTTGCGCGAGATGTGTTGTTGCCGTGTCGTTGCTCGAGACATCGTGATCTGTGGCACTGGTTGGATTGAGAATTGGGGAAACGTGCTGGCAAGGTTGCCGCATGAGTACCCCATTTTTGTGTTGGAAGTTGTCTCCCTGGGGTGAGATCGTGTTTTTGGAGAAGTAATCTCTGACAAGATTGTGGGTCTCTGTTGGTTGCCGTGAGTGGCTGGGGAGGTTGGCCGAGTGACCGACCACTTCTCTAGGAAAGTTTGGGTATACTTCTTAAAGTACAAGTCAAAAGTGTTTGAAAAGCTAGAAAGTTAGAATTGAGAAGTAGACTGGTAAACATGTAAAAGTTCTGCGAACTGACAATGGTGGTGAGTACACATCAAAAGAATTTGATGATTTTTATAAATAGGAAGACATTGCTTGGCATTTAACTATTCCTAACACGCCACAACAAAATGGAGTGGCTGAAAGGATGAATAGAACGCTGTTGGAAAGAGCTCGTTGCATGAGACTATTTGCAGGTCTTCCAAAGTAGTTTTGGGCCGAGACAGTCAATACAGCTTGTTATCTTGTTAATAGGTCACCTTCTATAGCATTGGGACTTAAGACACCACAAGAAATTTACTCTGGTAAGCCAGCTGTGCATATTTTTGGATGTCCTGCTTACGTTTTGATGCAGGATGGTGAGAGGATGAACCTTGATGCTAAATCCAAATATTATATTTACCTGGGATAAAAAGTTGGTGTGAAGGGGTATAAGCTCTAGAACCCTGACGCACAAAAGGTGGAGCTCAGTAGAAATGTAATATTTGGCGAAGGCTCAATGTTGAAGAAAATTCAACAGTAGGTCCAAAGTGAGAATCCCAGTAATTCAGTCCAGGTGGAGCTAAGTAATGACAAAGTTAGCGAAAACACTGATTCAAGGGAATCTGCACTTCAGAATGAGGAGTATATATAACCAGTCGAGGAAGAGTCTTATTCTATTGTAAAAGAAAGGTCTAGAAGGAATGTTAGACTACTATGGAGATTTCAGGATATAATTGCATATGCATTCCATGTTATATCTACGGACCCTTTGTCTTTCCAAGAAGTAATATAAAGTAAGGACAGTAATAAGTGGCTAATTACTATGGAGGAAGAGATGAACTCTCTTCAGAAAAATCAGAGTTGGGATTTAGTCAAGCTTCCCAAGGGAAAGAAAGTAATTGGCTAAATGGGTATACAGAAAGAAAGAGGCTTCATCTGAAAGTGAACCAGTAAAATACAAAGCTAGATTAGGAGCCAAAGGCTATGCTCAAAGGAAAGAAGTTGACTTTTCTAAAATTTTCTCTCCAGTAGTAAAGCATTATTCTATTAGAATTATGCTTGTTTTAGTGGCTGTGTGGGATTTGGAGTTGAAGTAGCTTGATGTGAAAACTACTTTTCTACATGATAGTCTTGATGAGGAGATCTATATGTTACAACCAGATGGTTTCATTGAGAAAGATAATGAGAAACTAGTATGCAAGTTGAAAAAGTCTTTATATGGTTTCAAGCAGGCTCCATGACAATGGTGTAAAAATTTGATACCTTTATGTTAACACATGGCTATTCGAGGAGCAGGTATGACAGTTGTGTGTATTTCCATTTCCTCAGTGATGGTTTTATAGTCCTGCTGATGCTTTATGTTGATGATATGTTGATACTTTGTAAATCTATGGATGAGATTTCTAAGTTGAAATAAGAACTTAGCTTAGAGTTTGAGATGAAAGATTTGGAGAATGCTAAGAGAATCTTAGGCATGGAAATCCATCGTGATCGAGATAATGACAAGCTATGGTTGACCCAGAAGGGATATGTTGAGAAAGTTTTGGCCAAGTTTAGCATGGAAGAGGCCAAGTCAGTAAGTACACCATTAGCTATGCACTTTAAATTGTCTATGCAGCAATGTCCGCAGTCTGATGAAGAACATCAACAGATGCTCAAGGTTCCATATAGTAGTGCAGTTGGTTGTCTAATGTATGCAATGGTTTGCACAAGACCTGACCTGTCTCAGGCAGTTAGTGTAGTCAGCAGGTATATGGCAAATCCAGGCAAGTCACATTGGGAAGCTATCAAGTGGGTTTTGCGCTACCTGAAGGGTACATCAGATTTTGGTCTACTATTTCAGAAGAACATTGATGGTAATACTCTTGTAGGTTTTGTTGACTCTGATTATGCTAGTGATCTTGATCGAAGGAGATCTACTTCTGGGTATATTTTTACCCTAGGTGGAGGTCCTATCAGTTGGAAGGCAATGTTACAAGATATAGTGGCATTGTCAACGACAGAGGCTGAATATATTACTACAATTGAGGCTGCTAAAGAAGCAGTGTGGTTGAAGGGTCTGGTCAAAGAACTCGGTAGTAAACAACAAAGTGTCAAATTATACTGTGATAGTCATAGTGCTATTTGTCTTGCAAAGGATCCAGTATATCATTCGAGAACTAAGCACATTGATATTCGATATCACAAACTTAGAGAATTCATTGCATGTGGCTATATTCAACTTCTCAAAGTACTAACAGAAGATAATGTAACTGACATGTTGACCAAGCCTTTATCAGCAACTAAGTTCAAGCAATGTCTTGACTTAGCTAATGTTCGTGCTAACTAAGAAGTTAAAAGCCCTAGGAAGGGGGGGTATTCTTTGTTAAAGAGATTTCTTTTGTTTTATTGCATAGAAGTTATTTGGAGACTTTGTAGTTGACCTAGTCAAAAAGGTGAAGAATGATGTTGTTTTGACTGGTCAAAGAGAACCCACATTTGAGATTCTCTTGACTGAGTATTGAGGTGAGAAGTTCTTTAACACCCACACCTTAGTGTGCAGTGTTTCTTTATTCTCTCCTTTATTCACATTAACGTGTGGTTATGGGAGGCTTCCTCTTACCTTATATAAACTCACCAACGTGGGAAAGAGAAAGTAGTGTTGTGTGTGAGAACAACTTTGTGGGTGAGTGTAGATGCTTTGGAAAGATTACTCGGTGTCGGTGTACGAGTAGCTTTTCGTTTGTATTTTCTTCTACATATTGAAGTCTCTCTACAGCTCTCTCCATGGACATAGGCTTGGCCGAACCATGTAAATCTTTTGTCTCCTTGTGAATTGGTTTGCTCATTTTGTCATATATTTTTCTTTTTTGATCTTTATTACACCTATACACTTGTAGAATTATACGTTTGTCGATCTGTTCTACTGTGGGTTATTACTCTAATTTCAAAACAGAAAATCTGTGTTTGTAGTAAATATCATAGGCCCTTCCCTTGTTGGTACACATGGATTAGGATAGCCGAGAGAGGCCAGGGCAAGGTGGGGCACTTGTTAAATGATCCAACCAACTCACAGTCTGGCTAGCCATGCATGCTTGCAATCGAGACAGATGCCACCCACCTTCCATTAGATTATTTTCTTCAATGTTTTATTGGCGTTGGGATGCCTTGTTACATTTTTTCTTATTTTCTTTCATTCCCTGGCCATGAGTATGCCCTCGTGTTTATGCCCCTTACTTCTGTTGGGAGAAGGATCTTCTAGATACTAGTGGTATTATGCCTCCCTTGTATAGACTTTTCCTCTCTCTCTCTCTCTCTCTACTTCCTCTGCATGTCCGACCAGTTGTTGATCGACCTGGTCGGGAGGCTGGAGTACCACTCGAATGCGAGCCCCGTTAGCGAGGACCCGAAAAATTTCAGCAGGTACGACTCATCGGTAGCCAAATCACCCATGACGGTCATGTAGTAGTGACATGTTCCTTCGGGGATCCCTTCCCATTGAACTTGTCAAATTTTGGCGGCTTGTTGATCCCCAGGGGAAGTCACTTGGCAGCGTGGTGCGGTGGGTATGGTACCCGATATGCATCGAACGCAACGTAGTCACCTTCACTTCTTTCAGCTAGCTTTAGCTCGATCATTCTCTCAACCATCATCTTGTTCACGATCGTGGGATTGACCGGCTCTGGGTAGAAATGTGCCAACTGCAGGGTGACCAGTGTGGTCGCCTGTGATGGACACAGTAGCGGAGGCGTTTGGTGCACCTGAGGGAGCACTGGCGGCATCAACGACTGTGGTGGCCGTTGTTGGGTCATCGCCAAACTTGGCTCTGACGGCTGAGGTAGAGTGTAGAGTGGTGGAGGGTCAGCTTGATGGACGGCTCCCCGAGATGATTCACCCTGAACTTTGGGAGGCTTGAAAGCTGATGATTGTTCAGTTTTCTCCATCAGCTACTTCTTCAGCAGGTCTATCTCCTGCTGGTATTTCTGAAGCAACATTAGGACCGCTGGGTCCATGGTTGCATTGCTAGGGATGGCTTCTATCGTGTCCCCGGGTGCGTTCTCAGGTAGGATGTCAAACGGAGCTTCATCTTCATCTGCTGTCGTCACCACGTTGGCGGTTAAAACAGTTGCTTCATCACCTGACTGATGGTGGATCAGGGGTTGCTTGCCCTTAGCCGCTGCCAACAGCTCTTTTACAGCCTCGGCTCTTCGACTGTTTGGCCCCGGCCTCGAGGCCAATTGAGCCAGCTCACGAGGGTCTTCAGGCAGCCCTCCATATCGGCCGAACACGCCGGCCATATTACAGGTGAAGACCTGCATCCTCCTCCTTTGCCAGTGGACCTGATGTGACACCACCTTGGGGGTGATAGCCACAAGACCGAAGACCCTCAGACCTAACAAGCAAGCAATGCGCGGACCGGTGACTTCACTCGAGCGGACTCTCTCGCGTAGTGCACACTAGTGCCCGAGTACGTTCGATCTCAAGAATGGCGGTTTCCTTTGGCCCCCTGGTCATCGAGAGCCACATTAGGGATGGCTATCTTGCCGTCCCCCTTTGCTTCGGGAGCTTCCCTCCCGTCGTTGGCTTCCCCAACTTTCTGGGGGTGGCCTTCGTCAACATTCTGGACGTAGAGGCATCCGACAAGCCCAAGACCGACGCCCCCATCTCAGGGACCACCGAAGCTACCACCGGCCGAGCTGAGGTCAGGAGCAACAACAATGCCCCGTCAAAGATGCTGGGCTGCCATGTGCACCACGTGCACCCGACTGCCGGTTCACCCCAGCAGGGATCGGCATCCCACCGGAGGAGGTGTCGGAAGAACACTGTTGGCGCTGCCACACCAAGACGCCGAATCTCTAACTATGGCAAGTCTGTGACTGTCGGAACCATCCGGGTCCATTTAAATGGGCAGAGGTCCGAGGCCATCCCGGACCGAACAGTACCAACCGTTCCAGTCTACAATCCTTTTCAGGGGCTGGAAAAGATGAAGGAAGGAAGGGCGCTCACCATCCTGGCCGCCGCCCCAAGAGGCATGCCGGCTCACAAACTGGCGAAGTTGAAACAAGTGTGGGCTCCCAAAGAAGCCTGACCTACGGCACCTGCGCAGGCAGGGCCTAGCTGCTCCCGCCATGCTAGGGGGCGAAGAGACCAAATGGTCGAAGAAACACCCAGAACCCACCAACCGACGGCCGTTGTATCGGTACCGCTCGGGAAGGCTCCTCGCCGACGTCACAGGCGCCATCGCCATGCTGACCGCCTGGCGTATGCAGACTACACCCACCATGGGGTCACCCCCGACGCTCAACTACCGGCCGCTCTCCCCGACCAGGAGTGGGAGGGGATTGAGCAAGCCATGAGGAACTACCTCCGAGGCCCGGGAAGCACTCCCTTAGGTCTCCAGAGGCTGCTAGGGGCAGTGGCCTCCGCTTTCCAAGGAGAGGAAGAGACCCTGCCCGTGTCTAGCGTGGAGTCGAGAAATCAATTCGAGGAGCGACGTCAGTTCCTTGTACGGGAGGAGGTGTCGCCCCGACGGTCAATCTTCGACAGGCTGGTCTTCCCGAGCAAGTCATCAAGAAAAGCGGCAAGAAGAAGTGGAGGCTGGAGAGTCTTCACCGGCCTGGCAGGTTGGCAACTAGGAACCTCCACGCCGCCCCCTCGAACCTCGAGGAAGAACCACCGCACCTGAAAATCAGGGGTGAGCTTCCTATCACTGGCTCAGTAGAGATCTCGCGGAACCCCAACCGAGAAAATAACGGCGAAAAGGAAAGCTACGCTAGCCACGGAAGGAACAACAGTAACGGCAGGAACAACAACTCGGTGGCTGGTCAAAACTCGGTACTACAGCTACTCCTACCGGTAACAGAACACGACTCGGTCTCCCGTCGGGGGAACAACCAAGTCACGCACCCGACACACGACCTAGTCTCCCATCGAGGGACAACCAAGCCACGCACCCGACATCTCGATTCTACGATCGAGAGACTACCAGACACGAACTGCCCCAGCCACGCTACCAGGAAACGACACGACGTCTCAGTCGCGAAAACCTACCCTCACAGCAGGGCCTGAGCCGAAACCACACGGTCCGAACACACAGCCACGACTTCGCTGTCGTGAACTCTACGCCGTCTAGGGAAAGCTCTCGGTGACGCTCACCAGAAACCCCAGACCTCGGCTATGGGAATGCTCCCAAAAATGACACCTAGAACCTCGTCTCGCAGACGAGAAATAGAAACCCGGGACACGACAACTCACGTCACGTGACGGGAGCACCACCCACTAGAAGAATGACCGGATGCATCCCCTGACATCTTACACCGCATCACATGTGTCTAGCTACAATGCCCCGGGCACGAGACTCAGACACACACACAGTAACCATGAGTACCACAAACAAAGACTAGCTGAGGTCGCGCTCGTCAACACGGGTTTGAACCCTCAGCCTCGTGTGCACACTCAGACCACACGCCCTAGGCCTATCCTCTAGCTGGTATTTCCCCCTAAGCCCGGACTCGACTATATGTGGGGGCCCTACATTAACCAGCCTACTCACCGCCTAACTCGAGTATGCCGCTCCACCACTCCCCGGCGGGTCAGCACACGCGTGCCGTAAGAAGGCTGCGACTAGTGGAGGGTCACTAACGTGAACAAAGAAGGTCGCACACGCACCCATCGCGAGTTACACGAAGTAACCGGTAGCTCGAGGCCACCAAACTCTGGACAGCCCACTAGACCTATTAACCCAACGGTCCTTGAGTCACTTACTCGACCGGTTTGAAGAAACCGGTCCCGATCGGAGACGAGGGCGAATGAGGAAGCGTGGGTTCCCCACACGCCGTGGCGATGAAGCTTCAACCTGCTCAAGAGTGTACAACACTACGCCTCACACAGGAGGGTGGTCTTGGGGTGGGGGGTTAACTTGTTTACAGTCAAAACTACCTCCACGTAGGGAGGGGTGGTAAGCCGGACAGGCGGGGAAGGGAAGAGATGAACAAGAAGCCCCAACGAATGTTGATTGTCGATTCTGTCTTCTTCTGGAATGGGGGACAGGTGGACGTTGTCGGCACTGCTACGACCACTCCCAAACTCAGATTTTGATGAAACTAGCAGCCAACTCCTCGTAATTGGACTAGGGTCTTGACTAATTTTTTTGGAATTCCCAGGTTGTCGGTGCCGATCGGGGAAGAGCCACGAACAGGGTCTCTGCTTCCTGGTTTCGACTGCTACAGAGTCACAACAACAGGAAGTCGAGGCCGCCACGAACACTCCCAGACTCAGAATCGAGTGTGGCTGTAATCGATGGAATCATTGTCACGTCTACTTCAAAATGTGACCCACGAGAATAGAAGCAGATGTCAGAGTTGACCGGAGCAGCCCGAACAGTGATAGGTGGTCTGTTCAGTCCAAGAGGGGACAGAACAACGCACCCTGGGGAGAAAATTGAGAAATCACTGCTCCCGAGGCCGAATGTAGTTCTGTTTCTTGGTGATGGATGAAAACTTGTTGTAGAAGGTCCCAACCAAATCTCGCCTCCAGATCTTCAGGTGACTGGTCACAGAAGCTCCTACAAATAGCCTTAGGTTGCCAGTCTAGATGGAGTCGCGCAGTCGGGGGAGATCGACTGCTGCGGGCAGTCACGAGCTCAGATTGGGGTGAGACAACTGCTGTTGCGAATAAGACTCAGAGACACTTCCAACGGTGGTAACTTGGGCCTTCTGAGATGTCGGGATGAAGTGCAGTCATCTCTACAAACCGTTGGTACACTACTGTCTGTGAACTGGGATCTGCTTATGGAGGAAGATGGGTGTGGTGGTGGGGATGGGCAGCAAGAAGGATGTGTGGGAGGTGGGGTGTGCGACCAGGGGAGGGTGTGGAGGCTGGGAGGGGTGTGAGAGAGGTCTCCAAGGGCCAACCCACACCGATCATACAAGCCTAAACATGCCACTAGAAAGGAAAAACGATGCCCATGGAATTGATTTCAACATAAAAAGGTTAAAAATGAATTAAAATACATGAAACAGGAACATGTACGAAATACGAGGCTACGGGTGTCGGACCACGGCGCAAGTGGCACCGGCGGTGTCCTAGCGAGATAAGGTATCCATCCCCCTACCTGGAATTCGATGAAAATAGCGATACAATGGTGAACCGGCAAGAGGGAGAAACGGCGCCTCCCGACCTGGCTCGAATCCACGCTCCGCGAATCGAGGAACGATTGTGGACGTGTAAAATCGCACGTCCATGTGTCCCTGCCAGTCTAACAGTAACGACAATTTTAGTCGAAGAGATCGTGGAGAGCACGTCCTGTCTGGACCCTCCGAACAAACAACATGCTGCCGTGGAGCCGCCTCTGGAGTCGCGACAGTGAAGAGAAACCAATCCCTGGGGGAACTCACTACTCGTGGGCCCCCGAAGAGAATCAAATGGATCGTCAATTGGGCCCAAAATAGGCCCAAGATCCACCTTTTATTATGCTCATGTGCCCCTTCAACGGCACACTTATATACCCCTTAAAGACAGCTCTGTGTAGTCTTCAACGGCACACTGCATGCCCCTTCAGCGGCACACCCAGCGCGCCTTCGCCGGTACGCCCCCAGCGGCCCTTCGCCGGCATGCCCCAATGTGCCCTTCAGCGGCACACTTCATGTGCCCCTTCAATGGCACACCATCAAGTGCCCTTCAACGGCACACCTGGTGCCTCCCTCAACGGCACACCTAGTGCCTCCTTCAATGGCACGCTCCTGCGAGCCCCTCAGCGGCACACCCTTAGGCCTTTCAACGGCGCGCCCACAAGGCCCTCAACAGAACGCATCAACTGCCTTCAATGGCACACATGCAAGGGCCCTTAGGTGGCACACCTCCACAGTGGCGCGGAGCAAATCTTATGGCCATGCCCTACGGATCCTTGGTGCGCAGCGAGCGTGCTGAGGTGTCACCCCAGGAGGAAGCCATGCTACCTATCCCCCTGTCAGCAAGGACAACGGGAAGTCAAATCCCCATACATACACCGCTTTCCTGCCTTCGCCGCCCCGTGTTCTCAGAGCCCTGTGCCGCTACATCCTATGAGGGCTAAGACTACGTCATAAGGCAGCCAAGAGTCTTCTTGCTTGTGGTAGGATTCTCTTTCCTACTGTAGAGTCATCATTGTCTGGTTCTAGTCAACCCGGGGTCACCCAATGATTGACAGGTAGCCTTGTGTGTGTCTCGATGGTTCCATCCAATTCGAGACATGGGTTCTGGCTATAGTGAGGTATCGCTTTACCTCGATCTACGTGTCCAAGTGTGCTGAGGGTCCTTGGTGTTCCCTCAGGTCTTCGCGTGTCGTTTCCTCCGATAGCATCATTTTCCCTGGCTTGGGATTATACCGATTGGTGGCTTGTTTCACTGTCTGTGACGATCTTGCCTCTGAGTCATCTGACTCAAGGGACATTGCGTGAGTAGGTCTAGTCGCCTTGTCCTAAGTTTGTCAGCAGTGGCTCTGCTGCCATTGGTGCTTTGTAGTACGGGTGACAGTGCATGATTAGCCTATCTATACTTTAGCACTCGTGTTTTGAGTCTCTGTGTCCTGTGAGCCTCCACTAGTCATAGCCTTATGGCATGCTTCGATGTGACAGCTTTTACAGCGGGGCACTTTCCGGTTTACAGTTTGTAAGCTAGTTTTCATCGGCTCCCGTGGTTACCATAGCATCCTATGGGAGGAGAAAACTAGCTAGAGGCCTGGCTTTGGCAAGAGCCAGTGTGTGCACACGTGGTCAGGGGCTTTGGACTTGCATCGTCAGACATGACCCTGAATAGTCATTCGCGACTGTTGCACTGTTCTGGTTCTGACAGCGTCTTGGTCTCGGCCTAGACCTTGCGGTAGATTACGCGGACAAGACACTAGTAGGTGCAGCATAAGACGTCAGTGGACGCAGCTGGCTGTTCTTCTGGTAAGGGGTGCTCTAGTCACGGGGCACGTGACTCTTCGTGGTTCTCTTCACGTTTCTTGTGCGTTGTGACCTTCTAGGTCAGCCCTCTCCTGGCTGTACTCGAGGTCAGTGTCCTGTCATATGCATGAGTTCTAGTCATGTGTGGGACAGTGCGCATGACTTCCTAGTCGTGTCGTCTCGGTCTGCGTCTGTCTAGGTTTTTCCTAGGTTTCTTTGTCTATTTTGCAGGTCCCTTGCAGTGTCGACAGATCGGCAACTCCTGACTTCGTCAGCGAAATCCCCCTCTCCACTTGTCCCCCTCCTACTCCCGAGCCAAATTAGGCTCGGTCGAGTAGCTGTTTGGGCTGGACTTTTGTGGCTTAGGAGGGTGGAGATCCAACTTTGGCAGGGGCCACGTGACGCGACTGTCTTGGAAGTGTGCCTGTAATGATGGTAATCCTGACAGATTAAGGCGAGGAGGCCCCTCTTCTTGGGGATTGGAACGTCGCGCCGCCTCCCACTGGGGGTTATAAGCGTTGTGCGCTGTTTACGTTCCATACTCCCATGGTTTAGGGTTGTGCTCTCCATCACTTCTACCTTCGGGGTTCTCTCATGCGCCGTGAGGGTAACTCGAAGGAGCAGATAATTGCGGTAGCCTTCACAGAGTAGGCAGAGATTACTGTGGTGGCGATTCGGTAGCTTCCTCTTCCTCTGGAGTCGACGGAATCGTCTACCTCTATCTCTCCTACCCTTTTCATGGCGGACCAGCGTAGGGAGGCTGAGGATCAAGGGAGCGGGCGGGCTTCGAGGATCTCATTGGTGCCATCGGCTCTGAACTAGAGTGAGTTGGATGAGGCGGAGGTGAAGCAGCTGGAGTACCGATATGGTCTCCCTTGGAAGTACCATTTCGCGGCTTCTGCCCCTCATGAGACGAGCCTAGACTCTCGCTCTGAGTAATTCTGTTCCTTTCTTCTATCCTAGAAGAGTGGGTTTCGCCTCCCTCTCCATCCCTTCGTTGTCGAACTCCTTTGCTTCTTCTGGCTGGCTCCCATCAAGCTGGTCACCAACTCTTATCTCTTCATTTATTCTTTCTGCTTCCTCTGTCGCAAGTGCGGGATCATTCCCTCGCTGGATCTCTTCCTTTATTTCTTTGAGTTGAAAGAGCATCTGCAGGCGGGCAAGGGATTCTATTTTATCTAGGCGAGATGAAATAGAAATTACGTGTCTCTGTCCCAGAAGGACTCGTCCCACAAGGGGTGGAAGACTCAGTACTTCTGGGTGGGTACATCTTCAATGGATGTGTCTTGAAATTTCCCGATCATGCCCAACTTTCACCCGAATATTCATTCGAAGCTAGCCGAGGTATCCCCGGAGGTGGAGCAGAGGGCTGCGGTTCTCCTAGAAAATCGTCGACCAACGGGTGAGCTGGTGATTCTAGCCAACATATCCACCCCCATTCCCATCCCATTTACCTCATTCCCCACCTCCGCTCTTCAACCTGTAGTTCTGGGTCACAGGAAGTAGAGTACCAGTAGCTTGCAGAGGTGACTGTGGCTTCATCCCGATGTTTCAAGAGGCCCAAGTGGTACCGTTGGAAGTGTCTCCGAGTCTTCTTCGCATCGACGGTTGTCTCGTCCCAGTCAGAGCTCGTGGCCATCCGGAGGAGTCATTCTCCCCCGACTGCGCATCTACCTCCAAACTGCCAACCTGAAGCTGACTCCAATGACTCCCACGGCCAGCAACCTGAAGATTTGGGAACAGGAGTTGGCTGAGGTCTTCCACTATGAGTCACCGTCTAGAATCAAGAAGTGGAGTGAAGTTTGGACCCCGACATCAAGAGTTCCAAATTTTCTTCCAAAGTGGTGCCAGGTCAGTTCCCCTGTTTCTGAACGGACCCACCTCTACCATTTTGACCAGTACGATCTGCCCCGACATCTTCTGATAGCGCCGTTAGTCTCGTCTGAAAGAAGGCTTGTCTACAGTCGTAACGGTACAAGCCTCGCCTCCAACCGAGTTCAGAAATGCCCGTGGCACCTCCATCTTCCAGCAGCACTACCCTGTGAGCAGTCTGAACCAGAATTGTCCGGCACTGTTCCAAGTCCTGCCCCAGCCAGCGACCTTCTCAAGGCAAATCAATAAAATTCAGACATCTTTCTGGTCCAAGTCAGAAGATTTTAGCACTAGTTTAAGCTCATTTGGAGTTCGTTAGTGATCATGACGGCGCCATCTTCGACCGCCTGTCCAGTGGTTCCAGAAGCTGGCAGCATCGACGGGGGCTCGACACAATAATTTTCTAGCTTCGGCCCCTCCCCTCGCTTGGCCGGCTGAAGGCCCCTCCCTGTGTCGAGGTAGTTTTAGTTGTAAACACTTAACCCCCACCCCAAGAACCCCCTCCTGCGTAAGGTGTAGTGTTGTAACCATTTTAAATTTTAGGATAAAGCAACACCAACGCGGCGTGCGGGTGCATACCGACGCCTCCCCACTCGTCATCGTCTCCGACCGGGTTTAGCATCTTCACGCTGATCAGGTGAGCCTCGGGCCCCTTCTTTGCTGGTCTTAACTTGCTTGTTTAGTATCGCTTTGGTTGCTGTGCTGAGGAGGATCAGGTGGTGTTGGCTACGCATCGCCTTCAGGGAGTGGCCCGTACTTGGTGGACGTCAGAGTGAGAGGCAGTGTTCCAGTCTCGTCCCCTTCGGCAGATCATGTGACAGGAGTTCATCGTGGCGTTTGAGCGTGCCTTCTGTCTGTCTTTCATCAGGACGCAGAGGCTGAGCGAGTTTATGGAGTTGACCCAGGGCGACATGTCAGTGATGCAGTACCGTGCCGGGTTCATCGAGTTGGGCCATTATGCGTCGCACATCATGATGGATGAGGAAGTGAAGATCGATCAGTTCGTTAGTGATTTAAGGGTCGAGCTGAGGCACCATCTTCTTGCGTCAGGTTTGACCACTTTGGACGTGGCATGCAAGGTAGCATCGGCGTTGGAGAGAGATCTGCAGAAGGTTCGAGGGCAGGGCAGTGCTGGTCAGGTTCAGGCGAGTTTTGGTCAGCCATTGGTGGTTCAGCAGCAGAGTACTGTGCAGCTTTCAACAGGCGATTCCATGGCGACGCAGTCGGTTACCCCCTGTGCCGGAGTCTTCTTCCTTTGGCTCCAAGCTCAAGAAGCTGCTTAGGGAAGCTAGTTTTGGCAGGAGGCGTCAGGACCGTAAGGGGCGGACACAGCAGGAGTCGTCTGGCCGTGTTCAGCAGTCGGTAGCTTTGCTGCGTCGGAGCTCGGTGAGTGGTGCTCGAGACGGGTGTCCCAGGTGCAGTGGGTCTCATCTAGGCAGGCCATGTTCATCGCCCGTGGTTTGCTTCAGGTGCGACCAGCCAGGGCACGTGGCACATGACTGTCCGCAGAGACCGAGTCAGCCGTCCAGGTTTCAGCAGTAGTAGCAGTTTCAGCCCCGGCAAGTGCCAGCACAGCCGCAGCAGTATCAGCGACAGGAGCAGTTTCCTCAGTTGTCTCGGTCAGCTACTGTAGGGAGGCAGAAATCCCGAGACAAAGTGACCCACATGACCAGAGCAGAGGTTGAGGCGTTGCAGTTGGTGGAAGGTACTCTTTTAATTTTGGATCGTGCGGCTCGCATTTTGTTTGATTCAGGTGCTTCTCATTCGTTTATTTTGGAGGATTTTACTCAGAGCATGGAGGACTCGGTGACCGAGGTGTCCTGTGACATGGCGGTGGAGTTACCTCTTGTACATACCCAACGTCTATGCATGTCTTGTTATATAGTCTGTGCACATTTTGCTTATGCTATTCAAAGTCTGCGGGTTATTAATAAAATACCCTCTAGGAGTGACATGGAAAGTGCTTGTGGTAGCACTTTGCTAATCACTACTAGGCAGGGCTTTTTATCAAAACAAAAATGCCCAGATGCTGGGTTGTCACATCGCCCATACAGCTCCTTTCGGGTTCGAGGCCTCCTTTGTTCAGCCTCTAGTGTATCTTCAGGGGTCTGATGATGGTTCGAGACCATATGAACTCCCCTTCTGTAGGTGCCCATTTCATGAGGGTACGGTGGCCCACCTTATATTCCCCCATCTGTAATTTGCCCCTCTTGATCAGGCTTTGAGTAATATCTTTGAATATATAACAATCCTTGATGGAATGCCCCAACATCCGATGATAGGGGCAAAACTGAGGGTCATCAGTTCTTTTGACATCATCTGGCTTCTTGGGCTCGGGGAGAATAACCTTGCCATAGTGGCAAGCCCATTCAAAGATAACCCCGATTTTATCCCTTGGAAATGAGTAATGCTTCTCCATTTTTATCCCACAGTGAGGGTCCTTGCTTGGCAGACTTATTGGTCAAAGGGCCGGCTGCCTCTTTCGCCTTCCTCCTTTGCCTCTCAAAAGCACCAAAGTCAGCATCAATAGGCCGGTTCTCTTAGCTTACTATAGTGGTAGCAAGGTAATACATCAACAAGAAGTCCTCAACATTGGCTGCCACCCTATTCAGCCGATCAAAGGATTGGATTTCAATACCAATTACCCTTTGCAAAATCTCCTTCTTTAAATTTTCTTTACAAATCTAGTTAGCAGCATCGTGGCTTGGTGGAGGCCTGCATCTTTCACAGAGGTTTCTCCATCTCTTAATGTAATCTAGTACAGACTCATCATCTTTCTGCCTATTTGTATATAGTTCTTCCCTGGCTACAGTGGGACATTCTAGAGCTACAGGCCGACACTGCTGAGGGAGGATGTCCCCTGACGGGTCAGCTAGGCGTATGCTCATTTCAACCAGTTACCTTTTCAACCTTTCAATTTTCTACTGCTGCTCATATATGAATGCTAGTAGAGTAAGGTCATATCGGGAGGAGTCTAGAATACAGCTTGGACCACTGCCTTCCATTCTAGTATCAGGTAGGATGAGTGGCACCCCGCTATCATTATTGTCCATGGCCGGTCTTTCATAGATTGACATGCCCGACCCCATGCCCTTGTGTGGAGAGGGACTCCAAAGGTGTACTTCCTCATTTGGCATTTTGCCATCTAAAGGCATGTGTTGTTCTCGATCTATAGCTTCCTGCATCTCCTGATCTTCCACAAGATCTCTACTGGCAGAAGCAAAAATGGACTACTTCATAAAAATCTTCTAATGAGAAACCCAAGCCTGGGTGCGGGGTAATCTGCAACAATTCTTTATCCATGTTGGGTGGATACCACAACTTCTTGAATATGCTTGTAGCTTGGAAGAAAGGAACTTGTTGCTTCCTTGATATCTTAACCACTCTCCCAGTTACATCGGGAAGCCCCATAATTGGGATGACTCGATCATAAACTTCATCAGAGAATTTGCAATCATCATCCCCTTTTACTAGCTGTTCAATAGCCGTGTAGAACATCATGGGTTTCCCCTCAGGGTTGGGAACTTCCAGAGTTTTTAGCTGCTCGACGATCTGACAGTGTAGATCTATAAGGGGATTCATGATCCCTAGAGGGATTTTCACGCATCCCAGTAAATCCTCGAGCTTTGGCACCTTCGGCTCGGGGTAGATATCGGAAGAGATTGCTCTAAACACCCCTCTTGCTTCAAAAAATTATGATACCTCTTGCTAAGTCGTATAACCCAACGGTGGTGGGGGGAACCAGTCAATAGCCTTGACTGCCTTTTTTCCTTTCCCTTGAGCTGGTTGGGGAGTTTGCTTTGGCTTCTCCATGTAGAGTGATGCATCAAGCAAATGGCACTCAAACACCTCAAACGGGTGTAAATCAGTAAATGTTCTTTCTTCTTTTCCATCCCTGGAGTATTTGATACATTAGTGTAGAGTAGAAGGTATCACCCAATTTTGATGCAGCCACGGTCAGTCCAATAGCCCCTTGTATGAGGTGTCAGAGTTTATGACATGAAACTGCACCTTGGTAGTGAAGTCTCCTAGTGAGAAATCAAATTCTGCCATGCCTATGGGGAATTCAAACTTCTGGTTGAACCCAACAATTCTCATATCCCTGACCTCAATTAGGTGCACGTTAAAGTAGTACTTTTGGTAGACCTGTAGGGGAGTATGTTTACGACTGCCCCTGGGTCAACTAGGATCTTGTTTATAGGTTGCCCCTTTAATAGTCCCTTCATATACAAGGGTCTATTGTGGTTGGCGGAAGGTAGGATCATGTCTAACTAAGCAAAAGTGATAACTGTCCCTGAACGCATCTTGGCAAAGTAACTCTCAAAGCGTGCCCGGGTTTACAGGGCCACAATGACAACTTGTTTGGTTTCTTCATCTAGGGAAAGTATCTCCTAGATACTAAATCTTGTTGGAATCCTCTTCAGCTACTATAGTATTTTGATGCCGGCTCTTACATTGGCCAATCTTATCTCTTCAACTTTGCCTTGTCAACTGCCACTTGGTGCCAGAGGAGTCAACCCACATGGTGGCTTATCTTCTTCTTCGGGTGCTGCTTGCCCCCGATTCATCTAATCAGTGAGTTCCTTTATCTTTATAGACTTAGAAATAGGAGCAATGCAATATGGTCTTCATCTATCGAGGGCGGAGTGGTCGAGGCTGGTGCTGGGGTTTTCTTAGCTTTTGGCTCAGCTTGCTGGCACAGCTGCTTGTCTTTTTTATGAGCGTAGATATTCGACAAATGAGGGAACCCCTTAGCCACTTGATTCTTAGGGGTAAAGGCCCAGTGGATGTGGGATTTCTGCACCTTTTATCTCAGGTTTGGGGATCTAGTACGGTTGTTCACCCCTAAACATGATATTGTGATTAGCTAGGGGAAGGCATCCCCACTTCCTCCCAGACCTTGTGTCACGGTCAGACGTAGATGCTTCGGACTAACTTACTTTCGTTGGCGCGAAGCATATCTCTTCATCCTCTTCTTCAGAGTTTTGGGCAATGTTGAACAAGGCCGACAGTGTATTATAGGAGACAATGCTACCCCTTTTTTTATTCTTCGGCTTCTTCTTTTTCTTCCTTTTCGTAGCAGACATCTGATCCCATGGAGGGCCTTGGATGACTGGCTCTTCAGCTCCAGCTTCAACTTCTTGCATTAGCTCAAGAGATGTGCATGTGTTGGATGACTATGCATCTGACAATGAGTATGGGGGTCATGAGGACTCTTGGCTTCCACCCGGAGTGGATTGACCGGGAGGAGCCTCGTGGGATCGGGAGGAAGACCCAAGGGTAGACGAAGGCAATTGACTGGCGACTGCGGTTCCCAGACAAGTACGCAGACTGGCAAAGATATGGGGTTCCAGTCATCTCCTATGCTCTAGACAGCTTAGCCTACCTTCGACGCTATTGGGAGACGTACGCCGGTCGAGTTCAGATGAGGCCGATAGGGGTATGTATGAATGCTTTCTAGATTTATATTCTCCTAAGACATGTTGCTAATGAATGGCTTATGCAGGATGCACGAGATAGGGCTGCAGTTGACTTACACGCCCACCTCCACAGCTTGGAAGCCCAGTTGGTGACTACTCGTGCAGATCTTGAGGCTCTGGTGAGTATGCACTATCTATATGCTCTTTCCTTTCTTTTGACTACTATGATATGATATGTAGCCACTAATGGTCCCCATGGATGCAGCGTGCCCAGCAGGGAGCAGTGGCAAGAGGTGCGAGAGGAGCATCCAGCTTGCGGGGCCCGACTGCTGAGGTTACTGCCCTAGAGGAGAGGCTGGCGAGAGCAGTAGCATGAGCCGAGGCGGCAGAGCATGACGTCGCTAAGCGGGTAAGCTATAAATGATTTTCAAGTTGATTTTAGTTAAAGATGACATACTTGGTTGTGTATTTGACAGTGGTGAATATTGCAGGTGGCGGAGCTACAGGAGGCTCTCGCTCAGGCTACAGCCTGTGATCGACGGATGGCAGAATTAGAGGAGGAGGAGGAGTGTCACGTCCCGAGTGTGGAAGATTACCCGGAGGTGACGTGATGAGTCTATATCATTCATGTTAATCAGAGCATAGTGCATTCAACACACAAAGACAGAGCGCGCAATATAGCAATAACCCAATCCTTTATTTATTCATAACCATATTTCTTCCAAATAGTATGACGACTAAATAAGAAGAAATTATAACACTTGACTTAAGAAACAAAAGAGTAGACAAGACTATGAAACTCTCGACACTTGGATGGCTCTAAGACTTCACTCGTGCTCATCCCCATCCGTGTTAGTCTCATCCTCATCGGACTTACCTGAAAAAGAGGGGAAAAACTTTATGAGCTAGAGCTCAGTAGGGCTAAATCTCAAAGAAGAGTACACACAAGAAAGGAGAAAGAAGGGAAGCAAAGAGACATCAGGCCTTGGGCCCATCTTGTGGCTCGGGAGGCAAAGGCTCTTCGGTGCCGAACGATCTGCCCCTAGCTCCCTCGGTGATGGCTGACCCAGGCACTGGCCCCACCGGCGTGGGAACTGCCTCGATTGTGCACCCTCCCAAGGCAGTCAGAGTTTGCGACCCCTCGGACGCGGAAGAATCTCCTTGGCCGGCACCCTCACTCGGTGCCGAGCTAGGAGAGCTAGAGGACGTCGCATCTGAGTCGTAGCATTGCCCGGATGGGAAAATAACTGCCCCCGGCACCTGCCCCTCAGCCCAAAAGATGGCTCGACCATAGCCCTGGGTGAACCCCTTCCAAATGCCCCGGTGAAAGCCCAACTCATAGTAGGGAAGCGCAGCCTTCTGGAGGTCGGCCTGGTAGGCCTTTGAGCGCTTGTACTGCTCGAGTGCCTCCACCCCTGCAGACTCCACCTCGCTTACGAGCTCGGCGGACTTCCACTCTGCCTCGGCCGACTTCTCCTCCGCCTCGGCCCGCACAACTTCAGCCTCCGTCTGAAGTCGCTCGGCCTCCTCAGCTCGGCCCATGAGCTCATCACGCTCGATTTCCCACAGACCATCGCGCTTGGTCTGGGCCATGCGCTGCTGCTCCAGAAGCTTGCTCTTTAGCTCAAGAGAAGTGTGGACCTGAACAAACTGCTCAACCAACGCCTGAGCCTCCGCCTTGCTCGACCTCACCCACTCCCGAGACGAAGCACTCTCCTGCTGAAGCTCCTCGAGACTGGCCGTGAGCTAAGTGATCTTCTTATCGGATGCACCAGCGGCCCACGCAAGAGTCATTCGCTCTGACTCTGATCGAGTGTACACGTCGGCCATCGTAGTCCCCATCTGGGCCACGAGCAGACCGCCCTCCATGATCAGCTCGAGGATTATAGATGGAGAACGCTGGTTATGATGTGACACAACCTAGGACTTAGGCAAACAAGCACTTTCGCAACCCGAACGAGCTGAAGTCGGTGGCTAACTCACACGGCACTCACCCCGAACCAGTGGATGACTCGGCGATGCCGAGTGGAGGATGTGGGGGCTGGTCCCTTGCTGGTAGAGGGCCAGCAAGGCCAGAGGGGGTGGTCAGCCCTTCAAGGTCTTGGTCTGAAAAGACGATGACCTGTGGCTCACTTGGCGGGGCCTTTGGGGGCTCGATGGCTTGGCTTGCCCATTCAGCATGACGCTTCCTTCCTCGGCTACTATCTCCCCCTAATGCATCTCCTCCAGCGATGACATTGATGTGCACCCCGTGGGGGGCATTGTCAATCTCTTCTGGAGCGCCTCGGTCTTCCTTATGCCCGGCGACGAACCGGGATAGGTGTCCCTGATGGACAAGACGCTCGATCTCATCTTGGAGCTGGCGGCAATCGCCGGTATGATGCCTGTGATAGCTATGGAACAGGCAGTGCTTACTGCGATTGTGGCTCTTCGACTTCATTGGCTCGGGTTGGCGGAGGTGGCCCGAGCCCTTGATGTCTTCGTAGATTTCATACACCGGAGTAGTTAATGAAGTGTACCGCTCATACCTCCGAGATGGTTCTTTGTGCTCCCTGTCTCGGTTCCGCCTCTTCCCTAGGCCCGAGCTCAGCTCGGACGCCCGCTTCTTGTCCCCCTCCCGACCTGAGCCGATTGCGCCTCGGCATGTGCTGAGAATCTCTTCGCACTCAGCATGGTGTAAAGCCAGAGTCACTAGCTCGGTGAGGGTCAAGGGAGGGTGAAGGACAAGTTCACGGCGGAGGTTCTCATCATGGGTGCCTCCGGTCAGTGCAGTTGTAGCTGAGGCAATGTCCAGGCGGGGGATCCGCAGGGCTTCCGACTTAAATCGATTGATATATGCCCAAAGGCTCTCCTCTTGCGCCTATTTGAGAGCCAACAGCCCCGCTACTGACCTTGAGGGGCCACTGTCGATGAAACTCTCCTTCAACACTCACCCAAATTGCTTGAAGTCTTGGATGAATCCGGGGTGAGGGCCCAGAACCACGCTTGGGCACCTTGGACCAAGGTGGTCACGAAGATTCAGCACTTGAAGGCATCGGACTCCCCGTGGAGGGTCATCAGAGCGTCAAAGCTATCGAAGTGGTCAGTCGGGTCGCCCTAGCCGTCAAAAGACTTGAAGGTCAGAATAGAGATTCTGGGAGAAATCTCTACCTTCAGAATGCAGTCAGAGAACGGGGATTTCTCCTCGTCCTCTGCTGAAGGGGTCTTCTGCAGGGCCCGTAGGGCGCTCCCTCGCTAGGGATGAGTGCGAGCTTGCTAGAGTCCCAGGTTGCATATCCAACTTGACGTCGAGTCCGCGTCTCCATCCCGCATCACATCCCCCAAAATGGCTCGAGTTTTGAACCGATAATCACGAAGCACTTGAGTGATTATGGAGACGCCAGGAGCAAGACACCAGTTCGGAGACGGTGCTAAGCACCTTTTTGGTCAATGTCATCCATCCTCCTGCTCCTTCGGCCTCTCCCGACTCCTTGACGTCATCAGCCTATCAGCCGGCCCCTGCCACTTCGGCCGCATGATGGCGGCCCTAGCAAGAGCTAGGGTCTCTTCCCTTCTCCATACAAGACACTGCTAGGCTCCTCTGAGTCCTTCTCGACCGAGAGGATGTCCTGGTGGGTGAGAACACAATGGGCTCCCCAAGCTCCTCTCACTCTTTCTCTACTCTTCCTCTGTCTTCGACGCGTGAGGATACGAAGGGAAAGTAGAAGTTAGGCGAGGCCCCGACTCGACCAGTCCTTGCCCTTTCAGCAGTCCGCAAGTCTGGTTTACCCCACAAAGGCCATCCGACACGCGAGTTCCAGACAGCTGCTAGGGGCGCCAACGCCCCAAGACCCGTCGGGCATCGCCTGACCTTGCTCTCAGCTAAACCACGAAGGCCAGGCTGAGAAGCAGGATGTTAAGCATGCTCCCAAGGCCCTTCCTCAGCAAAAGCTCCAGCCACCACAGTTAAGGCATGAAACAGTGCATGCGTCTTTGGACGCAGGTCCCAGTATACTAGCTCAACGGGAGGAACCTCCTTTGCCACTGCGGCTAAGGCATCAAACCGCGCACACATCCTCAGACGCTAGTACAAGTCTGCCAATTGATGGCAAACCTCCACAGCCACCGCGGTTAAGGCATCAAATCGTGCCTACGTCTTCAGACACCAGTCCCAGCATTCTGGCTTATTAGGAGCTACCATCGAAAGTCATTGAATAGGCGATTAATGCTACCTTCCAAATACAACAGTCAGAAGGTGCCTGGATCAAGATCCAGGCGAGGAGGAGTCGTCGACCTCGCCCCACAGGTACATTAGCTCGACGATATCCCCACGGGGGTCCTTCAGCTCCAGTTCCAGCACCTCTTCCTCCCACTCCTCTAGAGGCAGCCATCGCCATAAATCTAAAGGACATAATGGTAAATAAAAATAGTAATGTCCGGAGTCAATTCCCATCACGACTGCTGGTCTCCCTCATCCTTGTTCCTCCGATGGGATTTGGGAGCTTGAGTGCCAAACCGGCGCTGGTGCTTTTAGGCTGTTGCCGAAGCATCCACCCGCTTGAGTTCCGCCTTGTCTTCCCACGTTCGACGTAGGAGGCTAAAGCGGTTGGTGATAGGGACCGTAGGGATGATTGATTCCAGAGGAATAATAGGTTCACCCCCATCTAGGCAAATTCATAAGTCTCTGACAAGAATGGTCTTGCCGGAGTTGCTGGTGGTAGCAACGGGTCGCTTGCCTTTACGGATACGACGGTGCTTCTTCTGGGGAGTGGAAGACGACTTCGCTCCAAGGTGGTAGGTCGAGAAATCCCAGCCTGCGGGTGCTGGTGGCACAAGACCATTCATTGGGAATACCAGGATAGGCCCCTAAGATGCGAAGTCTGTAGTGAAGGCCAACGGTTGGGTGGCTCGAGTGTAGGCTTTCGCCCTAGCCGACAGTAGTGTTGTGGACGCTTGCCACGACGTGCCCACGCCCGAAGTTGTCACTGCAGGGGGTACCAGGATGCCAGTGACCCAAGGCCTTGAGCCTGAACTGGGAGCTGGAAGGACCGGAAGGCGTGACAGAGGGCCCTCAGTCCGTACTGAGGTCACCACATCCCACAAAGGCAGACCTGTGCTGGGGATCGACGTTGTCCAATTGCGGGAGGAATGCCCCTAAGGTAGAACTGAGAGATCCAAAGCCTGACGCGGTCCACCCGTAACAGACGTCGTCCACGGGAAACCCTGGAGTTGTACGTCTGGTCTAGATGCTAGGACGCCTCATGCCAGGGGTTGGGGACCCGGGCGAGGCGGTCGTGGTTCTGCGGTTCGGGCCAGGAGGCCCGAACGGGGTGCTGGGGAGCCCTGCCCCCGGGCTAGGAGGCCCGTGTGTGGAGCTGGCTCGGTCAGAGCTCAGGATTGATGGCCCGAGTAGAGTGCTGAGGAGCCGAACACCGTAGGGTGGAGACCCACACTAGAAGTCCGCTTGGCTGGGGCTCGGGGCTAGAGGGCCGAGCGAACTGCAGGACTGGAGACCGAAACCTCAGACGTAAGGCTTGCATCAGAGCAAGGTGGGCCAAGCCAAGATAGAATTACAGATCACTTGTTTTAAACCTTCCGTCTGAGCAAGGTTCATTCACTCTGACATTTCGTCAGATTAACATCAATATTTAGCCCTGGGTCTAGGCCTCTCGTTCATCTACCATCTGGTCTACGCTCACCCCAAACTTTCTATCAAGGTAGGGCCCATTGACTTTGACAGGACGTCGGGTCAAGTTTTACACCCATTTTACATTCTGCCCTTGGCTTAGGCCTCACGCCTCTGTCAAGTTCGTTGGCTTCGACAAGACGTCGAGTCGACACCTATTTTATATTCTACCCTTGGCTTAGGCCTCATGCATCTGCCAGGTTTGTTGGCTTCAACAGGATGTTGAGTCAACACTTATCCTATATTCTCCCTTGGCTTAGGTCTCATGCCTCTGTAAGGTTCGTTGGCTTTGATAAGATGTCGAGTCAACACTTATCCTATATTCTACCCTTAGCTTAGGTCTCAAGTCTCTGTCAAGTTCGTTGGCTCCGATAGGACGTCGAGTCAACACTTATCTTATACTCTGCCCTTGGTTTAGGCCTCACGCGTCTGCCAAGTTTATTGGCTTCAACAAGACGTCGAGTCGACACCCACTCTATATTCTGCCCTTGGTTTACGCCTCACGTCTCTGCTAAGTTCGTTGGCTTCGATAGGACGTCGAGTCAATGCCTATCTTATATTCTGCCATTGGTTTAGGCCTCACGCCTCTGTCAAGTTCATTGGCTCTGACATGACGTTGGCTCAGCATCCATATCCTATATTCTTCCCTTAGCTTAGGCCTAATGCCTTTGCCAAGTTGGTTGACTTTGGCAAGTCTGTCAAGTCAACAACGCATTCTACCATGGCTCAGACCCTTTGTCTCTTCCAGTTTGGTCATTTTCGACATGGCGTCAAGACAACAACAATGTTTTATGTGTGCCCTTGTCTTGGACATACCGTTTGTCACGTCCTGAGCGCGGAAGATTACCCAGGGGTGTCGTGACGAGTCTATAACGTTCATGTCAATCAGAGCGTAGTGCATTCAACACAAAGACAGAGTGCACAAGATAGCAATAACCCAATCTTTATTTATTCATAACCATATTTCTTCCAAATAGTATGAAGACTAAATGAGAAGAAAATTAGTCTCTAAGGAAAGAGATCTACGGGTAAATACTTTAAGTGGATAAGTGGTTACTTAATTAGGACCTCGTGAATACAAGGGGAGCCTCCCACTGTCCCACCTCTTACCTGACCGTGATTCTTCAATTTTCAAGCTAAGCACCTGACTGTGAAAAACTTGATCTAAGCCTGTTTAACAAGGTTTTCTATGAGAGCCGATCGTGCTGTGTTCGTCAATCTAATTGATAAACATGATGCCTTCTTATTGACTTAATGTTGTCAAACAAGATGCCTTCTTAACAACTTAATGTCATTGAACATGATGCCTTAAATCATCCTTGAACTTCTCTTACAAATACTTGTAATCTTGTACTACTTGTTCCTTGAATGATAATTTTTGCTAGATTTATACTTTATTTCATGAGCGTTACCTTGAAATTCTTTGGCTATACATATTATGTGGATGTCTAAATATATTTGGGATATATGATCCATAACCACAATGCCTGGTGTTAATGCGGCCCGGTCTGGTCCTGGGGGGAGCGCCCGAAAATACTTGTGCCTGTGGGAGCTATTATTGACCTGGTATGATGTAGCACCCTGTATAAATATCCATATGTAAATATTAAATAAAAATGGACTATAAATAAGTTGAAATAATAAAACCCAAACTATAAAGCCTTTATAAAAGCCTAATACTACCCAAACCTTTGACCTTAGTCAGTAACCCATAACCACATACGCAATTGGATGAATGGACTTAACCAAATGGGCCTTGCGATAGCAAAGAGGGGTCTAAAAGGACATATGTGCAATTACCAAGCAAAAGAAGGGGCTTTTGGTTATACGAACCTTTCATTACGTTCGAAGAGATACATGGGAGATTAGGGTTTTAACTCTAACTAGGAAAGCGACCGGTGATAAGGAAGGGAAGAGATCAATCAAGGAAGTTTAATTCCCATTAGGACACCTCGTACCCAGTAGGATTCATAGAACTCCAAAACCTTATAAATAAGGCCCTTGTGATCGGTGTAGACACGCCAAAAATGACGCTAAGTCGACCAAATTTCATGTTACTATGTTAACGCCCCAAAAGTGAACTTCAATATTGTCATAATATTAAGTTTTTCCATTTTTATGGATTTTCCCGGCATTTTTGTTGCATTTCTAAGCGATCGGTGTTTATTTTACATCGGGCGGAGCCCGAACACCTTTGTTTCTACTGCCGAAGAAAGAGTCAGGGACCGTGGGGGCCGCGACGTTCGGAGGGCTTCGTCCGTGCAACAACGATATGGCAACATCAACACAACAGGGATAACTGGGGGTAGAGAGGCTGGTTCCGACGAGGAGGGGGATCCGCTCCCCGATTAGATTACATGACTTATATGCCCTGAATGGCATTTGTATGGGGGCATGAAAGCCCGATTACAAGTGCTTGCAAGCCACGGGACAATTCCGTCATTTGTGATGATCCCCGGGTCATTGCATTATTATATGGGTAGTTTCGTATCCATACATAGTGTTCGTCAAAGGACCTATGACTCAGCAGGTTGCCGCTCAAGAGGCGTCACAGTGTATTCCCGACATGAAACAGTGTCGAGGTCGGGGTAGTAGGGATGCCGTAGGCACCGTTGTGCTGGAGTAGTTGGGCGTCACTAAGGCCGAGACGTCCGAATGACGTAGGCACCACTTGTCACTGGAGCGGCCGGGTGCTGTTGAGACTGGAACGGTTGGATGGCGTGAGCATCGCCATGGTTGGAGCGACCAAGAGCCATTGAGCTCGGAGTTGCCGGGTGCCGTGGGCACCGGTGGGACCAGAGTCGTTGAGGCCGTAGGCCTCGCTTTGGCTGGAGTAGTTTGGTGCCGTTGGCACAGCGGTGACTGGAGTAGGTGGGCGGTCGGGTGCCGCGGGCACCGTTGTGATTGAGGTTGTTGAGTGGTCAGGCGCCGGGGGCCCCGACGTGACTAGAGGAGCTGGCTGTCGGGTGCCGAGGGCACCATTGTGACTGAGGTTCTTGAGTGATCGGGCGCCGCGGGCTCCGACGTGGCTGGCAGTCGGATGCCGGGGGCACCGTCGTGGCTGAGGGAGCTGAGCGATCGGGCGCCGCGGGCCCGATGTGACTGGAGGAGCTTGCGGTCGGGTGCCGGGGGCACCGTTGTGACTGAAGGAGTTGAGTGGTCGGGTGTCGCGGGCCCCGACGTGACTGGAGTAGCTGGCAGTCGGGTGTCGAGGGCACCTTTGTGACTGAGGGAGCTGGGCGTGTGCAGGAAGAAGCTGAGACCCGAGTAGGGGTACATGTATTCAACTGGTTTCATGACACGCTGCGTCGGGGAGGCTTGATGTCGTTCCTGCTATTACATGCACTATGCTCCACGCAGGGAGGGGGGTTCGCAGGGAGGGGGAACAATCGTTACATTCACTACCCTCGCGCAGGAGGGGGGATCGCTGGGAGGGGTAAGCAACAGTTGCCCGTACGCCGAGCTTAGGCGTCCACTCAAGATGCAGCCAACTCCTGGATGAAGACCAAAGGATGCTGACAGATGTCTGGAAGTCTGGTGTTGAGCTGACAGTGCTGGGTGGGGGTGGCGATCACAGCAGTAGGCTGGTGCAGTTCTGCTCGGCTGGACTGGCCGGCGCAGAAGTGGTGCGACAACCGGTACGGGCGCTGCAGAACTCCAAACGTGGCGGGGCCAAATCAGGGATGTTACTGACCGGGAGATCTTTGATCCCTCAGAAGGGGGCGGCCGTCTGATCACCTCGCTAGGCGTGGTCACCGGGACAGTCGGCGTCAGATTTCTGGGTGAATAGCAGGATAGGATGTCGAAGAATGGGGCAGAACTCCCAGTGCCGATGTTGGAACATGACAAAATCACTTGCGTTGGTTTCATTTCGTCGAGGGCCACAACTTTGATGAAGACAGCATGACCTGAAACTAACAGGAAGAAGGGTTGTCAGAGCCGACTTTACAGCAGCTCGTCCTAGGGGAACATGGGCTCTGGGTCTGGCGTGCCTGTGGGAGATTGAACGCCACGAACAGAGACGATGTCAAAAGTAGGTGGAACCACCTCCGATGCGTCGGCTCTTCGGAGAAGCAGAACTCTCATGAAGAGAGCTCTGGCTGAATCACGTAGGGGCGGGCTGTGGAGCTGCTACCAGATGGAGCTCAGGTTCAGTCCTGAGCTTGGCACAGTTGCACGAGAATGGGTGGTGCATAAGGTGAAGAGGTCGGATCGCCGCGGGATCACTTCTGGAACGAAGCTGACTCGATGACGTACGGCTCCACAGAAGGAAGCTTTGGCTGGTTTGCACCGTGGACACTGGGGAAGTCTCTACAAACTCGACCTCTGTTGCAGGCTGGTTGTAGGGACAATAGCGAGATCTTCTCGATCCATGGGAGGGCGTAGCGAGGACGGGGCAACGCCGGGTTGCCATGGACTCTCGGAGCAGGGGGGAGGGTGGACCCCGGGAGTCTTCCCCATGCCTTGAGCGTGGAGGTACGCACACCACCCCTCCTTTATCATACTTGCTAGTCGCATATGCATTCTTGAAGCCACTGCTTATGTGAGTGGTAGGAAATCTAGCTCGCTAAATACCATTCACCGCTGTGAGTGAGAGTGCATTACCGTCCTGTGACTCAATCCAAGCACAAGTGTGAACTGACCCCCCTTGACTTTGCCAATTCCTCAATCGTGCGGATCCACACGTTTTCCTCACTTGGGATGGTTGTGAGCTCATGTTTCTTGTTGTGGATGTAGTCCCTCTTCTTAGGACCTCTTGGTGTCGAGTCGAGGTAGCTTCGTTGTTCACATCGTTGCTGGTCGCATTGTCTACTTAGTCGCGTCGCTTAGAGTCTCAAGTCACATCCCGTCCTGCATCAATTTGGTATGAGAGCTACATCATCCCGCATCAAATTGGTATTAGAGCTATATCATCCCACATCAAGGCGTCGCCAGCACTGTGGCCTGAGGCATAGCAGCGGCAGTCCCTGGATGTTGAGGAGCTGGTGGTGGTATCGGGGCCATGGCCCCAGCATAGTTGTGTAGTGCCTGAGAAGCCATCATCTAAGGTGAACCCTTGAACTCATCGGCACCATGCCGTGATGTTTCAGGAGGGGCTTCCACCTGCTTCTAGGTTGACGCTTGCATGCTCAGCTCGCCCAATTGTTTCTTCAACATCCCAATCTCATGTTGATACTTCAAGAGCAGCAGCATCATTGTTGGATTCGGGGTGGAAGGGCTAGGTGCTTGGGCTCCTCCCTCCAACAGAGCATCTGAAGCAAGTACTTGCCTCCCGCCCTCATCTTCAGTGGTGATCATGTTTACAGGCATGGTGACTGCATCCGCGCTTGTTCCTCCCATGAGGGCTTGCACTGCATCAGCTGTAGCCTTCTTCCTTCAGGTGACAGGACCGAGCCTCTCGGCGAGCCTAGTCATCTCTTCAGGTTCTTCGTGTAGAGACCCACAACAGCGAGTCATTCCAGTCATGTTGCAGCTGAATATATGGAGGTGCCTGTGCTTCCATATCACCCTCCTGGCTAACAGTCCAGGGAAGGTTAACCTGTCTAATACCGAAATCCTCGGTGTAGTTTCTTCATAGAGGGATGGTCCATATCCGATAAACTACGGGTGTTACAGTCCCTCCCTCCTGAATGGAATTTCATCCTCGAAATTAGACGAAAAGACAAGGAGGTAACTGACACACGACATACCCTACCGACCGAAAAAGATAATTGAACGAAACAGAAATCGATACCTTGAAAATAGGAGGCTGACTTTCCACGTGGCATGAAGTAGACTCACTTGAGACGATAGTCAACCATGGCACTATAAAGTTCCAGCTAATCCATACAAAGAATCGCGTCATAGTCGGCTAACTATAATGCATAAGCCTCGATGGCAGTTTCTGACCACTGACCATAACCGGAGAATTTTCCAGGCACAGAGGAGTAGAGATATAATCGCCAGACGGCAACTCCACGAGTATCTCACAGGAAATTTCATTCACCGACTTCTCGATACAGGCAATAAAGTCTTCGGAGATGAAAGAATGTATCGCACCTGAATCGAAAAGAACATGCATTGTGCGATCATAAATCGAAACTGTACCTTTAATCAGATTAGACGCCAACGCCTCTGCACGAGTGATGTGAGTGACTCTGGCTCTCGGCAGACGAGTAGCGGTAGACGACTATTGAGAAGGTGTAGAACTGGCGGTTGAAACGGTTGAGACTGAGGTGACGGCGGAAGATGAAACTGTGGCTGCTGCGACTGTGAAGTCTGCGAGAACTGCACCGTCTGCTGCCTCAACGGATAGTTACGGGAGATGCACCCCAGCTGATCACAATGATAACATACAACCGGCAAAGAGCTTGGCACACCCTGATGACAGCCACCACACTTGGAACATAACCTCGGCTGGAAAGCAACAAAATCTGGACGTGGCTGAACTGAAAAATCAGACTACTAACTCGGATCAGAAAACATTGGCTGATCGAACCTCTTCCTCTTCTTCTTATGACGGAAACCTTTACCCTGAGATTGGTGGAAGGAAGCACTATCGGCAGGAGAGAAGGCGGGAGAAACTCCTGAAGCAGATGACTGGTGGGGGGGTTGATGCTGCACGGCCGACGGAACCATTCCAGTCTGAGCAAAACCTTGAGTCCTCGCCAACTCCAACTCCAACTCCAACGCGATAGCGGCTTGATATGCAGAATCCAACTCAGTCACACGTGTAGCGAATAGCGGCAGGCTCAATTCGAGGAGGAGGACCGACGCCGGCGACGAGAGAGGGAGGAGGGTGCGACCTCTGCGATGGGCCCGCCATCGAAGAGGCAGGAGGGAGGAGGTGATAGCGATAGGCCAGAGGGGGCGGCCTGATTTTGTTTTGTACCCTGACACTTGTACATGATGTGATATGATAGTGACCTAGTTTGTTTGTTTTTTTTTGTTGATTTTCTTATGCTATGCATGAATGTATGAAGATGCAAATTCTCAGACCGTGGGAGACAAGTGAGAGGAGAGAGGCGATGACTTACAGGTGAGACACACGGGAGAGGTGAGGTACGCCGACTTTACAGGAGAGATGACGCGAGAGGAGAGAGGTACGCCAACTCTGCGAGAGAGACGACGCGAGAGGAGAGAGGTACGTTGACTTTACAGGAGAGACGACGCAAGAGGAGAGAGATATGCCGACTCTGCGAGAGAGACGACGTGAGAGGAGAGAGGTACGTCAACATTGCCAGAGAAATGATGCGAGAGGAGAGAGGTACGCAGACTCTGTGAGAGAGACGACGTGAGAGGAGAGGGGTACGCCGACTCTGTGAGAGAGATGACGCGAGAGGAGAGGGGTATGCCGACTCTGCGAGAGAGATGATGCGAGAGGAGAGAGGTACACCGACTTTACGAGAGAGACAACGCGAGAGGAGAGAGATACGCCTACTCTGCGAGAGAGACGACGTGAGAGGAGAGGGGTACACCGACTCTGTGAGAGAGATGACGCGAGAGGAGAGAGGTACGCCGACTCTACGGGAGAGACGAAGCGAGAGGAGAGAGGTATGCCGACTCTGTGGGAGAGACGACGTGAGAGGAGAGACACGCTTGACGAGAGGAACGAGGGTGAGCATCAAGCAAGAATAGCAAAGGGATGGGCGGTCGCCCTTAGGCCGCACAGGATTTATACGGCCGCCTCTAGGCCGTATGTATCAGTTGGCCGATCCATAACCGGCCGCAGGATGTAATGGGCATTAGCATATAGGCTGCATGAATCCAGAGTTGTGCGGCACACCATTGGCCGTCCAAAATAGAAGGGCGGTCTATCATTAGACCACCCAACCCACTACGCAGGCAGTCCGATCGGGACTCTCTTGGAGAGTCCCAACCCGAGGTGTTCTACCTCAACTCGACCCTCCTGATGCGGGGGCCGCTTGCATCTCATCCCGAGGTTCCTCCACCTCTTAATATAATCGAGGGCTGTCTCATCTGTCCCCTGCTTTGTTGAATAGAGTTCGGCCACTGTGACCTCCCTCTCTGTAACATGGAATCTCTCCCTGAACTTCCTCTGCATGTCTGACTAGTCGTTGATCGACCCAGCCGGGAGGCTAGAGTACCACTCGAATGTGAGCCCCGTCAGTGAGGACCCAAAAAATTTCAGCAGGTATGACTCATCGGTGGCCAGATCGCCCATGATGGTCATGTAGTAGGCGACATGTTCCTTTGGGGATCCCTTCCCATTGAACTTGTCGAATTTTGGCGTCTTGTTGATCCCTGGGTGAAGTCGCTTGGCAGCATGGTGCGGCGGGTATGGTACGCGATATGCATTGAATGCCACGTAGTCGCCTTCACTTCTTTCAGCAAGCTTCAGCTCAATCATTCTCTCCACCATCATCTTGTTCACGATTGTGGGATCGACTGGCTCCAGATAGAAATGCACTGGCTGCAGGTAGGGGGTGACCAGTGTGGTCGCCTGCGGCGGACGCAGCAGCGGAGGTGCCTAGTGCACCTGAGGGAGTACCGGCGGCATCAATGGATGTGATGGCCGCTGCTGAGTCGTCGCCAAGCTCAGCTCTGATGGCTGAGGCATAGTGTAGAGTGGCGGAGGGTCGGCAAACTCCTCGCGATGATTCACCCTGGACTTTGGGCGATTTGGAAGCTAATGACTGCTCTGTTTTCTCCATCAACTGCTTCTTCAATAGGTCTATCTCCTGCTGATATCTTTGGAGCAGCATCAGGACTGCTGGGTCCATGGCTACAGTGCTGGGGATGGCCTCTATTGCTTCCCCGGACGTACCCCCGGGCAGGATGTCGAGGAGGACATCTTCTTCTTCTTTCACCGTCACTACATTGGTGGTCAGAATAGTTGCTTCATCATCTTACTGTCGATAAATCAGGGGTTGCTTGTCCTTAACCGCTGCCAGCAGATCTCTTGCAGCTTCAGTTCTTCGAGTGTTCGACCCTGGCCTCGCGGCCAGTTGAGCCAGCTCGCGAGGGTCTTCAGGGAGCCCTCCATAGCGGCCGAACACGCCAGCCATATTGCAGGTGAAAACCTGCATCCTCAGATAACTGTCAAGAATAAATATCCACTGCCGAGGATTGATGAGAAGAACATCCTTGAGAAACGCGTGAGAGTGGCCCAACACGAGTTTGATTCAGTCCAGTGCTGTAAGAGAAGAAGAAAGGGAGATCAACCTTGAGAGAGAGCAGCCCTACAGTCTACCGTTGCTTGAAAAGATAGATCGTCAGATCTGAACTTGTAGCTACAGTCACCAAATTCCAGATCTCTATCTGAAGACTCAGTTGGTGTTTGTTCTTCTTGTTTTTGTGTTTTTTCCACTGCACTTGTAGTGAGTTTTTATCTCATGTTTTTCGTTCGTCTTGAACCATCCCTACCAATTTGTGTGTAGGTAGGCGGACGGAGGGTTCTACGTTCTGTGGTGTGGGGCTTATCCTCGTGTGTGTTGAGGACTTCATCCTCGTGAGGAGTCTGCACCTCGTGTGGGGCTTGTCCCCGTGTGTGGTGAGGACTTCATCCTCGTGAGGAGTCTACTCCTCGTGTGGGGCTTGTCCCCATGTCAAGCTGTGAGTCAGCGTGTGTTGTGTAGGTTCTCCACATTTCTTGCTTTTGTAAGGGTAAGCCTCACCGAGTTTGGTGAGGGGTGGATGTAGGTTGCGGGTTTACAACTGAACCACCTTAAAAATCCCTGTGCAGTGGGTTGTTTGTATGCGATTGCTCATTATCCTCTTCCCCATTCACAGGTTCGTGTGCTAGCACTCTAGGATGCAAATTTAGTTGTTTTCCACTGCACACTTTATCACTCTGTTCACACACGCACTAGGTGCCTGATGAGTAGCCATTTTCTTGAGTCCTGATTAGATTGTGTGGGCGCGTTGCCACCTCAAGTCTGCTACGTCAACACACCTTCTTGCTGAACCACAAACCTTTGTGGGTGCGTTGATCTTAGCAGTCTGAGCACGGTTCTTCACTCTAGCTCTTGAATCACTTATGCTTAATCTGATGTGTCTTATGTTTATGTGCTTTATCTGCACTACTACAGTGATTTATACTTTAATTAGCTATGTTTTAAATTGGGCATAATTTATCAACGGATCTATTCAACCCCCCTTCTAGATCCGGTTGCACCTATTGGACCTAACAATTGGTATCAGAACCAAGCTCTGCCATTCAAAGATCTCACGATCTGCGGAGCTCCATTCGGCCACCGGAGCGATTTCTTCTCCCTTTTCTCCCCAGAGTGCGCAGTTCTGTCCACCCTGGGACTAAACTGACACCCTGTCCGTGTTTGGATTGCTGCGGCCTGCTCCGACATTGGCTGGCACCCCCGTGGGTCTCATATCGAAGGTAGCTCGTCAACGGTTCCAACTCCACCAACCGTGCGTAATTCAGAGTTTGGGACTATTCGTGGTGGATTCATCTTCCAGACTCTACAGTACTTAGAAGGTCTGAGTCAGAGAGCAGAGTCCCTGATTCCAGCTTCACCGCTGCCGACGATGACTTCCCCAGCTCCTGCCAAAATTCCAACATCCTCCTGGGTCAATCCACGAAGTTTTGGCGCTGGTCTTGCTGACAACGGAGTTCGGGAGCATCCACAAGAATTCTGGCATCGATAATTTGTACTCTATTCCTAGGAAGGGACAGATTCGACTCCGATGTTGTGTGAAGTTCGTGTCCTCATCTTCCCCCTCCCCGCTTGGCCGGCTCAAGGCCCATCCCTACGCGGAGGTAGTTTTGGTTGTAACCAATTAACCCCCACCCCAATATCCCCCTCCTGTGTGAGGTGTAGTGCTGTAATCGCTTGAACCGGTTGAAGCGTCCTCGCGGCAGCGTGGGTAAGCCCCATGCTTCCCCGTGCGCCCACGTCTCCGACCAGGACCAGTTTCTTCAAATCGGTCAAGTAAGCACTCTTCCCTTGCTCTATTTACAATGCTTTTCTTTCAATATTAGCTCGTTGCTATGCTGGTCGGTGAGAGAGAGTGCCCGATCTCGCAAGTCCTGGACTTCGAGTGACCGCCGTGGGAGTGAATGTTACCCGTGCCCTCGGCACCGGGTTGGCCACTAGGATTGGACTAATTAAACCCCTTGGGAGACCCTCTGGCCTTGCTGGCCCTCTACCAGCAAGGGACCAGCCATCACATCCTCCACTCGACATTGCCGAGTTACCCACGGGTTCGGGGTGAGTGCCGGGTGAGTTGGCCGCCAATATCGGCCCGTTTGAGTTGCGTATGTGCTTGCTTGCTTAGGTCCAAGGTCGTGCCACATCAATTGGTATCAGAGCAAGTCATTGACTTGTCTCTACAAGTCAAGTCCTAGGGCACGCTTGCATTAGAATCAACATGTAGCTCCTTCGCTCCCCTTCACTGGCTTTGACTCAGGGTTTGTGGCAGAGCTGACATTTTGTGCTATGTCCAGGGCTGGATTCTGAGGGGGAGCGTGTGTCGACTCCCATCGAGGCGGATCTGGGAGAGCCTTCTACCTCTCCAATGATTACTGGGGACACCCGGATGTTAGAGGAGCCTTTTCCCTCTCTGACTCCAGCAGGAGACACTGCTAAGGTGGAGGAGAGACTACCCTCACCGACCCTGAGCGGGGGTGTTACGGGCACTACGGGGGCCATAGTAGGTGAGAGCCAGGACATTTCTTAGGTTTTTCACATTGTCTTGTCATAGGGAAGTCCTGAGTGTTGCTGACCCGCTTTGTGTTTGGTGGGGTTGTATAGGTCTTTCTGGCATGCTGGTCGAGGTGGGCCACTCTACCCTGGAGCTGGGGATCGAGTGGCCTACATTTGTTTCGCCACTGGAGACATTGCTGGACGCCAGCATGGGTTCGGCCTTGCTCCAGCATGCCCGAGGCTACGTAGGAGGCGATCCTTTACCTTCCCCGAGGGAGCTCCATCAGCGATTGAGGGAGTGTACCCATGGCTATCACAGCCTTGGGTTCCCATGTGAGCTGTGGATGTCCGGCCTGGCCGGCATCTGGGTAGAATACCTGTGGCTTCTAGCAGCGCAGGAGCGGAGGGCTCGGTGGCTAGTGGCCATCCGAGAGCTGGGGAAGTAGCGGGCTCGGCTTGCACTAGCGACTGCCAAGCAAGAGAGGTGTGCTGACATGGCCGTGCTACTTGCTCGGGATTGTGCCGCATGGCTGAGGGAGGCAGAGAGTAGAGTCGAGGCCCTAGAGGAGAAGCGGCGAGATGCAAAGCTCGCTAGGGTCGAGTGGCAGAATGTCGAGACGGGAGTCGAGGCCAGCGTGCATCTTGCGTCGACCCTGAAGGTAGAGCTGGCTGCTACAGAGGCCACTTAGCAGAGCTGGAGGGGAGCGAGGCTGGGCTATGATTGTATCGCTTCCCCCCCTTTTTGTTATCCAGACTGTACTTCTTATTACCCCAAGGGCATGTCTTGGGCTCCCTTTTTATAGAGAGTATTGATGACAGATTCTGGATTTTGATGTCGTTATTTGCTGGGTTGTTCCACCTCTTGTTCCAACTCACATGGCTAAAGTCTCCAAGTGAGAGGCGTAAAAGTACCAGACCAAGTAACTAGTCAGAGTGACACTCGTCAGCGTCAGTCTAAGCCTCTGACCACGTGTGAACACACCGACTCTTGCCCGAGCCAAGTCCTCTAGCTAGTTTTCTCCCTCAGTAGGACGCTACTGTTGACCGGGAGCCCACGGAACTAGCTTAAAAATCGTTTAGCGGGAGTTACCCCTCCACCTTTCCCAGGTGGGCCGACACTTCGGTCGCTGGGCTATGACTAGTGGCTCAATCACAAGGAAAGAGAAAGATACTCTATCGGGATCTAAAATAGTGCCACACTTTTATAAAATAGCTTAAACATGACGTATGTACAACAACGAATACACTAAAGAATGAACATGCTGCATTTGATATACCGAAAAATGTGACGGACTAACCTTACCACGTTACAGCATGTAACGGCCTAGGACAGGAGCATTACACCAATCGTGACGCACCTCTCTAGGGCCGTTACGCTCACAGAACGATTGAACGAACATAGGGAAACATAGGCTGTAACGCACCAAGAGTGGGGCGTTACACTGAGTGTGACGCGCCTCCCATGGGCCATTACACTCACCCAAACTATATAAAATTCACAGTTTATGCAGGATGTAACAGACCTATATCACTCTGTCACAACGAGTGACGATCTAAGGAAGGTGTGTTACATGATTGTGACGCGCCTCCTTAGGGCCGTTAAATCCATCCGAGCGGTTTGAAACACACACAGAGAATACAGACTGGAATGCACTTAGAGTAGTGTGTTACACCAATGAAATGCGCCTCCCAAGGCCTGTTAAAGGCACCAGAAGGGCCATAATATAACATACGACTTATACATACCATAACACACTAGGGTAGGTGCGCCACAAGCTCTAATGCGCAGGTCAGGGACCGTTAAAGGCACCCGAATTCTTAAAAATGACACAGTTTGATCAGAAATGTAACGCACCTCTGTTGGGGTGTTACAAAGCTCTGGCGGACCCCTGATGGACCGCCAAGCCAACTGCCTAACTAGGTCAACGGTCAAATGACCGGTCAAATGTCATGTAACGGTCGTAGGGTCGGCCGTTACAAGTCAGGTGACGCACCCATGTTAGGCCGTCAGGGGACTGAAGAAAGAAGAAGGGAAGGGGCGTGCCCATCCGACAACCCTGGCAACAGACGAAAAAAAGAAAGGTGAAGAGGAAGAAAAAGAAAGAAACAAGAAGAACAGAGAGCAAGGAGATGAAGATGAAGGGGACAAGAAGAAAAGAGAAAGTATAAAGAAGAGAGGGGAATGACACCGGAAAGCAAGGTGAAGAAGAAGAAGAAAGGGAAAGAGGAAAAGAAGAGATAGAGGGGAGAGCCCCCCCGGTGCTAGCAGAGCCCACCGTGACTGGGGATGACACCCTCACCATGGAAGCACCGTCACGGGGAAAGGAGGAAAGAAAAGAAGGAGAATGGGAAGTCACGGCGGCCAACCTCGAGTGATGGCGAAGGCTAGGGCTCGAAAAGGGGGATCGTCAATGGCGGCATCGGCAACGGGGAAGAAGAAGCCCTAGTTTCATGCAAAAGAAGAGTGGCAAACAAGTTGAAAGGGTTTTTTAAAAAAGCCTCGAAGCCCTTTATAAATGGAAACCAATCCATTGATCTGGCAACCCCTTTGAGGGCACTTAGCCAGTAGTAGCTCGTTCAAGCCATCCCATCAGGTAGGGCCTAGCCCCCTGATCCGGCACACTTTCTCCATTGACAATCTGGCAGGATATGTCCCTTTTGAACCAGCAGGCCCTGTTCAGTCCCATTCGACAGCTTTATTGAACCCCGATCAGATAGGCCCTTGGGCCTTGAACTGACAGGGGCCAACCCTACTAATTTGGCAAGTCCGTTAGACTTTGAACCGACAAGGAGTATTCCCCGATTCGGTTATCCCTGCCACGGAATGATCTGGTAGGCTCCATCAACATTGAATCGGTAGGCCCCTTTGAGCCTTGAAATAGTGTGCTCCCTTGAGTTCCAAATCAGCAGCCCTGAACCTTGAACTAGTAGGCTCCCCTGAGCCCCAGAGCGGTAGGGCCCCCAAGCCCTAAATAGACAGCTTCGCCAAAGCCCTAGACTGGCAGGGGGTCAGCCCCATTCATCCGGGGGACCCTCAAGAAACTTTTGTTGAAAAAAATGGTGTGCACCCACGTGCCTGCTTCCCTCGTTCCTCGCTTGCGCGACCCGTGAGTGGGGGGCATTTGTTGACATACAAAAATTTGATCATCACAATATACCACAACATGTTATAATTAAGTCATGGGAAACCAAAGTGCATTGTCGAGGGTCCGACGTTAATGACCCAACAGCGAAGAAACACAAGAATTGGGCCTAGACGGCCAAACCTCAGAGACATCCTCCTCCGTATGATATCAACTCGTATCCCAATGGATGAATTAAAATTGTAGGAACCTAAAGCATTCCTGAACAATACATTACTGTAGACTCAACTATGGAGACTCAGTGGCGAACAATACAATGACAGGCTTGGGATGCTCGGCTCCGAAAGAGACTGGTTGTGTTATCATAATAACCAAGTGGTGCTGAACCACCACGAACTTGCATCTTGAGAGATGAATTAAACTCAAAATCCATTAAGTCCAAGGTACTCCTGAAGATATATGGCCATGGATCAGGTTACAGAAGTCCAAGAATCAAAAGAAAGAGAAAGGAAAATGAAAAGAATAAAAAAAGAGCAAAAGAAGAGAAAGAAGAGAAAGAAGAAAAGGAAAAATGAAGAAAAAGGAGTAAAAGGGTGAACCGGTAGCCCCTAGCTACCTTATCCGATAGCCCCCCTCGAAGGCCTTGAACCGACAACATCAGCTCGGTAGCCCTCACAACTGCTTCATCCGGTAGCCCCCGCAAAGCTTCCATTGGCAACTCCTCATGAGGCTTCTCTCGACAGCCTTGCAATCCATCCGATAGTGCAGCAGGCACTGAAGTGGCAGCATACACAAGCCCCATCTGGCTACCTTTTCAACCCATGTAGTAGCCTCGAGCTGCCTCATCCTGCAGTGACCAAAGCCGGCCTACTTGGGATCTTTTCAACCCCATGCGGCAGCCTTCTGCCACTCATCTGGCAAAATCTACCAGCCTCATCTGGCAGACCACAGGGACTTCAACTGGCAGCCCTTCAATGGCTTGTTCAGCAGCCCATCATAGCTTCACTCGGCAGCATGGTGAAGCTACATCCGACAGTAATGGGAGTGTTCATCTGGCAGCACAACGAAGGCCCCACACCCGTGGCTCCTTCACCCCTATATAAAGGGGTGGGTTGCAGTGGACAGGGGCATCGCATCAAAGTCGAAGAGGAGAAGAGAGAAGAGGATCGATCAATAGAATCGAAAAGAGGAAACAACCCTCCAAGAAACTCAAAAAGAGAGAAGCTCCAGGAGGCGCCCAAAGGCCACTGCACCTACATTCCTAGAGTGAGGGGGAAGGAAAAGAAGAGAGTGAAAGAGAGGAGAGAGAGGTGAGGAAGGCGGGGAGAAATGGAGTCAATGCTCCTTCTCCCCCCTTTGGTTGTATTTCCTTTCTTCTTTACATTCCCTGAATTGTACTTGCTTTGATTCATGTTTTTTCCTTTTTTGGGATATGATCAATGAATGAGAATGAATAAAATCACTATGTGGATGTTCTTTAAGCTTCGATGGCTTTGTCTCTTGATCCCTATAATCACTGTCCACTCCGACTTTCTTTATCTTCTCTTATTATCATGTACACTGCGGTCATTTCTCTTTTTGTGAAAATAACTATTTGTTTGCCGATCTGGGAGGACATCCGTTGCCCCCTTGAGAACCTGAACTCAGATCTTATCCTCCGCTATGGATATGGCCCCGGGCAGAAAGGAAAAGGGGTGGGGCAGCACCGGTGGCTCCATAGAACACCCTCTATGCTTCTGTTTCCCTCCGAGTCCATGAGGAGGGGTCATTCTAGGAAAGGGTGAATGTTCTCTATCTTCTGCTTCGTGAGTCCCAAAGGAAGAATAGAATGGTGCTAGGAGGATGGGCCATCATGCACATGCCTTCCACCCCACCCTATTCCTCACAAAAGCTACACTCTTGAGTAATTTTCGATCCCCTGTTTTGAGTTCCCTTTGTTAGATGGTGATTGGCGGATCTAGAGGGGAAGGGTGAATAGATCAGCCCCTTCTATTCGCAGTTAATGTGAAGCACTAAGGATTAAAAATGAGATGCAGCCTAACTCAAACGTAGATGCTGGACAGAATAAAGAGTATCGGTCCTTGAACATACATCTATCGAAGTGCATACACATGGAAGCACAAGCAAACCACACTAGACAAGATTTTTAGGTGGTTCTATCTCTGTCACGAGACCTACGTCCACCCCTCACACAACCATGTGAGGCTTTCCTAGCGTATTCACACTACACTCCGCTGTCAAACAGCTTATGGGCACAACCAGCCGAAACCCACAACCTAAACACCCTCAGATCATGAATAGAACCATTCTAATGCAACTCCGTCCAATGAACGGCGGAACAAATATGCCATGAGACGGTCATCATATTGGAATTGTGCCGATTCATATAAAAACCCCCTTACATGAATAAAGGGATTACCGTTTCCATCATACTTCCTGTAATTGGGCAGCTCAGACTGTGGAGGAAAATAGATATTCTGAAAGCTAGGGACAGGTACATCAGCCAAGGACTGTGGGCCAACCCGCTTCTGGAGAAAGTCAAGTTGTTGTTACATGGCGGCCCACTTATCAAGGAGCTCCTGCTCCCTAGATGGAGCAGGGGTAATAAAAGAAGGAGTTTGGATCTGCGGAGCGGAAGGCAAAGGAGCCACAGGAGGTGGCCCGTAAGACGACGCCGAAGGATAAGTAGCCTGAGTGGGCGAAAGCCCATAAGAAGGATATTGGGTGGCTGGATGACCCAAATTGGGGTGGACTTGCTGAGGGCGCCAGAAATCTGAAGGGCCCATAGAGTTTTGTGGCACTGATGGGGTAGAAGTGTGGTGATCCAACTAGAAAGAGGAAGGGAGAGTGGTCTTTCCCTTATCATAAGACGGCTGGGCCGATGCTGACGACTAGCCCGTTTCTAGATTGGAGAAGGTGATGGTCCTGGGTTGGACTGGAGTGAGATTGATTGGGGTGTGTTGGACGGGAGTATTGGATGGGCCATGCAGAATCATGGAAGGTGGGGTGTTGGGCCCCTGCATGGCCTGATAGATAGTTTGTAATTGGGCTGGGTCCAACTGGGCCATCATCTGGAGGATGGATTGGCGGAAGGAGGGGAAAATGATGGAGTGGCCTGGGCACCCTCCATAGGGATGGAGGACGGAGGAGGAATAGACCCCTCCCCTGACGGGAAAGAGACGACCCTAGAAGGATCTTCTAAGAGCCCTTGAGGAATAGATTCTTCTTGGGAACGGGGAGGATTAAAGGAAGCCATAGGAAACTCAAAGAGAGGATTGGAATAAACCTTAAATTTGGGCTGGACTCTAGGAGTGACTGGAACGGACGGAAGCAACTCCACATGCAACTTCAAAGCACCTTAGAATAATGCAAACAACACAACAATGAACACGCAATAAACAAGATGATTCAAGCAAAGTGTAAGTGAAGAGAGGGTAAAGACAGCATTCTAGAAATTTTTCACATATCTCCTCAGATGAGTCTAATGGCTCATCGATCTGAATTTCTCACGAAGTCTCATGTTTGCCGGGCCCCAAACCCCCAGGGACTAGCTATGTGCGAAGCCTTGTATGAGTCTGTGGCAGCACCACTGACTCTCCCCCTTTCTTCGTCTAAATCGGTGGTGACGCCATCGGCTCGCTGCCAATCACCATGAATCGATGGCGACGCCACCGAATCACCCCTCAACCCAGACATGCTTTGACCCCTAACCCCCAACTCAGCCTACTCGGACCTCCAGCTAACCTGCTAGGACCTCCATCCCATTTGCTCCGACCTTTGATCCACCTGCACCGACCTTACCCATGCATGCGTCGACCTTTGAACCTTAGGGGTGCCTCAACCTTCATGCTTGCACAGACCCTGGCCCGCATGTGCATCGACTTCCTTAGGCCTTCACTGACCTCCAGCCGCATCCTGCACCGACCTTGCCCATGCATGCGTCGACCTTTGAACCCTGGGGGTGCCTCAACCTTCATGCCTGCACAGACCCTGGCCCGTATGTGTGTCGACTTTCTTAGGCCTGCACTGACCTCCGGTGACTTCTTGCACTGACCTTTCCCATGCATGCGTCTGCCTTTGAACCATGGTGGTGCCTTGACCTTCATGCATGAGCAGACCCTGGCCCCTATATGCGTCGACCTCCTTAGGCCTGCACTGACCTCTGGTCGCATCTTGCACCGACCTTGCCCACGCATGCGTCAACCTTTGAACCCTAGGGGTGCCTCGACCTTCGTGCATGTGCAGACACTGGCCCGTATGTGCATCGACCTCCTTAGGCCTGCACAGACTATCACCCTTGCATCGACCCTGTTGTTGGCGCCGACCTTTCCCTATAGCATGCTCTGAGCAAGTCGGTGGCAACGCCACTGACTCATGCCGTCCTCGTGCCGCCTTCTTATCAAATCATCCTTCAAGCACCTCTCAACCCATATTAACCCCTCAGGTCAACCTTGTTTGATTCTTGGGCCAATTACTACCCTCCACCAAGGGTTCAATAGCCTACTTGAACATGTGATTAATGACTAAACCCTCAATAAATCATGAGCCTAATAAAAAAAATCATCATTAATTAGGTGAATTATTGTTTACTTCTAGATCTCAGCCCACCCTGTCAGCCATAGACCAGATTAGACCCCCTGTCAGTGTAAAATCTCTAGAAAATCCAATTCTAAACAGATCTGACCATAAAAAATATCCCCATCTTCCTTGTTTAAATATCCACACTTTTTATGAAGATCTCAAGACCTGAATCGGAGGTCTACCTCACAGTCAATGGCAGTTCTCAGGAAACCTTTCTGCAGATCTGAGGTTTCAGGCACAGTCCCACAGCATGTTCAAAAATTGATAAAAGATAGATCCGCCCAGATCCATCTCTGATCTCTATCCCTGTGTTGGATTACTTCAAGGGATATTTCCAATGATAGCTCATGCGTCCCGATCCAACGCCGGTATTGGTCACAATGGCTATTCTCACCGGAGTGCGCACCTAAAAATAGCAACTACCAATCCGTGAGCAGCCACTCCAAAATTTGGTAATAGGAGCCGTTCGGTCTTCGACCAGCGTTTTCGGCCGGCCATCTTCCAGGGAGGCGTGCCACCAAGGGTCCTTATCATAGAGGGCCCCACCCCACTAGAGCCAAAGGTTGGAGCGGTCTGTGGGTGCCATAGACTTGTAGATCGCGCTGATCAGACAGTATAATAGCAGCTTTCGGCACCGACGGAGGTGACATCAAGATGCCACCCGTCAACCCAACCCACGTGACTCTCGGGCCCCACTTGTGACCTGTTACCTCCCTATGTGGAGTGGGTCGAAATCTTTTGTACTGCTATATTAATTGTTAACCGGGAGTCCGTAGTTGGCCGGGATCGTCTTCCCCACGCCGGGTGCGTAGAGGTAATAGTCTAACTTCTTTGTGTTCATTTGCTAGTTTAGTATTTGATCTTAGGCCACTACCAAGAGTGTAGGCTTTCTAGCTCGATAGTCCATGTCACCGCTGTGAGAGTGAGAGTGACCCATCCCATGGCTCGATCCTAGCACGAAAGTTGAGTCGGATTACCCAGTGACTCAGTCGGTTCCTCAACCACGCACGATCCGCACTTCCCTCGGTTGGGACGACGAGTGAGCTAGCATTTCTGTGAGCGACGTATAGCCCCCTAAGAGCTCTTAGTGTCGGGTCTAGTGTGACTCCTAGCCACGTGTTGCTGGTCATGTCCGTCTTAGAGTCCGAGGTTCAAAGACATGGTTCTGGATGTCGTGAGGTGTCATCTTACCTCGTTCTACGTATCTAGGTGTGCTGAGGGTTCTTGGCTTTCCCTCAGATCTTCGTGAGTCATTTCCTACGATGAGTCATTTTCTCTGGCTTAGGATTAGACCGATTAGTGGCTTGTTCCACTTCGTACGACGATCTTGACTCTGAGTCATGAGAGTCAAGGATCATTGTAGTTTCAGGTCTAGTTGCCTTGTCCTGAGTCTGTCGACAGTTTCTTGTGCTGCCATTGGTGCTTTGTAGTACGTGCGATAGTGTTTCTTTACCTATCTGTACTCCAGCACTCACGTTTTAGAGTCTGTGTCTCATGATCCTCCACTAGTCGTAGCCTTACGGCACGTTTTGGCATGATGGCCTTTATAGCAGGGCACTTCCCGATTTACTATCTTTACGCTAGTTCCATGGGCCCCTATTTTTACGGCAACGTCCACCGGGGGGGAATACTAGCTAGAGGCCTGGCTCTAGGCACGAGCCAGTGTGTGCACATGTGGTCAAGGGCTTGGACTGATGCCGATGGACGTTACCCTATCCAGTCACTCGCGACTGTAGTTCCTATTCTAGTTCTCAGCGTGCCTTAGTCTCTGTCATGCTTCTTTAGGCGGCAGCGTAGATGAGACACTTGTAGGCGCAACATAAGATGTCAGTGGACGCAGTTGGCTGTTCTTCTAGTGAGAGGAGTACTTCAGACATGTGACACGTGACTTTCGCGTGACTCTCATCTTTCTCGAGCATCGTGACCTTTTCGAGTCAGCCTCCTTGTGGCTTTGCCCGAGGTCAGTGTAGTGTTGTGTCATGTGCATGACATTTTAGTTGTGCATGTGGTCGTGTCTAGATGAGCGTGCACGGCAAATGAGTTGTGTGTACTTTCTATCTAGTCTATCTAGACTTTGTCTAGGGATTTTATCTTTTCCCTTTTTCCTTGCAGGCCTTCGCTTACTTGATGTCTCGTCAATGGATCGACAACTTCAGACTTTGCCAGTTCAGAGTTTGCCCTTCTGTTCTTCTTAGGAGTAGCTTTGGGTGCTCAGGTTAGTTCGACAGCCATGCTCTTTCGGTACGGGTTCTTCCCTCTTCCTTGCTTGTTCCCTACTCCTGCTTCCTCTTCTTTACAGCTTTGTTTGAGCCCCTGTATGTGTGTGTTTGGGTTCTTCTTCCTCCGGTGGTTTCCTCCCTTCCCCTGTTGAACATGTCTCGCCCTTGGCATTGCCGGCCCTCCCATGGGGGTCGCTGACCCCTTTACTCCACCTCCCCTTTGGACCGGTTGAAGCCCTTCCCCCTTTAGCCGATCAAGCCAAAAGCCCTAGACTCTTCCCCTCTCCAGGTCCAATCCACCTAGCTAACCCTCAGCCTTCACTCCCCTGAGTTGATCCCCAGCCTGGTGCATTCCAGTCTTCTGGCCCGGTGCAGCCTCCCCAGCCTTCAGCGGCACACCCCTGGTCAACTTCAGCCCGATGCATGCCATCCCCAGCCCTTGCCCGGTACAAACCCCCAAACCAACCCTTCGCCAGTACAGCCTTTACCCGGTGCGTCCTTAACACCTTGAAGTCTTCCCCGGTACACCCCTGGGATCTTCACTAGCACATCCCCTATACGCCATCACCGGCACACTCCTGAAGCCTCCCCCCGGTACACTCCTCTGTCGGTACAACATGTTCCCCGACGCAGCCCTTTGGCTAGCCCTTCACCGGCACAACCCCTCGCCAGTACAGCCTGACTTCCTCCAACCGGCCTAGTCTGACACACCTTTGAACCCCTTCGCCAGCACACCAGTCCTTGCCCTCTACCCCTAGCACTCATAGTTAGCCTTAGACTTCTCCCTCTCGCTACTCCCTCCAAGTTTTCTGAGATTTTATCCATGGTGTTGCCGTCTTCGGACGGCCACCTCCCATTGTCGGGTTCCGCCACTCCATGTGGGCGCGTTCCCCGTATCTCCCTTACACTCGGATCAAGGGGAGATGCTACCGAATTTTTGTCAGAAATAATAATATGGTAAGGGCAAAAGAGAGAAACAAACAAATGGAATAAACGATGGTAGAAATGCTTCAATCAGAGCGAAGGGACTACGTTTAACATGAAAGGAACCGGATTGAACCTCAACTAAGCAACTTCAACATTCACTCTGTAAGGGAGAAAACTTATACAAACTGTGCAAAGCTAAGGAAAAGAAGAAAAGAAAGGCCTTAAGAATATAGAAGAGGAGCGGGCCCCTCATAGCCCTTGCCTGGCACCCTCTCTAGCTGAGTCCCTTCCCCGACACGCTTCTCCATGGGTGATTGTCGAGAAATCAACTAGCACACCCACATCCCAGCCATGTTTCTTGTTAACCCGAAAAACCTCCTAAGTCACTCGGTCTCCCCTTGACTCTCCATAAAAGGCGAGTGCACGGTGCCACCTTGAGGCGGATATGGTCATGAGAGGGGGTGCCCGAGGCCCATTAACTTTTGGCATCTCTCCCGTGGTCGTACCCTACCTCTCACTCCGGTCACCGCCCACAACGCCCCGGCGGACCTCCCGGGGCAGAACAGCTAGATGTCCTAGTCAGACCAAAAAAATCAAGGTGTAGTAGTTCTAAAGGCCGAGCGGTAGAAACAATGTTCTTATTTTTAAAAGAGATACGTGTTTGCTTGCCTTTTGTACAAGTCTCACAGCTTTTATAACTTTCAAATTTTAACTTTGGCAAATCATTCACCAAGTCATGTCTAGAGAATTTGGAGATTGCTCCAAAACTAGCATGACCTAGTCTTCGGTGCTATAGCCAAGCATTTTCATGATTGTTAGCCACCAAACACACATCATCGCTTGGAACATCGTCTAGATCCTATGGTTTATGCATGTGCCTAAGCTGACCATGATGTGAATGCAATATGTAGGCGAGAGAACTTACCGTAGCATTAGCTGCGGCGAAGTGATCTCGAGCAGAAGCGGCGGAGGTACCCTGTCTCTGAGAAGAGGTCGAGCGACTCCGGGGGGAAATGACCCAGTTGAGTGGACAGACGGCAGACATAGAGAGATATCAGACCGAGGCTCATGAGGCACGACTCCAGGTTCACGACTTGATGATCGAGCTCTGGACCATTGGGCGGACTGTCCGGATGATGGGTCGAGGACCAGAGTGGAGTGCATCCCGGAGCGGTGCAGCGGGAGGTTCACGGAGTGCAGCACCGAGTGCATCGGTGGGAGATTATTTGGCTAGCTCTTCCAGCCATCAGATGAGCGAGGAGGCAGAGTGGAGATGCCCATGGGAGGAGGAGCATAGTGCCATGGAGCCACCATCAAAGTGGCACGAGGGTACTGGGGACAGTGGCGGCCCGGGAGACAGACCGGCTGAGTGACATGTTTGTTCTTGGTTTCGTGTTTTTTTGTTTTGTTCCTTTTTTGACACACATATGTATATGACAATTGGCATGTGGAAGTATTGACACATGGAACATGTCATGCATGGCAGATAGCTCCGGGGGTAACAGCAACCGATAAGTAACTTCACCAATACGCTTGACAATAGGAAAAGGACCAATGTAGCGGGGACTCAACTTTCCATGCCTGTCGAAGTACATCACACCCTTCATGGGAGAAACTCTCAGAAACACCTGATCACCTACAGCAAAGCTGAATGGTTGTCTCCTCCGATCGACATAACTCTTCTGCCGACTCTACACTGCCAACATCTTCTGTCGAACGAAATACACTGCCTCAACACACTGCTGTACCAAATCGGGTCCCGTCAGGACATGCTTACCCACCTCGAACCAATCAAGCGAAGTCTAACAAGGTCGCCCGTACAACGCCTCATAGGGAGCCATACCAATGCTCGAATGATAGCTATTGTTGTATGCAAACTCCATTAACAGTAAATCGTGGGTCCAACTCCCCTGCCACTCCAGGCAACACAACCTCAACATGTCCTCCAAAGTCTAGATAGTCCTCTCAGACTGACCGTCTGACTGAGGATGATAGGCCAAGCTGAATGCCACCTCCATGCCCAGAGCTCTCTAGAAACTCCTCCAGAATCTCGAAGTGAAGTGCGGATCACGATCGGAGACAATGGAGATGGGGACTCCATGCAACGGAATGATCCACTCCACATACAATCGGGCCAACTTATGCACACTTCAACTGACTTTGATCGGCAATAACCGAGCCGTCTTCATTAGTCTATCCACCAGTAACCAAATACTATCATGCCCGCTGGACGTCCTCGGTAACCCAACCATGAAATCAGTGGTCACGTGGTCCCGCTTCCACGCAAGAATCTTCAAGGGCTGAAGTGTATCTCCCGGTCGTTGGTGCTCAGCTTTCACCTGCTGACAGGTCAAACACCTGGTCACGAACTTTACGACGTCTCTCTTCATTCCAGGCCACCAAAACTGCCACTTCAAGTTCTGATACATCTTAGCCGATCCGGGGTGCATGACATACCGGCTCCCGTGAGCCTCTCGTAACACCGCGCACTTCACCTGCTCCTCGGCTGGGACGTACAGGTTACCTCTGAACCTCACAGCTCCATCCTCACCAAACTCCACCTCGGCCATCGACAGAATACGAGGTAGCTCGGGATCAGAGGGGCGCTATAAGGCCGACCCTGGCACTTCCAAAAGGTGCCTCTCCTCCTTGTACAATCGATGCTGAGACTTGGCATCTCCGTCGATTCGGGAGGAGTTCTGGCAGTGTTCCCCTCCTATGTTGTTTGAAAGGGTCATGGAGGGTGGTATTTTCATGGCTCAGCTGGGAGCCGAGATTACCGATTTCGTGGCGCGACTGGTGAGCGAGGAGAGGAGCCAATCCTAGGTTCGCGTCGAGTCTGACCGTAGGATCGGTCGGTTGACATCCGAGCTTGAGGTGCTTTGACAGGAGGTGGCCTCACTCCAGGCGTGAGACCGGGCGAGCTAGGAGGATGCTCGGGCATAGGTCGAGCAATTGTCCCAAGCTCGGTATACGGCTGAGCTCAAGAGCAAACTCTTGGAGGAGGAGCGCTGGGCCCATGCAGAGCACTCGAGTCAATGGGCCGCTAAGTGCGAGGGGCTCAAAGACCGGGTCCAAGGGACTGAGTGGGCTAAGGAGGAGGTCGAGGCAGCGTGGGCCCTGACTGAGGCAAGGCTGGCCAAGGCTGAGACAAAGTTGGTCGTGGCCGATGTGAAGGTAGCCAAGCTCGAGGAGAGGGCAACGAGAGTCGGGGCAGAGGTTGTGGAGTGATACTGGAGCTCCGAGGAGTATCAAGAAGCTCTGAAGTAGGCTGCCTTTTCATGTTATGCGCCAGGCTACAATCGAGGGCTGCAGAAGGGTTTTGCCCAAGGATATAAGTGGGCAATCATACTGGCTCAGGAGCTATCCTCTGACGAGCTCCTCTTCCCTTCCGGGTAGCGCTATGACTCCGGTGAGGATGGCTCGAACTCTCCCTCGTCGACGTCGAGTGACGAAGAGCCAAGCAAAGGTGCCTCTACCTCGATGGAGGAAAGACTGCCAACTCAGGATGCTTTGGGACGGCGTGCGGATGGGACAGTTCCCATACAAATGGGGTCAGTGCCCGGGCCAGCTGTCACCGAGGATACCAGGGGAAAATCTCCAAGCACTGAGGGTCCTCCACCCGTTGAGCTTTGCGAGGGGCCACATACTTCTCAGGATTCCCTTATCTCCATAGCTTAGGGGAAATCTGTACCTGCCATATTTTTCCTCTTTCTTTTTTTGTTGCAATTTCTCACCAGACTTCCCCGCCCTCATCCTCCCATGCCCCTAGGCCTTCCAGCACCTTTCCCACTGCTTCCCTCACACCCCCCATCTCCCAAGCTCATCCCCAGCGGCCCCGGAGTTTCCCCGATGTCGCCCACCTCCCGGCATAGTAGAAACCTTGTTCTGCTGTTCCCAGCTTCAAGGCAGAACCTGAGGCTCGGCTTGCAGAGGCTATCCTGATGTCCACAGTGCGAATCAGTGAAAGTTGTCTTCTGTGAAGTCGTTCTTCGTCAAGCCAGCTTTGCTCCAGAAGTGGTCCCGCTTTGATTTGACTTCGGATCCGATTGCGTCGCCCATTTTTGTGCAACTGCGCCAGATTCGAGTCTGAACCTGAAGACCTTTTGGCAGTGGCTGCACTGTCTTCCCCGGAGTGATTCAGACTGAACACTCTTCATAAGAGTTCTTCTTCTCTGAGTCATCATCGATCCAGAGGTGGTCCCGCCCATTTTTGACATCAGCATCACCTGTGGCATCTGTTCTCCCGTGACCGCGCCAGACTGGTGCGACCCAGTCTGTCCAAAACATGCAGCAGGCACGTAGGCCCCGGCACACCTTCCTCTGCTGATTTTTGGCCTGAGTCATTGTCATCAAAGTTGGAGATCTCTACGTCCTGAAACCACTCCAGGTGGTTTCATCACGATCTGTGTCTGGTGCTTTGCGTACCAAGGTGATCAATCCGGCTGTGTCTGGTTGTTCACCCAGAAACCAGAGCCTCAGTCCAGGGGTGACTGCGGCCAGCCCTGAGCTCGGACGCCCGCCAAATTTGACTGAAACGTATTTATTCCTGTTATCTTTCAAATCACGTAGGTCCCGCCTCAATCAGAGTTTAGTGGAGAGCATACCATCCTCTGCATGCCGACTGTGCAGACCGGACCTGTAGGACAGAATCATGCAGCTCATCGTCAGCGATCGGCCCCACCCCCTCGTGACGTCAGAACGATGCAGAACTTCCAGGAGCTCTTCTACACTTCACCAGATTGGTCTGAGGCCAGCAGAGGCCTGTTCTGATCCCTGTGTGCAATGTACCATCTGAGTCACGTCAGTTCTACCCCCACCGGGCAGACATAGGGCAGCAGGCCCAACTTCCCCTTCCCCTTGCTCCCCCCTCCTGCGTGAGGGTAGTTTTGTCTATCATCATTCACAGGCGTCTTACCCCACCTGTGCAAGACGTTGTCTTTCTGAAGATTAAGGAAGAGTTATCAAGAAAGGTCAAAGAGGGAGAAATTATTGAGAAGAGAGAAATTATATTGGTAGAATTGGAAGAAGAACTGGCAAACAAGGAAAAACCATGGTTCTATGAGATTGTGAAATATTGCAAAGATCAATCTTACCCTGAAGAAGCCACAGTAGAGGATAAAAAAGCCATAAGGAGAGTGGCACAGAAGTACACGTTGGTTCGAGGAGTGTTGTATAGGAGAAGCCTCGCTGGTGTTCTTTTAAGATGCATTGATGACGACGAGGTCTAGAAGTGTATTGAGGAAGCACATTCAGGTGTGTGTGGTGGCCATGTGAATAGCCAGATGCTTGCTAAGAAGACCCTTTAGCAAGGTTTTTACGGGCCCACCATGGAAGAGGATTGTAGTATTTATGTCCTTAGGTGTGTTAAGTGTCAACTTCATGCTGAAAAAATTGATTCACCATCTTTCTCACTCCATCTAGTATCCTCCCCATGGCCTTTCTCCATGTGGGCGTTCGACATTATTGGTCCTCTTGGTGATTCTAACTCTCTCACCAAGCAAAAATCATTCATCCTTACTGCAATGGAGCAATTCATAAAATGGGCTGAAGTTGAAACTTACGTGGAGATAAAAGCATCAACGATCTACAAGTTCATCATGAAGAATATCATCGTCAGGTTTGACATTCCAAGTACAATCATCACCGACAACGAGCCGTAATTCATTTCTCAGGACCTTCAGGACCTCTGTAAAAAGTATAAAATTACATTACATCACTCATCACCTTATTATCCACAAGACAATGGCCAGGCAGAGCTCCATTCTTCTTAAAATTTATTTCGTAAGTCATAAGGGATCTTTTAAGTTCTGTGACAAACATGGTCGACAGATCCCTAGACTCCTCTATCACTAGGCCTTTGTGTGCCATGGAGGGGTTAGAGACCTCAGGATTTTTCTAACTATATCTGCTTCAGAGATCTCTTTCCCAAACCCCCTAAGGCTATTAATGATCAGCGATAGCCTAGCATACATCTCGGTTATATTCTCCTCTGACTTCATTTTAAACAGTTCGTACTCAGAGGTGAGATAGTTTACAAAGAGTAGAGTGGTTCATGGAGGACCGCTCATCCAACCCAAGTGCAATTTTATTATTTTTATTTATTTATTGAATGAAATGTTTAAACCTATTTTTAAATGCGTGCAATTATATAAATGAATGCAGGGAAAGCGTAGGACCCGCATCTCATGGCTGCAAGTCTGGGCAGTGTATCTGGCACTACCAGACTTTCAGCGAGAGCGGCTGGCTGCCATGGGGTTTGCCGCATTCCTGAGCATTGAGGTGAGTCAGTTTGACACCGCTCTCCTCTACGCTCTGCACGATCACTAGGACCCAGTGAGTCGTACCTTCCTTTTTCCGTGGGGGCATATGGTCCCCACGTTGAAGGATGTGGCCAGACTCACTGGCATGTGAGTGCATGGATTACCGATCAACGGGAGCACGTATCCTGACTACCGGGAGATGGCCCAGGAGCTACTGGGCTTGGAGCTGCGGTGTTCTAAGTAGCAGTCTACTCTCCTGCCCCGGGTGAATCTTCAGGATAGCCTAGGACTACGACGGGCCGGCATAGCGACAGGGGAGTAGCCAGAGTAGCACCTCTAGAGGTTGGTGGACCTGGCTAGACCGATGGTAACGGCATAGCCGGGAGTAGAGGGTGATCGGGTGCTACGGAGGTTCCTGATGCTCTTCTTTGCACGACTCCTCTTCTCGACACGGGCGGACGTGATGAGCTATCGCTTCCTACCACTACTCCAGGATCTTGACCATGTTGGATACTACGCGTGGGGAGCTGCAGTTTTGGCTTTCCTCTTTGAGACCCTGAGTTCGACCAGTAGGTGGACGATGCTCGAGGGCTTCTCCCCTCTACTCCAGGTACGACCTCTACCTTAGACTCAATTTTTCAATTCCTATATGCTTCCTATATGTTGACACTATATGATGTAAGTGTGGGCCTATGTGCGCCTACGTGGGCTAGGTAGAGGTGATGAGACCTACCCAACCCTAGTGCCGATTGCCCGGAGGTGGACCACACCTCGAGAGACTGCAACCCTCAGCAGACAGGTCCGGGAGCTGCAAGATGACCTGGACGCTCTACCGTACACCTCGATACGATCCTAAACTTAGACTCTTAATTAAATGCAATTCTATATGTTGATGCTGATGAGATTTCCTATTTTGCAGGTACAACCTCATAGTGAGGGTTAGTATGACTTACGTTGAGAATATAACCCATTAATATGCATAAACCAACAGCAACCCAATCCACATTCAAACCATGACCTACAACCTATATATATATATATATAAATGTGTTTCTCCAAGGGGCTTTCGCCCATGAACGAACAGGAAACCAAAACTCATTAATATGTATGAAGGGCACTATGTTCTCAGGCCATTAAAAAGCCCAACCATAAACCCAGGGTCAACCTCACAAGCAAACCCAAAACCCATGTTAACCTAAAACCCATTCATATGCCTTACATACCCAAATAACCATTCGTACAACGACTGCTAGCCCAGAAACCCAACCCACTAGTATGCAGAGTAACCCACAACCCATTCGAAACCTCCAACCTACGAGGCTCTTGGCAATCCATGGGGTTTCAACCCTTAGGGTTTTTTAAAAACAAAATTAGGCTGGCAGCTGTTAACAAGGAAAGGGTCAAGTAACGTTGGGGAAGGTTTTAAAGCCCTGCCACACTTGAGCATTCGATCCTTCTGGAAAACCCCATCCTCTATAAAATGATACCCACCATGAACGAACAATGAATTGCTGTTTGAAGGGGAATTGGCTATTTCGTCGGCGTGCTGTGCACCACTTGCAAGTAAGCGAGAACATTTCTTCCTCCTACGAGAAGGATAACCGTCATCTTCATCTTCCTGCTACCTCCTTCCTCTTACAGCGTGAAGGGGGCAATCTCCGTCCTGCTATCTTGCCTGCAACAAGAAGAAGCGCAGAAGAAGACTTGGCTTCTTCCTGGCGCTCCATCCTGCTGCGTAAAGAAGACTGAGGTCTTCTTCCTCTTCATTCTTTTGCTTCCTCCTACGTAAAGCTTCGTCCTCTGCATCCATCCTCCTCATGGTTTTTTTACAACGTGAAGAAGGCTTCTCCCTTCTGCGTCCTCTTCATCCTCCGTTCATCATCCTCGTACCTTGTGATGTCCCGGATCCTTACTGGGTCTTATTGGATTACTTTTTGGTACTTTGGATCCTTGTTTTAGGGTCCCAGATCAATTTTCTTGAAGTGTCTGACTCCGTTGTGTCTGAAATTATGTTCCAGATATCTTTCATGTTTGGATCGGCGCGATCTGGAGTTGTTTCGGAGGCCCGGCTTTCCTAGTATACGCTTTACTGCCGCTGCATGTGAGTAGGTAAATCTAGCTCTTGATATATTTAATTCACTGCTGCAAGAGAGAGAGATACCATCCCGTGACCCGACCCGGGCACGAGAGAGCAAGTTGACCACCCTAGCTCTTTGCCGGTTTCTCAACCGTGCACGTCCGATCGCTTCCCTCGCTAAGGACGAAGGCGAGCTTGCTAGAGTCTTAGGTTGTATTTTTGACTCGGCATCGAGTCCCTCGTTGTCATCCCGCATCACTGTGGAACCCCAACTAAAAACAACGATGGTACGAAAAATAGCAGCAGCAAGAACAACAACGACATTAGAAGTGGCTACAACAACAATGGCAGAAAGTGAGGCCGTACACGAATTTCTAAAACATGACAACCGATGAAATCACGGCTCTACAATTACTCCTAAGGGAAAGAAAACCAACCCCCGATCCCATAGTCGGGGGATCACCAAACTACGAACTGCCCTAGCCACGCTACAAGGAAAATACCATGACACCTCTGTTGTGGAGGCTTGTGCTCACATACGAAGGCCCACTCTGAGACCACGCGGTCTGAAAACACAATCACGACCTCGCCATCGTGAACTCTACACCGTCTAGGGGAAAACCCTTGGTAACGCTCACCGAAAACCCTAGGCCTCGGCTATGGGAAAACACCCAAAAATTATACCCAAAATCACATCTCGCGGATGGGAAATAGAAACTCGAATCATGAGTACTCACATCAGGTGACGGGAGTACCTGCCCACTAGAAACAAGGCCGGATGCGTCCACTGACAACTTAGTCCACAACCTCAGGTGTCTCCCTACGACGCCCTAGGTGGAGACTGAGACACCGTACAGTAACTAGGTGTTGGATTATGGGGTCCAGCATCTCCCTTAGGGATTTGCTGTCCCACATGGATTATGGGGTCCATGTGGAACATCGGTGCTTGACAGCCCAGCCCGTTGCATAGATTATGGGGTCTATGTGCGATGCCCTTCATGCCCATCCACAGCACGTCATAGACGTAGGGCTCTGCGCTGCCATAAGAAAATACGGTTCCGCCTTTGCTACCTGCTCGAGCTTTTAGCGCAATGGTAGGGGCTTGATAGGATATTTGAGCGCAAGGCTGAGATTCAGAGGGTAACCCAATCCATACTGGAGCAAATGCAGGATCTGCTTCAAAATCGAAATCCTGCATCCAGCAGAAAAATTGAAACAGAAAACCTTTGATATATCGATTCTTTTGTATAAGGAGTTTGAGAAAGTCAACTTCACTATCAAATCTCAAGAGAAGGTGTCTCGAGTTAAGATGACTAATAACAAAATCTAAAACCGGTGGAAGCCTTTGAATCAAACAATTCTTGATCTCAGGAATTGTAGGCCTTCCATATGAACACTTAGCTATAATGGCGTAATTGAGCATTTTCAGTGAAGCCTCAACATCCACCTTGGAGAATTAAACCGTAAGTTCTCCAAGATCAGTAAATCCTGGAGCCTTCACAGGAATGGGGATCTTCAATTTGTGCTGAGACGCCAAGAGGATTTGGGCATAAGAACGACGAGAGACATCCGTAGCCGGAGGATGAGAAGCTTGGAGAGGAGCAGAATTTACAGTAGCAGCAATCGGGGGAGGCTCCCCTACCACTGCAGTCGTCATGGATCTCTACTCAAACAGAGGAAGAACTAGCTCGTTGGATGAAGCTCTTCCTCATGTATGGAAGACTACGAACGTCAGCCTGTCCCTTATTCTAGCCGTATATAATGGTCTCTGGATGAAGGATGTGTTGACCTCCTGTAGTAAGAGTGTCGACCTGTCTCTTGTTCTACCCAATTATAACGGTCTCTATTTGAGAGACGTGTCGAGTCCCTGTAACTAAAGTGTTGACCTGTTGGAGCACACCTAGGGTGTTGCATGGCATTTGACCGTGAAGGTTTCGACCTCTCCTGAGAGTAGTCCCGACCTGTTCTAGCATTTGAACCATTCCTTCCTCTGGGATGTGCAGACTTGGATGTGGAATTGTGTTGGCCTGTTTGGGACTGTTGGTGAGCCTTTATAGGCTGATAGGAAGTTATCTTGATAGGATTTCCTACCTTCTCTTTTCCTTTGATTTTATCATTTTCTTGGTTTGATGCTTTGGAGGTTGATGCTTCAGAAGATGAGACAAAGGTTGTAGTTTTTAGCCTGAATGTCTTTTTCTTTGTTGGCTCATATCCTAACCCTTCCATGTTGAAGTTCATTTTAGTCCCTAGTAGGGCATTCAAGTTGTCACTTCCATCAACAAACTTAGCAAGGTATGGGGTGCACCGGCAGAGAGAGACTGGCTGAGGGTGTGCGGGTGAAGGGGAAGTTGGATGTGTGCACCGCTCAAGGAGTATGCCGACGAAGGGTAAGGGAAGGTGTGCCGACGAAGGGGTTTAAGGGCATGCCGTGGAAGGGTTTAAGAGCATACCGGCGAAGGGGTTTATGGGCGTGCCACTGACGAGTGAGAAAGGTAAGCCACCAAAGGGTCTTGAAAGTGTGCCATTAGAGGGCTTGAAAAGGTGTGTTGGTGAGGGAGGCGCGCCGCCAGCGGTTCAGCAAGGTGTGCCGGGCAAGGCCTCGCAGGGGTGTGCTGCCCAAAATGAGCAGCAAGTGTGCGGGTGGAGACGTCCAGAGGTGTGCCGGTGAAGGGCATTGGACGAGTGCGCCGTTGGGATGCCAGGGGGTGTGTCGCCGAAGGCTTGCCAGGCGGGGTGTACGGGCGAAGCCACACCACAAGAAGGTGTGCCAGGCAAGGACCCCGGGGGTGTGCCGTTGAGGGCTACAAGGCATGCCATTGGGACATGCTCAAGCCCGTTACGAGCACGCATTGTGGTCTGTTTGATTTTCTTCGAGGCCCATGCATTATGGGCTTCCGGGGGGTTGGTTTCTCTTCACTGTCGTGACTCTGGAGATAGCTTCACGATAGTGTGTTGTTTGTTCAGAGGGTCTGGATGGGACGTGTTCTCCACAATCTCTTCAGTTGAAGTTGTTTATTGATGCTGGATTGGTCAGGACACAGGGACGTGCAATTTTACACGTCCACATGCACTTAAAAGAATTTGGTCCCTAAATTTAATTCTATATAGACATGGAAGATGCAGAGTACTTACAATCTTGAAACAAGTTTGGAAATCTTTTCTTCATAGATTCTTCAGTCTCCCATGTGGCTTCTTGTTCTGAGCACTTGCTCCATTGAATCTTCACCATAGGGATTATTTTATTCCTTATTACGCGAACCTCATGATCAAGGATCTTCAACGGCTTTTGTTCATATGTGAGATTCTTTTGTATCACCAGGTTGCCATGATCTATTATGTGGGATGGATCATGAACATACTTCTTAAGCATGGAAATGTGGAATACATTATGCACTTCAGATAGTTGCAGTGGCAGGGCGATACGATAGGCAATTTTAGTAGAGGGTTCTATTCACCCCCCCTCTAGAACTGTATTCCTGCACTCCGGGACCCAACACAAACCATAATTTATTATCAAATCTTTGTGATTGACTAACATACTCTACTTAACTTCTGACTTGAACACGTATAGGTGAAGTACCGTTTAAGTGTCGACCTGCCTTATGGAAGTGCTGACACGCCATGGAGAGTGAACTCTGGCAAAGGCAATGTGCAGACACGATGCCCAACGTGTCGACACGCCATGAATAAATTCCAGTTTGGACCGTCCATGACTAGCCTCTGGACTGACCGACGTGTTGACACCCTGGGTGAAAACTATCGACACTTCAGTTTCGTCAAAAGAATTATTCTCGCCCACAGTCTCTGGACTGACCGAAGTGTCGACACCCTGGGTTAAAACTATCAACACTTTATTCACTGGCAGAAGACTATTTCCTTTCCGCGGTGCGCTGCCTCGACATTTCACGAGCAATGACTCGGTGCATAGGCGCAAGCTGCACGCGAGCATCAGGTCTCCTCTAAAGCACATGAAGGGACATGTCAACACTTCCACTAAATGTGCTAAAACCATCTGGTTTGCGCGGAGCGGATCTGAAATCGAATGCGCCAACTTCTCAAGATCCGCAACCGATCTAGGAGGATCCGTTTGCATACGAAAAGCTTCTGGAAGCCCGCCTTTCCAGAGTCTCTGACTTGCTGTCGAAAGATTCACTTAGAAGTCCAACTGATATGGCAGTTGATGTTCCCTACCTACTATGTACGAGGTGAGCATGGTGCAAAAGAACAAAACGATCTGCTGAACTAAATGGAGTATTTGAAAGTGACGCTCAAAAAGTAGTTCGTCCGAGAGGATAAGGCTGGAGATGATATAGCTTGGAAAGCAAGGTGTATAAGAGATTTGGGGGGTAGAACAGAAAGAAAAAGAGTACGAGACAAGGAGGCGAAGTGAAGAAGCTCTCGTGAAGAACAAGTCTTCTTCCTGTGCTGCAAGCACCTCTATGAGAGAGCTGATTGTTCATCATTCACGGGCCCGGTGAAGACGGTGTAGCTGGTGTACCTCTGTTCCATTGCTCGCGGTGAAGAACCAGAGAAGAATCGAAGCACTGAGGCCCCAGCTTCGTCAAGCTCTCATCCAGACCAGTATGCAAGATGCAAGATGTGCATCGACCTTATAAATGACTAAGGCAGATGTGCATCGACCTTATAGATGACTAAGACATATGTGCATCGACCTTATAGATGACTATGGTAAATGTGCATCGACCTTCATATACAACGCTATGAACATGCATCGACTTGCATCTGCCTTGATATGCAACATGCATCGACCTTAGTGAGAAACATATACACACTAGCATCGACCTTAGTGAGTACACGTATACACTAGCATCAACCTTAGTATGTACAAGGTCTATCATGCATTGACCTTAGTGAGAAACACATACACATGAAGCTATAAAATACTAACAGTGTTGCCATAATGAAAAGTGGATTCAGAACATCACTATTGCCAATATCCAAAAGCTGAAGACAAAATACATTGTTGCCAATCATCAAAACTTAATAAGAAATTAAATTCAGAGAGTTAAGTCAAAGGAGACACAACATGATACACACATTAACCCACACAATCTCCTCACAACACTGATGATGGTTTTGGTGTGCATAAAGTCATATGTGTTGTTGATGCATTCAAGTGGTTCTCATGATGGTTTTGGTGTGCATAATGTCATATGTGTTGTTGATGCATTCATGTTGTTATGATGATGATTTTGATATGCATAATGTCATATGTGTTGAATAGTTATATCAGGTTGATGCACATACATCATTCTGTCTATCAGGTCGATGCACATCAACTCATGTACCTCATAAGGTCGATGCACCTCATGCCAGCGCAGAACAAAGGTCGATGCACATCGAGTGGCACTGAAACTAAGGTCGATGCACCTCATGCCAGCGTAGAACAAAGGTTGATGCACATCAAGTGAGCACAATAACTAAGGTCGATCCACCTCATGCCAGCGTAGAACAAAGGTCGATGCACAATGAGTGAGCATAGTAATATGGTCGATGAACATGAACAATCAAGCTCCCAAAGTTAATGCATCTGAACTCATGTCTCTAAGGTCGACGTACATTCACACTACAAAGTCGGTGCACATATACATCTTGCATGAAGGTCAACGCACACTTGCATAAAAAGTCGATGCACCTTAGTCAGTTCAGGAGACAGGTCGATACAGCTGAACAACTCATGTCTCTAAGGTCGACGTACATTCACACATTGTGCAACCGGTCGGGTCTAGGGTGGTCACTCCACACTCGTGACTCGGATGAGTCACGGGACGGTATCGCTCACTTACCGCAGCAGTGAATAAGATAACGAGCTAGCTAGGATTCTACTACACACACAAGCAGCGGCATCAAGAGAGTATACTAAAAGAGCAGACGACGCCAAGAAAAGGAGTAAGTGCGTACCTCCACGCTTGGGGCGTGGGGAAGAAACCCGGCCAAGCCACACGATCACCCAGTACAAAGCTATTAATGATACATCCAATCACGCCCACTCCTCATAGGGAGGTAACAAGCTACACCATGATATCCGGGGGTCGTGCGACTCGGGGTGACGGGTGTCGGTCTGGTGAAGCTCGATGTCCACGTGTGGCCACGAACCGGGCAGCACTCCGAACTAGGGCGAATCAATGGCAAGGACGACGAGTCTCGGGATCCGATGTAGGAGTCCGATCCCTGTAGGTACACAGCAACGGGTGATGGCCACGTGGGATGGCGCTGGACGTCGTCAACACGGGAGGGAAGCTCCCGTGCGGCCTCGGAGGGTCAGGCAGTCTGCTGGCCAGACTGTTTAGTGGGACGCAGCAGTAGCAAGTAGCACTTGGGGCGCCACCTTCGGAGCATCCGCTGGTCACAAGAGTCGGCATGGATGCTGCTGGGAACGTCCCAGGGACACCAGAGGAGCAGCGGTGGTAGCAGAGCTCGGTCAAAGCCTTGGCAATTTCTGTTGCGACGCGCGCACAATCTACGTGTTCAGTTGGCAGCAAGATAAGTGGGGAAAGATGCGGCTGGAACCATGGCATTCAGGTGGCTTTTGGAGCGGGGATTTCTCAGGTGGATAGGTGGAGGGCGTGGGGTGATGGAGTAGCAGTGGCGGGGCAGCCCGCAGTGGGGAGTTTGGGCATGGAAGGTGCGAGAAGCGGGGGCTCAGTTCTGCACTTCAGTGCAGTCAGAACTGAGTGCCAGGAGGCGGGGCGTGGCATGCCAAGGAAATGAGTTCTTGAGGGTGCCCAAAAATTATCAGGGATGTCATGGGATGTATACAAGCTATGCTCAAAATCTCAGGTCAAAACACAGAAGTCTCAGGGATGTCTCTTTGGAGGGGTTGTGGCTCTATCCCGGATGCGCACTGTAGCAGTCTCCCTCACACGTTCTCTCTCTTTCTCTCCCCCTCTCACTCGATTTTGGTCCAAACGGACCCCGATCGATGCGTGGGAGGTACCGACGGGACGGCTCAATGTGAGGATCGCGCTGATACCCTCCTTCCCTTGGATCGTGGAGCATGGAGGCGTGTGGGAGCGAGAGGACGGTCTGACCCTCGTCACTCGATTTGCACCGATTCGCGGTCTTCACCCCGCAATAGGTAGGGGAATGGATTCCTCTTCTCGCCAAGAACCCATTGACGCCACATGCGTCGCCATTCATCGTCATTTTCACCGATTTTCGTGAAAACCCCATCTTGTGAAATTTTAGGCTAATTTCTTGAAAATCGTTCTTCTCTCTCGGTTTTGGTCTAGACGGTTGCTGATCGAGGCAAGGGAGGTACCATTGGAAAGATCGTGTCATGCATGTCACGGTGACGCCCTTCTTCCCTCGATTCGTGGAGCGTAGAGGTGGGTCAGGTCTAGTGGAGCCATGGCACCCCTTCGTTCGTTCGTGCCTCGAACGTCGTTCCCGTCCTGTAAGAGGTAGGGGGATGGAATCTTCTCCTCGCTAGAAACCCGCCGGTACCACATGCACCGTGGTCCGATGCCAATTTCTTCGATTTTCATGCAATCTTCCATGCTAGTGTTAATTAGCGTTAAATTCATAAAATTGACTCCATGGACATCATTTTTAAGTTTGAATGGCATGTTTAGTTATGGAATGTTGGTATGGCAGGGTTGTTTGTTAGAAAAACTAGTTTCCACGTGATTCCCATCGATTTCGGTCCACCAGGAGGGGGTTCGGTTTCGGACTCCGCAAGTTCGCAACCCAGTCGGTGTAACGCACCACCTTAGGCACATTACAATCCCCTGACGCACCTGCCCTGGTGTGTTACCTGAATTGTAACCGGCCACCCTTGATCTGTTACTTGACCATTGACCGTTCCTTTGACCATTGACTGAGATAGGCGGTTAGTCTGACGGCCCAGCCCTAGTCTATCATAGTCGCGTAACGCGCCATCTTTAGTGTGTTATGTTCTTTTTAAAACTGTGGATTTTAGGGGTTCGGGTGCCTTTAACGGACCTGACCCTGTGCGTTAGAGTCATGTAGCGCACCTGCCCTGGTGTGTTACATTTCTTACATTTGCTTGTAGCTCGACTATAAATATCAAGCTTCTACAAGAGAAGAAGTTGTTGCTGCCCAGAGAGAGCCACGCCCTTGAGCTGTGAAGAAGAAATCTGTAAGAAAGAAAGAGAAAGGGAGTGAGAGTAGCCCAGCATCTGCGACCTCAGTCCAGTGCTATGAAAGAAGAAGAAAGAGAGAAGAGAAGCCAAGAGAGGAGAGCAGTGATCCTCATGTCCAGATCGTGCCAAGGAAGAGAGCAGATCAGATCGTGTTCAGATCATTCCAAGTGCTTCAAGAGCAACCTCTGAAGCCACCATTTGGCCATCTCTATTTCTTCACTTTATCTCTGTGTTCAGTGTCTCATATCTGTAACCACTTGTTTTCTTCACTGCACTTGCAGTGTTTCTTGTTTTTGTTTTGGTTCACGGTTCACGTGTTCTTTCGATTCCCTGGATAGGGGTCGGGTTCCCTATGAGGTTTCAGAGGAAGACAGTCGAAGGTGTTCTCCGGTCTATGGATAGTCGTCCCTATTGGCTTTGTGTGTAGGAAGACAGTTAGAGGTGTTCTCCGGTCTGTGGATGGTCGTCCCTGCCAGCTTTGTGTGTAGAAAGACAGTTGAAAGTGTTCTACGGTCTGTGGATAGTCATCCCTACCGGCTTTGTGTGTAGGAAGACAGATAGAGGGTTCTCTCTATTCTGTGGTTTGGGTCGTGTCCCCGGTCAAGCTGTGAGTCAATAGGAGAGCCTCACCGGGTTTGGTGAGGGGTGGATGTAAGTTGTGGGGTTGCAACCAAACCACCTTAAAAATCTTGTGCAGTGGGTTGTTTGTTCGTGTGATTGATCCATCTCCTCTACCTCTCATTCACAGGTTCGTGCACTTGCTTTAACATATGCAATATTGGCTATTTCCATCACATACTCTTGCCTTCAGATCCACACTATGTGTTTTATCCTTATGCCATTTGGTCTTCCAGCTACTTGCATTTCCCTTGTTGTCTGCTACATTCTTGCACTCAGGTACTTGGGAGTATACTCAGGCCAAGGGTGTTTTACCTCATTCACACACGCACACACTTTTGGTTGATCTCTAAAGTATACACACTAAAGCTGGTATATCCATATTCCATAAAGTGTGTTTTTGATCCTGTTGCCTTCTCGTTTGATGTAAATTAACGGGCAATGATATGAGTCTGCATCGCTGAACGAATCCCATCTTCATTTTCTTTAGCATTTACTTCCTGTACTTTTCCTTTGTCTAAATGCAAGGATGTAATGGAATGGTACTGTGTGACAATGCTAGGCCGAATGTGATGTTATGTTATCTCTTAAGCTGTGTTTGAGTCTCTATTCCTTCTCAACTACATTCATTTTCATACCGTTTATTGTCTTCTAATTTCTTTCACTGATGTCAAACACGCCCTGGGTTAACAAGGGCTAAATTAATATTTTCCCCCTCCCTGGGGCTCTCTCAGTGGGCTGATTACATCGAATATGTTGTGTACTCATCGTGGATTTCACCACCGGAGACACTTGTACATGCGTATCTCCGTTCACCCCTGGGATTGGCTCCCCACCATCTCTCCATTCACAGTTATGAATTGGAGAGAACATGGTCACCCCTACAATCTGGGCGCAGAGCCTTCTAGCATGGTCTATGTCCTACATACCACCTGCCAATTGCTTGGGCATTTGCTTCTTACAATCTCAGTTGTTCATCGGCGCATGGCTAACTTCTAAATACTAACGAATTAACCTCCTGCCATGCTTAACCTATCGTCAATGGTGTAATGGATGGATAATGCATCGCCACAATCCCTTTATCCCGAGGAGGGTGGGGGAAGGTCTGCCTGATGTGGCTTGTTCCCCATCCCTGCTCTATGGGTAAGATTGACGTTCTTATGTGAACACCATGTTTTCTCTTGAAAGCAACGATTCACTGACTGGGGAGGGGGAACATCCCCATCGAACACCGACACGGCCTTCTTCTTCTGAATCACCACAAGGCTGTAGGATCCCGTCCACATGTGGTGTGGAGCCCTTCAAGCCATCCAAGGTGAATAGAAATGGGTCTTTCGATTCGATAATGAAACCCACATTCCCTTGGGGAATAGTGGTGGCCATGGGTAATGAACCTCTTGCAGGCTAGTCCTCGAGGTTTCCATCCATGTAGCATGGGTGCCCCTCGTAGGCTAGCCCTCGGGATTTCCATCCATCTGGGTTTGTCGGTCACCATATTGGTCTCCCGGCTTTAAGGAGCTTACCCTAATTTTTGTGGGAATGCCTCCACTTTCCCCCGGCAACCCTCTGGGCCCAAGAGGCCCCAGCCATGTCCTCCCCACTCCCAAACCATTAGTCATCATCCCCTTGCATTGCAGCCCCCCTTTTTACTCCCTTGGCCAACACAAAGTTGCAGCTCCAGTGGCGGGTCGCAGGCAGACAGCAAGGGTCCTGGAAGTAGCAACTTCTCCGACACTTCCCCAACTCATCTGGTGGCATATCTTATACCACTGGAAAGGTCGTCTAGAGTGCTTTCCAAGTGTGGTTGTTTAGTCTTGATCCGAGCTCCGAGCTGTCCGCGAGACTGATTCTTCCCCGACTGCGCAAGAACTCTTAGGTAGTGAACCAGAGCCCAAGGAAAGTTTCCACCATGGCCACTCCCTTGCAGATCTAGGCATGCCACTTGGCTGAGGGTACCTTCTACCAGTCCTCTGTCATCCCCAAGAAGCGGAGTGACGTTTGGACCCCGGCATCAGGAGTTCCAAATTTTCTTTTGAAGTCGCACCAGGTTGGTTCCCCTGTTCCTGAACAGACCCACCTCCACCATTCTGGCCAGTACGATCAGCCCTGACATCGTCTGAGGTTGACGTCAGTCCCATATGAAAGAAGGCTTGTCTGCAGTCATCACGGTACCAGCCCTACCTCCATCCGAATTCAGTACTATCTGTGGCGCCTCCATCTTCCAGAAGCAATACCCTGGGAGCGGCCAGCACCAGTACTATCTAGTACTATTCCAAGATCTACACCGACCAGCAACCATCTCAGGGATAATCTAAAAAAATCGAGCATCTTCCTGGGCCAAGTCGGAGAATTTTGGCACTGGTCTCAGTTCGTTTGGAGTTCGGGAGTGTCCGTGGCAGTGCCCACTTCGACCGACTATCTTGTGATTTCAGAAGCTGGCAGCACCGACGAGGAGCCCGACACATCAAGTTTCTAGCTCCGTCCCCTCCCCTCGCTTGGCCGGCTAAAGGCCCCTCCCTACGTGGAGGTAGTTTTGGTTATAAACCCTTAACCCCCACCCAAGAACCCCCTCCTGCATGAGGTGTAGTGCTGTAGCTTTCTTATTTTTAGGTTAAGTGCCACCGTCGCGGCGTGCGGGTGTGTACCCACGCCTCCCCGCTCGCCCTCGTCTCCGATCGGGATCGGTGTTTTCACACTGGTCAGGTGAGCGACTGATACTGAAATGCACACTATTGTGGAAGGGGAAGAGTGACCGAGTGCTGTTGTATTAGAAGACCAGAGTTCTTTCCAATTTATTGAGTCTAGTTTTATGGTTACGAGTCTTGTATTTCGCCTCTTTGCTTTTGAATCTTGAAATTGTACTATTTAGTTATCTAGAATTGTAATAATAAGTGTATTATTAATAAATAATCTTTTGTCAAATCTGGTCTTTCTAAGTTACTTCTTGTAGTCGTTGACTCCCTAACGCTCTGCTTGACTTGACTATTCACTGTCACATTCCGACTAGTTTCTGCTACTACCAGTTCGGGACGTGACAGAAGTGGTATCAGAGCCTAGGCTGTTTAGCCCTAGGTTCACAGCTCTAGGTATAGATTGCTCTCGTTCATTGTTATCACCCGATAAGATTGGGTAGAGATTTGGGTTAAGTGATAACATATGGTAATTTTAAAGGAAACAAGATAATCAACTGAGGAGGAAGGCGACGAGCACTCAAGGAGAGTGAGAGAGAGGGAGGCCAAAGTGAGAGAGTGAAGCCTTGAAGGGGTTAGGTCACGTACCCCACCCCCTCGGCCATTGGGTCAGGGCTCTATTTATACCATCGTTGGAGAGTTGACCATTGGGTTGCTATGGCCAGAGGAGACGTGAGCCTTCCGGCTCGTGTGCCTGACGAGACAGGGAGGTGTGGGCACTGGCTCACCGTCTCTTCGCTGGGCAGCTCTGCCATTAATACGGCAGAGCGGTCGGCCATTAATGCCGCATGGTTTGCCCAAGGGCGGCGTGAGACTGATTTGTCAGGAAGAATGACATGGGCGGTGTCCTCCCTTCTCATCGCCAAACTGGTGCATCTCCCACCATTAATGCATTGCCTAGGATGTCGTCATGGCCCCTAATGGGGATGCACACGCTAGTACGGCGCCTGTGTCTGGCCTACGTTGGAGTAGGAAGTGTGTTGGCCAACGTGCGGGGTAGTGGGCCCAAAGGGCTAGGCCTTCGTGGTGGGCCCAAATGAGTTGGCGAGATATACCCTCAGATTTCATTAACACGGTAAAAGAAAAAATAATAAATTTAAGTGTAAATATTTTTAGATAATTTAATAGACAAAAACAATACGAGGAGCTAGTAGTTAAGTTATAATTTGTCAATTGCTCTCTGCCTCCTCCAATGGTAGAGAATAGTTACATTCTAATGCAACTCCGTCCAATGACCGGTGGAACAAATACGTCATGAGGCGATCATCGTATTGGAATTGTGCCGACTCATATAGGAAGTCTCTTACATGAATAAAGGGATTACCGTTCCCATCACATTTCTGGTAATTGGCCAGCTCAGATTGCGGGGAAAAATGGATGTTCTGAAAGCTAGGAACGGGCACATCGGCCAAGGATTGTGGGCCAACCCGCTTTTACAAGAAGTCAAGTTGTTGTTGCATGGTGGCCCATTTATCAAGGAGCTCTTATTCCCTAGATGGAGCCGGGGTAGTAAAAGAAGGAGTTTGGACCTGGGGAGTAGAAGGCAAAGCAGCCGAGGGAGGTGGCCCGTAAGACGGCGCCGAAGGATAAGCAGCCTGAGTGGGAGGAAGCCATAAGCAGGATATTGGGCTGATGGGTGACCCATATTCGGGTGGACCTGGGCTGCCCCTTGCTGAGGGCGCCAGAAATCTGATGGGCCTATAAAGACTTGTGGTACCGATGTGGTGGAGGTGTGGTGATCTAACTGGAAAGAGGAAGGGAGAGTGGTCTTTCCATTATCATAAGATGGTTGGGCCGATGCGGAGGACTGGCCCGTTTCAAGATTGGAGAAGGTGATGGTCCTAGGCTAGACCGGAGTGAGATTGATCGGGGTATGTTGGACGGGGGTATGGGATGGGCCTTGCGGAATCATGGAAGGTGGGGTGTTGGACCCCTGCATGGCCTAATAGACAGCCTGGAGTTGGGCCGGGTCCAACTGGGCCATCATCTGGAGGATGGAATTGGCAGAAAGAGGGGAAAAGGATGGAGTGGACTGGGCGCCCTCCATAGGGATGGAGGATAGAGGAGGAGTAGACCCCTCTCCTGACGGGAAAGAGATGACCCTAGAAGGATCCTCTAGGAGTCCTTGAGGAAGAGATTCCTCTTGGGAACGGGGAGGATTAAAGGTAGCCATAGGAAACTCAAAAAGAGGATTGGAATAAACCTTGAATTTGGACTCGACTCTAGGAGATGACTGGAACGGACAGAAGCAACTCCACATGCAACTTCAAAGCACCTTAGAATAATGCAAACAACACAACAATAAACACACAATAACCAAGAATTATTCCCTCTCACCTTTCTCCCTATATCCTTCATCATCTCCGAGGCCAGAGAGATAGTATCCACGATATTTCTTCAGGGCGTTAATTACTTCTCTTATTATAAGTAGGATTCTTACCATTGTTCGAAATAATTTAACGCCTCTTAATGGGTCGTTATTTAATGAATTGACGACTTTTCACAGAGTCGTTGGTTAATAGAATGGTGACTCGATGTAAGTCACTATTTATTATTTTATTTAAATTGGGCACCAGTCGGGTCTATTCTTCTTCGTGGAAGGCGGAGGCCATTGCCCCCAATAGCCTTTGACAACCCAACGGAGTGCTCCCTGGGCTTCGGAGGTAGTTTCTTATGGCTTGCTCAATCCCTTCCCACTCCTGGTTAGGGAGAGCAACCGGTGGCCATTTGCTGACGGCAGCGGGGATGTAGGCTATAGGCTGCGGGCAGGTAGCTTGGTGCAGGTGCCTGTGGTGCTGTCGATGAGAATTTTATGGTAGGGCCGGTGCAGTGACTACTAGCTGGTAGGCCAGGGTCATCATCTCGACCCTTCCATCTCGTCGGGCCCTCCTCGGGCAGATGCAGCTGGGCCCAACTCGGGCGAGTTCAACGGTTTGGGCTTCCCTAGGAATCCAGACTTGTTTGAGCTTAGCCGGCTTGTGAACCAGCTTGTTCTTCGGTGCTGTGGCTGGGAGGGTGGGCATCGCCTTCTCCTTCATCTTCTCCAGCCCCTGAAAGGAGTTGCAGACTAGAACAGTTGGTACGATGCGGTCTAAAATTACTTCAGACTTTCACCTAGTGAGGTGGACTCGGATGCTCCCAACGATCATGGTTTTCCTAGAGTTGGAGATTCAGCGCCCCGCAGTAGTGCCAGCATTGCTCCTTCGGAGCCTCCTCCAGTGAGATGCCGATCCCTGGTGAGATGGGCCGACAGCCTGGTGCATGTGATGCACATTGCAGCTCAGCGTCTTGGCTGGGACGCCATTGTCGTTCTTGGCCGGGGCTCGGCCAACAGCAACTTCAATGGCTTCCCGAAGGGGAGTGTTGGTCCTGGGCTTGTCAGATGCTTCCACGTCCAGGATGTTGACAAAGGCCACCCCAAGGAAGTTGGGGAAGCCGACCACGGGAGGGAAGCTCCCGAAGCTGAGGGATTAGGGGTAAGAGGGGGAAGAAGTTAGGAGAGAGGTGAGCCTTTTTATTTTTAACTATAGACATTATCATATTTTCTCACATCAAGTTAAGGTTAATTAGAATTCGATTCAAGGCAGATAACGACGGGTTACAGCTATGACATCTTTGCACTATTTAGACCAAGAAAAAGGGTATCTGAGGAGGGTAAAATTAACCCGCTCAGCCCATCATCATCGGGCCCACTTCAGCCCGCTCCGATTGGGATTGAAGCAGGCCACCTGATAGCCTACGGCCCAAAATCCGATGGCCTAATAAGGGCATATAAAGGATTTGCCAGTCTACAGGAGGCATGGATGTGGGCATCCCGAGCGCCAGATGACTCTCCAATGACTGAACGTTGCTCCCACCATTATAGGCTTTTTCTCTGACAGGGACGAGGTCACACCCACTACGCCAGGATCCTCGCCCCAAGGCCGCACTTCCTGATTAAGCAGGAACGTAATGGGAAAATCCACCCATGATTAGGGAGGCATTACCCCATGACTTATGCATTTCCTCGTTAGGAAACGGATCTCCATCGCTAGGGTGATCTATATAAATAGGCCTCCAATTAGACGACAAGACGAGAACACAAGAAGACGGAGATACAAAAGAGGGATACCCAACATACAGAGAAAAAGGAGAGAGATAGGAAGATGAAAGTAAAAGCTCGTTGTGGGAAGCTAGCTCCATCGTTCCATCACATCCCCGCGACTCTCTGAGCACGACCTGTGCCCAGCGAGCACTCTCCGAGCGCTCGCCAGTCGCGGCGAGCACCTCCAAGAACTTGGCTCTCATTCCTAGGCCTGCTCACTCTACTCTCTCTCTCTCCCCCTCTTTGTCTCCTATTGTTATACACCTTAGTGTGATCTTGACCTAAGCATCGGAGGGTTGTCTAATGGGATAATACCCATGGCTCCTTCTAACGTTGTCTTTCTGGTACTTGCAGGCTTCCACGGGTGGCTGGACGTCCTTCCACAACTAAAAAAATCTTTAAAGTGTGGTACGGGATCCGGAGACTATTTTTCCACCTCTACACTTTTTGGTGCCGTCTGTGGGAATGTGAATAAAGGCCATGGGACCCGTGGAAGCTACAGTAACACTAGCAATTGCGACCGAGGATCCAAGTTCTGCAGAAGAGCAGATGGTTTATTGGTGCAGGGGGCTCAGTTGATTTTCTTAGGGACTATTGGTTTGGAGAAGGTCCTTTCATAGATGCTGATAGAGCCAGCGATAAACAGCTTGGGAGATGTTTTCCACTTGCTTCAGTGGGAGAGGTCTTGCAAAACCCCCAACATGCTGCTTGGCTGTATACTACTGAAGATTTCGCAACTCTGGCGCCTCTTCAGAAGTCGGGTACTGATTGCATTTTCTGGACTGCCACCCCTACTGGTTCTTTCTCCTTGAAGTCTGCTTTTGATTGTATCAGAGTCAGAGGTAGACAGAGCTCGACTTGGGCCAAGCTTTGGCAGGCAAATTTCAACCCCAGGGCCACTCTTTTCCTGTGGAGACTGCTACACCAAGCTGTACCAGTGGACAGTAGGATCATTGGATGTGGAGTTCAGCTGGCATCTAAATGTGTCTGTTGTAAGGCTCACTCTTGTGAGGACCTCAACCATTTGTTTGCTCTGGGTGACTGGGCAATGGATTTATGGGGATGGGTCAGCCCCCTGGTTAATGCAAAAGTCTGGATGGGTGGCTCTATCCTGCAAAGATGCTGGCAGCTGCTGGCTTTTTCTGGTCTTCAGAATCCAATGGACTTCATAGGTCTGTATGCTGTGATTTTGATGCTGTGGGAGTTGTGGAAACTGAGATGCAGATGTGTTTTTGAAGGTGTCCAGTGCGGTGTGGAGGTTATCAAAAGGAAGGTAATGTTTAGAGTGCAGTGGGCCCTTGGCAAAAAGGTATTTCACCAACCTGTCTCTCTGACTCAGAGATCTTGCCTGGACTCTTATGGTCTTAGCCCTTGCTGCCAGATGGAGCCTCCAGTGATTGTATGCAGAAGTCTGGCCACAGATGGTTTATCTCTGCATGTAGATGGGGCATCGAAGGGTAACCCTGGTTGCAGTGGTGGGGGGGGTTGCATCAGGGACTGTTCTGGCAATCTCATCGTGGGTTTTGCCTTCAATTATGGAATTGGCAATAGCTTAGTGGCTGAAGGTAGAGCTCTTCATGATGGGCTGTTCATTGCATTGCAGGGGAAACTAGAAATTAAAACTGTCTTTTCAGACTGTCGCTCTTTGGTGGAGAGTTGTAGTACAGGGAGGTGTCCCAGCTGGCTCCTTTTCCCCTGGTGGCAGGCCATTAAGCATCTGTTACAAAGCTTTGGCCCTGTTCTGCATGTTTTTCGTGAAGGCAACCAGGTGGCCGACTGTTTGGCTTCATTGGCCTGTTTTCTGTCATCCAACAAGGTCTTCCTCACTGAGTCAGAGCTCCCAAGGCAGGCAAGGGGTGCTCTCCGTGTGGACAGAGTTGGACTACCATCTCTCCGGCGCCGGTAGCTGTTTGGTATGGATTTCCTGCTGCTGTCTCCGGGTAACTGGTGAATCAGGTGACTTTTGATTTTATTTCTGTACTGAGAAAGGCCAGAGGGGGTGTGAGTCTTTTTCCTCTTTGGGTTAGAAGGGGCTCTGCTGTGTTTTGAGCTTTGTGGCCTGTCTCTGTTCCAATGCAGCCAATGTTTAGCTGCTGTTTTGTTGTTTTGCTTGTTGGAAGAGGGGAATGCCCTGGCCTGCTTTGTAATCTTTTCTTGCTGGAATAAAATCAGGACCGCAGGGTGAACTGGGAGGAGTGGGACCATCCCCCCTTTCTGAGGGGTGATGCACTCGACTCAGTCTCCCCCTGCTATGGTCGTTGCTTGAGTTAAAAAAAAAGATGGTACCCCATCCTGGAGGGAAATGTACATCAAAAGAATGGTGGAAGATGCACATGGTTCCCCCGTTTTGGGGATAGATGTATGAAATGGTGTATATGGCTACTGCCGGATGTACTCCCCCTTTTGAGGGCAATGATCACTTATAGCAATAATGAATGAAATTGCAATGTAGTCCTTTCAAGGGCCATCCTATCGCAGACTCTTACACTGCACGTCTACTGCTGATGTCGGGGGCTATCCAAATGATGGAATCCCAGATAGCAATGAATGATGAATGATGAATGATGAATGAATGAAGGGTGATAAAAGCATGCCTAACCACCAATGTTCAGGTCGGCAGATGCTCGATGATACCCAAAAAAATATCTAAGATCAATGTGTTGGCATTCAAGCCGATGGATGAACAATGGCACTCGGATGAGTGAATGACGAATACATCAGTGTTCAGACCGATAGATGCTTCACAATAGCCAAAGAATATACAAGATGAATGGATCGGTACTCAACCTGATAGATGACTAACAAGGTTCCAGGATGAGGATAATGAATGCATCGGCGCCCAAGCCGATAGATGTTCAACGATGCCCAAAGGGTGCTTAAAGAAGTTCAACAATGCCCCAAGACATCAATTATCGGCACTTGCGCCAACAGATGTTCTAGCAACCCCCAAAGACAAAGGAGGTCAAGTAGTATCCATTGGCAATCAAGCCAGTAGATGTTTAACTATTGACATTTGAGCCAACAGATGTCAAGCACTCAGGCGACGACGTTCGTGTTGACGAATGATTCAACAGATATTCAAAGGGGGTAAATATTCAACCATCGGCATCTTAGCCGAATATGCCAAGCATTCAGCCATTGGCACCCTTGCCGATAGATGCCCGATGATCCTCCAGAATGCCAGAGATGTCTAACCATTAATATTCGAGATGATAGATGCTCACAGATATGAATCGCCAGCATGCCAGCCATGAGAAGTCAAAATTCTAACCATCGGCGTCCAGGCCGACAGATGTTCCACCATCGGCACTTAAGCCGACCAATGTTTAAAGATTCCCAAAGAAAGTCAACAAAATCAGTAATATGCAAAGATGTTCAGCCAATCGGGACTTAAAGCCGACAAATGTCAGATATTCAGCTAATCGGGGCTTAAAATCGACAGATGCCAGATGTTTAGCCAATCAGAGCTTAAAGCCGATAGATGTCAGATGTGCAGCCAATCGAGGCTTAAAGCTGACATATGTCAGATGTGCAGCCAATCGGGACTTAAAAGCGACAGATGCCAAATATTCAGCCAATCGAGGCTTAAAATCGACAGATGCCAGATGTTCAGCCAATCGGGGCTTCAAGCCAATAGATGCTAGATATTCAGCCAATTGGGGCTTAAAACCAATAGGTGGCATCGGGGCTTAAAGCCGATAGATGTCAGATATTCAGCCAATCGGGGCTTAAAACTGACAGATGTCAGATATTCAGCCAATCGGGGCTTAAAATCGACAGATGTCAGATGTTCAGCCAATCGGGACTTAAAGCCGACAGATGTCCAATGTTCAACCAATCGGGGCTTAAAGTAGATAGATGTTAGATATTCGACCAATCGGGGCTTAAAACCAACTCTCCAAAAAGGATCCGAAAGACCTAATAATGATCCAACAAGACCCAATAAGGATCCAGGGCATTACATCCTCCGCTCCTTTAAGAAGTTTCATCATCAAAATTTAAGGACTAAGCAAGGAGAAGCAGGGTAGAACAACCCGACAACACAACTACGAAATGACACGAATCATGAGAAACAGAGCTCAGAGGCGCAACGTCAGACTACAATCACAAGTACACGCTCAAGATTGAGAACGACACAAGTGAACACAAGTCCAATCCCTCCGAAACAAGACAATGTCGCTTACGTCTCATAGGGAAAGAGACACGACCATGCTACGACAACAGATCTCAAAGAAACAAAACGAAAGATACGAAAAGCATCAGCTTAAAGAAGGAAGCATAGTCCCCTTAGCTGACAGCCTGACAACATCATCGGCTCCATTGTCAAAGGTAACAGGGAACACCTGGCACACAGGACACCAAGGACAGTAGCACCGGACCATGAGCATAATCAAGTCAGTCCTCACTCAGATATTACATCTAATCGAGTCGCAAGCTAACTCTACCAGGAGAAAAGGAGTGTAGCAAAGCTAATCGACAAGAGTTCATCCACAAAGTGCTAATAACAGATAAACAAAATCATAGAGAAATAGCACTTGCAAAAACAACAACAACGACAGTAATTGTAGGATTTCGGCTCCGTACAGAACACAGAACCATGGAACACAACTGCAAGCTGGGTCACAATCAAGGCACAACAGTAGCTGGGCACATGACTACAAGGACGAGCCATGCATCGAGCATCTCACCAAGAACGACAATCTCAAGGGATGCATCCCAAGGACCACGAGCACGCCCTGAGAACACCACACCCAAGAGAAAGAAACACAGAGCAAAGGGTACTCAATCAGTAGGAAAGCCGACCAATTCCCCAACACTTATAAATGCCGATGCCAACACCAGAAAAATTACCAGCAACAGCACGGCAATAGACGACATCAAGGCATAGGAAGCCAAGATGATGTCACATCAAGGAGAATAATTCTCTTGATCGATGAGAATCTGACAATAGCGATCCTCGACCTGTGGGTTATCGGCCCACACGCTTCCATTGCGCACTCATACAATGCACACAAGCATCAAAAAATAGCACGGTATTCGCCACGATATCGGCCTCCTCTGGTGTGAGATGCGCACGCCAATTCACGCGCGCCTCACGCTTTGGTTTCCAGGCCATATGGCCAGTCCTCCATCTCATTCAGATGCCGCACTATGGCGCGTGCGGCCTCACTTGTCAACCTAAGAAAGGTGTTGCCATCACCCGCGTGAATCGCTAGTATGCGTCCTATCGGAACACGGAGAGACGGAAATGGCCACAACCGAAGAGCGCGCCAAGCGCGAAGAACGAGCGCAAGAGCAAGCCCGCCGCATGGCCGAACAGGAAGCCGAGCTGCGTCGCCAGCGCCGGGAGAGGAGGAAAGCCTCGATCCCCATGCGCAATACGCGCGACCTCGACAAGCTGATGGGATGGTAACCCCATGCGCTACCAGCTCTCACCACGCCCGCGCGGCCAATGGGCCGTAGTCGATGTCAGAACGGGCCAAGTCCGTTACCTCGGAAGCCTGGACGGTGCCCGCGCCGCCGCGGCATCCCTCAACTGGCAGGCCCAGCGTCGTTGATGCAACACGCTGGACGCTGTTTTTAGGCCAGCGGGCCTTGACCTACCCTACCCTACCTGCCGCACCCTAAACGGCTGCCAGCGCCGAAACGGTGTACGGCAACCCCTGTTCCTGGATAGCACCGTCGAACGGCGTCCACTTGCACAGATGCAACCCGCGCCCCGTATCTGCAACTGTCGTCCTTGCGCCCCGCTCGATATCCACGCTGCTACACGGCGCGGTGCCACCCTTGCGCCAGAACTCAGCTTTGCCGGTGATGCCCTTGGCCGCCAAGGCGCGGCAGGTGTCGTATTCCGGGTTCCAGGTATTCTCGATGAGAACCGCCCCGTCGTGCCATATGCGGTAGCGTTGCGCCTTCTCGCCCGTCCCAGTGAATGGCTCTAACTCGATCCTGTGCATCCTCAGTCCTTTCTGTTGTCCGGATGGCCCTGTACGGCGCTCTGAGGCCCGGCAACCGCTACTGCAGCGCCTTCCATGTCAGGAGCGATAGACTGCCGGTACTCGTCGATCTTCAAGAACTCACGATGGGCTATCTGCGGATCAATGCCATCGCGCACCACAATTGTATTGAAGTCGATAAAGAGCTTCGCCGCCGCTGCAGCACCCTTTAGCTTGCGCACGTCGATATTCGGAACCCGTCAAGGGAGCTGTAAAGAAGATGGAGCCTCTGAAGGCTCGATGCTGCCATGACTCGCTCAAGAGTCCGACTCAGGTCGCCAGCTGCCTGGTGCACCATGCGGTCCCCGAGGCTCGCCCCGATGCTATCAACAAGAACGCTAGAGGTCGCTAGCGCAAAGAACTTCGAAGGAGTACTGATGTGGTTACCGGATCCCTATCTCACTCTGGTAAATCCATGATGGTTGGCGGCATCCGTGTCTTCCTTGATGGACGTGACACCCGAATAGTCCTGGACCAGGTCATCCCTAATGTCCCAGTCCGTAATTCATACCAAGCCCTCGCTGGAAGGAGGGCAAAAAGAGAAGAAGTCGGCCGCGTGGAAGAGAAGAAGGAGAGGGGTCTAGCCCCAAAATAGGAGAAAGCACTTGCGGACCCTCCGCGCCATGGAAGCTTCCGGGCCTGCGCCCGACAAGCCAATGTCCCTACTGTGGGACAAAGATTTCAGCACCCTGTCAACTGGGTTCAGCTTGCTTATATCCCTCCTGCGGGAGGCCGACAACTCTCCCCTGTACTACATCAAGAGTGGGGTCGAGAAGAGATGACCAACATGGTCAGAAACTACTTCTGAGGGCTAGGCAACCCCTCGTTTGGACAGCAGTGACTGATGCAGGTAGCCACAGCTAATGAAGGCTACTACCTACCAATGGTAGTTGAAGAAGAAGAAAAGGAAAGAAGGATGGCATCGTCGGTTGACGATAACTGTTATGAAGAAGGCTTTAAGATCGAAGCCGATGAAACCACCCTTCTATGGGAAGAGAAAGAAAGAATTTCTATGTTCGAGAGGCTGACCTTTCCAGATCAAGCCAGAAGGAAGGTCCATTGGCAGAGAAGAAGGATGCAGGTTTTCACATGCAATATGGCTGGCACATTCAGCCGATATGGAGGGCTTCCCGAAGACCCTCACGAGCTGGATCAGTTAGCCGCAAGGCCAGGGCCAAATACTCGGAGGACAGAGGCTGCAAGGGAGCTCCTGGTGACAGCTAGGGGAAAACAACCCTTGATCCACCACCAGCCAGATGATGAGGCCGCCATCCTAACTGCTAATGTAGTGACGACAGAAGAAGATGATGACGTCCTCCTCGACATCCTGCCTGAGGCTTCATGTTGTTAGCCGAAAATGTGGCTCATGTCTGGCTAAGAAGCTGAGGCTGTGGTGGTCGAATGACCCTGAGAAATGTGACAGCCAAGGGCCAGAACTGGGGGCTAGGACTGGCTAACTAACCCGTGAAGGGATCGTAGCTGAAATGCAGGACCTGGATATTGGTGCTAAGTCTGGGTGATTGGCTCATGGATGTGTGATGGCTGGATCGCTGGACTGGTGACTGGCACTGGGACTGAGTGGCTGGCCTACGAAGGTGTTGTAGCCACGATACTGGAATTGGGGACTAGCACTTGAACTGGGTGGCTGGCCTATGACGACGCTGAATCCAAGCTGCTGGGATTGGAAACTGGTATTGGAACTGGGTGGCTGGCCTATAGAGGCGTTCAAGCCATGATGCTGGAACTGGAGACTGGTACTGGAATTGGGTGGCTAGCCTATGAAGGCGCTGAAGCCATGATGCTGGGATTGGAAATTGGTACTGGAATTGGGTGGCTAGCCTGTGACGGCGTTGAAGCCACGATACTGGGACTGGAAATTGGTACTAGAACTGGGTGGCTAGCCTGTGAAGATGTTGAAGCCACGATGCTGGGACTGGAAATCGGTACTAGAACTAGGTGGTGGCCTATGAAGGCGTTGAAGCCATGATGCTAGAACTGGAGACTGGTACTGGAACTGGGTGGCTGGCCTGTGAAGGCGTTGAAGTCACGATGCTGAGACTGGAAACTGGTACTAGAACTGGGTGGCTAGCCTGTGAAGGCGTTGAAGTCACAATCCTGGGACTGGAAGCTGGTACTTGAACTGGGTGGCTGGCCTATGAAGGCGTTGAAGTCATGATGTTGGGACTAGAAACTGGTACTGGAACTGGGTGGCTGGCCTGTGAAGGCGTTGAAGCCACGATGCTGGGACTGGAAACTGGTACTGAAATTGGGTGGCTGGCCTGTGAAGGCGTTGAAGCCACGATTCTGGAACTGGAGACTGGTACTGGATCTGGGTGGCTGGCTTGTGAAGGTGTTGAAGCCACGATGCTGGAACTGGGGCCTGGTACTGGAACTGGGTGGCTGGCCTGTGAAGGTGTTGAAGTCATGATGTTGGGACTGGAGACTGGTACTGGAACTGGGTCTCTTCTGGCCCTTGAGGGTATATGGGGGCTAGTCTCTAGGAGAGGAAAGCCCGTGTTGTATGGGGTTAGCATAGGTTTGCCGGGATGTGGCAGCCTACGAGGTCAAATCTGAGGGTTAGTTCTGGGATGCGTCAGTTATAGGCTGACGCATGGGGTGTTGGTTGTCTTCATGTTGTTAGTCAGAAATGTGGCTCTTGTCTGGCTAAAAAGTTGAGGCTGTGGTGGTCGAATGACCTTGAGAAATGTGATGGCTAAGGGCCAGAACTAGGGGCTGCGACTGGCTAACTAACCCGTGAAGGGATTGTAGCCGAAATGCAAGAACAGGATATTGGTGCTAAGTCTGGGTGATTGGCTCACGGATGTGTGATGGCTGGATCGATGGACTGGCGACTGGCACTAGGACTGAGTGGCTGGCCTACACAGGTGTTGTAGCCTCGATACTGGAATTGGGGACTAGCACTTGAAGTGGGTGGCTGGCCTGTGATGGCGGTGAAGCCATGCTGCTGGGACTGGAAATAGTTACTGGAACTGGGTGGCTGGCCTATAGAGGCGTTGAAGCCACGATGCTGGAACTGGAGACTAGTACTGGAACTGGGTGGCTGGCCTGTGAAGGCTTTGAAGCCACGATGCTGGGATTGGTACCAGAATTGGGTGGCTGGCCTGAGACTGCGTTGAAGTCACGATGCTGGAACTGAAGACTGGTACTGGAACTAGGCTGCTGGCCTGTGACGGTGTTGAAGCCACGATGCTGGGACTGGAGACTGGCACTGGAACTGGGTGGCTGGCTTGTGAAGGCATTGAAGCCACGATGCTGGGACTGGAGACTGGTACTCGAACTGGGTCTCGTTCGGCCCTTGAGGGTATAGTGGTCACCCTCGTTGCGAAGTGATCTAGAGATAGCCGTCAACAGGATGTTAGGATCGATGGCCCCTGTCAGTGAGGAGTGGAGAAGAAGAAACTTTTTATTTTTCTCTTCACCAACTCTACCGCTCTTTTGGGTTTTCGCCAAAGCTGGCCCCCTTTAACTTTTTTCGGTATGCCCTTATAGGCTTTCATACCTAGGGGTCACCCGATTTTTCCTGGGACACCCTTACGGGTTTTCACCTCAGCTGGCTTGATGGCATTTTTTGCCCCCAGCGGTCCCGTAATGGGAGCCGACTGAGGCCGTCTCCATTCATCCCCAGGCCTGATCCGCACCTGGTGATAGCCACTACGAAGGTCTATCTTTGAAAAGATAGTGGCTCCCAACATCATGTCTAGCAAGTCATCCAATCGGGGAATGGGAAAATGATACTTCACTGTGATCTTGTTGATTGAACAACTATCAACGCACATCCTCCATGTGCCATCCTTCTTCGGGGCCAGTAATGTGGGAACAGCACAAGGGCTCTTGCTGTCCCTAAGAGTTTCTTGACTCATCAACTCCTCGACCTGCCTCTGAAGCTCGGCATGGTCCGTGGGACTCATCCCATAATGGGGAAGGTTGGGCAAAGATGATCCCAGGACAAGGTCGATCTCATGCTGGATATCCCTCATAGGAGGAAGGCCTCTAGGGAGGTCTTTCGGGAAGTCATCGAAAAACTCCCACAATATTGCTACTATCTCCGGGGGATGCTCATCCTTAGAACTCAGGGTGACATCCTCCAACCCTCGAAAAACAACGGCAAGGATAGGACTACCCCCGGTTACCTCTTGCTCCATCTACCTGGGACTAATCATCATCAACCTCCTGGGTGGAGGGTCCCCTATGTTGGGAGCAGTCGAAGAGGTAGTGGCTCGTGCCGAGGACGAGGCGGGTGGGCCGGCCAACCCCTGACTGGGAGAGGTCACAGTGCTAGGGCCAGCTGGTCCTCGGATGGATGGGTCCTTTGGCTGTACAGGATGGAGGGTAATCCTATGGCCCCCATGGTCGAAGGTGCATGTGTTCGACCGGCCATGAAGGGTGGCATCCCGATCAAAAAGTCAAGGCCTACCGAGGATGATACTACCCACCTCCATAGATAGCACATCGCACCAGATCGCATCATGGTATGCCTAAAACTGTAGTGGCACCAAACACCGCAGTCGGACCGGGATGGAAGTGAAATCCACCCAAGATACTCTATATGGTGCGGGGTGATCCACGAGCGTCAAACCAAGGCGTTTAACTGTGCCCATGGAGATAGCATTAATGCAGCTGCTGTAATGCCCCAGATTTTTTTTGGATACTATTCGGATCCTTTTTGTGAGGCCCAGAGTATGTTTTGTGATTTACGTGTATTTTTCTCTGATGATCCTTCGGAACACTGTGCAGGGTGAACCGTTGCGTTCTCCGACTGGGGTCTATTTGATTTTCTTCGGAGCCCAAGGGTTGTGAGATCCCTGGGGGTTGATTTCTATTCGCTGCCATGGCTCCGGGGATAGCTTCACGCTAGTGTATTGTTCATTTGGAGAGTCCGGCTGGCCCGTCCTTTTCGTAGTTCCTTCGGTTGAAGTTGTTCATCGATGCTAGACTAGTCGGGGCACGGGGACGTGTGATTTTACACATCCACAGTTACGTGTCGTGGTTTTCGAGGACTGTGGCTATCAGTTCCTCGATGATCTTGTTTACCTCGAAGATCGGGTCAATCAGTTAGCCCTGACGGACCTCTCCTTGTGTGTCATGTTGTGTAACGCCCCTAGCCTGGTGCGTTACATGGTTCGTGTTAGGCTTTTAGGCCCGTTGGACCTGACGCCCCGGTCTTGGCACGTTAGGTGGTGTAACACGCCTTGGTTGGTGCATTACGTCATTCGAGTTATAATTGTAGGCTTGTTTGCCCTGACACCCATACCCTGGTGCGTCAGAGTAGGTAACGCGCCTATAGTGGTGCGTTACAGTCTTGTTGTGGCCATGATAACCGTTGTTCTTTTCTGTGTGTCTGTCTGTCCTAGGTTTGTGTTTTAGGGCAGTGTCAGTGTGTCGGTGGTTTCTTGATCGGTCAGTTCAGGTGATTAGGTGTTGTCTTTTCCTTGATTGTGACTGTTCCCTAACGACTTGATCTAGACCTTCCAGTATCTTTGTCTCTGGTCTTGCAGCGGCTTTCCTTAACTGTCGGGTTTGCCTAGCGGTTGAATGATAGTTCGCTCTGCCCAGAGTGTAGTCATTGTCCACCACTCCAATTTATGCCTGTCTTGACTTGATCTCGTGATTTGCCAGTGACCCGTGGGTGTCTGTCGACATCCTATGAGGGCAGTGACCATGATGGGATGGCCAGGAGTGCTCGAGCATGCTATGTGTGCCTATTCGTATGTGTTGTGTCGGGTTTCAGTCAACCCGGTGAGACCATGTGTTGACATGTGACCTTGCATGTGTCTCAGCGGCTTTATCCAATTCGAGACTATGTTCTGGATGCCTCGGGATACTATCCTTGATGTGACACCACTAAGGCAAATGCAGTAAAGGGATGGAAGATCCTTGGACCTACTCCGCAAGCACAATGCGCAATGAGGAGCGGAGGCCCGAGAATTACAAGGACACCACCTGGCTTTATGTCCTCCTCCGGGTGCATGGGTTGAAGATTGGAGACCGGGGAACAGCCATCCTGGGCAAGCGCCTACATCTCGCTTATTATTACGTTGATGGCTGGGGAATGGATTACTGCAACCTGCTATGCCATCTGGGTGCCAAGAAGCACGCGGACTTGGCCGCTCTTGCCGGCTGCTGCCAAAAGGTCAGAGACGTGTGCTGGTTAGTTCGGGAAGCGACCCGTCGGGACAAGGAGCCCTCCCTGAATTACTGGCCAATCACACTTCGGCTCTATACTGGCCCTCATGGTACGTATTATTATTATTACTTTTTTTTACTCCTATTGGTCATTGTTGCATTCTTCAGGAACTCCTTGCTCCTCTTGTCCTCCCTCCGTCACAAACCATCCTGATAGCACCCAGCTGGTGGCGTACCGCAATCTTCTCCGGCAAGCAGAGAAGCCGGTATATTTTGAGGAGGCGCCACCGGCCCCGACCACGACTCCTCTGCCCCATCCTGCGAAGAGGTCCCAGGCAAAATCACCTGTGAAGAAGGCCTTGGACGAGGCAAAGGCCGCTGGATGACGGGAGGCCAAGCGTCAGAAGGCGGAGGCTGCCAAGACTGCGAAGATCATTCCTCCACCGCCTCTTATCCCATTGTTTGAGGAGTTTGAGGTTGGTCAGGCCGAACCAAGCCAACCCGCAGGTGAGATTTCCCTTGTTAAGAGTGTCCTTCAAGCAAAATTTATCTTTGTCTTGGCACGGGCTGTTCACACCCGGGTGTCATTTCTATTCATCAGCTAGGGAGGAGCCCCCGCCTTCACCAATCCCCACTGGAGGTGAGGCCTGGGTTGGGTCAGAGCCGCCATCCACTCCAACCCCTTTGCCCAGGGCTGCTGAAGGGTCCCAAGAAAGGTCACCTGTGGAGAAGGCGCTTGCCGCTGCCAATGTGGTCGAGTGGCAGGAAGTCGAGCAAAAGAGGGCGGAGGTTTTCCGGATAACTTTAGCTTCCCCTCTACCATCAGTCCCCTCCTTCGCAAAGTTTGCCACGTCCCGGGCTGAGCCGAGCTGTCCCGCAGGTAAGACTTTTTGGATGCCGACGCTTTTCAGGGTCCAGCCACTTCCCCCAAAAATCTAGAAAATATAAAAAATTGAAAAAAATCATTCCCACGATTCTCGAAAAATACACAACACGCCTGTAACGTCCTAGAGCCCGACAACGCGTCGGTTCACCCTATACATGGTTTCGAAGGCTCGACAGTCAAAAATCCGATTAAATCACAAAACTCACTCTTGGACCTACAAAAGTGCTCCGAAACTCACGGATTCTGATCCGAAAAATCCGGGTTGTTACAGTCTTCCCCTCCTTGGTCCTTGAAATTTAAAGCAACCTCCATCTCAAAGGGGAAGAACAATTCATCCAGTTGGCAACGCTCTCAGATCTCCAGTTGAACCTCGATTCTTGCGAAACCACTTCTGCTGAGGGGCATTGGCAGACTATGATTACGAATAGAAATGCCTCGCTCCACACCACAATGCACACTGATTCTCAGAGCGAGTATATCACACACAAGGGTACAAGTATAGCCCAACCTCAGCCACAACGGAATTCCAACCATAGCATCGCTGCCACCATCTCGCTTACTGAGGAGACGCAATCCTCGTTATGAGAGACTTACCACCAATAAGTCCCATGCTCGGCGGACCAATCAACATCGGCTTCTCAACCTGCTGACTAACCTCACGCCCTGCACAAGGGACAACCATTACAGAGCCTTAATCAACTCACACAGTCATCTCAGCTGACTGCAACAAATCCGTTGGCTCTATGCCATGAACCATCTCATACCTGGCAAGCTGAATGCCAATAACAGCACCAGACCAACTCTGGTCCGAACACAAGCCTTCAATAATTCCTAGATCCAACCCAGGAAAAGACATATCTCATAATCGGCCACTAAAGGCCTCGCTTAGATGTAGCTCTCGCCATTCTCGATTCACTACAACCGACATCTTCTGTCTGTGAAACCCATTCGCCGGTCACCAGCTACTCGTCAACGGGAAACCCTTACTTGGTCGACCTTCCTCTTTTCTGATCCTTCACTAAGTCTGATAAGCACATTCCAAATCTCGACAGGCCATCCGTTGACTCTTATACTGGCCATCACTGCATCTCGAGCCAATTCTCACTCGAACACCGCATCCGATCCTGATCCTCATGCCAACTCTACCCTCTTAGGGGAGCACGACGAAACCACATAGTAGAATTCCACACGCCGTCAAGCTGCCGACACTGGACGCGCTCCATCGTCCAAGCGTGTTCTTCATGAAGGCGCTAGGAGCAGGTAGCGTGACCATCAACCGAATCTTGAAGACCCCTCCACCTCGTGGCACATCATCAAGACTTTGTCGATTTGCTGTCAGCCCCGCTGGAAATTGAAGATGGCGGTCAGGCTACTGTCGACGAGCTGATCGAAATTAATCTTGGCACGGAGAGTGACCCTAGGCCGACCTTTCTGAGTGCCCTCATACCTCCTCAGGAAAGAGAAGAGTATGTGAAGTTCTTACAGGAGTTTCACAATTGCTTCGCTTGGAACTACAAAGAAATGCCCAATCTCAGCCCCGAAGTGACCCAACGTATATTGACGATTAATCCCAAGGTGGAACCGGTGAAGTAGCCTCCCCGGTGCATGCGGCTAGAGCTGATAAACCAAGTCTACAAAGAGGTCGACAAGCTCATAGATGTCGACTTTGTAGCTGAAAACTAATATACCACCTGGCTGGCTAATATTGTCCCAGTGAAGAAGAAGAATGGACAGATCAGGATCTGCGTGGATTTCTACGACCTGAATAAAGCATGCCCAAAGGATGACTTCCCAGTGCCCATCACCGAGGTGATGATTGACGCAACCACCAGCCATGAGGCCTTGTCTTTTATTGACGGTTCGTCCAGTTATAACCAGATCTGGATAGCCGAGCACGACCGGATCCATACAGCCTTCAGGTCGCCCAAGGGAGTCTTCCACTATAAGAGAATGCCCTTCAGCCTTAAGAACGCCGGTGCTACAGATCAGCAGGCGATGACCAAGATATTCGACGAGCTGCGCTACAACAAGGTCGAGTGCTACATTGATGATCTGGTCGTCAAGACGAAGAAGAGGGGTGACCATTTGAGTGACCTCAGAGTCATCTTCCAAAGGCTCCGATAGTATGAACTGAAGATGAACCCAATGAAGTGCACTTTTGGCATCCCCCGTGAAAAATTCCTAGGCTCCATTGTCCGGCATGGAGGGATCAAGATCGACCCCTTCAAAATAAAAGCCATCCAGGAGCTGCCACCTCCGAAGAACCTGGGAGAATTGAGGTCCTTGCAAGGCTGGCTAGCTTATATCCGCAAGTTTATCTCTAACCTATCGAGATGCCCTCTGGCCTTGCTGGCCCTCTACCAGTAAGGGACCAGCCCTCACATCCTCCACTCGGCATCACCGAGTTACCCACAGGATCGGGGTGAGTGCCGGGTGAGTTGGCCACCGATTTCAGCCCGTTTAAGTTGCGAATTGTGCTTTCAAGTTAGGTCCAAGGCCGTGTCACATCATTCTTTCTTCAGATTCTGCTTGCAGATCTGCATGGCATCCTCCTGATGCGGGGGACATCTGAATCTCATGCTAAGGTTCCTCCATTGTTTGATGTAGTCTAATGCTAACTCATCATTTCTTTTCCTTGTGTCGTAGAGTTCCACCACTGTAACCTCCCGCTCGGTGATGTAGAATCTCTCTTTAAACTTCTTTTGCATGTCGGGCCAATCGGCAATGGACTCAGGTGACAGGCTCGAATACCACTCAAAGACAAGCCCAGTGAGCACCGAGCCGAAGAACTTCAGGAGGTAGGCTTCATCAGCAGCCAGGTCCCCCATGACATTTACATAGTAGGCAATGTGCTCCCTAGGAGACCCTTGCCTATTGAACTTAACTTCGGCGGTTTGGTGATGCCAGCCGGTAGCTTCTTCGTGACATAATGAGCCAGATAGGGCACTCGGTAGACGTCAAACGATGTTTGATCCCCATCGCCCCTTTCTGCTAGCTTCATGTCTATCATTTGTTCCAGCATCAACTAGCTGACTATTGCTGGGTCGACTGGGCTTGGATAGAAATGGGCGGGATGCACAGCTGGGGTGGTCAATACAGTCGCCTGAGGGGCCATGGGAGACCCCTGGGGAAGTGAGATCTACGACGGGGCTAGTGCCGAATATTGTGCTTGTTGTAAGGGCACGCCCCCAGGGAGGCTGGGCGTTGATGGGAATGCCGCAGCCTATAGAGTCACTTCAGAAGATTGCCCGTTGCCTCCGGGCGCCTCTAGTAGAACCTTGGTCTGCTTGGAGGTCGAGGGCTGTGTATTCCTCTCATTCAGTTGTCTCTTCAGTGATTCAATCTCCCGCTTGTACTGTTGTATCATGTATAGCATAGCGGGGTCAGTTGGGGAGGGAGCGGGCATGCCCCCTGTCTCTTTGGCCGGGGCATCCTCGGATGACGTGGAGGGTCCACCACTCGTGCCCCCGATGGTGACAACATAGTACACCATTTACCAACCTTCATCACCCCACCCACAAAGGACCCAATCCCCACCATGGAGACCACCCATGTCCAACACATCCCCGGCCGCCACTGCTAGGGAGGGCGGCATCCTCCCCCATCGGTCGCGCTGCTCGCCAACCCTACCACTTGTGGACCTACCGTCACCATCATCGTGATGTCGTCGGGCCGCCCTTGCTCCCATTTGCGGCCATCTAGCCACCGCAATTAGTGCCTCAAGTCGGTCACAACCCTCGGCATGCTTCTCTCCCTCGTGGCACGACACCCACAGCTCTCCATTGCCTCCCCTTCTTCTTCTTCGTCAGATTTCCCTCTCCACCCCCCTTCCTCTACCCATGTTTCCTCCTTCCTTAGTTGCCATAGACATCACAACCACAACGTGAACGACTCCCTCTATGTCCATGCCTCTCCGAATCGGCCCCCTCCTCTCTCTCTCTCTCTCTCTCTCTCCCCTTATAAACCTCCCACTCAATTGATCTCGTCAAAGGTAGAGCGTTGGGGTAGGCCACCTAGTCGGTAGTCCAACTAGGAGGCATCTTAAGGACGCGATGCTCCCTGAGGATGTGCTTAAGGAAGTGGTCGATCTTTTTTGCTAGCACATTCATCCATCAAACGCACCTCTGTAGATCGAGAAAGATAACCTGCGGGATTAGATCTCTATCGTTAATCACCCCGTTGGGTAGCAACAGTTTGACAAAGATTCTCTTGAGCTCCTTTGGCGACACCATGGGTGCCACCTCTACGAAGCATTTGGAGGTCTCGATGCGACTAGGCATGACAGAGCGGGCAAGGGAGGCTTCCAGTGTTTTATGGTGGTAGATGGGCCCTATCTGCCAAAGGGGGTTCCTATCATTGCAAAGCAGCCATGGGGGCTTCCGCCCCGTCACTGCCATCCGCAGCTACCATCCGTTGCACTCATCGTCGCCGTCATCTCCATCGACATTCTTTTCTCTCTCTCTCCCCTTCACCCTCACTAGGTGGGTTGTAGTGGCGGTTCCGAGAGGAGATCTCCTTTGACACCTTCCTCTCTCTCTCTCTCTCTCTTCTCTCACTAATTCTTTCTCTCTCATTTATCTCCTATAAGGATGAAAAGTTTGAGACTATGGACGATCATTTTAGCTGTTCGTTAGGAGCAAGGGCAGTGAGCTCACCTGGCCGGTTTGAAGAAACCGACCCCGATTCGGAGACGTGGGCGAGCGAGGAAGCGTGGGTTACCCGCACACTGCGCCGATGAAGCTTCACCCTATGATCAACAATTACATGCACTACACCCCACGTAGGAGGGTTGGACTAGGGGTGGGGAATTAAAATTTACATACAAACACTACCTCCCACAGGGAGGGGCTTTAAGCCAGCCAGGCGGGGAGGGGATGCCGAAGTTGACTAAAATCCACAGTTCTGTCCACTCAGGTTTGGCTGGACAGGGGGTCACTATTGACGCCGTCACGGACCTGTCTGACTTTAGGAGATGGCAAGACCAGCTCCAAAATGTCTTGGGTTGGCCAATAAGACTCCAGAATTTTTGAGGGAGGACCAGACGCCATCGAAGGCCGGGGTACGCTCTGGAGCTGGACCACTTCGTTCTGGCTCTAACTGGTCCCAGAGCACTACAGTAGGAAGACGAAGTCGCCACAAACACTCCCGATGTCCGAACGATGCGGGACCAGAACTGCTGTGTCCGTGGACAAGTCCTCTTAGATCCGAGATTAGCAGGGCTATCGTTGGAGGTCAGACTAGAACTTGAGACCTAGAATGGTTAGGGGGTTGGATCTGACTCTGGGGAGACTGACATGCGTGCCTTGGGGAGAAAAATTGGAACTCTATGATACGGACTCAAAATGGTGCTCCGCTTGCTGCATTGGACAGAGGACTAGTAGTATCTCATCCCGGTCAATTGGCGCACCAAGGGGAACAAGGGTTAGGCCGTAGGAGCTTCTTCACTGGGGCTCTAATCTCCACCCGGATGCCAAAAGCGCAGCCTGACAAGAATGATCCTCCTGGACAGCTCCATACTCGGATCGAGGTGGGATCACCTCGCCTACGAAGCTGACTTGAAGAATTTCTAGAAATATAAGATATGACTCCTGGAGATGCTCTGTGAAGACGTGGCAGCCTCTGCAACTAGCAGTAAGTTTACTGCCTGCGACCTGGACATGGTATGGTGGTGGAAGGGGATGATAGTAGGGAGATAGGGAGGGGGAAATGGAGTGGGAAGTGGCTGGGGCATCCCCTGATTGATAGGGGGTCAATGGTGGGTCGAACTATGGTGTAAGGTAGTCCCTCCCTCCTAATTAAAATTTCAACCTTGAAATTTAAAAGGAAGAATAAGGAGGAAACTGAAAGAGCAATTATACCCCACGGGAATCAGAAAGGAAAAAACTGTCTCATCTCATCCTCACGTTCCCAAGTGGCCTCGTGACCGGAGTGACGCTGCCAAACAACCTTTACCAGAGGGATAACCTTATTTCTCAGCCGTTGCTCACGACGGTCTTCAATTCTAACAGGAAACTCTGATGTAGACAAATCAGCTGTCACTTCTGGCCAAACGGAATCATCGAGAATGTGAGACGGGTCAAACATGTATTTCCTTAATAGAGAGACGTGGAATACATCATGAACATCTTGCATCACCACTGGTAACTGAAGCCGATAAGCCACCTGGCCCACACGTTCCACAATAGGAAATAGACCAATGTACCGCGGACTAAGCTTTCCACGCTTCCCAAACCTAAAAACACCTTTCATTGAAGATATTTTAACAAACACCATATCTCTTGGCTCAAATTGAAGTGGACGCCTACGCTAATCTGCATAGCTTTTCTATCGACTCTGAGCTGTCAACAATCTCTGCCTGATCAGACGAACCATAATATCTGCACACTGTTGCACCATGTCAGGTCCTGTCAAAAGTCTGTCACTAGCATCAAACCAATTCAAGGGAGTATGACAAGGATGACCATACAGTGCTTCATAAGGAGCCCTGCCGATGCTGGAGTGAAAACTATTATTATAAGCAAACTCAACTAGTGGCAGGTGCTGACTCCACGAACCCTGCCAGTCAAGGCAACAAGATCTCAGCATATCCTCTAAAGTCTGAATAGTCCTCTATGACTGACCATCTGACTGTCGATGAGACGCTGAACTGAATGCTAACTCAGTGCCCAACGCCTTCTGAAAACTACGCCAGAAGCCAGAGGTAAAATGTGCGTCGCAATTTGACACAAGTGAGATAGGAATTCCATGCAATGGTACGATCTTTTCAATGTACAGCTCGGCCAATCTCTGCACACTCCACGCAACTTTAATCGATAATAATCTAGCTATTTTTGTCAGTCTATCAACCAATAGCCAGATTCCATCAAAACCCTACAAAGTCTGAGGCAAACCCACCACAAAATCTGTCGTGATGTGATCCCATTTAGGAGCCATGGATGCAGAAAACCACTCGTCTGCTGGCGGCGTTCGTTGCCGCAGCCGTTACCCTCACGCCTGTGATTGCACGCGCTGCGGGGCAGGATAAGACAAAGGACAAAACCACCGAAGCATCGGCTGACTACATATGTAAACCACGCTGATGAGAGAAACGAACGAGATAGAAAACCCACTCTTGGGGGCAACCGTACGGAAGGAGATATAGCTACCCCCAATCCCCACCATGCACGGGGCCCCAACAACGTACGTCCTCCCCTTCCACCATGGGACAAGGATACGTTAATGCGTGGAGGCCCCCGAAACGGGACCCCTGGATTCCACGCAGCGTCTCGACATCTGAACCCGGGCCCTCCCCAGGGGTCGCCTCCTCCACACGTGTCAACCCACCCCTCCCTCCCACCGCCACCCTCACAGGTCTCTCCTTCTTCTTCAACTCTCTCACTCTCTCTCTCTCCCCAAGTCTAGTCTATATATGGCCATGGTGGAGCACCGCGCACCGGGCCCGCCCGGGGAGGGCATCAAGGGGATGATCCCAGAGAACGGGCCCTCGGCGTCGCAGGTGCTGGCGGTGGTCACCCCCCTACCCGGGGGGGAGAGTCCTGCTCCTCCTCTCCCGTCTGGTCCTCGCGGGCACCATCGTCGGCCTGGCGGTGTGGCCACGCCGCTGTTCGTCATCTTCAGCCCCGTGCTGTTGCCGGCGGCGATCGTCGTCGGGCTGGCGGTGACGGGCTTCCTCCCGTCGGGGGTACTCTTCGGCGTGAGGGCGCTGTCGTGGATCCTGCAGTACCTGCGGGAATTGCGTGAGGAGGCGCCGGAGTACATGGAGCAGGGCCAAGCGCGCGGTGCATGCGGGATGCCGCGGGGCACGCAGAGCAGCGGGCCAGGGATGCCGGGCAGAGGATCCAAAGCAGGGCCCAGGAGGCCGGAGGGAGGAGGACATGAGCGGGCCGGTGTGACGATCGATCGAGCTAGGGAAGGAATTGCTAGCGGCGATGTGAGCCAGGGAAGTAAACTTAATTATACGTGTTTGTGTGGACATTTTTAAAGTTGGGCGTCACATTAATGACACCTTCGTGTATATACCCCCTCTCAATATAATTTAGTATCAGGTGACTGTAAATTGTCAGGCACCTTCAGAGATCCTGAGTTTAAATCTTGCCATTCCCAGGGTGAGGGTGGCAACTCCCCCCAGGTTATGGCCGCTCCAGTGGGGATGGGCCAACGGGGCACCCCTTTTTCGTGCGGCTTCAGTTGTAGATGTAGCAGCACCTCCCTGGCCGCCCCAATGGGGATGGGCTAATGGGGCGCCCCTTTTCTGCACATGTAGCAGTGCCTCCGAGAGACGCTAGGGGGTATCTTTTGGACGTTCCATCCATTTTTGGGAGGTTAGATCTCCTCTTGCCCCCCTCCCTTCATGTCTTGCCTCCCTACTCCCTTCCCCCAAGTGTGGTTCCCCCGGCAGAAGCCAAAAAACTACCATGATAAATGGATCATTCACAAATAAATTTACTAAATATTACCTTGACCTTAGAAAGGGACGAGCCGACGAGAGCCACGAAACCAGCTTGGGCCTCTCCCTGGAAACCCGAGCCCCAACCCCAAGCACCCCTGGATCTTTGGGGCCCATCAGCGCCACCACCAGCCCAGCCCACCTCCATGGAAAGGAAAAGAAAATACCCCTCTTGCGGGTCCCACGGCACCTGCGCGAGACGCCGCGGGTTGCTTCCGCGGCCGACCGGACGCCCGGCAGGACTGCCCAGGACGACGCGTGCTCCTCCCCGTGCCCCTCCCTCCGCACGCGCCGCACGGACCCCTCCACACACCTGACCACCCATCGTGACGCCACCCTACGTGCCGCCACATACCCCACGACATCCAAAAATAGTCCAAAACGCCCCCATCAAAAAATGGACAGCGTTCGGTGGTGTCCTCGTGTCGTCACGGGAGCAGCAGTCGCCATTGTGTGCGAAGAGGCTTCCTCACCAACCCCTACCTACAAACGCCGGATCTAAGTTAACGGTCACGTCATCATCCTTCTCTGACGTGTCGAAACGTGATTGGTTCGCACGAGAGTTTTGCAACACACCCGAGCGCGGCGAGCTCTGCTCCCACGAAGAAAGCGTTTAAAAGGGGAAACAAAAGGTTCGCTCCTTTAATCGTATCTATACGCACGCCCGGGCTCTGCTGCTGTCGCTGCTGCTTCTGCTGCAGGAGCTGCCGCCGGGAGTTGCAGAGGAATGCCGGCGCCGGGGGACGACGGGGAGGGCGGGGAGGCCGGGGTGGATATTCCAGCATGGAAGTGGGAAAGTATAGGAATGGATTTCATTATGGGTTTACCCAAGACCAGGGGTGGACACGATGGTATCTGGGTGATCATAGACCGATTGACGAAATCAGCACACTTTATACCAATCAAAAGTCGATGGTTTGTAGAGATACTAGCTGCATTATACATGAAGGAAGTTGTCAAACTTCATGGTGTTCCTGCCACTATCATATCTGATAGAGACCCTAGATTTACATCTCAGTTCTGGAAGGGTCTACAACATTCACTAGGAACTAGATTGAACTTTAGCACATCATTTCACCCACAAACTGATGGTCAGACTGAGAGAACAAATCAGGTGGTTGAAGATATGCCCAGGGCATATGCTATTGATTTTGGAGGAAGTTGGCATGATCACTTGCCTCTGGTAGAATTTGCATATAACAATAGTTATCAGGCTAGCATACAAATAGCACCATTTGAAGCTCTATATGGGAAAAGTTGTAGATCACCAACATGTTGGAATGAAATGGGAGAAATATAGTTTCTAGGACTTGACATTATTAGGGACTCTACAGAAAAGATTAAACTCATCAGAGAAAGATTGCAGGTGGCACAGGATAGGCAGAAATCTTATGCTGATAATCAAAGGCGCGACTTGGAGTTTCAAGTAGGAGATCATATGTATCTGAAAGTTTCTCCGGGTCGTGGTATTCGAAGATTTGGTATTAAAGGCAAATAAACTCCAACATGTATTGGCCTGTTTGAAATTCTTGAAAGGGTCAGTGAAGTGGCTTATCGACTGGCTTTACCTCTATAATTAGCAGGAGTTCATGACGTATTCCATGTCTCCATGCTAAAGAAGTATGTATATGATCCTTACCATGTCATTACTTGTGATGACCTGGAAATCCAGAAGGATATGACAACGAACAGAAACCAGTCAAGATTCTTGATCGAGAAGTGCATCAATTAAGGAACAAAGTTATTCCTATGGTTCAAGTCCAATGGAAGAAATCATGGCCACATGAGGTGACATGGGAGATGGAGGAATCCATGCGCAAGAGATATCCAGAATTATTTGAATGAAGTACACTCTCCATAAATCCATGTATTGAATTTGGGGACCAAATTCTCTTAAGTGGGGGAGGGTGTAATGCCCCGTGTAGATCGAGGTATGCATGAAATATATTCATATTAACAATGTATGCAAAATCGAATATGTGCAAAAGTATGAATAATTGTGTGCAATTCTGAAATGAGTGTACAAATTTTGCTTCTATTCACAAGACACTAGTTGTAGAGGCGAAAAAATGGTTCCTAGTCCTCGAATCACACTTTTAAGATTTATTTGTTGGGAAAAGATCGTCCGGCCACCCGTGGAAGCCTGCAAACACTAGGAAAATGGCATCAGAAAGAGCCCTGGGCGTTACCCTAGGGGACAACTCTCTGATGCTTAAGTTAGGATCTTGGAGGATGGAGATTAAAGATGAACAGAGGGGGGAGAGAGAGAGTCGAGAGGCGATTGAGCAAGCCTGGCAAGGTGGTCGAGCTTCCGTAGGAGTGTTCGCCATATCCAGTGAGCACTCGGGGAGTGCTCGCTAGGCGGTAAGGGTGCTCGGAAGATGACCAGAGCTCTACTTCGTGGAATCCACTCACAAGGCTTCGTGGGTCGGAGTCTCTCCCATCATGTTTGTAGGTTCGTTCCCGTGTGTCTGCTTGTTCACGGATGAAGGTCCATTTAGAGGGGTTGTCCTGGCAGTGAGGGGCTATCCCCTAGCCAGGAAGGGTGCGAGTAATGGGATAATGTCTCTCCGTGATCATGAGGAGTTTCTCGTTGGGGGTCTAGTCCTCTGGAGTCGGGTGGCTCTCAGGTGAGTATTATGGTGCCTGTTAGGCATGCTCACCTTTAGTGGAGTTGAGGCTGACGTTGTAGGGGGTAACGTTCGGTCGCCAGAGGGTCGTCTGACGTCAGTTGCACCAAGGTTGATGCCCTTTGTGAGCTGACAAATTCAAGGACTGGCCACCCTAGGCCGTCCGCTGTGGGCCGTGACTGTCGGGGGCCCATTACGCGCATTGTAGATCTCTGGCCGAAGCAGGCCTGGCGTAATGGGCCTTTCCTAGGCCATACCGATTTTACCCTCCTCCCTAGTAAAAATATTCGTGCAATTTTAACGTGTATATGAATTTTTGATCTTATTCACAAAGTTTGCAATCTAGAATATATACAAGCTAGCGTGGAACTAGTAAATGCAAGACATGATTTTTCATTGAACTAGAACTGAACCATGAACTTTTTATTTCAATCTCTCTGGGGGCTGGCTGGGGACAGACTACAGCTGCCTCCCTTCTCCCTGACTGCAGAGCCAGATTTATGTGTTTGGCAAGGCACCTCCACAGGAGAATTATCCCTTACATCAGCCTACAATTTGATCAGATCCAGGGGAGTGTACAGGGCTGGCTGGGCCAATCTGTGGCATGGCAAGATCAACCCTAGGGTGGCCCTCTTTATTTGGAAGCTGCTGCACAGAGCTGTCCCAGTGGACAGCAGAGTTTCTGATTGTGGTGTTGCTCTGGTTTCTAAGTGTAGCTGCTGTGCATCCCCCAGGCAAGAAGACTTGGATCATCTGTTTGTGCTTGGAGAGCTGGCCACTGAGCTATGGTGTTGGCTTCTCCCTTTGATCAGCCCTAAAGTCAACCTCAGTGAGCATATTACCTGCAGGTGCTGGAGTGTGCTCTCCACCTCCTCTTGGCGTTCTCCCGCTGGCATGGTTAGCATAACAGCAGTTTTCAATATGTTGTGGGAGCTTTGGAAGCTGCGATGTGCAATCAGGTTTGAAGGCGCTTCCTCTAGCAGCAATATCATCAAGCGGAAAGTCTGCTCCCATGTTCAAAATAGCCTGGACAAATGTCTGGTTCGACAGCAAATTTCTGTTAGCCAAGCAACATTGCTTGCTCATTACGGGTTAGTACTTAGGGGGCAGATCTCTCGACAGTCCCCTACCTACTGCTTGTTCAGTCCCAGTGGCAATACTCTCCATATTGATGGGGCCTCAAAGGGGAATCCTGGCATTTCTGGCGGGGGTGGCTGTGTGAGAGATTCTAGCGGCACACTGCTCTTTGGGTTTTATTTCTACTATGGTTTTGGTCACAGCCTAACAGCCGAGTGCAGGGCACTTCATGATGGCCTAGCTGTTGCCAAATACGGAGGAATCCCACTTTCAGCTGTGGTATCCGACTGTATGCTCTTGGTCCAATCTTCCCGGAGTGGGTCCAGGCCTAATTGGTATGTCCACAAGTGGTGGAAGCGAACCCTTTCCCTCCTCAAAGCTAGTGGGGCTGAAGTCTTCCATTCTATGAGGGAAGGTAATGGTGTTGCCGATGCACTAGCTAATGTTGCGTGTGCTACTAGAAGCAATCAAATCTTCTTTGCTCCACATGAACTTCCCCTATTGGCCCACTTAGGCCGCCCCCTCCCATCTCCTTCCTCCACAAACCAGCGCGCTCCCCCATCAACCATAACCCTAGCCACCAGCATCCCATAGCCCAGCCCTCTCTCCCTCTGGAACCCAGGTTCCCCCTCCCCTGCTCCGTGCATCCATGGCATTCCTGGAGTCGCCCGTCGCTGCTACGACCTCCCGTGGATCAGGAAGACCTCTCTGCTACTCTTTGCAACCTGCCTGCAGCAGAGGTCGCATTTGCAGAGACTACCCCGGTGTCCCCAGTCTGAACCAGCCAAAGCTGCCTTCTATGGAGTCGTTCTTTGTTGAGCTAGCTTCATCCCAGAAGTGGTCCCGTTGTGATCCGACCTCGGCTCCACTCGCTCTGACCATTCTCGTCCAACTATGCCAGACTCAGGTCTGAACCTGAGTACCATTTGGTAGCAGCTCCACCACCCACGCCTGCATGAATCAGTCAGAGCTCTCTTCATGAGAGTTCTTCCTCTCCGAAGCACCGATGTACCAGAGGTGGTCCTGCCTGCTTTCGACAATGTTTCCGTCCAAGGCGTCCATTCTCCCTCAGTCGCGCCAGACCCAGAGTCCTCTGTTCGCCTAGGACAAGCTACTGTCAAGTCGGCCCTGACACCCCCTCCTCCTATCAGTTTCAGGTCAGACAGTCTTCAGCAAAGTTGCAGCTTTCGACGATACGGAACCAACACAAGTGGTCGCGTCCTGATCCGAAGTCAGCACTGGGAGTTCCACCACTACTATCGGTGCCTGGTCCAGCTGTTCATCCAGGAACCCGATGCCGGCCATTCCTGTGACCACGTCTAGCGAGATGATCAGACGGTCGCCATCTTCTGAGGGCTCATAGATCTCCCAGTCAGCGACGTACATGACTTGGTCCCGTCACGTTTGGAGTTCTGCAGCGTCCATACTGGCTGACGCACCACAACTGCACCAATCAGTCCTGCATGGCAGAACTGCACAGGCTAGCCGCAGCGGCCACCATCTCCATCCAGTGACATCAGCTCGTGCCAAACCTTCAGGCGTCCTTCAACATCCCTTGACCTTCGTCCAGGAGTTGGCTGCACCTCGATCAAACGTCTGAGCTCTGTGTACGGTCGACAGTTTGTTTCCCCTCCCCGCGATCCCCCCTCCTGCTCACGGGGGTGGGGCAATCAATTACACGCACTACCCTCGCGCAGGAGGGGGGAACGAGGGGAGGGGAAACCAAACAGCGATCGTACGTCGCGCTCCGATGTCCAATCGTGGTGCTGTCAACGCAGGGACGAAGCTTGAGGGATGCCGAAGGATGCCAGCAAGTCTGACATCAAGCTGATGTCGCTGGAAGGCGGAGGAGGTTGCTTCCGTGAGCCTGCACGGTTCTACCACGCAGGTCTGGTTGGTGCAGTTGTGGTGCGTCAGCTGGCACGCTCGCTGACGAACTCCAAACGTGGCGGGACCAGTTCATGGGCGTAGCAGACAGGGGGTAATACAAACCCTCAAAAGTTGGCAGCCATCAGATCTTCTCACAGGTTGTGGTCACTCCGACGGTCGGTGTCAGGTTTCTGGGCAGACAGTAGGATAGAACAACAACAGCCCTAGTGAAATTTTTGGTGCCGATGTTAGAATGGGGCAACACCACAAGGGATGGTTTCGCGTCGCCGAGTGCTGCAACTTTGGTGAAGACATCTCAGGCCGAAAACTAGCAGAGGGTGGCGTGCCGATGCTGTCAAGGCTGCTGTAGGTTCTGGGTGGACTGGGTTGCACCAGTCAGGCGCAGCCGTGGGAGAATGGACGCCCTAGGCTGTGCTGATGATGAAAATGGATGGGACCACCTCAGGGTCGAAGCTGACTCGAGGGGGAAGAACTCTCGTGAAGGGGGATCTGGCCGATCCACACAGGAGAAGTCGGTGTCGGCGTTGCCAAGGGGCACTCAGAAACAGGTGCTGTCTGGGCGCAGTTGCACGGGAATGCCTGTAGCAGATGATGCTGTTGATGAAACATGACGAAACCACCTCTGCTGCGAACAGGACTCAGAGTAAAACGATCCCACAGAAGGGGTCTCAGGCTGATTCATGCAGTAGGCAGAGGTGTGGATGATGCAAGCTCTGACAATGGTTCTGCTACCAGTCTAGGCACAGCAAAACAAGTGGAACTTCAACGTCGATGATGGGGATAAGGCCGAGGGATGCCAGGGCTGCCGTGGACGTACCTGGAGAGGATGGGGCATGGGCTGCAGGGTGGAGAGGGAGTTGGGGTGTGGGGGTGCTGGAGTGGGCTGCTAGGGTTAGGTGTGGAGGGTGGGGATTAACTGGCGGTGTCTGATGCCTTGGAGCATTCAAGTTCATGTGCCGCTTCATTTCAAGCATGAGATTGGTCATTTCTATATGCCATCTCTGCATGGTTTCAAATTTGGCATCATCATACATCGCCTGGAAAGTAGCCTTTGTCGGTGGCCCGAAGGCCAAATTGGGATAGCCATCATCATGAATGCTCATAACATCATCGGCATTTGCTTCCACCCGTGGCAAATTTTCACCTTGATTTTGAAGAAGGTCCTGGACATTTTCTCGGTGCTGCCCCTGGGAGGAAGTTCCCGCTTGACCACTAAGCTAACCTTAGAGACTTCTTCTGGCAGCATTGCGAGTATTGCGGTATACCGCATCTGTATCTATTGCCACATTTAAATCATTCACTCCGACGGGGTCACTCGGATTGGCGGGATTGCCAATTTGTTCCATATGTTGCCTGTCGGAGGCGTAACAGGTGTAGATTTTCATGCTCCCACCTGTCTCTGCCATTTGGACTACCCTTCATCTCTTCGGTGCATGGGCACTAGGGCGAAGGGGTGCCCCCAATCTGTCAAAGACAGAGGTCTTTACAGGAAGGGTCTCCATTAGTCTTTCAAAGACGGAAACCCGCAGCAGAGGTGTCTGGGCACAGTTGCCCACTTTAGCTCGGATAGACCCTGAGCTTTGTGATGTGAAATTGGGCTTACGATAAGCCCCTTTTCTCTTCCGTCCTTGCACGGCACCTGACGATGCCACGTCAGCTTGGGGCTGGGCGCGCGTAGGCTTGCTGGCCCTAGCCTACCTGATTGCTTGGGCCTCTTGCTTGGTGACCCAGATTTGTTTGACTTTCCGAGGACGTCGTCTGGATGCCCTATCCCCGTGATCAGACTTAGTCTTCTTTTTGGAGTCTAGCCCGTCTTCTCGCATTTTGTGGAGGAGCGAGAAACGGTTAGAAGTGGATATGTTGGGGACGCATCGGTCCCACGGGATCCTTGGCTCGGCACCGTCAAGCCGGACGCGTAGGTCCCCGACAAGTATGGACTTGCCGGATCTTGAAGTCTTTGCCGTTGGCCTCCTGTTTTGTCGGCGGCGGTGCTGCCCCCATTTGGCGGGGACGACGTTGGCAGTGAGCGTGTTCATGGAGAGCACGCGAGCTTGGATGGTAGAATCCATAAAAAACAAAAATCAGACATAACGAATTCTGAAGTCCCTTCTCGCTCCTTCCTTTCTTTTAGTCCTTTCATGGAAATTGGTTTCTTGGGGTTCCCGGTATGTCCGATCAGCTTGCTGATCAATGGGAACGGCCGCATATGCATGGGACCATAATGACAGCTGTTGTGCCCTCTTTCAATTCCTTTCCCCTTCCCTTGACTTAAAATGATTGGATGTTCAGACCTCACATTCAAAAAGAGGATAAAAACAACTGCCTTCTTGTTCTTTGGTTCAACCCTCACCTCTCTCTCTCTCTCTCTCCCCCCCCCCTCTAATTGAAAGCATATATAGTGGCACTACAATTAGAGGCTAGAATCATATTCCCATCATCCAAGACTAGCTCATATATATTATTGTTGAATTGGTGTCCTCTTCTTCCTATAATGTCCTACTCCTCTTCTTCTTCTTCCTAATATTAATGTTCTATTCCTGCAACATGTATGCAGATCATGCAACTGAGGGGGAGGGAGGCATCAGAGCCCATCAACCTCAACAAGGAGACCGAGGGTTCCTGCAGCAACCGGAGCGACAACAGCTCTGGTATCAACCTGGACATCTCGAGAGCGCCAGCCACCGAGAGCCCCATGGGCACCCACCACGGCAGGCCCTTCTTCAAGCCCGTCCGACCGACGCCGACCGTGACTCAGCTCCTCCAGTACCCGCCGTTGAGGCCGGAGCAGCAGCCTCAGTGCCCCAAGGTCGAACCTGGCGCCGCCCAGGACGAGAGCTTCTGCAACATGTTCACCGGCCTCGACGACCAGCCCGCCGGCTTCTGCTGGGCCTGGCCGTCGGAGCAGCACAGCTTCCATTGATCGACATCGTCCTGGCGTCGGATCGACATCCCCTCCGGCCGGCCAGCAATGTTCGATCTGCTCGATCGACATCATCAACTGTTAAAATTTTGAAGATTAATCTGGTTGCAGCTTCATGGTGTATAGATCAGAAGAAACTTTTTTTGATCTTTTCTTTCTTTTTTAACTTTCAGAAAGTTAAGTTGGTTGAGGTGGCAATAAGTTAAGGGGTACGTACGTCCATCAAGTGTTCTTTTAAATATATCTATATATATATATTTTTTTTCTCTCTGGTTCTCCTTGAGCCGTGGAAGTCAAGCCAGTGGAATAAGCCGAGGTGATCCATGCACCAACCATCGGCATCATGAAAAGAGATGAATAGAGGTTTGTTCAGAATACTGGCACTCAGGCTGTCTAAGGTCAACCCGTGGATGTTCATCAAAACAAACAACCAGGACGTGCGTTGATAATATGTTGACAACCTGTCTTCCTTCCTCACAAAAGTTCTATACAGATGGAAGCGGTCAGCTGCGCTTTTCCATGGAACAACTATGGGGAGCGGCTCCTCAGTGGGGAATGGACACTGCTGGGCTTCCAAGCGGGCACTTCCAACTTGGCATAGATGCCTTAAGCTCTTTGCAAAGTTGTCCTCATTAACCGCGGCAAATACTGGAGTGGGTTGCTTAGAAGCTTCCTCATTTAGGGCCCGCCGTCTGGCTAAATATGCTTCTGCTTCGCTGGGATGTTGAGAATACAGTCGCTTCAGGTGGGTTTCATCGATGTCAAATATTGGTCCTAGCTGCTGGCTTAGAAATGTCCGCTCGGCCACGTCCCAAAATGCTCCTCGGCCATTCCAATAAAAATAGGCACGGACATTCCACCATTTAATGTAGTCGGGAGTGACTCGGGGAACACGGTTCGATATAGCCGGAACCCTGAAAGATGCGCCGTCATGGCCATGAAAGAAATCCCACCATAGGCGACCGTCACCAGTAAGTACTGAGCCGTGCTTCGCTTTGCTATCCAGAGGAAACTGTGCAACTGATGTTGGAATGTGCTGGTCGTAGCCAAAATTTCTTTCGAAGCGGAACGGATAATAAGGTTCCAGATTAAGGAGGCCGCCCTTTTGAAAGACCAAGACACTTGGCCGAATTGATAAAGCCCACCTAACTAGCTCGGGCTCCAAGAGGGACCGGGTAACATTGGCTCCCGAAGTGGGGTGAGTTTAAGTCTCTACCTCCTCCATCTTGCATTCACGCTGTGAGATCACCAGCGGAGCGGAACTGGCTGCTAAGTTCCAAAAATGAATTGTCCCTGTTGCATCTACTGGGACCCGGGTCAGTCGACCCCTGAGCTTGAAAAGCTGCTCTGACATAGGGCCGGGTTCAGCACTAGCAAACTCTATCATTCGGGGAAATAATGTTTCTGCTTGAAGCATCCTCGGGGCCAACTAGGAGTGTGGAGACCACGCTTTTTGCCCTAGGATTCTTCCAGAAGAAAAAGGTCTCTCTGCCACGTGTTAGAAGCCCAGGCTCTCGGATCATGTGCCCTAGCCTCTCTTCAGATATTAATCTAATCCATGTCCAATAAGTCAACACCCAGTTAACGTTAATGTTCAGACGCAGAGAAGGGAAATTATGCACAGAGTTAATATTTTGAAGGCGTGCACAAAGTGGACGGACTTGATCACTAGCAAAAATGTAAGAGTTTCAAAAAGAACACTCAGACTTGAATGAACACAGTCTAGATAGACAAGGTGTAGAGTCTGCACGGGGTATGACGTGCACAGACTCCGTGAAAATACACCTAAGGATTTCGTGTTAATAAAAAAACTTCCACTGAGTATCATGTCCACTGGTTTTACACAGACGTGTAAGGACATTACCCGAAATAAAAATCTGCACAAGGTTTCAATTGAACGGTCTTGACAATCAAGAAAAGTTGTGCAGGGTTTAGCATGCACAAACTCTGAAGAAATGGGAGCGGTCTATGTCAATGAGAAAACTTGCACGGGGTACAGCATCCACAGGGTTCAAACAAGCGAGCAAGGACTTGATAACTGTTAGAAAACATGCATGGGGTTTTGATTCCACGGCGTATGTAACATGTGCAAGGACTTTGTAACCTTGACGAAAACGTGCACGGGGTATCATGTGCACGGACATGAAGTGTTCGAGGTTTAATGTGCACTGACTTGGTTAAGAAAACTATGCACGGAGTATGTTAGGAAAAATGTGCACGGACTATGTTAAGAAAACTGTTCACGAACTTCGTGAAGCAAAATGTGCACGGACTCAATGTCAAGGAAACGTGCACGGACTTCATTGCTGAAAAACATGCATGGGGTAAAGTCTGCACAGACTTGAAGAAATGTGCACAGACTTAGTCTTTCAAAACACCCCCGACTTATGCATGGACTCAAAAGAGAAAGTGTGCACGGACATTGAACTGCACGGACTAAGAACGGACAGTGAAGTTCATGGACTTAAGTTCAGCACAAAAATGCACGGCTTTATGGAAATGTGCATGGACTTGTGAAGTGAAGTTAAAACACTAAAACACCCACGGGGTTGAACCCAATGAAGAGTTTGGACGCGGTGGATGCTCTCCTTAGATAGCATGCGCTTCGACCTTATTCCATCTTCAAAACTCATGATGCATCGAACTTAGTTGACCAGACTGCATATGTGCATCGACCTTAGTGTGAGTCATCATCATATGCATCGACCTTAGTGTTCAAGTCTTCAGCATGTGCATCGACCATAGTCTAATCTTCAGCATGTGCATCGACCTTAGTCCAGTCTTCAGCATGTGCATCGACCTTAGTGGATTGGATTGCATATGTGCATCGACCTTTGTCCAAGTCTTCGACATGAGCATCGACCTTAGTCGTAAGTCTTCAGCATGTGCACCGACCTTCTAGACTAGGCTGCATATGTGCATCGACCTTAGTTCAACATGTGCACTGACATTCAAGACTAGGCTGCATATGTACATCGACCTTAGCTCAGCATGTGCACCGACCTTCTAGACTAGGCTGCATATGTGCATCGACCTTTGTTCTGTTGATAGCTTGATGTGCTTCGACCTTTGTTCTTTACAAACTTGATGTGCATCGACCTTTGTTCTATGCTTAACTTGATGTGCGTCGACCTTTGCTCTGTTGATAGCTTGATGTGCATCGACCTTTGTTCTTTACAAACTTGATATGCATCAACCTTTGTTCTGTTGATAGCTGCATGTGCATCGACCTTTGTTCTTTACAAACTTGATGTGCATCGACCTGACTGCATGAACAGTGGCCGCTGCATCGACCTTACTTCTGAACTTCTATACAACCAGTTGCCTAGATTTCTGTGCATCGAGTTGCCTAGATTTCTATGCATCCAATTACCTAGATTTTAATGCATCCAGTTGCCTAGATTTCTGTGCCTTACTTGATTTTTCCTTCAAACTTTGCTTACACAAAATCTCCTGAAATGTCTAAATATGGATCTATCAAATGCAGGTCAAACCCATCAATGGGTCATAGTCAGGCATCATCAAAAAATAGAATTAAGAATATGACACATTTACCTAACACATCTCTCAAGAAGTGATGTTTTATTTCAATATGCTTAGTCCTAGAATGATGAACAGGATATTTAGTCAATAAAATAGCACTGGTATTATCACACAGAATAAGAATGCATCCTAGTTTTATGTGATAGTCAATAAGCTGGTCTTTAATCCAGAGAACTTGGGTTGGCCGTACAGTCTCTCCCTCCTAATAGAAATTTCATCCATAAAATTTAAAAGGAAGAGCAAGGAGGAAACTGAGAAGAAAATTATACCTCACTGGAATAAGAAAGGAAAAAATTGACGCATCTCATCCTCGCGTTCCCAAGTAGCTTCATTGCCAGAGTGACGCTGTCAGACAACCTTAACCAGAGGAATTACCTTATTTTTCAACCGCTGCTCACGACGGTCTTCAATTCTGACAAGGAACTCTAGAGTAGACAAATCGACAGTCACTTCGGGCCAAACTGAATCATCAAGGACGTGGGACGCATCAGGCACATATTTTCTCAATTGAGACACGTGGAACACATCATGAATAGCTTGCATAGCCGTAGGTAACTGGAGACGATATGCTACCTGGCCCACACACTCCAAAATAGGAAACAGACCAATATAACACAGACTAAGTTTTCCACGCTTCCCAAACCTAGAAACACCTTTCATTAGAGATGACTCTGAGCTGTCAACATCTTCTGCCTGATCAGACGAACCGCATCAGCACATTACTGAACCATATCAGGTCCTGTCAATAAACAGTCACCGGCTTCAAACTAGTTCAAAGGAGTACGACAGGGACGACCATACAATGCTTCATACGGTGCCATACCGATGCTAGAGTGATAACTATTATTATAAGTAAATTCAACAAGTGGCAAATGCTGACTCCACGAACCCTTCCAATCAAGGCAACAAGATCGCAGCATATCTCCTAAAGTCTAAATTGTCCTTTCTGATTGACCATCAGCCTGCGGATGATACGCTGAACTGAATGCTAACTCTATGCCCAACGCTTTCTGAAAACTATGCTAGAAGCCAGAGGTAAACCGTGGGTCACAATCTGACACAAGTGAAACAGGAATTCCATGCAACAGTACAATCTTTTCAATATAAAGCTCGGCCAATTTCTACACACTCCAGGTAACCTTAATAGGCAATAATCTAGCTGTCTTTGTTAATCTATCAACCAACAGCCAGATACCATCGAAGCCCTGCGAAGTCTGAGGTAAACCAACTACAAGGTCTGTCGTGACATGATCCCATTTCTACATCGGAATTTCAAGCTGCTGAAGCAATCCACCTGGCTTTTGATGTTCGGCTTTCACCTGCTGACACAATGAGCCAGAAATGGCCAAGGAGGAGTCGAAATTCTGATTGGGATGATGGTGACTGCACTGAGGCTGACTGGTAGCTGGGGATTCGGGGTCATTAAGGGCGTAGAATGCCACAGCAGGTAATGACGGAGATATGGCAAACTGAGGTGGAGTTTGGCTGGAACAGTGACTGGAAGGTAGTATGAAGACTAGGGCCTGCAGACTTGGTGTGATAGGGTAGGGGTTGATGGTAGAGTGAGCTATGTAAAATGATATACAGGTATAACTAGAAAATGTCGGGCTAGTTGTTTGGAAATAGGAGTTGATTAGCAGCTAGCCAGGGATAGTCCCATGCGACCTACCGAGAAGTGGGTGGAAGACCACCCTATTTGGTGGGGCAAGGGGGATATTCTCATTATCGACTCTAGCGCCCTTTCGAGTATTCACCAGACCCGATCCCCTCTAGCTTTTTCCGATGCGCCCTTGTAGGTTTTCACGTCGAGGGGTTTCCTATTTTACCTGAGGCCCCTTTCGGGTCTTTACCTCAGTCGGGTTGTTAGCCTTTTTCCCCCCAGTCATCCTCTTGCGAGGGGGATGCCTGGGTACATGGGGGTATCTCTATTTTTAACATTATTGGCACTCAAAATATGTTCGATGGCAATCACGCCTAGATGACGAGCATTATGTGGCCCGCTAAAGCACAGAAGCCAAAGAAAACCAATACACAAGGGTCTTCTCAAACTACTGGAGCCTTAGGTCATCTGACACGAGCACCAGAGACTTCACCTCAGAGGGATCGAAAGAATCCAGAACAAACTGACAGTGTCGTTAGGCCTACCCAATCAACTGGCATCGACTCGGTCGTGCAGCATAAACAACATCCATCGTCTGACCAAGGACAAGGATGTACCTGGTGGCCCTCCACTAGATGAGAAGCCCTCCCGAGGTGATATAACATCTCTGACCCCTCAGAACAAGATGCCGATGGCCCTATCAGTGGAAGACCAGCATAACTCGGCACGGGTACATCTTCTCGACAGTGGAGTCCCTTAGCAACAAAATGACTACCCAACTGAGGCAAAAACGCCCCAGGTAGTGTCCCACTCCCTGAGAAAGCTACAAATACAAGTTAAGCCGAGACAGCACAAATCGAGGTGCCAAAGGCCGTGAGTCCGTTACACTCACCCGAACATTCGAGAAACACAAGCACACAGACACACAGACTGTAACGCACCAAGGGTAGTGCGTTACACCATTATAACGTGCCTCCCAAAGGGCATTACACTTACCAGAATGACAGAAAATCCACAGAATGTAACACACCAAGGCAAGTGCGCTACATGACCCTAACGCACGAGGTCAGGTCCGTTAAAGGTACCCGAACGTCTAAAACTCCACAGAAATCCACAGTTTCATGCATGATATAACGCACCAGAGCCGGGGCGTTATAGGACTATAACGGACCTACCATGCACCGCTACACTAACCGCCTTACTAGGTCAACGGTCAAATGATCGGTCAAAGGTCAATTAACGGACCAGGGGTCGTCCGTTAAACTTCAGGTAACGCACCTCTTCAGGCGCGTCTGGGGACTGTAATGCACCGAGGCTGGCGCGTTACACCCTCTGGGTCTCGAGATTATGGAGCCCGAAATCGGACCCCCTCCCGATCGACCGAAATCGACGGGAAACGCGGGGAAACATGCGTCTAAACTATCCTACCATGCCATAACAACATTTTATCCCTACACGTGCCGCTAGAATTGAAAAACGATCCCCAGAGAGACAATTTCATGAATTTAGGGCTAAATAACACTAACATAGAATTATGCATGAAAAATGAGAAAAAGGGCGTCGGACCACGACGCATGTGGTACTGGCGGTGTCCTAACGAGGAGAGGAGTCCATCCCCCTACCTCATGCGTGACGAAAACTATGATTCGGTGCAGATCGGACGACAGAACGACACGGCTCCACTTGACCCGTCTCGTCTTCACGCTCCACGAACCGAGGGAAGAAGGGCGTCCACGCGTTCCTCGCGTCGAGCTCGTTCCAACGGTTCCTCCCACGTCTCGATCGGAGCCCGTCTGGACCGAAACTGAGAGAGAAGGAGAGAGATGGAGAGAGAACGAGTGAGGGAGAGAGAGGGATTCAAGAGAAAGAGAGAGAGTGTGAGAGAGAGTGAAATGAGAGGAGAGAGAGGGGTCAAAAGATCTCAACATTTCAAAAGATGCTAAAATCAGTGAGCCACCATTATAAATATTTTTCTCCAAATATAATTTTTACCTTTTTAGATTTTTCAAAGAGAACCTAAGCCGTTCATTAAGGTCAGCACAGGTCAATGCATATTCATATCATTAAGGTTAGTGCACATGCATATTGCATGTTCAGTAAAGTCAGTGCAATAGAGGACCTTGCGCTTACTAAGGTTGATGCACATGTGTACCCTGTATTCATCAAGGTCGATGCATATGTGTACCTTGTGTTCATTAAGGTCGATGCACGTTTGTATCTTGTGTTAACTAAGGTCGATGCACATCGGATTTGGTCTTTAGCAGGGTCTACGCAAATACATGCATCTATTCTTCAAGGTCAGTGCACATGAATAATGTGTTGCTTAGTAAGGTCTGCGCATATGTGTGTCAGCAATTACATTAAGGTTGATGAACATCAAGTGGGCACAGTAACTAAGGTCGATGAACCTCATGCCAGCGCTGAACAAAGGTCAATGCACATCGAGTGAGCACAGTAACTAAGGTCGATGCACCTCATGCCAGCACAGAACAAAGGTCGATGCACCTTATGCCAGCATAGAATAAAGGTCGATGCACATCGAGTGAGCATAGTACAAAAGGTCGATGTACATGAACAATCAAAGCTCCCAAGGTCGATGCAGCTGAACAAATTATGAACACAAGGTTGGAGCAAGTATTTCTATATTAGCTAGTAAGGTCGGTGCACCTTAAGCAAGTCAAAAGCTATCAGGTCGATGCACCAGGAGCCGACAAAAGCTATCAGGTTGATGCACCTTGAGGCCATGAGGTCGATGCACCAATGCTATTGCTGCATGTACAGGTCGGAGCTGTGAGCCAGAAGGGTCAAAGCATCAAGTGATTGCATCGACGCAGTGAAAAGCAACTTAAGACACGTGATCACTTATCCAGTCAAGTGCGATCCATATTGTTCTTATCTTCACATATCCTACCTGGCACTGAGCCAATCACAACTCAAGATTCCTTGGGTGCAAAAAGACATATCCACGTGACAGATTTCTGGAGAGTTAAATTATTGAGGAATATTCTAAATCCACATGGATGAATCTAATTCGCTAGCTACCTTATCAATTTTGATACTTTGTTCTATAAAAAGAGGGCAGTCTTGATCAAAAACCCTAGGAGAAAGGAGACTGCAAAGGCTGGAAAGTGACACTACTATGCGAAGGAGATTCCCATTCAAAGAGAGAGGTGGATTTGTGGAAATCGACTGTTTCTTAGCCGTTTTGAGATTTTCTGGATCCCTTCCTACTTGTGGAAGGTTGATATCACATTTATGGATGTTTTCCTATCGTTCTGAGATGATTTGGGCGTGGAAAGACCGAGTTATCTACATTCCTATGGTGTTCGCATCGGAAGGAAGTAGCGATCCTACCAAAGACTGCTACTTGAGAAGGCGGCCCTGGGAGGACCGCCATTTGGCTTAGGTTGGTTTGTAGATGTGGTCGTCTACCCCACCCCATTCATAAAAATGCGGCCGTCTGGTAGACCGCATTCATGATGAAGCGGTCAATGGGAGACCGTCTTTTATTTTCTTCATTGGTTTATGTTGGTTTGCAAGTAGTGGCCTTGCAATTGACCGCCACCTGAGGTAGCGGTCAGGGATGGGACCACCACTTGCTTGGCTTAGCGTTGGGTGAACGCGGTCATTCACCTGACCGAATTCTTATAGACGCGATCATATGGAAGACCGCGTTCTACGATAGCGGTGCTTTCAAGACTGCCACCCCCTGAACTGTCAGGTAGTGGCTCTGCTAAGACCGTTACTTCTTGGTAGTGGCCATAGGGGTGACCGCAACCTGTTCTGGGTGTTTCTTTCACATCGGTTTAGCTTCCAGTTGGCTTGGCTTCGTCCCCTTGGTTAGCCCATTGTTTCGGTGATGTCGTAGACATCCTATGAGGGCTGTGACCATGTTATTTGGTGTTCGGTAGTGCCGTAATTTCGAAGTGTGTGCCGTGTTATTTCGCGAATTGTTTTAAGGATCGATTGGTCTCCGGTCAACCCGGTTGTGACCCAGTGGTTGACACGTGACCTCGTGAATGTGTCGGCTACCCCGCGAGGATTGGGACTATGTTTTGGATGCTTAGAGGTGTTGTCTTACCTCAGTTTGCATGCCAATGTGAGTTGAGGGCTCAAGTGACCCCTCATGTTCCGTGTTTCTTCGTTATACGGAATCGAGAGCCCTATGCGTGGCCTAGGGGCCGAGGACTAATGTTTTACCATGGTTTTGACCTAGGGACTAGGATGATTGAACGGCATGTTGTCGTATTGTGTAGCGATCTTGACTTGAGTCGTGTCACTCAAGGATCATTGTGTCAATAGGTCTAGTTGACTGTCCTGAGTTTAGCAGTTGTATGCTACCATGTGCTCTGAGTACGTGCGACAGGTGCACATATCGCCTGTTCGTGCTTCGGTGTTTTGAGTCTCTGTGTCTAGTGAGCCTCCACTAGTCATAGCCTGACGACACTTCATGTTGGCACAACTGGGAGTGGTGGCAGGGTAGTTCCGATAGAGACAATTTTTAGGCTGGTTGTCGAAAGCCCCTTTGTCTTGCTGTTAGAGTCCAACAGGAGGGGAAAACTAGCTAGAGGCCTAGCTCAAGACATTGAGCTTGTGTGCGCACACGTGGTCAGGGGTGTTGGACCAGCGCCGATGGGCGTGACCTTGACTAGTCACTCATTTACTTGGTTGCTTGTTATGGTGTCTTAGTTGCCACGTTCAAGGTGAGTGGGAGACACCCGAGGCACAGTGTAAGACGTCAATGGACGTATCTAGCTTTTCTTCTAATGGGAGGGTATGTACTTCTATCACATGACACATGATTCATAGCTTGTGAGATTCTCATGGTTTAAGTTTGAATTCCCATCTATGCTGACGAGGTTCTTCGGGTAGCCTGTGTTCCCCTTGACCCGTAGTCAGTGCGGAGTACACGACGGTGAGGTCGTGTGCGTGTTAGTGCTTTTAGATTGTGTGGTCTTGAGTTGGCTTTGTTGAGTAGTGGATGGCAGATCTAGAGGGGAGGGATGAATAGATCTGCCCCTCTTTTGGCAGAGCACCCCTCTTTAAAGCTAGATAAATAGAATAGCAACGGAATACAACTAGCTTAGCGAATGACACAATGATTTGCTTCGCATGATGAATAAGTAATAGAGCGATTGAACCTAAGCATGCATATAGAATGAAGCAATCAGACAATCAAATCATGACACAATAGATTTTAAGGTGGTTTGGACTGAATTCCCAATCCTATGTCCACCCCTCACCAAACCCAGTGAGGCTTCACTAGTGCAGCACACCAAACCACAGATCAGAGAACCTCCGACTGCCTTCCTACTAACCACCAGTAGGGATGATAACACCACAGATTGGAACACCTTCCAACTGCCTTCCTACTAATCACGGTAGGGATGATTCTCAGTTTCAGTAGCTTGAACAAAATGAGAAAAGAACAAATGTAAGAATGTTCAGACAAGAGACGGAGATATGATCAAGGCTAAAAGTGAAAAGATCTTGTCTGAAATGTGATGTAGATCAGCAGCAGAAGCTTCTTCTTCCTTGCAAAGTCTTCTCTTGGTTTAGCAACAACGGTTTCTTCTTTCTTGCGAGTTGATCTTCCTTGAATCCCCTTCCTTGAATCCCCTTGAGTTGATGAAGAAGATTATGGTTGCAGCTTTATCTTCACTTGGCTTGGGGTTGATCTCCTCTTGATGCAGCTTGGATCACTTGAGGATGGATGAAGAACCTTCTTCCCGGAGCACTGTTCACGGCTACAGTGCCAGCACTCCTTTCTCCCTTGAACAACCTCTTCTAGCCTCCTTTGATCTCCCCTTCATGCATTAGGGTTTCCAACCCTCCTTGTGTTTGTTTTATATCATTTGAATGGTCCATGGACATCCTCCAGACCAGATCCACATTTTATGGCAGATTGGGTGACTTTAGGATTAAACAAATCCAAGGAGAAGGGCTGCCCACGTTGAGAAAAATGAAGTCAACAATAGCTGCATCGGGGCTGGCGGTCGACCAGAGGTAGGGGGTGGTCGACCGTTCTGTAAAAATACTGTAGAATTTTGATTACTGTTATTTCCGGTCGACCGCCCCTGGGCCAGCGGTTGACCAAAATCTAGGCAGATCCCAGATTTCGTCCGTTCAGTCCCTTAACCCCTTTAGCTCAGTTCCTTAACCCCTTTAGCAGTCCATTCACATCTGTGGCATCAAGCTTGACAGAATCTTGAGGCTATCTACTGAGTCTTTGTCCTTGTGTTCTCTTGACTATGCTTCATTGTGCATCGACTCTTTTGTGGCCAAGTGTTGACTCTTCTTGAGGCCAGCTTGATCTTCTGATAGCTGTCCAGCCTTTTGCTTCTTGAAGGGATTTTCATTCTTTCTTGGGCGCGATCATTGGGCTTTCACTTTTGCCATCTCTATTCCATTCCTTCTCCATTCATTGGCTTATCTGTCATGAAGAAACCATCAAGTATTTCAGTCATATGAGAGTGGAAAATAACAATGACTTATAGTGTTTAGCCATTATCAAAATCATGAGATTCAAAAATATTCATAATTTATTTTATTTTCATCTTTCATTATTTCTTTTTACATATAAATGCATATAAAAATTTTCAAGTTGCTACACAATGGGTTTATCCTGGTTATCCTTCTTCTTGTTTCTGAGTTGTCGTTTGTAGGTAATGACAAACATCGTGAGCCGCTCGATCTTGTGTTCATCTGATGCACACGCGAGCTGGATGTAGTTTGGTGGCAGGCATATGCTTTTGTCGATAGCTAGGCTAATAAGATTAGCCTCGAAATCGATTTTGTGCCTCTCAGGGCGATCTGAGGTTGACTTGGAGCTGAGGCGTAACCGATGAAGTTTGGCCTTTTCCTCATCAACAAAGAAGAGGTCATCCTCATCTTCTTCTGCGAGTCAGCCATTACTTTGCTCTTGATTACAGGGTATGAACTGATTCCCCCAATATAAAGCATAGCATCGGTAAGGTTGCATTCTACTAGAGTGCATGGGGATAAGTCCACAAAGATTATATGTTGTTCCCCACCCTTGGCATACTTGATGCATTGATGGAGAGTTGACAGGATGACCCAATAATGCTTTATAATATGTGTTGGCGTCGATGATGTAGAAAGTCACCTTGGAGGCAAAATCATCGAGCACCAAGTCGACATCCACCCGGCCGAGGACATCCTCGGTGTCTTGGTTGAACCTGGATATCTTGACCGCCTGAACCTTCTAGAGGTATGGGGTTAGATATAAAGCCTTGGATGTCTTCAGGGGCCTGATGTTAACAGCGGCATCGGCGTCCACTAGGATCTGATTTACCTCATGCCCATTAATTTTTCCCTTCATGTAGAGAGGGCGGTTGTGGCATGGAGGGGAGAGCAGGAGGTCTTTCTCTGCGAAGGTAATAGCGGCGGCGAAGGATTCATATGCGACAGCCTTCATTTCTGTCGCGTGTGCTTCATAGACTTCTGGCTCTTAGAGTATCTTGATAAGAGTTTCTCTCAACTCTTTACTCCAAGCAATGGCTGTTGGATCTCCTCTGGGGTTACTCAGCATTATGCACTGCTGCATGTTCTGTATATGTTTTGATTGATTGGCAACTTAATGAAAATAGTAAAATTGACTTTATTGGCTTTATCTTGATCTGATAATGATATATATTTTGATGCATTTTGTATGTCCAGTCTGTCCACAGTTTTCCAGACTAGACCCCTGTCCACTATAAAATCCACCAAAAATTGAGACCTCCATAAAAGTTCATATAAAAAATATCCCTATTTTTATGACTTCCAGATCTACAACTTTCAAGAAGATCTCATCACCCAGGACCAACATAAACCCCACGGTCAACCCATGTTCTCAGAAAACTCCTCTTTCTGCCCTGTCTGTCCCTGACCTGTGAACCAGTAGCTTCTAAATTCTGCCACAGCCAGCACAGAAGATTTAAAATTCTTTCTCCAGACTGGGTTGAAGCTATCTGAGAGAGCCTTCCAACGGTACCTATCTCATGTCAATCTGACATCGGGGCTGATCGCAATAGCCATTCTCGCGAGGTCGCGCACAGTGAAATAGCATTTCTAGCTTGTGGATGGCAACCGATGACAACCCCCGAGGTGGCCGACCCGCCTTCCACTCGCCGGACCAGTGCACCTCCATCCCCAGAGCCGCCTACCCAGGAGTCACCGACACTGTAGCATCTTTCCTGACTTAGTCGGCCCACCAACCAGGTCGTGGGCCCCATGTGTACTAGCGCTTGCCACCGTCAGAGCGGCCCCGAGTGCTGCCCGTCAACCTGAACGCGTTACTCCCAGGTCCCGCATGTAGCCCTTTACCTCCCTGCGTGGAGTGGGCAGAAGTAACCATTTCTGTAATTATTATTTAGTGTTGTACCAGGAGTATGGGTTCGGCCGGGATCGTCTTCCCCACTCCCGGAGCATGGAGGTACACTCGCACCCCGCACTTTAGTTACTTGCTTTCCTAGTATAGGCTCTTGATGCCGCTACTTGTGAGCATGTTAGGCCCCTAGATCACTATAGTTAATAACTGCTATGAGTTGTGAGTGCGAGACCCGTCCCGTGACTCGTTCCGAGCATGAGAGTGAGCCGACCACCCAAGACTCAATGTCAGTTTCTCAACTGTGCAGATCGACTCGTTTCTCTCGCCAGAGACGACCGTGAGCGAGTGCTTTTTGTTTTGGGACATCTTCGTCCCTTCGGGAGCCACATTAGGTGATGACTTGGTCGTATAGTTGCTGGTCGCGTCATCTAGTGAGTCGCGTCATTTCGTCTAGGTCATAGGATCGTGTCCACATATCGAGTCTCATAGTCGAAATTCGGGTTGCTACACAACTTATCCAATATCAATGGTGTCTAGTTTCTCCATTCACAGTTGTGCCTGACTGCTCACTCCGAGCCGCGCCCGACTACTCCGCATGAGCCATGCCCGTTAGTTCTTCACTTGAGTAAGGCACGTGACAACAGACAACAACACTAGAGAGGTGAACATCAAGGGATTTGCAAGCCCTCTCTTGAGGCACCCTACCGAGTCACGAGTCCTTTGACGAACATTATGTACAAAAGTGGAAATACCCACATGGCAACGCAATGAGCTAGAGACCGTTACGAATGACGAGATTGTCCCATGGCTTGCACACACTTGTAATCAGACTTTCACGCCCCCATATAATGCCTTTCATAGCATATAGTGATGTAATCTAGTCGGGGAATTGATTCCCATCCTCGCCAGCTGTCAGTCTCAATGTCGTCTAGCAGAGTACCATCCGTCTCCCAGCTCGGTCCCAACTCCTCTAGCCGGACGAACCTTATACCCAAGCTAGGACATGCCTTCTCCTTGCCAAGCCAGTGTCAGCCTCTCCACTCCCAAGCCAGAACTTGCCTGCTCCTTTTCCAGCCGGTGTCCGCTGCTCCTTCTTCCAAGCCAATGCCTCATTCTCATAAATCCAAAGTCTGTATCCTCTCCAGTGCCCACATTGTGACCAATCTCTCCTCTTCTACTCACCCTTATTATGTTGTTGTTGTATGTCACTGTTACACAGACCAAGCCCTCCCAGCGTCCCTGACTCTCTTCCTTCAATAGTAGAAACAAAAGTGTTCGGGTTCCGCCTGATGTAAAATAAACATCGATTACTTGCGATCGGTGGGGAAAGACATCCAGTACACGAGCCTACACAATCGCCTCCACTCGTACCAGTGGAACCTTCTTCTCTCCACATGTCTGCCGACATCCCATGCCCACGTGTTGTGCCTTGGCGGTACTTCTCTAGTCAAAAACTTGGCTCCGCAAGTGATCATCGAGAAATCGACTGGCACGCCTGCATTCCATCCAGCCATCCCCGACTCAGTCTTCTAGAATGATTAACCATACGCCATTCTTTCCTGTGCGTTCTCATCGTTCTTTGCATTTCCCTGCCAATACCCCTGGAATCCCTACGTGCCAAGTCAACCTATCTCGGCCTTCCAGATGAGGAACTGATGTCCATTAATCAACCTTCAGATCCTATGTGGACATTACATTTTGATGGAGCTCTGAATTCTCATGGTAGGGGTATCGACATGGTTCTTTTAACACCTGAGGGTATCACCATTCCACTTGCCTCTCACCACGCCTTCTCTGTTACAAATAATACAGGTGAGTATGAGACTCTTCTGGCCGGACATGAGGCCGCTCATCAATTTGGTTTCACCTAGTTGCGAATCATCGGTGACAGTCAGCTTATTCTTTGTCAAGTGCTCACTAAATGCCATACACTCGATCCCAAGCTCAAACCCTACTAGGTACTTGCTTCTGCTTATGCTAAGCTCTTTATTAAGATGATCTTTGTCCATGTTCCTCACAACCAGAACATCTTAGTTGATGCCCTTGCTTCACTTGCCTCCTCCTTGATCTTTCTCCCCGAGCGGGACTTTCATTCTGTTATCATTCAGAAGCGTCTCGCTCCTGCTATTAAAGATCCAGCTTTCCTTAGGATTAAGGAGGAGTTGCCTAAGAAGGTTAGGGAAGGAGAGATCATTGAGAATAAAGAGATCATACTTATGGATCTAGAGGAAGAATTAGATGACAAGGAAAAATTATGGTATTATGAGATTGCCAGATATTGCCAAGATCAGTCTTATCCTGAAGAGGCAATGACAGAAGAGAAGAAGGCCATCAGGAGAGTCACCCAGAGATACACTTTGGTTAGAGGTGTACTCTATAGAAGAGGTCTCACTGGTGTTCTTCTTAGGTGCCTTGATGATGATGAGGCATAGAAGGTCGTGGAAGAGGGACATTTAGGAGTTTGTGGGGGTCATGTCAATAGCCAGATGTTAGTTAAGAAACTTTTTAGGCTAGGATTCTATTGGCCCACTATAGAAGATGATTGTTCCATCTATGTTCGAAGGTGTGTTAAGTGTCAGCTGAATGCTGACAAAATTCATTCTCTTGCTTCCTCACTCCATCCTATGTCCTCCCCATGGCCTTGCTCCATGTGGGATTTCGATATTATTAGGCCTCTTGGTGACACGAACCTCCTCATGAAATCAAAATCCTTCATACTCATGGCCATAGAGTATTTCACCAAGTGGGCGGAAGCAGAAGCTTACGTGCAGATTAAAGCGTCAACCGACTTCCTGCTGATTCAACTCTCTCCAACCTAAGTTTCAAGAAAGATCTTCCTATGGCTATTGGAGAATCAAGGAGAAATTTCTACATCCTTTCTATGTTTATTTCTATGAGTGTTTCATAGTCTATCTTCATCTACATATTGCTGTGGGCATTTATGATACAAATTTTGTTGTCCCAAACTCATAATATTATCTGTGTGTGTGCACGAAGCTGCGTCTCCTTGTGGGATTTGTGTGCCGGGTGTGTTCCCGGACGTTGTGTGTATGTGTGCTGCAGTGGCAACATTTTGGGGCATGTCCCTGTGTGTGTATTACTGCGGAAGCAGCATGTGTGGTCTTGGGGTTCATCCCTGTTCTGCTACGGTTTGTAGCGTGTAGTGAAGCCTCACCGGGTTTAGTGAGGGGTGGACATAAGGAGCCCGCCGTGGTCCCGAACCACCTAAAAATCTCGTGTTTCGTGTGTTTGCCTATGCGACTGTCCATTTCTTCTATCTCCCTTCACAAGTCCATCATATAGATTTTTAATTCACTGCATCATCGCACCTTACTTCATCTGTTATCTGTATTGAGCTTGATTTTATTGATTAGTTGCATTATCTAACCGTGTGAGATCGGGAAGATCAAGAGAACTCTTTTAATCTCACTTGTGTTTAAGCAAATTAACGCTGTTAACTTTGATTCCGCCATGATTAGTTTGGAAAGTTAAGAATATTTTTAAAATCAGCCATCTCGACAAGGGGACAATTCAACCCCCCTTCTTGTCTGCCATCTACTCTGGGCCAACAAAATGGGTGTTCATCCATGGAGAATCTGAGATGGTCCCTTACTTATGCAGATGCGTACAAAAGTGGCAACATCCACAATCCCTGGGTCGGCTCACTTGGGAGGGGTTGTTATTTGTCATTTTTCGTAAAGAGAGTAAGGGAGGCTGCCGATCCACATAGAAACGGGCTACCGGATCACCCTGAGAGGGGGAAATCTATAGAACAAAGAACTTACGAATGTAAGAATTCCGTGGGAAGCAGGATGGGGGAGGCAATATAATGCGAGGAAAATTTTTAATAACGTGGCCCACAAGGGTCTGGATCTCGTGGTCGCATCCATGGTGTTGGATAAACTCTAGGTCAGCCCCTTTAAAGATGTGCTTATTGTGGCCGATACAACTAGGGCGTCATCGTGCGGGGTTGTTAACCCTTCCAGGTCCTGGTCAGAGAATACCAGGGCCTGCGGTTCGCTTGTCGGTGGGGCCTTAGGGGCCTCTTGGCTCGGCTCGCTCACTCGGCGTGACGCTTCCTTCCTCGGCTACTATCTCCTCATGATGCAGCTCCTCTAGTAATGACGTTGATGTGGACCCCGCGGGGAATGTTGTCAATTTCCTCGGGGGCACCGCGGTCCTCCTTTTGCCCGGACACGTACCAGGACAAATGCCCCTGACGGATGAGACACTCGATCTCATCCTAAAGCTGGTGGCAGTCACCGGTGTGGTGCCCGTGGTCGCTGTGGAAGAGGCAGTTTTGCGACGGTTACGATGCTTCACCTTCATAGGCTCGGGTTGGCAGAGGAGGCCTGAGCGTTTGATGTCTTCGTAAATCTCATACACCGGAGCGGTCAAGGGCGTGTACCACTCGTATCTCCGGGATGGCTCTTTATGCTCTCCATCTCGATTCCGCCTTTTTCCTTGGCCCGAGCTTAGCTCAGACGCTCGCTTCTTGTCCCCCTCCCAACCCGAGCCGGTTGTGCCGCGATAGGCAGTAAGGACTTCCTCGCACTCAGCATGGTGCAATGCCAGGGTCACTAGCTCGGCAAGGGAGGTGGGAGGATGTAGGACTACCTCGCGCCTAGGTTTTCATCGTGGGTGCCTCCCGTCAGCGTGGTTATGGGCGAGGCTACATCCAGGCGGGGATGCGTAGGGCCTCCGATTTAAATCGATTAATGTAGGCCCACAGCTTCGCCCCCTATTCCTGTTTGAGCACCAACAGCCCTACTACCGACCTAAGGGGACCGCTACCAGTGAAGCTTTCCTTAAACACTCGCCTGAACTGCCTGAAGTCTCGGATGGAACTGGGGGCGAGGGCCCGGAACCATGCCTGAGCGCCCTGGACCAGTGTGGTCATGAACGCTCGGCACTAAATGGTGCTGGACACCCCGTGAAGAGTCATCAAGGCGTCGAAGCTGTCGAAGTGGTCGGTCGGGTCACCCTGGCCGTCATACGACTTGAAGGTCAGGAGGGAGATCCTGGGAGAGATCTCTACCTTCAAGACGTGATCGGAGAATGGGGATTTCTCCTCATCCTCGTCTCTCTCATGACCGTATCTTTCATAGAGTGACATTATGCACTCGTCTTTTTCAGAGAGTCAAGAGGAGACCAAGTGACACAGGAGGTTTTCAGGTTTAGGGGGAAATAAAGCTGGGATGTGGGCGTGCCAATCGATTTCTCGACAATCACCCGTGGAACCAAATATTTAACTGGGGATGCGCCGCCATGGCACAGCACGTGGACTCAAGGGGTGAGAGACACATGGAGGGAAGGACGGTTCCGTGGGTACGAGTGTGCAGGTGACTGTGGGGAGTCGTGTACAGGACGTCTTTCCCCACCGATCACAAACAGTCGGTGTTTATTTACATCGGATTGAATCCAAAGACCTTCGTTCCACGCTGAAGAGGAGTCTGTATATTCCTGAAGTCCTAGATGGAGAGCCAAGGGCACTCTGCAGGTGTAGGTTCGCCTTTTTACTAGGTGGTGTTGGCTGGGGGCAGAGGTGCTGGAGGTTCACGCTAGATGACATAGAGGGAGGACTGAGGGCCTGAACGTGGATGCAAGGGCATTCATCCAATTGGCAGTGGTATACTAAGGTGTACAGTTCTTTACAGGCAGGCCGTAGTGGCCAAAGTACAACTGGTGCATGCCACGGGACAATTCCAACGTGCTAGTCGGTCCCCAGGTCGATGCATGATGGGTGAACACGTATGTGTTTTTACAGAGAGCTCCTCCCGTGGCGTGGGCCACAGTCGCAGTGTCAAACGGGGGGCTTATGACTAACTGAGCAACTGAGGGGGTGCGTCTATCCGATGTCTGGGCGAGGGTCGATCTCGACTCAAGTTGAGCGGTCGGACATGGCCTCGCGACTGCGAGAGAGCATGACGTCATGGCACATGTGTGGTTGCGACCGATGAGCACGTGAGGGGAAATCCTGGCATGAGGGGGCGCTTGCCCATGTCGTAATGTCTGACATAAGGTGGCTGTTAACTTGTGTGTGATGGCTACATATGATGTGAGGGGAGTGTAAACGACATACCCCCGACATTTTAGGCCAACGAACAAGTCAACCACGCACAATTGTCCTTAGCTCATTGCTTGGAGCCGCTTGAAGCCTCGGAGGGAAGCCGTGCTTGATCTGGATTCTAGATGCTGGATGCTAGATGCCCCACCCCTTGAGCTCCCACACACACACACACACACACACACACACACACACACACACACACACACACACACACACACACACACACACACTACATGCACAAGCACTCTTGGTCATCCCATCATGGTCATTGCCCTCATAGGATGTCAACAAACACTCATGGGTCACGGGCAAACCACGAGATCAAACCAAGACAAGCAGAAATCGGAGCGGTGGACAATGACTATACTCTGGGTAGAGCAAACTATCACTCAACCGCAAGGTGAACCCGATAGTCAAGGAAAGCCGCTGTAAGACCAGAGACAAAGACACTGGCAGTTCTAGATTGAGTCGTTAGGGAGCTATCGCAGTCAAGAAAAATACCACCCTAGTCACCTAAATCGACCGATCCAGAAACCACTGAAACACAAACACCGCCCTAAAACACAAACCTAAGACAGACCAACACACGAACAAACACAGAATCGAACAATGGCCATCACGGCCAACAAGACTGTAACGCATCCCTATAGGCGCGTTACCTACTCTGACGCACTAGGGTAGGGGTGTCAGGGCAACCAGACCACAACTTGGATGAAAGGGCATGTAACGGACCTATATAGGTGCGTTACAGCAGCCGAACGCACCAGGACAGGTGCGCTAGGGCCAACAGACCTAAAACCACTACACGGACCATGTAACGCACTAGGCTAGGGTCATTACACAATGTGACACAAAAGGGGAGGTCCATCAGGGCTAACCAACTGACCCAGTCTTCGAAGCAGATACGATCATCGAGGGACTGACAGCCAGAGTCCTCGGAAACCATAGCACGTAACGCACCAAGCCAAGCGCGTTACAAGCATGTGACGGTCCTATGCTGGTCCATCACACCAAGGGCGTAACGCACCACCATAGGCGCATTACAGTCATGTGATGGTCCAGTACTGGTCCGTCACACGACCCCAACCTCGAAGAACGTAAAAGGACCTACAGACATGACGGTCTATCGAGGGACCGTCACATAGTGTGACGGTCTCTGGAGTGACCGTTACACAAATCCGGCGAGTAAAATAGGGGAACGGTCGAATCGGCCCGTTCCACGCCCCATTTTTTTTTATATGAAATCCAAGTCATCAAGGGGCAAAAGGGAGAGTGCACCCCCTAACCAGAGGCAGGGAATGGACATAAAACATTATCTATCAACATAGAAAAAATTGTTAGTTCAGTTGAAAATATACTAGAAAGAAGAAAAATGCACGGGGTATGCACGGAGTATGTTTAGAACAATTAGACTGACTGCTACAGTACCTACTCGAACTTGTTGCAGCTAAGGCAGTCATAGCATAGACCTAGTCAGACTTACACTGGCTTAACCACAGTGTATGCTCTGACTTCAAAACATGCGCGGGGTTGGACTAGATCCAATGTGCTCAGACTTACTAAGAACATACACTATCTGTGCTACAGTGTATGCTCGAACTCTGACATGCAACGAGCAAAAAGTGCACGGATGTTATTAGGTGCTTGGACTTACAACACTGGCTTAGCTACAGTGTTTACACCGACTCCAGCATGCAATGAGCCAAAATGTGCACGGGCGTTGTTATGTGCTCGGACTTACAACATTGGCTTAGCTACAGTGTTTACACTGACTCCAACATGCAATGAGCCAAAATGTGCATGGGTGTTGTTATGTGCTCAGACTTACAACACTGGCTTAGCCACAGTGTTTACATCGACTCCAACATGCAATGAGCCAAAATGTACATGGGTGTTGTTATGTGCTCGGACTTACAACACTAGCTTAGCTACAGTGTATACATCGACTCCAACATGCAACGAATCGAAAAAGTGCACAAGCGTTGTTATGTGCTTGGACCTTGCTAGTGTATGTGCTCAGACATTAAAAGGACATACACTGTCTCTGCTATAGTGTATGCTCCGACTTTGCTAAACGGCAAGCAAAACATGCTCGGTTGTTAATGTATGCTCAGACTTACTAAGAGAGGCATGATGCATATGCTCAGACATGCAAGGCTTGTATAACAGAGTATGCTCAGACTTGCAGAGAAGGCTTAATGCATATGCTCGGACATGCAAAGCCTTTATAACAGTGTATGCTCGGACATACATTGACTTGCAACAGTGCATACGCTGTCATTTATACAAAGCGAGCAAGGTCATGCACGGACTAACTCCACAGCTAATGGCAGGCAGAGCATGCAAGGGGTTTATTTTGAGGGATGTGCACAACGTATAAAATGCGCACGGACTTGATTGCCAAGTCGTGGGCTATGTGAAGCAAGGCAAACATGCACGGATGCATGTTTCAATAAATATGATAAATACCAAGACTCAAGGGGGGGGCTCCTGACTGTCTCCGAGCCAAAGGGACGCGATCGTGGCTCACGTGGTGCTCCGTGTGTGGTACCGACGGCTCCCTGAACCGGGCCGCTCATGTGCTCGGGTGTCCGCACCAAGCTCTCCTGGTCACTCCATGATGGACCAACATCCCGAGGTCGGGGGCTAAGAGGTTGAGCGGGCCCCTAGGGCTTTTACGGTGCCGTCGGAGCCTCTACACAGTGAGTTGTCTGAGTGCGAGGTGAAGCGGCTAGAGGGGCGGTACAGATTGCCGTGGAAGTACCATTTCTCACTGACAGAGGCTTATGAGTCCAGTCTGGACACTCACTCCGGTTCCTTCTGCTCTTTCCTTTTAGCTTGGAAATGCGGGTTCTGCTTGCCTCTCCATTCCTTTGTTGTTGAATTGTTTCAGTTCTACCAACTGGCTCCAGTCCAGTTGGTCTCCAATTTCTATACCTTCATCTTCTCCTTCATCTTTCTCTGTCACTCGTGTGCGGTTGACACTTCACTGGACCTCTTCCATGCCTTCTTCGAGCTGAAGGAGCATGCCCACGTGGGCAAAGGCTTCTTCTACCTTCAAGCGAAGAGGGGGAGGAGTTACGTGACCCTCTCTGCTAGGGACTCCTACAAGGGCTGGAAGACCCATTTCTTCTAGGTAAGCCCGTCCATGGTCGGGGAGTCCTGGGCCTTCTGGACAACGCCCAACTTCCATCCGAACATTCCTCCGAGGCAAGCAGTGGCTTGCCTTAAGGTGGAGAAGAAGGCTTCCCTTCTTTAGAAGAATCACCGGTCAATTGCTAATTTGATGACAGAGGCAAACATTGAGGAGTATCCCTCTCGGATGGTGATACCTCCGGTTAAGGGCTTCAGGGCCTTGTATAGATATTGGGTTGAATTGCTAAGCTTCTCTGATGGTCTACTTTTCATTGCTCAGATTCAAGGCGAGTGGCTAATGAGGGGGTGTCGTCGATTGAGGTGGAGATTATTGACGTGGAGGAGACGCCTGCTCCGGGTGGACCTCAAACATCTGAGAGTTCCTACCGCGCTAGAGACAAGGGCAAGCAGATTGCTCAGGATGGAGCTTCTGAGCGTCGTGGGGTCAAGCGTAAGGATCCAGTGAAAAAGTTACTACGGTCCTTGATGAACATCGTGACTGCTTAGTGGAAGCGGGCAAAAAGGGCGGTGGCTGCTTGCTCAATCGAGGGGGGCGTGCAGCTGGCTCTTTCGACTGTTGAATCAGAGAGGGTTGTTGCCACCGGGGGAGTCGTGGCTGAGGCTGATGCGTCCCATGTAGAGACGACTGATGCTGGGGCACCTATCGAGGCTATGGGGGTGCAAGACGGTGGAACCTGATCCAAGCTGGTCGAGGCCGAGGAGTCGTGAGGTGATGCGACCCAATCCCATCTGACCGACGCTACGGAGGTGTGAGGTGAGGCGGTCCGGTCAAAGCCAACCGGTGGGACCCCCAAAGCAGGAGTACTGGGGGGGATGCCTCGTTCCTGGCTGTCCCAAAGAGGACCTTCCCTCTTGTGGCAGGTGCCTTTGCCGTCTGAGCCTCCCTGTACTGTAGGTGTCGCTCTGCGACATCGGAGGCAGTTCGAGGAGGCCATGGGCGCACCCCCCCTTCCGTGTTTCTCGAGTGAGGCATGGAAGGCGGCATGATTCTAGCCCAACTGGGGGCCGAGAGGACCGATTTATTTGCTCGGATGGACTCAGAGAGGGAGTCTCTATCCTGGGCCCGCAGCGTGTCCGACCGAAAGATCACACACTTGACTTTTGACCTTGAGGACCTTCAGCGGGAGGTGACTTCGCTTAGGGCGCAGGTAGAGTCCAGCCCGAAAGAGGCTCAGGAATCGACCAAGCGGCTAGCTTAGGCCCGTTATATGGTTGGGCTGAAGGATAAGCTTCTGGACGCGGAGCGCAAGGTGCTAGTCGAGCACGATGAGCAGTGGAGGGCCGAGCGTGCGGAGCTCGAGGGTCGGATCCGGGAGGTCGATCGATAGCAGGTGGAGGTTGAGGGCACGCGAGCCGAAGTCGAGAAGAGATAGTCTGAGGCAGAGCAGAGGGCGACCGAGCTTGCAGGGAAGGCAGAGTAGGCCAGGGCAGAGGCGCTTGAGTGATATAAGTGCTCGAAGGCTTATCAGGTGGCTCTCTAGAGGGCCACCTTCTCTTACTATGAGCCGGGCTATCGTCGGGGCCTGTGAAAGGGGTATTCCCAAGGCTTCCACCGAGAGACCCTTCTGGCCCATGAGCAGGCGTACGTGGAGCTCAAATTTCCTTTCGGGCAATGCTATGACTCGAGCGAGGATATTACGGATTCTTCCTTCTTGACGTCGAGCAAAGGTGGAAGTCGGGGTGCCTCGATTTCGTCTGAGCGACCGCCAAGTCCGATGACCTCGGGAGGGCACGTGGTCAAGACAGTTGCCACGTAGGTGGGGTCAGTGTCCAGACCGATCGTCACCGAGGGAACTTGGGACAGGTTGCCCGGTGCCAAGGGTCCTTCGTTTGTCGAGCTCTGTGGTGGGCTCGAGGCCTGATGTATATCTTATGCACTTTCTCTCCTTTCTTTAATGTAGCCATGTAAAAAATCTTCCTTGTGTATGTGATGGCAGTCGTAGTAAATGTTGAATTGACTGTTCCTTACAGCCCTTGGCGCAATTTTACTACTGTATATGTAATCGTTGGAAAGGTGCCAATTTTTTCTGTGAATATCTCACGTGTCGATTGGTCAGGTAACTGGCATGGCGCTGGTGCCTATCCGTCTTCCCAGGTTTTGAATGACTTGCCACTTCGCTTGTTTTCATCAAACGAGGTGTTGGTGAAAAATGAGGTAACTGCCTTGGGGAAAGGGTGTTTGCCTTTCGCACTTCTTCGAGGGGAAAGTCATTTAAGGCAACAGCTCCCCTTCGGCCTATAAAAGGTCCCGAAGGGCGTTTCCTCACCTCTTCATCGCTTAAGGCCATTCCTGTAGTTTCTACTCTCTACGAACTATTGTACTATTAGTCTTGGTGAAGCATGGAAGGTGTTTCGGAGGATGAAGATGTAGACTGCAGTAGCGGGGAGGTTCCTACTTCTCCGGTTCGAAAGAGCGTTCGATGGTCGGCGGGAAGCTCGAAAGAGGGTTCGACATGTGGTGGCACGTCCTCTTCCTTCTTTTGGACCGCCAACACTACCTTATGAGGGAGATAGAAGCGGACAGATGGTGGCATCACGCACCACACCCTTCTCTTGTCCCTACTCCCCCTCTCCCTCTTCCCCTCCCCTCTTTCCACTATCGATCCCATCGGTAAGGGGGGCAGCTCTTAAAGCTCCCGCCTCACCACTTCTGCTATCGTTAATTACGAATATGCTCCGGAATATCAGAGTGGCATTAGAAATCAATAGTTTGACTTTCTCTTCTTCCTGGATCTGCCCGGGCACACGTGAGGCCATCTGCCTCCACCGATCTGCATATGTAGCGAAGTCTTCATCTGCATTCATCTTCTCTGCAACTAGGTCTGTGAAAGAATACTCGGGGCCAACCCGATCTTGGAATCTTTGAATGAATTTCTCTTTCACAGTCTTGAAACTTTCTGCCTCTTCCAAAGGCAAGGTATAGAACCATTCTAGCACGACCCCGTCCAATGATTGGTGGAAAAGATACGCCATAAGGCGATCATCGTGCTGAAATCGCGCTGATTCAAAAAGGAACTCCCTGACATGAATGAACGGGTTGCCATTCCCGTCGTACTTCCGGTATACAGGGAGCTCAGAATGGGGAGGAAAATGAATGTCCCTAAAGTTGGGAATGGGAATATCGTCAAGGGATTGTGGGCCGACCCTTTTATGAAGAAGGTCAATTTATTGCTGCATGGTAGCCCACTTTTCAAGGATTTCTCGTTCCCGGGATGGAGGAGACAAGGTAGGAAGACCAGAACCTGGGTAGGGAGCAGGCAGACAGGCTACTAGAGGGGTAAACTCGTAAGATGGACAATGGGCCTAGGAAGGGCCTATATCAGAATAAGCAAGTTGGGCTGCCCTTGGCTGGAGGCGAGCAAAATCAGTTGGAGCCACAAGGGCTTGCGGCGCTGGAGAGATGGTGGTGTAAGGATTAGAATAGGATGACAAGGGGATTTGGGTCTTCCCCTTATCGATAGACTGGTGGGCCGAGGTAGAAGCCTCACCCGCTTCCACGTTGGGGAATCAGAGAATCTGAGGGTGAACTAGAGTGAGGTCAATGGGGGCCGTAGAGGTGGCCCCTAATCCAACAATCGGAGATGTAGGAGTGGCGATAGTAGGTACGCCAGGGGAAAGAACTCAAGATGGGGCATCTGCCCCTTGTAAAGCTTGCTTGAGAAGGTGGAGTTGAGTAGGGTCCAGCTGGGCCATCATGTGGAGAACATGGCTGGCCGAGTTGTGAGAAGATGAATCGGAGAGAGAGGGTTGGGCACCGTCAGGAGTGGTAGATGGAAGAGGGGTGTGTGGGCCCCTTTCTCCCGCCTCCCTTGCCATACCTATGAGCCATCTCTTTTAAACTTTGGTGATCATCCCTTTCAGATCCTTATCTAGTCCTGTAAAAAAGATTCCCACCTTATCTGCTAGATCCTTCATTGAGCCTCTGTTAGCCTCTCGACTACCCCCACTATCTCCTTCATCTCTTCCCTGCCAAAATTACCCCCGGCAATCAGGACACCCCCATTGGGCTCTTCATCCGCTTGTCTCCTCTCCATTCCCGGTGTCTCCGGGATGACTTCCTCGCCTTCACCACAGTCAGCTGGCTCTGCGCCCACGGGTCCCAGTAGCCGACGCCCAAGGTGAATCGGTGCTTGTGCTGGCTCCAACGACTCAACCGTCGTCCCGGAGCCAGTAGGCTCCGCCTGAGAAGACAGCACTCCATCTCGGACTGTTGGCTGCTGCCAACTATCTTCCACCCCGTGCCCCTCCCTCTCGGACCCCTGGGCCACCGGATCTGGTGCAAGCAGGACTCCCATATCTGCCTGTGGCCTCGCCAATACAGACGTGTGCCCAGCCGGTGCAGGAGGCAGTTTTGAAGGTTGTAGCCGAGAAGCACTGGAGGTGCATCCTGAAGCAGCAGTTCTGGGAGTCACCAAAGCTGCAATAGATGGCAGTAGAACCGGTGGGGATGGTGGCCAAGGGCATGCAGAAGTAGGTGCAGGCCATTCCTCTACCTCCTTGGATGTCTGCGAGACACATCCGCTGCCGCCATGATAGCCACAGTTGACTCGCCATCACCTGGACTGCCGGGCACCACATAACAGGAGCCCGCCCGATAAGCTGTGAGATTCGGGCAGGAGGGACGACCCTATGCGGGTCCTTCCTTGCCCGTTCGTGGCCCACCAATGTCGGGTAAGTCATGGGCCTGACCTGAGTTCCACACAACCTGAGTTTCACCCGCACGATCACACGGGTCAACCCAAGATCTGCCCGCAGACTCTAAAGTGGGCCCAACTCCGACATGAGTCCCGGCCCCTTCGCCCGGGTTGTGCAAACCGGCCGAGACCAGATCTGGTGGCGGGAGGTTCGAAATTTGAAATTTAAACTCACTCCCTCCTCAGTGTGGCAGTTGAGTTGCTGGTTCGAAGCCCAGGGCAGCAGGGTTGCCAGTTGAACCAGTTCACTAGGAAGAAAGTAGGAGAAAGAGTATGGGGTATGAGATCGCTCTCCACCAATGAGTGTGGTGTTGAGTGCTCAAGATCACCTTCTTCTCGGACGGCTTCCTTGGAGTATATATAGCTGCTGGCCCTCGTGGCTGGAGATAGGGCTTCTGGAGGGACCTGGGTGCATTATGTCCCAGAGGAGGACTCTTTCTTCTTCCCCGTCCCTTCGAGTTTCCCTTCACTGAGTGATAGAGAGATTCTCGCTGGGAGATATGCCTTGTCCATTGGGGGTCCGAACAGAGGATACTTCCTGTTGAGGCGCTTGGGCTTCTCCCGAGCGTGGTTGGCAGCGTTGTGATGGTTATGCTTGGACATCGATTAGGCTCCTCCGAGCGACCAATACTCAGACTTCTGGGCCAAGGGGCCGCCTAGGAAGATCTGATCTGAGCGTGTTTGGGCTTCAAGATAAGTGGGCCAGTTCGTGGGGCAGTCACTTAGGGAGCTTGGCCTGGTTGGGTCGCATTGGGCCTGGTTGGGCCAGTCTGGACCTGGTTTGGCCGTCCTAATCTCCACGTATATTTGGGCTGCAAACTTTCACCTCTCCACTTGCCCCCTACTCTTGAGCCCCAACTTGTGGTATAGGGTAGCGTTGGTGGTTCACGTGGGGCATATCATTGCAGGCAGGGGCCATTAAATGTAGTTGTCTTGGGGGTGTGAATATGATGATGATGCGTTCCTCTCGAGCCTACGTGGGGAGGCCCTTCTGGGAGATTGAAACATCGTGACATATCTCGCTAGGGTCACCGGGATAGATAATGTAAGTATCCCTTATGCTTGCATCTTATGTTTCCTCTACCTAGGGTTTTTCCCCTCGTTGCATCAGTATTCTGAGAGAGTCCATGTGCCATGAGAGCGACTTGAGGGAGCAGAGGATCGCAGATGCTTTCGTGGAGTTGGCAGAGATCACAGTGGCGGTGATCCGTCAGCTTCCTCATCCTCCTCCTAAGTCATCTGATTTCGCAGTTCCCTCTTCTTCCTCTCACTCTTCTTGCTCCTTCATGGCGGAGCACGATTGATGGGGACATCGCCTCCCTTGCCCACACTCATGGTGCGTCTCCTCACCTCGGACGCATCTAGCACGGTCTAGTTATCTACTTTGAGTCATGTGATGTATAGAGTCTAGGTCTAGAGAAGTAGGATCTTGTTCTAGGTCTCACAACCCATCCTCGCTTGAGCTGTGCCCACTGGCGCGTCATTCTAAATCCATTCCTGAGAGGTTCTTGTAGGATCTAGCTCAGTGATGTCATGCTCTTCTGAAGTGTTCGGAGTTCATAGCTATGGTGATTGTCATAGAAGACGATGAGGAACAAAATGGGATGTGGAGCGATGACGGATTAGGAGTCTATGAAATCATGGATGAGAAGGACCCGATCGATTATGAGGACAATGACGTAGATGACACTGCCGACCTATATGCACAAGGTGTGAAGAGGTTCGATGAGCCGTCATCAGTAGTGGATAAGCCTACAAAGGAAGTAAATCTGGGAACTAACGAGGACCCCAGCCCCATTATTATTACCGCTAATCTACCTTCAGAGGTCAAAGCTGATTTGATCAAGGTCCAAAGGGAGTATGGTGACTCTTTTGCCTAGTCTTACGAGGACATGTCGGGTCTTGACCCCTCCTTGGTGGAACACTGACTAGTGCTTAAACCAGGGGCAACACCCGTTAAACAAAAATTAAGAAGATTTCACCCTCACATGGCCTTAAGAATGAAGGAAGAAGTGGACAAATTACATAAGGGTAGGTTCATTAGAGTATTTTAGGGATCTGAACAAAGCATGTCCTAAGGATGACTTCTCGCTGCCTCACATAGATGTTTTGGTGGACAATACTGCCGGGTATGAAGTCTTATCATTCATGGATGGATACTCAGAATACAACCAGATCCGTCTCACTCCCGAGGATCAAGAGAAAATCTCCTTCACCACGCCCTGGGGTACGTATTGTTATGTGGTTATGCCATTTGGTTTGAAGAATGCAAGTGCCACTTATCAAAGGGCGATGATGGCTATATTCCACGATATGATGCATGTCTATATGGAAGCTTACGTAGATGACATCTTGGTGAAGTCGAGAACTAAGGAGGAACACCCCGCTATTCTAGCTAAGGTGTTACAGAGAGATAGGGAGTACAAGCTAAAACTGAATCCGAAGAAGTGTGTTTTAGGAGTCTCTTTAGGAAAATTGCTAGGCTTTATAGTTAGCAAACGGGGGATCCAGATTGATCCTAATAAAGCAAAGGCCGTCATGGACATGCCGGGGTGGGGGCGACCAATTACACACACTACCCTCACGCAGGAGGGGGGATCGCGGGGAGGGGAAACAAACTATCGATGGTACACCAAGCTCGGCCGTCCGATCGAGGTGCAGCTAGCTTCTGGACGATGATCGAGGGACACCAAAGGATGCCTGAGGGTCTAGCGCTGAACTGCTGTCGTTGGATGGAGACGGTGGCCGTGGCTATGGGCCTGTGCAGTTCTGCTGTGCAGGACAGATTGGCGCAGTCATGGTGCGTTGGTCGGTACGGGTGCTGTGGAACTCCAACCATGACTAGACCAAGTCATGGACATTGCTGACAGGGAGGTCTACGAACCATCAGAAGATGGAAGCCTTCTGATCACCTCTCTGGACGTGGTCGTGGGAACGGCCGGCGTCAAGTTTCTGGGTGAACAGTTAGACCCGTCACAGGTAGCTGTGGGGTAACTCCCAGTGCCGACGTCGAATCAGGATGAGACCACTTGCGTTAGTTCTGTATCGTCGAAAGCTGCAACTTTTCGGAAGACTGTCTGACTTGAAACTGAGAGAAAGAGGGGGTGTCTGGGCCTACTTGACAGCAGCATGTCCTGGGCGAATAGGGGACTCTGGGTCTGGCGCAACTGAGGGAGAATGGCCGCCCTGGATGGAGATAATGTCGAAACCAGGCGGGACCACCTCTGGTGTGTCGGAGCTTCGGAGGACCAGAACTCTCATGAAGAGTGATCTGGCTGAATCGCACAGGGGTGGACGGTGGAGCTGCTACCAGATGGTGCTCAGCTTCAGAACTGAGTTTGGTGCAGTTGCACGAGAATGGGCGGCGCGAGCGGTGCCGAAGTCAGATCGCCGCAAGATCACTTCTGGAATGAAGCTGACTCGACGACGTATGACTCCACGGAAGAAAGCTTCAGCTGGTTTACACCTTGGATAGTGGGGTAGTCTCTGCAAACTTGACCTCTACTGCAGGCTGGTTGCAGAGGGCAGCAGCATGGTCTTCTCGATCAACAAGAGGGCGCAGCGATGATGGGGAGACTCCGGGATGCCGTGGATGCTTGGAGCAGGGGAGGGCGGACCTGAGTTGCAGAGGGAGAGGGGGTTGGGGTGTGGGATGCAGGGGGGCTCGGGTTAGGGTTGATGGGGCGCGCTAGTTGTCTCTCTCTCTCTATCTCTATCTATCTCTCTCTCTCCCGTTCTCTCTCGCTCTCTCGCCTCCTTGCCTCTAGCTGCAGACAGAGAGGTTCGTGGGTAAGCTGACGACGCTGGGAAGCTGCTGAGACACGTGATAGAGCAAGGATCGGATCGGTTTTGGCACGATCCCGAACGGTGGATTCAAAGCCAGCGGTTGAGCTCGCGTTGTGGTTTTTGACACGGTTTAGTCGCCTCGGCGCTGAGTTTCTTCGGTGGAGGTAGGGAGACAGATCGCCACTTCCTCCTGTACGTTTTCCCTACTTCTGTGCGTGATTTGGTGCTCGAACGGGCTAGATCGGGCTAGTTCTAGTAAAATCGTTATTTTTTGGGTTCGTTGGGTTCACCAAAAAATGGCAATCATTCTTAGTGTAATTAGTGTCAAATGACCGCTGTGATGTTCGGATCCCATTCTCATAAGTTCCATCATGTTTGGCCGTCATTCGGGGCCGGTAGGAGTCCGAGAACTTCGGTGACTTGTTTAGGGTCGATTTGTCAGAATCACCCCGATCTCGCGTTTTGGTCGCCGCATGTGCCCCTTCCAGCTTGTGGAAGGTTAGTTTTGCCGCCTGGCACTGTTTCCCCTGTGATTCAACGTGAATGGAGCGTGGAACGGGCCAATTCGACTTTTCCACTATTTTGATCGTCGGATCGCTGTGGCGGTCATACCAGAGACCGTCACATACTCTGACAGTCCTACGATAGGCCGTCACATGTCTTCGGGCATATGGGTCAGTTCGTGGCTGTGGGATTGTGACGGCCCACTATTGGACTGTCACAGCCCTCTAATGCCCCCTTCTTGGTGGGTCACAGCCCTCTCATTTCTCGAGATTCGTGTCAGTCAGTTCTCTCTGACGGCCTTGCCTTGGACCGTCAGGGTGCTGTAACGCACCTTCCTTAGGCCGTCACAGCATTTGCCTGGGGTTTGACTTGTTAAGTCGGTTGGATTTAACGGTCCTTCCCCTATGCGTCAGAGTCGTGTAACGTGCCTCTCTTAGGCCGTTATAGTGTCGTTCGTCTTAGGTTACTGTAGGGCAGTGTTTGTGATGCTCCATTCCTCGACCGTCACATTCGTGTGGTGCATCTTCATTAGACTACCAGAGTGTTGTCTCCTGGGGCTGATGAGATGGCGGAGAGAGGTGGAGGGCGATCTAGAGAGAGAGGGGAAGCGAGAGAAAATGGCATAGGAGAGAGAGACGCGCCCTCGGGTATAGGCTTCTCACAATCACACTTGGTTTCTCACCAAGGAAAACACAATTGGATTTCAAAAAATGCTCAAACATTCATTAGCTTTCTGAAGGGGGGTTGGGTCCTATTTGTAAGAGCTCATCCTTTTACAGGACCAAACTGCCCATGGCTTTACACTAAATGACCATTGATATCCTAAGAAGCAAACCATGCGTCAAATGACTCAAACATAGGGAAATAACTATGGACCAAGGGACATGGCTCAAATAAAAGGGAAATACAATGATAAAAAATAAAAAATACATCATATGACTCAAGAAATATGCGGCTAGATCAAGTTGGGCATATCTGAGGTGATGTGATGGGTCGAGGGTGCCAGAACGGCTGGCGATGTCCCCATCATACTCTCGGGGTGTGGAGAACTCAACTCCGTCAAGTAAGAGTCCTCCCTGCTCTGAGAGTGCTGTAGTAGGGCCTCCCACGAAACTATCGATGGAGGCCTATCCTTCCTCCTAGCGCGGTAGCAATCATACACCTTGCTCCTAGTGGCGGTGACCTATTCATCCAATATTCTCAATTCACTCATGTTGGGCTCTATGGGCTGATGGTGTGCTCAAAGGGGTGGGTGCTCTCACAAGGGAGGAAGTGGGCTCGATATCTTCTCTAGGTGCCACCGTGGGGCCCTTTTATGGCACAAGGCCTGCCACATTGGTAGTGGGACTAACTTCGTACTTCTCGGGGAGATCTAACTCATAAGCATTGGTGCCAATGCACCTTCGAACCGTGAAGGGACCAGCCCCACGAGGCCTCAGTTTTGAGATGGCTCTAGGGGAGAGCCTCTCAGTCTTCACCATTCTTGAATCACCCACTTGGGCTTCTTGGTGGCACCAGTGTGATTCAGCCAGCGTCTTGTAAATTTCGCAGCTCTTGTCGATGTACTTGCAAAGGTCATCATGCAACTTTGTGAATGCTGACTCTCTAGTGGATAATGGAGGTCCTAGACAACCAAAAGTGGACCTAGCATGTCTAGACTCCCTATCAAGGGTTTTGAAGATCGGGGGGGGGGGGGGGGGGAACCGGACGAACCGGGTCGGACCGAGACGGGACCGACCCGACCCGACCCAGGCCGAGACCGGGTCGGCCGGGTCGGCAAACCTTGGTCAAAAATGTCTTTCTCGATGAAGATATCTATGAAGAATTTTATATGTGCCCTCCTTCGGGACTTCCACATCCCAAAGGGTATGTTTGGCGTCTTCATTGGGCCTTATATGGTCTCACACAAGCACCTCGCGCTTGGTATGAGAAGTTTAGAAATGCTCTTATTCACCTTGGGCTCACAACCTCCTCTTATGATCTTGCTTTATTCACCTCTTCCTCTCCTCGTGGTCGGATTTTATTGCTACTCTATGTGGATGATATGATCATTACTAGTGATGACTCAGTTGGTATTGCTAACCTTAAGGAACAACTTCACACCTTATTTGGCATGAAAGACCCTGGCCATCTCCGCTATTTCTTAGGCATTAAGGTTGCTTCCTCTCCTTGTGGGTATATTCTTTCCCAATCTAAGTACACTTTAGATTTACTGGAGTGAGCTGGCCTCACAGACACACGCACTGTTGATACTCCCATTGAGTTGAACGTTCAGCTCTCCTCTGATGATGGCACTCTATTAGATGATTCGACTCATTATCGGGAGATTGTTGATCTCTTGTTTATTTGACAGTTACTCGTTTGGATATCCAATTTGCTGTCCACATGGTTATTCAATTCAATTATGCACCTCACTCTGTTCATTGGGCTATTGTCTTGCGCATTCTTCGTTATCTTTGGGGCATCTGGTCTCATGGACTTCTATTTTCTTCAACCTCTTCATTGACACTTCAAGCATTCTCAGATGTTGATTGGGCTGATGACGTTACTGATCGCAAGTCTACTACTGATTGGTAAATCTTTCTTGGTGACTCCTTCATTTCATGGAAGAGTAAGAAGTAGGATGTTGTTGCCCGCTCCACAACTGAAGCCAAGCATCATGTTATGGCCTCTACAGTCTCTAAAATTGTTTGGTTGCGCTGGCTCCTTGCTGACATGGGTGTGCCACAATGTGATCCTACCCCTCTATATTGTGATAATACGAGTGCCATCCACATTGTTCATAATTTCGTCTTTCATGAGCGCACCGAGCACATAGAGATTGATTGCCATTTTATTCGGCATCACCTCTAACTAACATGCAACTTTCTAGCTAACAGAAATAAACATGCTACATGCCGTGCAACGGATTTATTTTACTAACAGCTGTGAGGGGGGTGTGGCTGCAGTGAGAAGGGGAGGTCGAGGTGTGATCGGCGGCGTGGGCGAGAGGTGGCGGTGGTGGAGGCGAAGTGCAGAGAGTGTGAGAGGGGGTTCGCCATGGGTTAGAGAGAGAGAGGGAGAGAGGAAGGTGTTGGGAGGTGGTCGATGGTGGCGGTGAGTAGGGAGAGGTTCGAGTGAGAGACGGACATGAGGGGGAGTGGTAGTGGCGGTATGTGAGAGAGAGGGCGACCGCGGTGCGCGCGTGTGTGTTGTGGGGGTTAGAGAGAGAGGGAGCGACCGTGGGTGAGAGGGAGAGGAGAGAGGGTAGACGATGGGGTATGCCGGTGGGGAGCGTGGTTCACTGGTAGGGAGAGAGAAAAGGGAGAAAGGAAGTGGGGCTCGCGGGCATGCAGAGAGAGAGGGAGGCCGGACGGTGGGGGCACCGTAGATGGAGGTGTGCAGGCGGAATATAGACGCCGTGAGGTGGTGGGTCGCGAGGGAGCGAAAGGGGAGGGGGAGATTGTGTGAGGCGGCGGTGTGAGGGAGAGAGATGGTGGGAGGGTGACGTCGGTGGTGGCGTGTGGAGGCGTAGTGGGAGTCGGGAGGCCAGGTGGGAGAGAGGGTGCAAGGTGGCTCGCGGCAGCGATGGTGTGGGTGCAGGCAGAGGGCTGTGAGTGGAGGGCGTGGGTGGCTCGCTAGTGCATGGCCGGAGGTGAGAGGGAGGTCGCGGGGGAGGTCAGCCGGCGGGCTCGCGGAGGTGGAGTGTAGAGGAGATGAGAGGGAGAGATAGTCGTGGGAGAAAGAGAGTGAAAGAGAGAGGGAGAGAGACGATGGGTTGTGTGTGTGAGAGAGAGAGAGAGAGTCGCGTGGGAGGGAGAGAGAGAGAGAGAGAACCATGTGGGTTTCTCTGTGTGTTTAGTAGATGGGGTTGAGGTTAAGTGGGTTACGTGGGTTGGCTTAGGGGATGGGTTAGATTTTATAAGAAAATGGTTGGACAATAATGGGAGGGAACCAGATCCTAAAATTAAGGGGGTGGGGTAAGCAATCAATGGGAAATATTATTAGTATTTTTCCTAATAAAAAAGATTGGGAAGAAAAGATGTACAAAGCACTTTGGGATTATCGTACGGTCTACAAAACCCCAACCGGCTACTCACCATTCTCCCTCGTATATGGGTCGGAGGCTGTGGTGCCGATTGAATTGGAGGTCCCTTCACTGCTAGTCACCATCCAGTATGGTTTGGCTAGCAAGGAACAGACCAACATAGAAAGAAGATTGTAAGAGCTCGCTGAGCTCAAAGGAAAGTGTCTTCGCGTGCAATAAAATATCCAACTCTACCAAGCTCGCATGGCCCGTGCATTCGACAAACTGGTCAAGGGACGAGAATTCAAGAAAGGAGACCTAGTAATGGTCAAAATAAGAGAAGTGATGGCCTCCAACCCCAAAGGAAAGTTGGTTGAAACTGGGTTGGACCATATGTCATCCGCCAAGCATATGAAGGGGGTGCCTTCTCCTTGTGGATCACAAAGGAGTCGTCCAGTTCTCTCCCCTTAATGGAAAACATATGACGTTGTACCACACAGCTCAACCGGCATTCTCAGAATGACCGAAATCCACCTTGGTCTTGTGGCACTCCACCCTGGCCAAGCGCTCCCTACCTTGGTCTAGTGGCACTTCACCTTGGCCGAGCTCTCAAAATATATATATATACAACACTACCATTACGGGCCTTATGCCCGAATCGATGAAAATCCATCCTTTGCATTAGCATTCTCTTCTTGCTAACGATTAAACCCCTTTTTAGGGCAAGACTTCGTGTCCCGGCTGACTCTCTTACAATATCGCCATTACGGACCTGACGTCTGAATCGGCGAAAATTCATCCTTTACATTAGCATTACTTCTTGCTAACGAATAAACCCATCTTGGCCTAGTGGCACTCCACCCGGGCTGAGCTCTCAAAAAAATAATATATACAACACTGCCATTACGGGCCTTGCACCCGAATCGGCATGTGGTGTGGACACCCGAGCACATGAGCGGTCCGGGTCAGCGAGCCATCGATACCGTACACGGGGCACCACCCAAGCGACAGTAGCATCTATTTCGCTCGGAGACAGTCTGGAGACTCCCCCTTGAGTCTTGGTATTTATTACATTTATGTCCTTATAGTTTATATTTTTATCCCTGGGAAAGTATGTACGCAATTGTAAGGCTTTGCGCAAGGCAAAAGTTGAAGAAATTTTATTGCACAAAAAGGAGAATATATAGTACCGTGGGGCATCCCCCGGAATACATAAAGTGCACAAAAGGAAAGAAACAAAGGAGAGAAAGAACTGATTAACTATTAGGTTGGACGGCGGAAAATGTCTTCAAACTCTAAGAGTCCCAAAGATGGGTAGCGAACTAGTTCCTACAAATAGGACTCCTCAGCTTCGAGCCGCACCAACTCTTCTCGAAAGGAAGCAGTCTGCCCTTCAGCTAGTGTAGCTTCGTTCAGGCTTTGCACCTGAAATTGCTCGGTGCACTCCAATACTCCCTCAGTCTAGGTAAGCTTAGCCCGAAGATCTACCAGCCGTTTCCACAGAGAATGAATGCGGCTAGTAGCGCCCTCAAAATTTTCCCATTTTTGCCTCTCGACTTCTTTGGACGATTGCAGGGCAGCCTGACATTCGGCCCATTGAAGTTTCAAAGTCATCATCTATTCTATTAGAATATGGTCCAGGTGCTCTCTTCAGTTTACGAACTTCAGCAATAAAAGCACCCGCTACGCCCACTTATCCAAGGGGAATCCATAAGCTTGAAGCACCAAGGTGATGCACTCCGCTATGCCCCGTAGTTACAGATAAGTTAGACCCTTGCGGGTCAACACAGTGTGGCGCAGCATATCCAAGTTCTGCCATACCATCCCATCTGAAGAAGACAGACCAAGGGACGCTTCCTCGGGAAGGTGAAATTCTACCTTGCTATCAACATCGGCCCAAAGTGCATCAGAGGGTTCCGATGAGGAAGATGGCAGCATCATTGAGGAACTTGAAACTACTACCATCTCCCTCGAAGCTGATGACAGTTCCCCTCCACTCTGCTCGATAGGTGAAGGCAGGACAGGAACAACAGTCACAGGTTCATCCCCGATTTCAGGTGCAGAGCTGGAAATCTCAAGCATGGGATCATAAGTTAGCTCTAGGCCAGCAAGAGAGGATCCTTCATGCCCTTCTATCTAGATAGTCTCCTCAAGTTCTGCCTCCGCAATGATTGGCAGGTTATCTGCTACCTCTGTCACCTTCTCCTGAATTTCCAATGGAGTTGCCCCAACATCAGCAAGATCATCGGCCGGCCCTTGTTCGATGGCCAAGGGTGAAGGCTGTAGCTGCTCCACAATATGGTTAAGCCTGAGAATTTTTACGGGCTCACTGAGGCTCACCGTCTTGACATACTTGCTTGAAAATCGTAGCGCAAGCGGCCTCCATAGGGGCACTGCACCTTCACCAGGGGAGAACGTAAAGGACTCTATCTGTGGGGCTGGAAGCAAGGGCGCTGCGCTCTCCGGCGGTGGAACTGGCTCCGTGGGAACAACGGGGTCCTTTGTAAAATAAATTGGCCAAGGAAAGAAAAGACATTGTCAAAGTCTGCATTGCAGGACGCAGACAACAATAAGGAGACCAAACAAAGTTCGGGGCTTACCTCGATTGGCACAAGGCCCAGTTTGGTCATTGCAGGCACCTCTATCGATGGGTGGGTCAATCCGGAAGTAACCTCACCTTCCTCCAAAGGAAGACTCGGGGCAATAAGAAAGCCTGGCTTAAGCCGTGCCAGGCTGAAGGTTAAGAGATCGCTCCCGTAAGAAGCTGATGGAGTGGTTTCTCTCGACCTTGCCTCGGGAAGCTTTTCACCGCTTGAGGTCCCATAATCAACTGGTTCCTCAGAGAGTGGACTTTTCGATGAACCTGCTGCTTCTGTAGCCAGCCCCTGTAGACATGTCGAACTATCTGGGGCCGCCTCTAAGGAGCTTCTTTTGGTCGCCAGAGCAGCCAGTCACTCTTATGAATGTCGGCTCCTCAATGCTCCCTCGGCTAGAGTGCTAGGAGGAGGAGCCTCGGCAGGAGCGGAAAGATCGGTACCTACTCATCAAGACAAGCCTGTAAATTTAAGCCAATTCGCAAGGAATGTAAGGAAGAATAATGATGATTGAATAGTTTGGCCTTCATGACTGGGCATCGGCAAAGGCAAATCTACTTCTGTCGAGAAGGTAGTTGCTGCACCACCTCCCCCTTTTCAACTCCACAGCGACAACAGCCTCCTCTGAGGTGGGAGTGGGTTGAGGCACAGAAACTGTGGTAGAAGAAAGAAAAGAAGAAAAGGAATAAAGGTTACCGTGTGGCCAGCACAAGACAGCAAAATAAAGGTTACCAGTAGCAGGATGCTCTTGTGGTTGCAAGTCCTCAAATTCCTCGAACGTTGGAATCGTTGGGAGCAGCACCGCATGTTCTGCTACTACAGCTTGCTCCTTCTGCTTTGCAGGTTCTGCTCAAGACTTTTTAGCTCGAGTTACCGCCTCCTTTATATGAGGCCTTTCCCATTTCTTTGGGCCGACAGCCAACAGAGTGGTAGTCGTCGGTGTAATAATCGGAGCCTCAAAATAGCTCAGTTTCTGAGCTTGCAAGATTAATTTTCTATACTCCCTGATTCTCTTCGAATCAGGGTGATCTGCACAGAGGATGCCAACATGGTGGTCTCATAAATGGATGCTGATATATGTTCAAAGAGGAGCAAGACATGCATAAATGGACAAATGCAGATTCATAGAAATGTACTTTCCAGTCCTGAATACAAAGGTGAGAGGGGCCAATAGAACAGTGAGGGCTCCTTATCTCGGGAGGCCCGTTCAGGAACCAGCCAACAGATGTCTCCAGTTGAGACGCAATACTCGGCCAACAAGGCCAGATCTTCGTGACCACGAACTAGTAAACACTGTTACAAGCCGAGGTGGTCTATGCCCCATCCATCGGCATATTTGAAAGCAACAAATAAAGGGTGGCTTAATATCACCTCGACTTTGTCATTCATCAAAAGGCCAAGGAGACGCAGTAGCATAAACAACCAAGAAGTTTGATTGTAAAAAGTTGGTCGCCGGTCTTCTTTCTTGGTAAATGTCCTGTAAGGATAGTGACAATCGGCCTCCAGGCGCCAAGGAGCAAGAGATGCAAGGGGTTCCTCCACGGGCAAAGGAAACTGTTGGAGCGCCAGCCTCTCACTCCTTATACGGCACAACTCCTGAAGGGTCTTCAAGAAATCCTTCTTGTTGATCATGGGGAGTTCCGACTGTGGCCTTGGAGTACTACACTTTGCAGATTTCCAGGCAGCCAAATAGGCTTGCACCTCATCTGTCCAAGCTGAGGCGAGGTGTCAGTACCATCTTATGTGCTGGACAACTGCACCAGCCTCTCTTCATCTGACAATTCAAGACTAAGAGGAGAGTCTTCTGGCACAAAGTGTGCAGCGAGAAACTCAGCCATCCCTTGTCCCTTGATTGCTTTACGCGGGACAAAAGTGATGTCAAACTCCATCAGAATGAGAGCTGGCCACAAGCCCATTAACAAAGCCCATTAACAATAGTCTTATCCATTACAAGAAACAACAAATTACTTTTCGTGAGGCAAGATTATCAGATAAAAATTGGAGATCACTCAACTAACTTAACTGTGTAAGCCACTTTCGGGCGTCACAGAGTAATATGAGATTTGCTGAGTGAAATGCTAAAGTGTCGTGTTTACACCAGGCTCGAGGTGATCGTGGTCATGTGCTGAAGGAGTTCCTGCCGTTTCAGCCGCCTCCTTTCAGTGGGCAGCCGGATCTAGAGGTGGCCAGAGAGTGGCTGGATAATTTGCAGAGGATTTTCAGTGCGATGGAGTGTGCTGAGGAGGAGTTGGTGGTGTTGGCTACGCATCGGCTTCAGGGACCGGCCCGGACTTAGTGGACGTCAGAGTGGGGTGCAACGTTCTAGTCTCGTCCTCTTCGGCAGATTACGTGGCAGGAGTTTGTCACGGCTTTCAAAGGAGCCTTCTGTCCGTCTTTTGTCAGGTTGCATGAGTTTCTAGAGCTGACCCAGGGTGACATGTCAGTGATGCAATATCGCTCTAGGTTTATGGAGTTCAGCCGTTAGGCTTCTCACATCATGGCAGATGAGGAGATGAAGACCAAGCAGTTTGTTGGTGGTCTGAGGGTGGGGTTGAGGCATCATCTTCTTGCATCGGGTTCTACCACCCTGGACGCAGCTTGCAAGGCAGCAGTGGCGCTGGAGAGAGATTTGTAGAAGGTTCGAGGGTAGGGCAGTGCTAGTCAAGGGCAGGCAGGTTCCAGCTAGCCGATGGAGGTTCAGCAGTAGAGTACTGTCCAGCTCTCAGCAGGTGGTTCCGTGGCAGTGCAGTCTGTGGCTTCCGTGCCAGAGTTGTCATCCTTTAGCTCGAATATCAAGAAGCTACTCAAGGAAGTTGGTTTTGGTAAGAGGCGACAGGGTCGTAAGGAGCCGCAGTAGGAGTCGATGGGTAGTGTCCAGCAGCCCGTGGCTATTTAGTGTCAGGGTTTGGTGAGTGGTGCTCGGGGTGGGTGTCCCAGGTGCGGTGGTTCTCATCCAGGCAGGCAGTGTTTGGCGCCCGTGGTTTGCTTCAGGTGTGACCAGCCAGGGCACATGGCACGTGACTACCCGCAGAGACCGAGTCAGCCGCCTCAATTTCTAAATGGTCCACTAGGGACCTTTTTACAAACTTCTTTGGCCCATGGTCGAACCAATCCTCTGCGGTCCACTTTGGGACCGTATATATTATGGAGCGGCCGTTTGTATGACCGTTTATACCCTTGTGCCTTGGTTTTGCCTTCTTTGCATCATCACTTAAGGTCTTTTATCCGTACCTCTCTCTTACTCTCTCGTGTCAGTGTAGGAGTCATCATTAGTCAGTTAGCGTCAAGCATTCATACATTCACACATAACATTCATTCGCAAAAGAAGACCAAAGAAGCATGTCATATCACTATCATATCATAAGCATCCATGTACATAGGTCTCATAAAGTACATCAGGCCTGTCCCTCTGGGCCTCCGATGTCTCCCGTTCCCTCATGCCTCTTCGATGGCGGGGCAATCGTAGAGCTAGCCTCCTCCCAGTGCCGTTGGCGCCGCTCCTCCTCCTCGTTCCTCCAGTTGCCAGAGGAACTCGTGAAGTACCCACGGAAGGAGCTGTGTGTGCCGTGCATACTACCACTCAGAACCCCGCTACGCTCCAACCGGTGGCTCATCCTCTCGTACGCACGCACCTCTCCTCTCAGCTCGGCTACCTCTATCTGAGCCCACTCTGCCTCTGCGCGAGAGCACTCTGCCTCAGCTCGGTAGCGATCTACCGACATTGCCTCGGCTCGACTATGCTCCAGTTCCGCACAGAGGAGCACCAGCTCTGTCGGGACTGCTGTGTGGCTATGCTCTGTCTCCTCCCTCAGACGAGTAACCTCACCCAGGGTCGTCGTCAGCTCGGTCGTCTGCATGTGCATGCATCATGGTTAGTCAATTGCATTGCATAATCATAACCAACTAGGAAAGCGCAGTGTCTACTTACCCGCTCTATGACTGCCGCCTCGGCCGGCACCACCATCCTTGCAAACTCTGCGTCATGCTCAGCACGATCCGCAGGTGTCTGGAAGGAGGAAGGAGCGTCAGCTCCCTGACACTAGATCCCCTTAGCTCGCTTCATTTAAAAGTCCAGGTTAGTCAACATCACAGGCATATGCATATTAAGTCAAAGGTACTCACCAGGAGGTCCAACGCCTGTCGGAACTCATCTCGCTCCTAGACAGTAGAGTGGAGGAGGCCCTGGAGCTCGGTGGTGTTTGTCCGAATAGATGTGGCACTCTGATTGTCTTGCTAGCTAAAGGCTTACTTTATCGGCTGTTCATGTTCCTGACTTGTTTCCGTTGTATATCTCGGGGCATGACAAAATGGTCATCGGCCGATCGTTCGACTCAAGAGACTTGTGCATCAGTTCGTAAGCCAACATGTAGGCATCCTGGCTGAGTAGCCTAGAGATCCCCCGAGAGTTACTGATCTAAGGTGACGACAACAGAAAGAGCTCAGGAGGTAGCACCACACCTTGTGTCGGAGGCAGTGCCGAGGTCGACGAAGGCACCAGAGGGTATGCTGAAGGAGGTGAGGAGATCTTGGCATCCTTTTTCTAGTGCCACTTCCAATCCAGCACCGTGATAGCCTCCATGCTAGGCCCTTTGCGCTTGTTACTCGCCATCACTGATGACTCACACGGCAAGCTCTGAGAAGCGCTCGATGACCTCCAACCAATGCTCGACGTCACTTCAGGTACCTCGGCTCCCAGTGAAATCAGGACGGTGATGGGTACCGAAGGCGACGACAGAGGCATTCGACGGCAGGAGGTCCCCTCTCCAATGTCTACCACCAGTGAACGGTGGCGAAGGCTACCCAGAATAACTACGATGACCAGCGACAGTGCACATACGGAAACAGCTTCTGCTTGGGGGCTTGGCTAGGCTCAAGATGATCGTGAGGCTGAGGCTATGAAGGCTGCAGCGTCACCGTCTTAAATTCAAGGATGGGCTCAACCTTTTGCACACTCGGAGGAGGTTCTAGGATGCCTGCAATCAATGTAACAGTAATCAGACCCTCACTTAGGAGGTTGTGTCCTTAAAATATTACAAACCCTACCATGTGGAAGTGGAGGGCTCAACCAGAATGACTTGAGGAGGGCAGGGGTCAACTTCTGGTCGATGTCATTAATCCGCCCATGAAGGATTGCTCGGATAGTAGTCATATTCTCTATAGTTATCATTGGCGGTGTATCAGATAAACAAAACTGGCTATTTCTAGAGAAGCCCCAATCACTAGCCAGTCCGACACCACCAACTTTCGTCAAGGTAACAAAGCGCTTCTACCAGAACTTCACATTCGAGACAACGGGGGAGAAATGAAGAAACTACATCTTGTTCTAAGCCCTAAAATAATATTATGCGGCCTGAAAAGGTGGCGGCCATTATAGGGCCGTTTCTGTCACTCTAACGGTCTTCTGTCGACCGTTTTGAAATCCCCAATGATCCCCATTAGGCTATTTTCATTTTCCAATAAACCTCTTCGCTAATCTGAGTTTAAACGGTCATCCTCTGACCATTTTTGTCTAATTGGCGATCTATTGGAGACCGTTTTGTTCCCTAGCGGCCCACTGCAGACCGTCTAATCCTTCTGGGTCGGTTCTTACATTATGGTCATTTGGAGACCATTTTTTTTTCCCATATAGTCGGCTCTAGACCGTTTACCCCTACTAAGTCAGTTCGTATCTAATAGTCATAGGCGGACCGCCTAGCCACCCTAACGATCCCTATTAGGGCCGTTTCTTTCCCATCGCGACGGACGGCATTCACCCATCCCCCATCCTTCGGGAATGGCCCTAGGGGCCCTTACAATCATCCCAAGGGGTTGGTATGACCCCTCTTTGCCCGTCCAAACCCCATGCATCAATTAAAATTTGAAAATGGGGTGGGGGGTTTGATCGTGGCCTACCTCGGATGAAGAAGTGCCCTTGGCCGGCTCCTCAGTCACCGCCATTGCCGCTTCACCATCCGAAGGCACTTCCGTCTCCTATGGAGCTCCGGCGGTCGCAGAGGGTGTCTCTCCATCGGCCACGGATGGTGGCGACGCATCCTCTTTCGGTGGGTTCACCGGCGGTGAAGCCTCCTCCTCTAGGGCCATGCGACATTCGAGCCTCCTCAAGGCTTGCTTCTTGTGCCTCATTAGCGCTCGTATGCAAGGCTAGGAAAGGGGGGGCTAGGAAGGAAAAGGGGCTTAGGAGGAATGCTCGACGGTAGGGCTTCGGTGGGGAGATGAAATGAGGAAGACGAAGAGGGGCGATTTCTTTTTTTTTTTTTCAAACCGACGATCAAGAGGCAGTCTCACGACCACTTAGGCAGTTCTACGATGACCGTTCCTGACTGTGGCCTCATTTTCTGTGTGACGAACCATCTTCTATTAAATGGTCATCTTCTGACCGTTAAGTTATTAGGCGGTCTCCGTTTGGCCATTTTCATGCTACATTTGAAATTCAAATCCTGTTGGCCTTTGCGGTCCGCTTTGGACCATTTCTATGCCTAGCGGTCTTCACCGTTTCACCGTTTTGATTGTCGGATTGGCATAACGGTCCTACCAGAGGCCATTATGTTCATAACGGTCCTCCGATAGACCGTTATGCTTCGTTCATCGATTTTTATCTTCGGAGGCCCTGGAGCATAACGGATCAAGATAGGTCCGTTATGTGGAGCATAACGCCCCTGTCTAGGTGCGTTATGGTCGGGTGGTTTTCGAGGCTGACTACCATGTCAGTCCCCTCGACGACCATGTCCACCTCAAAGATCGTGTCAGTCGGTTCGCATAATGGACTCCTCCCCGTGCGTTATGGTTAATATAACTCTCAGGTGCAGATCCGTTATGGTCCGTTGACCGATGTTCTGACTGGGTATGGCGGTTGATATAACGCGCCTCACCCTGTGTGTTTTGTGGCTATGACGGATTGGGTGTGGTCTGTTATGTGCCCTCGGTCTGTGGTTAGTGTGTTTTTGTGTCTGTTGGGTATAACGCACCTACCCTTATGCGTTATACTTGTATGACGCGCCTATAGTGGCCTGTTATACGTCGTTTTATTAGTGTAAATGTCTGTTGAGCATAACGCACATGCTCTGGTGCGTTATGTTGATATAACGCCCCTATGCTGGCACGTTATATCACCTGTATGTGGTTTCAGGTCTGATTGGCATAAAGCCCCTCCCGTGGTGCGTTATGTGGGTATAACGCCCCTATGCTGGTGCGTTATAGTCCTATTTGCTGTGTCAACCATTGGTTGATTGTGTGTTGTGCATCTGTCTATCTTAGGTCCTTATTTTGGGCGGTGTCTGTCTATCGGTGGTTGTCTGGATCAGTCAGTTTAGGTGACTGGCTGTGGTCTTTTCCTAGCCTACGACGGTACCCTAAGTACTCAATCTAGAAGCTGCCTTTGTTCTTGTCTCTGGTCGTGTAGCAGTTGTCTCTCGACTGTTGGGTTTTCCCTAGCAGATGACTTACAAGTTGCTCTGCCCAGAGGGTTGTCGTCGTCTGCCACTCTTGTCCTTGTTGGTTCTATTTGTTTGTGCTACTGTGGCGGTGGATGTGTTAGTGTGTCAGTGTCGTGTCTAGTTCTGGTCAACCCGGGGTTACCTAGTGGTTGACAGGTAGTCTTGTTGTGTCTCGGCGGCCTTGTCCAATTCGAGACATTGGTACTACATAATTTAACTATTCTAAAGAATAATAAATAAATTATATTTTAATTAATAAATTAACTATAGAGTCCAGCCCAACAAGGTATAGTCTACAAGGAAAAAATGTACTCTATTGCCAGGTATGCCTCCAGCACTGACAAGTTGACGACTACGAATCTCAATCTTGCACCTCCGATCCTCGAGGAGGAACCACTACATTTAAAAAGAAAGGGGTGAGCCTTATCTCATTGGCTCAGTAGGAATCCCGTAGATCCCCACCCCAAGACAACGACAGTAACTAATAGCGATAACAATAATAACAATAGTAGCAATAGTAAAGGAAGAGGGCAGCGGAAACACAACTATCTAAGCAACTTCTATTAGCACAGAAAGGAAATCCCGATCCTGTAGTCGAGACCGTCGAACAATCGTAGAACCACAGTTATGCTACTAAAGGAAAATCACGACATCCTTGTTGTGAAGGCCCGTTCTCACATACGAAAACCCAACCAAGACCATGTGGTCTAAGGGTACAATCATGACCTCACCTTAGTGAACCCTACACTATTTACGAGTGAGACCTCGGTAACCCTACCGAAAACCTTAGACCTCTACATTGGGAAAAGTATGCAAAAGCTACCTGAAGAACCACGTATAGCAAATGGAAAACTGAACCTCGAGTCACGAGAGTCACGTGTCACGTGACGAGAGAACCTACCCACTAAAAGTAAGGTCGGATGTGTCCACTGACAACTTAGTTTGCACCCCAGATGTCTCCCTACTCGTCCCAAGCAGACACTGAGACATACAAAGTAACCAAATAAGGGTGTAGTCAGGGTCGTGCTTGTTAGCACGTGTCTGAAGTCTCTGACCACTTGTGCACACACTGACTGATTGTGCTACGTTAGGCCCTCTAATTGATTTTTCTCCCGGTCCAGACTCGAGCCGCCATAGTGAGAGGCCCTACGACAACCATCCTAAAATCGCCTATCTTGGGTCTAGCTCTCCACCACTCCCATGTGGGTCGGCACCTGAGTGCCCAGGCAAGTTACGACTAGTGGAGGGTCACTGAAAGTGGACACTCTCCAGAGGCACCGTAGACTAGGGCATGCTAGCTACAGTGTCATGCATAAACTGGTAAAATTCAGCATGGTAAATGGTCTACCTATATTAAGAGACGAATAAACCCTGTCGGTTCTACCACTTCGGTGACCCCGACGAATAGACACATTACCCGAACCGTACGCTTGGGATAGGAAAATAAACCCCTCTTTGCATTGGCACTAAACCCAGTGCAGACGACCACTTCAGGAGACAAATAAACCTTGTCGGTTCTACCACTTCGGTGACGCCGACGAATAGGCACCTTACCCGAGCCTTACGCTTGGGATAGGAAAATAAACTCCTCTTTGCGTCGGCACTAAACCCAGTGTAGACGACCACTTCAAGAGACAAATAAATCTTGTCAGTTCTACCACTTCGGTGATGCCGACGAATAGACACCTTACCTGAGCCTTACGCTTGGGATAGGAAAATAGACCCCTCTTTGCGTCAGCACTAAACCCAGTGCGGACGACCATGTCAAGAGACAAATAAATCCTGTCGGTCCTACCACTCTGGTGATCCCGACGAATAGACACCTTACCCAGACCCTACGTCAGGGCTAAGGAAATAAACCCCTCTTTGCATTGGCACTAAACCCAATGCGGATGACCACTTCAAGAGACAAATAAACCCTGTCGGTCTCCCCACCTCGGTGACACCGATGAACAAGCACCCTACTCGGACCTTACGTCCGGGACAATGGGATAAACCCTTCTTTGCGTCAGCACCGACCCAGTGCCGACGAATATCTTAAGAGACAAATAAACCTTGTCAGCTCGCCACCTCGGCGACACCGACAAATAAACACCTTACCCGAACCTTATGTCTGGATAAGGGAATAAATCCTTCTTTGCGTCAGCACCGATCCAGCGCTGGCGAATATTCGAAAAGATAAGTAAACCCCGTCGACTCCGTCACCTCGGTGATACCGACAAATAGACACCTTATCCGGACCTTACGTTTGGAGAAGGGGAATAAACCCTTCATTGCGTCAGCACCGACCCAGTGCTGACGAATATTCTAAGAGACAAATAAATCACGTCGGTCCTGCCGCCTCGGTGGTACCGACGAACAAACACCTTGCCCGGACCTTACGTCTGGGGTAAGTGAATAAACCCCTCTTTGCGTCAGCACCGACCCAGTGCCGATGAGTATCTCAAGAGAGAAACAAGCCATGTCAGTTCCGCCACTTCGGCAGTACCGACGAACCGGTCTGGCCGGGACGTATCCTCCAGGGTCTCTTCGGTTGAAATTGTCGTGACTGTTGGACTGGCAGGGACGAATGGGTGTGCGATTTTGCACGTCCACAGGCACCCAGCAATGTGGTCGGGATCTACCCCCAAGATGCCTCCCTCTAGCCTTCTGAAGTCAAAGGAAGACTTATCTGGGTCAACCAATGGCTTTAGAAGACCATAGCACCCTTATGCGGCCCACACACGCGTGTCGGGAATTTCTTCGAACACCTTACGGGCGTGCATATCCCAGCCATTCTACAACTAGCCGAGGGCCAACCCGCGGCTCCAGCACTCCAGCCATATCTTATGGCAACCCTCCAGCAAGGCGGGGCCACCCCTGACCCCTAGATGCTCGGCGACGAGCCTTTTATCTTCAGCTTCTGGGTCAACCCGGGTTACCCTCCAACCCACCATACAACGCGGAATATGCCACGAAGGCTGGGCCCACACGCCTGGAGGGCCTTCTCTTGACTCCTGCGAGCTCCTACCCTCATCCCAAAGCCAAATATAAGACCCGCCGGTCACCTACCCAAGTTGGTCGACAACCCTAGGTGTGTCGGGAATTTCCTCGAACACCTTGCGAGCGACAACACGATGACAACAAGTCCCCACGGGCCAATCCCAGCATCTCGGAGCACCCCATCCTACAAAGGACAACTCCAAACGACATCGGAAGACCCTCGGGGCCACGGCTCGCCCGGGGGGGAGTTCACCCCGGGCGTGGTCGCGCCCCAAGGAGGGTGAACTACCTTGGGGGTCACACCCTCCTCCCAACCCGATGGCCCCACAGCCATTCTCCAGTGCCAGTCTCGTGCAAGGTTGATTATCGTACCCGTGCGTGGAAGGATTCTCGACGAGGGAGCCTCGGGATCACACGAAGTCACACAGGTCAACCTTTTTGGTCCACACGTGCAAGTAGCCGGTTTACCGGTCCAAGCCTCGTATCCTTTGTCTTCGCGGTCACACTGAGTCAAAGTGGGGCCAAAAGAAGTAAAAATCTAATTTTATAGGGGGGACCGTTGTAAGGCCCGTGTATTAGCGGATCCTTGCTGGTATTAGTCTAGATTTTATTCCATGAATTTAGGCTATTTTTATAGATTTTATGGACTTTTTCTAGCTTTTGGCCTATGCGCCACGTGAGCCCACTGTTGCACCAATGAATATCAAAGAAAAGCCCAAGATAAGAGATTCCAAGGGTTGGAGCATTACATTGAAGCTAGGCTATCAGTCGGGAAGAGGTCTCGACGTACAATTACAGGGGTGGACCAAGCCGGTCCCCAGGGGTAGAAAAATGAGCAGAAGGGGCCTCGGTTACCGAGAGTCCTCATTATGAGTTCTGGGAGATTCGGGGCCATTGACTTGGGACTACCGTCAGCACTTTATCAGAGGCCCTCTCCAGCCAGGTACTTTAAAGTCACTGCCAAGTCAGCTCGAGAAAGAAGATACATCTTGTACAGTTGATGGCCCGCCATTACTGCCTAAGGGGCCTGTTGATGATGTGATTGATTTCAGTGAAGCTTTCTCCAGGATATTCTATGAAGAAGGCTGCCGCAGAAGCCCAGAGGTACGGCTTGTGCAGTATGCGCCGAAGAAGCCAGCTTACCATCCATGGGAAAGGGGGAGCTCACCTGTTGTCTTTACTTGATCTCCGTCCTGCCTGTTCTCATTCTTGCAAAAGTTTGATTTCATACCTCGCTCACCTCCCATACTGGTCGACCCTCTGCTATTCCAAACTCCAACTGATTTTCTCATCATTAAGGTCTGTGATTGTGGGCACTACCCGCCTATTGATCTCTTCACTCCATTCTTCTCTTCTTCTGATCCGTTCATTGATCTCTTTTGTCCATCTATCTCTCCTCTCGCGCTTCCTCCTTCTCCACCCTCCTCTTCATCCTGTTGCATGATCACCACTGATCTCCAAAAAAAAAACCAATTTTAAAACAGAGGTTTCAGTGGAAGATTACGTTGTGTTCTGTCCGTCCTCCTCCCAGGGGCACCAGGCCCCTGCTGCTTCCTTTCCATTAGATTTCCTTTCTCCTAGGTTAGATTTAGGGTCTGTCCAATATAGGGAGCTAGGGTCTATCAGATCTAGAGAAGTAGGGTCGTGTTCTAGTGTGTCCAACTCTTCCACGCCTGTGGCGCGCCCGCGGATGCGTCATTCCAAATCTATTCCTGATAGGTTTTTACAGGATTTAGCTCAACGATGTCATGCTAGTGAACGTGTCCCAAAGACATGAACAAAAAAGAAGAAAGAATAGAATAGATAAATAATTGACCGGGACCAATCCCGGCCACCCAGTTGCGGCTTTGCCTGCATCTCACATGGCCACCCGGGCCAACCCGGGGGCACCCCGACACTAAGCCACGCCACGTGGCACCCAGCGAAAAGGTAGGGGGTCAGCCCCAAGACGCCTTCTTTTAACCTTCCAAGGTCAAAGGGAGACCTAGTCAAGTCAACCATAGGCTTTGGAGGCCCACAGTGCACGTATACGGCTCACACACGCGTGTTTGATATTTTCCTGAACACCTTGTGGGCGCATGTGTTCCAGCCCTCCGACATCAAACCACGGGCCAACCCGTGGTGCCAATACGTTGATTGGGTCCTACAACACCCCCCAGCAAGACGGGGCCACTCCTGACCCTTAGACACGTGGCGACGAGCCACCCGTCTTTAGCTCTCGCGTCAACCTGAGGCTACCTTGCCAACCCACCGTGCAACATGACACGTAACTCGAGGCACGGCCCATGTGCCTAAAATGCCTCCCCCTAGCTCCCACGAGCTCCCATCCTCAGCCCAAGGCCCATTTTGGGGCCCCATCGGCCTGCTACCCAAGCCGTTCGGAAACCTGGGGTGTGTCGGGCATTTACCCGAAAACCTTGCGAGCGACTACTACGACGCGAAGAACAACGGCCCCCACGGGCCCGTCCCAGTCCCTCGAAGCTTAGTGTCCCTCAACGGACACCCCCAGAAGATGAAAGAAGACCCCCGAGGGCCATCCCTCGAGGTTCAATCGGCCCCGGGGCCAATTCACCATGGGGGCGGTCGCGCGCCCCAGGGAGGGCAAACTCCCTGGGGGTCATGCCCCCTCTCCAGCCCAGTGGCCCCATGGCCCCATTCAAGCCCAGTTCACCCAGTTTGCAGTCCTACGATGTGGTTCATGTGCCGTACCAGTTCGTGGAAGCAACTCACAGAAGCACGAAGCGACAGCACGCAGGATCAGTCCTCAGAAGTCAACACACTCGCAAAGTCTTCCACGTACCCTTCTAGCCACTTGTCCTTTTCTTCTTAGTCAATTTAGGTAGAAAATACCCCCCAAAAACCAGATTTTATAGTGGGGACCGCCCCCCTCTCTCTCCCTAGTTACCCAGTCCGCCTAAACCCCCCGGGGAGGGGTTTAGGTGGACCAACTTGACCCTGAAGAATAGAAAATCTGCACAGACTTGAAGTCCTCTTGCCCAGGAAAAAGTGCACGGACTTTAAATCTAATCTTGCAAGGGAAAAAGTGCACGAACTTTATAACAACAGAAAAGTCTGCACAGACTTTAAATCCTGCTGGCAAGGAAAAGATGCACGGACTTTGAGTAGGATTACAGAGAAAAAATGTGCAAGGACTTGTCTCAAAGAAAACCCTGCACGGGGTTTAATGTCCATGGAGTTTATGTATTCATGGAAGGACTTTGAAGAGTACAAGAAAAGATGCATGGGGTATCATGTCCACAGACTTGAAACGGAGCCCAACCAACACAGTCTAAGTACAAAATGTGCACGGGGTTTAATGTGCATAGACATGAACATAAAGTGCACGGACTTAGCGTAAGAAGCAAAATATGCACAGGGTTCGGCTTACACGGACCGTGTGAAGGCATACACAGACTTCATGTAGAACACTAAACCTGTACGGGGTTTCACTTCCACGGACCATGAGAAAGCATGCATGGACTTCATGTTAAAACCCAAATGTGCACGAGGTATGCAGTCAGCCAGATGTCTTAGTCCAAAATGTGCACGGACCTTATAAATGCATGGACTTATGTGGAGACACTGTACATCCATGGACTTTATGAAGGTATGCACGGGCTCATGTTCTTAGCCAAGGCCAAAACATGCATGGACTTTGCAATGCACAGACTTAGATGGAGTCACTGTACATGCACAGACTTAGTGAAAGACATGCACAAAACATGCACGGACTTTAGTTCGTGCCTTAGACATATGTGCACGGACTCTAAGTCATAAGGTCATGCAATATGTACACTGACCATGCACGGACATGACATACAACGAAACACGAATATGCATGGACCTTACTGCAGAACGTGCACGGACTTTAAGATCAAGAAAAGAACCTGCATGGACTTAGATGAACAACGTGCATGGACTTGAAAATGCACTTACTAGAGAAGGTGCTCTGACATTATGCAAGCACATTGTTCATGTGCACCGACTATGCTCTGACCTTGCTAAGAATGTGCACGGTCATGAACACACGTAGACCTCCTATATGCACTGACTCACAAATGTGCATGGACTTTAATCGTGCCTAAACAAACTATGCATGGACTTGGTGTTCAACTCGAAAACATGCACGGACTTTAAACAACTAACACAAACCTCATGCATAACTAACACAGACCTCATGCTGTGTAAAACTCAACTAGCATAGACTAACACAGTAATGCAGGGGCAAAACCTGTATGGACTTGGATGCAATGTAGAAAACGTGCAACTAGCATGAACTCTAAATCAAACAGTGAGACAAAGTGCACGGACCTCATGAGATGCATGGACTTATTAGTGTAGTCCAATAAAACAACCCTATGTCATGACGAACACAGACACAAACACACATGCAGTAGTGAAGAGTTGCACCAATGCACCTTACGCATAAGATGCACTGCACCGACCTAGACACCTCAGGTATACAGTCACGTACAAAACAAGGATTGCACTGACTCAAGCAATTGACGCATGAAGTGCATTGTGCGAAAGCTGCACTTGCACCAACCTAGTCTGGATGAAAGGCCAGGACTAGGAAGAGATCTAGGCAATGCACCGACTTAGGCAACGCACCAACCTACCTCATGCCAAGGCAACGTGCAAAGAATGAAATGCACAGACCTAATTACCCTATGAGAGGAATGCACTGAGTTTATTGGGAAGCAGGTCAGACAGAAATACACGAGCCTTTAGACAAAACAAAATGCACTGACTTATCAAATGCACTAACTTCACCAATGCGTGCATGCTCAAACCTAATGCAGCAAGCATGATAATATGCACCAACCCAGGACAGTGCAGCAGCAATAATGCAATAATGCCATTCATCTCAAACATATGCAGAACAGCTATGAATGCACATACATTCTTGTGTGGTGACTTATTGAGTTACTATCATCAAAACATCACATCATCATCAAAGCCCAAGGGGCACATCACTTCTATCACTGTTATGCCTAAATTCTCTCATGATTGCACTTGCATGTTTCTTACGCCTTAAGAGTTGTTTATAATATACTCATCTCCTGAATCACTACATAGTCCGTTATTGCACCATCATCTTGCTTCATCCTTCTGTCTCCTCTGCGGTCATTCCTTTTAGGTAGATCAACAAGTCCATGCATGATTCAATGTCCGTGCAGGTTGTGCTTTTGTAAGTCTTTGCATATTGAGTCCATGCATGTCTTCGTTGGCATCTCCTAGTCCGTGCATATTGTGTCCATGCATGCCTTAGTCTTGTGCACATCGCTGAGTCCTTGCATGTTTTAGGCACACACTAAGTCCATGCATAGACAAGTCCATGCATGTCTTGGTTAGTCCATGCATATCATTTGTTAAGGGCCGGAAGAAATGTTCATGCAGTTTTCTTCGTTAGCTCGAACCAAGTCCGTGCACTTTTTGAGCCTCAACACGAACTAAGTCCATGCATAGATAAGTCTGTGCATGTTTTGGCATGAGGTCTAAGTCTGTGCATGTTTGATCTACTATGTATGAAGTCCGTGCACATTCTTAAGTCCGTGCACATTCTTAAGTCCGTGCACGCTACTCGTCTTAGAACTAAGTCCTTGCATATTTCAACAAGTCTGTGCACGATGTCACAAACAAGTTTGTGCATCATTAAGTCCATGCATGTTTGTACGTCTATAAACCAGTTGCATAATGTGAAGTCCATGCATATCAAAGTCCATGCACTTTTGTTCATACCAAGTCTGAGCATGTAGAAGTCCATGCACATTTGAAGTACGTACAGGTTCCCAAGTCCGTGCATATGTTTGTGAGCGCTCAATTCTGTGCAGGTGTGTGAGTGCTCAAGTCCATGCAGGTTTGTGAGTGCTCAAGTCCATGCAGGTTTTGCATTAGTCGCATTCAAAGTCCATGCACATCTTTCTAGTAAAGTCCATGCATCTTCTTCAAAACATAGTCCGTGCACTTTTTGTTCCCAACCAAAGTCCGTGCACAATGTCTAAACTAAGTCCATGCATCTCTCAAGTCCATGCACAAACAAGTCCGTGCACTTTTTGCTCTGTGTATTAAAGTCAGAGTATACACTGTAGCAAAGGCAGTGCATGTCCATGAAAGGTCCAAGCACACACTATAGCACGGTCAGTGTATGTCTACCTTAGCCATGTAAAGTCTGAGCATAATTGGAGCAAGTCCGTGCACTTTAGTTCTAATGATATAACAACTCCGTGCAGTTTTCCTTTTGTCCGTAGTACATTTTTATCTATTCTAAACTAATGATTGCTTCTATTATGATAGAAATGCTTTTGTGTAGAATTGAGTGTGACGTGCCTCCCAAGGGCCATTACACTCACCCGAACTATATAAAATCCACAGCTTACAACGTAACGGACCCACATCGCTCCATTACAATGAGTGACGGTCTAAGGAAGGGGCGTTACATGATTATGACACGCCTCCTTAGGGCCATTAAATCTATCTGAACGGTTTTAAACACACACACAGAGAATACAGACTGTAATGCACCTAGAGTAGTGCGTTACACCAATGAGATGCGCCTCCCATGGTCCATTAAAGGCACCAGAAGGGGCACATACAACACACGACTTACACCGACCGTAACACACCAGGGTAGGTGCGCCACAAGCTCTAACACGCAGGTCGGGGACCGTTAAAGGCACCCAAACGCCTAAAAATGACACAGTTTGAACAGAAATGTAACGCACCTAAAGTGGCGCGTTACGCGACTATGATGGACCTGGACTGGGCCGTCAGACAAACTACCTATCTCAGTCAACAGTCAAATGGCTGGTCAATGGCCATGTAACGGTCGCATGTTGGGCCGTTACAAGTCAGGTGACGCACCCTCACTGGGCCGTCAGGGACTGTAACACGTCCGAGTAGGCACGTTACACCATCTGGGTTGCGAACCGGCGGAGTCCAAAACTGGACCCCCTCCCAATCGACCAAAATTGATGGGAATCATGGGGAAACACACTTCTAAGCTAAACTACCATGCCATAACAACATTCTATAACTAAACATGCTATTAAAATTGAAAGACAATGGCCATGGAGATGATTTTATGATTTTAGGGTTAAATTTTACTAACATGGAATTATGTGCAAAAAATGAGGAAAATGGCATCAAACCACGGCGCATGTGGTACTGACAGGTTCCTAACGAGGAGAGGATTCTATCCCCCTACCTCTTACATGATGAAAATGCTATTTCGGTGCCAAACGGATGAAGGGACGCCGCAGCTCCTCTCGACCCGTCTAGCCTCTACGCTCCGCAATCCGAGGGAAGAAGGGCGTCATCGCGATCCTCGCGTCGAGCCCGTCCCGTCGATACCTCCCACGCCTCGATCGGAGTCCGAACAGACTGAAACCGAGAGAGAAAGAGAGAGGAGGAGAGAGAACATGTGAGGGAGAGAGACCCGACTTATGGCAAGTCTTGGCCGAATGCATGCACGAAGATTTCACCCTGGGAGGTGACCAAGTCCTGAAGAACATCAGTACCTCAGGAACCTTACCTGCAGGACTGCTTGGTTCGGTCTGAGCCATAATAAATTGCACAAAGGATAGGCCTGAAGGCGGAGGGGAGGCTGAAGTAGTCCGAATAGCCTCCACCCTCCTCTGCTCTATCTCCTTCCTCCCGGCTACTTTGGCGGTCGCCAATGCCTTCTCTACCGGTGACCCCCGTTGAGGTCCCTTGGCAGCCGTGGGTGAGGGAGTTGGAGTGGACGGCGGCTCCGACCCGACCCAGGCCTCACCTACCTCAGGGGTCGACGAAGGCATCAGTTTCTCCCTAACTGATGGACAAAAGTAGAAGCATCCAGGTGGGAGCGGCCTGTTCTGATACGGAAATAAACTTCACCTAAAAGACGCTTTTTGACATAAGAATCTCACTGGCAGGTCGGCTCTGCTCGATTTGACCAGCCTTAAATTCCTCGAAAGATGGAACCAAAGGTGGCGGGGGAACGATTTTGGTAGCCTTGGCGGCCTCCATCTTCCGGTGTTTAGCCTCCCGCCACCCTGCAGCCTTTGCCTCATCCAGAGATTACCTTACGGGCGATTTTACCCAGGGCCTCTTTGCGGGTGGAGGCAGAGGGGTTGTAGTCGGTGCTAGTGGCGCCATTTCAAAATGCGTCGACTTTTTCGCCTGTCGAAGGAGGTTGCGATAGGTTGCCATCTGTGTGTTGTCCGGGTGATCTGTGAAGAGGAAGGATAAGTAAAGTGAAGAATTGATCAACATCCAGCACCCAAAAAAGGGGGGCGGGGCAACCATGAATGCAAAGGAAGAGAAATTTCAATTACCGTGTGGACTGGTATAGAGCCGCAGTGATATTGGCCAGTAGTTTAGGGATGGCTCTTTATCACGGCGGGCGACCTCTCGGACCAGCCAACACACGTCCCCAATCGTCTGACAGTGGTCGGCAAGGATGGCCAAGTCTGCATGCCACTTGGCGGACAGATGGCAATATAGGTTGAAATGATCCATCCCCCATCCTTCGGCATAATGGTAGGCAACGTGATGGGGTCATCACTTACCCCTCCACATTTTTCGAAGCTCAGATGGAACGTCGGCATGCGCCATTGTGTTCTTCACCTCATTTGATCTTTGGCACACTTATTTACTTGTGATATTACACGTTTGTCGATCCGTTCTGCTGTGGGTTATTGCTCTGTTTATTTTTCACAACATCTGGTATCAGAGCATTGTTCAGTGTAATTTTGTCAAGTTCTAGGTGGTATCAAAGATGTCGATTGTCAAGTTCGAGGTGGAGAAATTTGACGACAAAATCGACTTTGGTCTGTGGCAGAAAAGAGTAAAAGCTATTCTGGTATGGATTCCTCTAATATTTGGATTCTTGATTCTGGATGTTCCTATCATATGTGCCCTCATAGAGATTGGTTTGATTCCTATGTATCTCATGATGGGGGAAGAGTTCTCATGGGTAACAATACCGAATGTAGATCTGTTGGGATAGGAACTGTAAAAATCAAGATGTTTGATGGGGTGATTAGAACTTTATCTGAGGTCAGACATGTTCCTGATTTGAGAAAAAGTCTCATCTCCCTTGGTGCCCTTGATGCAAATGGTTGCAACTTCAGTGGTGCTAATGGCATACTAAAGGTGAAAAAGGGTGCACTAGTTGTTATGAAGGGAGAGAAGATTGGATCCCAGTACAAGTTACTTGGAAAAATTGTAACAGAGGATGCTGCCGTTTCATCCTCTTCTGATGTTGATAATACTCTATTGTGGAATGCGAGACTTGGCCATATAAGTGAGAGGGGGATGCTAGAGTTACATAATAGAAAACTACTCAAGGGTATGAAGACCTGTAAATTAGATCTTTGCGAATCATGTATTTTTGGTAAGCAGTGCAAGGTTAAATTTGTTACTTCTCCCAACAGAAGTAAAAGAATCCTTGAGTATATACACTCAGATGTCTGGGGGGTAGCACCAGTAACATCTCATGGAGGAGCAAGATATTTTGTTACTTTTCCCTCGACCATGTGAAGGCTCGGTACGATCACTGCTCGACTTTTCCTGGGCGTTGGAGAGGTCAATTGGTCGGACAATCGAGCTAAGACTCGAGAGTCTAAGTGGGCCTCCGGCCATTGAGATCTTACAGCAAGTGGGCTCTACTGGGGCTATCACTTGTTGGGCCTGGTGAGCCTTGAGGGACCGTTTGGGTCAAGTATATGGTGGGTCGAGAATCTCTCTCTCTCTCTCTCTCTCTCTCTCTCTCCCTCCACACCCATCCACCCCATTTTCCCTCCCATTTACCTCATTTTCTTCCTCCCATCTTTAGCCTGTAATTCCCAGTTCACTGGCAGCAGAGCACTGACGACTTCCAGAGCCGACCACGACTTCATACCAACGTTTCTGAAGGCTCAAGTGATACCGTCGGAAGCGTCTCTGTGTCTTCTTCGCAACGGCGGTGGTTTCGTCCCAACCTGAGCTCGTGGCTGCCTGGGGGAGCCAATCTCCCCAGACTGCGCGTCTCCCTCAAGACTGCCAACCTGAGGTTGCTTGCAGAGACTCCCACGACCAGCCACGTAAAGATTTGGAGGAGGGGCTTGGCCGAGACCTAATACGACGAGTCATATTCCAGTACCAAGAAGTGGCTTCCAGATTGGACCCCAGAGAAATGAGTTCCTAATTTTCTCCCCAGAGTGTGCAGTTCTGTCTCCTTTGGGACTGAACTAACCCCTATCCACTGTTTGGGATCTCCCAATCTTCTCTGACATCTTCTGGTCTCTTTGTGGGTATCGTTTCGAAGAGGACTTGACAATGGTTCCAACGACTCCAGCCACACTCGATTCAGAGTTCGGGAGCGCTCGTGGCGGCTTCATCTTCAGGCTGCTAAGGTACCGTAGCAATCAAAACCCAAAACTTAGGGACCCTGTTCACGGCCCTTTCCCCAACCAGCATCGCTGACCAGGAAATTCTCTAGAAATTGGACGTCATCCTAATCTAGTTCTGAAGAGTTTGCCACTAGTCTCGTTGAAAATCGAGTTCGGGAGTGGTCACAGCGGCACCGACAATGACCGCCTATCTCCTATTCCAGAGCGCGAACAGAACTGGCATGCTTCGCTTAGTTCGCTTCTATTTCATTTTTCCCTCCCCGCCTGGCCGGCTGAGCGCCCCTCCCTACGTGGAGGTACATTTTGGTTGTAATTTCACTCCCCACCCCTAGTCCAACCCCCATGCAAGGGGCGTAATGCATGTATTAGCAGGTCATCGACTGAAGCTTCTCTGACGCGACGTGCGGGTAAGCCCATGCTTCCTCGCTCGCCCTCGTCTCCGATCGGGATCGGTGTCTTCACACCGATCAGGTGAGCCTCGGTTACCCTCCCTTGATGGTCTTTTCTTGCTAGTTTAGTATCACTGCTATCTGACCATTCTTCCATTTTATGAATAGAGTGTGACCAACATTTCCTTGGCTAAACCCCATTTTCATCGTAGTAGCTCTATGCCTCTGAATCCACGCCCTGGGGGACTATTTGAGGCCATATAACGCCCTTTTTATTCGGCACACCTTTCCTTCTTCATCATAACCTAGTGGTGGCTGCATGTACACCTCCTTAGATAGATCTCCATTAAAGAATGCATTCTTTACATCAAGTTGATTTAACTCCCAAGTAAATTGACAACAAGTGACAAAAACACTCCCACTGTGGATAACTTGGCAACTGGTGCAAATGTCTCTTGGTAATCTGTGCCATATGTTTTGAGTGAATCCTTTTGCAACCAACCGAGCTGTATACCTTTTCACTCTACCATCATGCATGAATTTAATTCTATATACCTATTTGCAACCCACTGGCTTCTTTCCAGGAGGAAGGTCAACAAGCTCCCATGTGCCATTTTCCTCCGAGTACTGTATTTCTTCCTCCATAGCTTTAACCTCCCACGGCCTGTATGAAAGAGGAGGGCAAAGAGCAGGAAGAACGGAAGAAATATAGGCATTATATGAAGGTTGGAGAGGGAAAAATCCGCAGCCCAGTTATCCGCGCGGATCAGGACGGCCGAACCAGCTCCAGATTGGCCCAATTAGGCCCAACGTGACCTAACCAGGCCGAGCTCCCCCAAGCGATAGCCCCACGTACGGGCCCGCCATCTCAAAGCCCAAACATCCTCGGAACAAATCTTCCTAGATGGCCGCTCGGCCCGGAAGTCCGAGCATCGGTCGCTCAGAAAAGCCTAAACGGCGCCCGAGCGTAACCGATATAGCGCCACCCTCGACTCGGGAGAAGCCTAAATGCCTCACTAGGGGATATCCTAATGCTCGGAACTCCATCGGACAGGGCATAACTCCCGGTGGGAATCTCGCCACCGCTCGAATGGGAAAACTCCAAAGGGCAGGGGAGAGGAAGAGTCTTCCCTTACAGCATAATGCCCCCAGTCCCTTCAAGTACCCCACAGCGGTAATTATATAAACTCCAAGGAAACCCTCCGAAAAAGGATGATAGAATATATATATCGGTGCACGGAGGGATCCAGAGGGGGGGGTGAATGGAACCAACTACAAATAATAGCATTAAATCATGGGGAAATAGGAGAATCAACGGGAATGCAGTGGTTACCCACCTACAGAAACCAGAAGCCTCTTCTTCTCCGACGCCGGAGGGGTCGTATGCGACAAAGGACGATGACGGTGGTGGAGGCACTCTTAGGGGGGGAAGAAGCTTTCTCGGCACGAAACCCTTGGAGTTTTTCTTTCCTTCCCCTCCCTTCCCTCTATATTTTTTCTATCTTTTTTTTTCTTTTTCTCTTCTTCAGATGAACGAGAGGCCTTATATAGGCTACAGTCCCCCCGGTGCCATGGAGGGGCGCGCCAGGGAAGACCGCACCGGGGAAGAGCCTTAGCACGTCGGGAAGTCCCGCGCTATTTCAATGGCGTGTCAATAGATCGTGTCGCCGTTTCTGCTCCATTCACTTGCCGAACGCCAGTCGATGAGTCCGGGAATGATTCCGGAAGTTACCGCTCATGATTCTTCATGCCACGACTCCTAAACGACCTTGACAGGGTGTTGACGAAGCTCTTGGTTTGCCATACGGCCTTGGTCCGGGCTCCGTGTGTGTTTGGTTTGAGTACGCGGGTCTTCCGCTGACACGACCTTTGGCACCATGACTTGTGCTTCTGGCTCGGTTTGACTTGTGCTCAGATCTCCCATGCGGGATGATATTCCGCGTAGACCGGTGGTCATTTGGCCTCTGACGGACCCACCTTCGCAAGAAGTCGAACCCATGTCGGGTGTTCGGGTCCTTCTGCTGCCAGGGCTTCTAGCTTCCGATTGTGAAGAGACGATGGCATTCTTCTTCCTCAGGAGAGTCTTCATTGGGGTGGGAAGCCGCCGGGTAGATCACTGTCCTTGGTCGAGCGGCGGCGTAGGGTAGCGGCATGACAGGGTCGACGCCGGATCATTGGGCAGGCTTGGTCGCACTGCCAGCTGGTGGTGGAGTGACGCTGATTCTCCTGAGGCGAGGTTCTTGACATTCATTCTAGGTGGCTCAAAGCTTTGGCAACTTGAGAGACTTCAGCGGTCCACTTTTCTTCGGCTTTCGTGCTCTCGTGAGCCGTGTTATTTGCCTTTGCGACTTGATCACCGGTCATCATATTTTGAGTGTCAACAAATGCCCCCCAGACGTGGGTGCTGCAAGTGAGACACGAACGTGGCAGGACGGTCTCCCCTCGACTCTCCGTAAAAGGCGAGTGCACGGTGCCGCTTTGAGACGGATACGGTCACGAGAGGGGGTGCCCGACGCCCCTTATCTTTTGGCATCTCCCCCGTAGCTATATCCTATCCCTCACTCTGGTCACCGCACACACCGTTTCGCGGGCCCGTCGGCACGCACGCGCACGTCGGTGAACTCCCGGGGCGGCGCAGTCATCCAGAAGGTTTTTGAAGGGGGGAGCCTACACGGTCGTCGACCACAAAGGCAACAGCCCGTTTCCGCCTCTCAATGGGAAACACATGAAGCTCTATCATGCGCCACCGCAAGAGTTTTTACAGCAGGCCTCATAGGACGCACTGAGTCAGTGACTTCACCCTATGATGGCAGATTGTAATATCCAGTCCCACCAGGGCGTTGTGACTGTCGTGCCATTATTGTTGCACTTTGTCCCACTGGGCTCACCAACTTTGGGAGCCTTATGAGCTGATTCGTATGCCCCATTTGGGTCCCCAAGGCCAGCTCTTCTTATCTATCCCTTCAAAGCTGACTCATACGTCCTTCGGCACGTCAGCCCCACTCATATTTTTCGGGTTAGCCTATCATATTGTTTGGGTTAAACCCACTTACATTTTGTCCCACCGGGTTCGCCTCAGTATGCCCTCTCAGGCTGCCAACCCATCATGCCTTTCTGCTCATTTTACCTTCAAAGGATTGGCCTCAGTATGCCCTCTCGGATTGCCAACTCATCATGCCTTTTGGCTCATTTTGCCTTTTAGAGATTGGCCTCAGTATGCCCTCTCGGGCTGCCAACCCATCATGCCTTTTGGCTCATTTTACTTTCAAGGGATTGGCCTCAGTATGCCCTCTCGGGTTGTCAACCCATCATGCCTTTTGGCTCATTTTACTTTCAAGGGATTGGCCTCAGTATGCCCTCTCGGGCTGTCAACCCATCATGTCTTTCGGCTCATTTTACCTTCAAGGGACTGGCCTCAGTATGCCCTCTCGGGCTGCCAACCCATCATGCCTTTCAGCTTTCGGCTCATTTTACCTTCAAGGGATTGGCCTCGGTATGTCCTCTCGGGCTGCCAACCCATCATGCCTTTCAGCTTTCGGCTCATTTTACCTTCAAGGGATTGGCCTCGGTATGCCCTCTCAAACTCAGCCATCCCTTGCCCCTTAATTGCTTTGCGTGGGACAAAAGTGATGTCGAACTCCATAAGAATAAGCACCCATTTTTCCAGCCTTCAAGAAAGGATAGGTTGGCTAAGGAGATATTTGAGTGGGTCCCACTTTGAAATGAGCTCCACTCGGTGCGGCAACAGATAGTGTCTCAACTTTTTAATAGCGAACACCAGGGCGAAACACATCTTTTCCATAGGCGAGTAGCGGTGCTCGGGGCCGACCAACTTCCGGTTAAGGTAATAAAGAGGCTGCTCCTTGCTTTCTTCATTGATCTGGGCAAGGAGCGCTCCGAGGGAAGCATCCATGGCCGCAATATAAAGAATGAGATGCTTTCCTTTGATGGGCGCCTCGAGGATCGATGGAGTCAGGAGATACTCCTTGATCTGCTCAAAAGCCTTCTGACAGCCTTCATCTTATATGAAGGGTGCCCCTTTCTTCATTAGTTTGCCAAAGGGCAGGCACCTCTCGGAGAGGTTGGAGATGAACCGCCTAATATAGGCGAGCCTTCCCTGGGGCGATCTGAGCTCTGTTATATTTCTGGGCGGGGGTAGTTCCCTGATGGCCTTGATTTTGTCAGGATCTCTCTCTATCCCTTGGTACCTGACAATGAAGTCCAGGAACTTGCCGCTAGAGACGCCGAAGGCGCACTTTATCGGGTTCATCTTGAGCTGGTATTGTCGAAGTCTCTCAAAGACCCGGGGCAAATCAGCTAGGTGATTATCCCGCCTCTTAGACTTGACAACCAAATCACGACGTAGCACTCGACAACGTCGTGCAGCATCTTGTCGAAGATTTTGGTCATTGCCTTTTGATAAGTGGCGCCGACGTTCTTCAAGCCAAACGGCATCCTCTTATAGTTGAAGATCCCCTTTGGGGACCGGAAGGGCATATGATCTTTATCCTTGATGGACATACGCATCTGGTTGTAGCCTGACGACCCATGCATGAAAGACAAGGCTTCATGACCAGTGGTTACATCCACCATTGTCTCAATGATGGGGACAGGGAAGTCGTCCTTCGGGCACGCCTTGTTCAAATCCCAAAAGTCGATGCAGACCCGGACTTGGCCATTCTTCTTCTTGACCGGGACTATGTTGGCGAGCCACACAGGATACATACATTCCAGAACTAGAGAAGATCGAGCGAAGTACCCAATCGAAGCTAATTTTACCAATAAACCCTGCCGGCCCTACCCCTCTGGTGGCACCGATGAACAAACACCTTACTCGGACCCTACGTCTCGGCTAAGGGAATAAACCTTTCTTTGTGTCAGCACCAGCTCAGTACCGACGAACATCCTAAGAGGCAAATAGACCTTGTCGACCTCGCCACCTCGGTGATGCCGACGAATAGACATCCTGCCCAGACCTTACGTCTGGGCAGGGGAATAAACCTTTCCTTGCGCCAGCACTAGCCCGGTGCTGACGAATATTCCAAGAGACAAACAAACCTTGTCGACCTCGCTACCTCGATGACGCCGATGAATAGACACCCTACCCGGACCCTACGTCTAGGCAAGGGAATAAATTTTTCCTTGTGTCAGCACCAACCCAGTGCTGACAAATATTCCAAGAGTCGAATAGACCCCCTCGGTCTCACCACTTCGGCAACATTGGCGAATAAACACCTTACTCAAGCCTTATGCTTGGGACAGGGGAAGCAAACCACTCCTTGCGCCAGCACCGACCCAGTGCTGACGAATAACTTAAGAGACAAATGAACCATGTCGTTTTCGCCGTCTCGATGACACCGACGAATAGACACCTCACCCAAACCTTACGTCTGGGCGGGGAAGTAAACCTCTCTTTGCATCAACACTGACCCAGTGCTGATGAATGCCCCAAGAGATGAACAAACTGCGTTTGGTTCCGCCACCCTAGCGACGCCGATGGGCGAACATCCTGCCCACAGCCCTTTGACTTGAACCCCCGTTCAGGTTATTTGGGTCAATAAGCTCTTCTCTCCGTCCCTGCGAGTGATGAATAGTTCCCCAGCTTGGACCTCCCGCCTGGGTCATTTCCATCGATGAATCCCTTCCCTATCCTCGAGGCGACTCCGTCGTCTCGGTCAACCCACTTCATGGAACTACTCGGTGATGCCACAAGGTCCGCGTGCTGGAGTGATCCCCTCGGCTCCCCCCCGGGGAGGCGAGCACTCTCCTACGTGCCTCCGCATGCCTAGCCGGAGCGTTCCTAGATCAAGCTTCTGACGCGGACTTGCACTCCGTCAAGGAGCAGAAGAAGGAGGAAAGGAGAAAGAAAAGAAGCTTTTGAGGATGTCAAAGGGGGAGAGAGTGGTGGTGTATGTCTTCATGAGAGAATGGTGAGAAGGATGTTATAGGTGTTATAAGAAAGGGGAAGAGAATGGTGTTAAGGTGTCTGCTGGGAATGTTCATGCTTATGGGAATTTGTCTGCATTTTAGGGGGATTTTATGCGTCAAGTGAGCTCATGCATGTTAGATCATTCCTTGGCATTGCAAATGTTTGACATAGTGTTTCCATCATCAAAAAGGGAGAGACTGTTGCATTCTTACTATTTTGATGATGTCTTACACTATTTGTCACTATTTTGGTTAATCTATTTCCTATCTTCTTTTAACTGCTGTGTTTATATTCTGAGCCATGCATGCATTAAAACACAATACAGTGTTAGTTGAGCATGTTTTTCATTAGTTTTGTGCTTAACACCGTGCATATGAGTCTATGCATCTTGTTCATCTCCAAATCAAGTCCGAGCACACATTGTTCCAAACTCGGAGCACATCCTTAATATGACATTTAAGGTTTGAGCACGCACTGTTCAAGTCCATACAGGTTTTACATGATGCATTAAAGTCCATGCATGTTTTTATCTCTGCACACAAAGTCTGACCACTATGTAAGTACTTCCAAGTCCGTGCACAAATAAGTCCGTGCATGTTTTCTCTTAATGCATTTAGAAGTCCATACATGCTATAAGGACTTATCTTAACCCCGTGCACATTTTCACCAAAGTCCATACATGTTTGCACACTCAAGTCCGTGCAATTGTGGCACATCTTACTCTCCAAGTTCGTGCATGTCCATGCACAATTTATTAAGTCTGTGCAGGTTTAGCTTATGCAATGTCCATGCACGTCATTATGAGTCCACGCATGTTTTGGACTTAGTAGAAAAACTAAGTCCGTGCACCTTTTATTGAGTCTGTGCATGTCTTAGCATACACTTAAAGTCAGTGTATATTCTCAATGCAAGTTGTGGCGACCTGGGTTCTGAGTATCGGAAAGGAACCGGAGCAACTCGAATCTCGGCGCGCCTTCCACAAGCCCGAAGACACGGAAGGGAAGAAAGGGTGGTGTGAGGGTGTGTAAGAAGTTAAAGTAACTGCAGAGATAGCACAATATAAAACTAAATAATAATACAGAAATTAAATAAGGACGTGTCTCGCATGGTTTCCATGGCACACGAAGGCCAACCAATCCGGACACATGATGCAAGATGATGAACCTTAACCCGACGCGATCTCCTCTAACCAAAGGAAAAACTCAATACTCCTCCGACCAACAGAAGGGTCCTCATGCTTGACCTGACCTCGAACCTTGCACATGCTAAGAATAGCACCTTCCAGCAACAAAAAAACTATTACTTTTGTTAGGTCAGCACCTCCGACACACTCACCAAGTGTCTTGTCACACCACGATCATAGCATCTCTCGATGCACCACCGCTGCAATTCCTCGAACCGCAACACACCATGCCTCGAGTCGCAACACGAGCCATAGTCGGCACCCGCCAACATTCATCCTTGAGCTGCAAGATCCTCACTGCCATACGATCTTGAACCAAATCCAGGGTGACCACAGCCCAATCCAAGAAGATCCACCGCTCATCTGAGCACATCTCCACTAGAGCGCCCGCTCTACCACCTAGAATCATAATCTCAACGCCTCAGAGGCTGGATAAATCCTTAGCTGGAGTGACCAATGCCAATAATAGCTCCCTCAGAGCACACTCATGGCCACTTAACCATAAACAATCCTCACCAGCCACCTGACCTCGGTGCAGATCCCTCGAACATAACACCACAGCAATGCACCTGCCGATAACCTCTGCCTAACGCAGGACCACAGGGGCCACCATCGATGAGGGAGAAAGCTCTTGACCTCAATCCTTAGACCCCACGCTGATACTCAGACGATGATAGCAACCAACTTCACAGCACCAACACCGCACCCTCAAACTCTCACACAAGAAATGATGCAAAAAATAAACATGATACCCTATGCCAACTATCGATTGTACTGGATCTTATGGACTCTGATCACTACAATATCTCAGATTCCTATGTACTTCCTGTTGAACAGCTAAAGGGCGATCTAGAGGGGGGTGAATAGATTGGTCACCCAATAATAATTTCCCTCTACCTAGAACAAAGACTATTGTGGAATTAAAGATGCTGCTAGATAGATAGAGGACACTTAACCAAAGACAGACCAAAATCGTTCTCTCACGGTCCTACTCAATCATCTACTACGTAATGAACACAACGAGAAGACGATGCAAGCCACAGAAGCAATCACACAGTAGACGCGGATTTTTAGGTGGTTCGGTCCTCTAGACCAACGTCCACCCCACACTCAAACACGAGTGTGGCTTACTGCTGTGCAACATAGCTTGCGTTCGCTGGGCCTTACAGCTTAGCCTACAACTGCTGAGCCTCACAGCTTACTGTTTGAGGAATCCTCCTCGCCCGCTGAGCTTCACAGCTTGCTATCTAGAGAACCGCATTCTCTGCAACTGTTGGGGACTACAGTTTAACCCGACCAGAGGACTCCTCCTCTGCAACTGCTGACTAATAGCTTGACAAACGGTTTTACAGAGTAAAATAGAAAACACAAGGAAAGCAAAGGAAAATCGAGAAAGAAATCCCAACATGGGAATGTAGCTCAAACGGATGAGCAGACTCAGCTCTGGTTTTGAACCACGAGACTGAGATGAAAGCACTCTCTCAGCAAATCCTTCATGCACCTCACAGACTCTATTCTCTTCTACTCTTCCTCTTCTTCTTTTCACTCTCTGTTTCTCTCTTTCACTTCTGGATCGAAAGGGCGCCGCCAACTACTGCTTCTTCTCTAAGTTTCCTATTGCCTCTACTCTCCTCACGAATGAGAAGGCTCCTTTTTATATCAGTAGCAGCAGCAACCCTGGAGTGTGTCTCCCACACCTTCCAGTCCAGAAGGTTTCTCCACGTGTCAAACTCTTAGAGGCTTGTTCACATGTGTCACGTCTCTGGCATGCCCTCTATCATTGGATCACGTGCCCGCCTCATCTTCTCGAGGACACACCTGTAATAATAGGGGAATAATCACAAGTTCAGGTCTCATCAAAATATTCCTGTACGAGGAAGAAAAAGGCTGCTCGAAGTATTTGTGCAGACAAAGCCTACACGAGGTATGCAACCAGAGGCCAAAACCTGCACGAGGTATACTAAGAAATCTGCACGAGGTATGCTAAGAAATCTGCACGAGGTTGGCTTTAGAAAAGCTGCACGAGGTATCTCCTCGTAAGTGCAAAGTATGCACGAGGTATACCCTGTGAGACGCAAAGTGTGCACGAGGTACACTTGGAACAAAAATCTGCTCGAGGTATGAAAAAGCCACATGAAGTATGTTTTTCAAAAGGTGCACGAGGTATGGCATTCCAAAACATGCACGAAGTGTGTTTTTAAAAAAAATGCACGCGGTATCATTTTCCAAAACATGCACGAAGTATAATCTTCAAGAGGTGCACGAGGTCTATTTTAGAAAAGCTGCTCGTGGAATGTTTCCGAAAACGACACAAGGTATATTTTTTTAGAAACCTGGTCGAGGTACATTTTTCAGAAAACTGCTTGAGGTACGTTTCTGAAAACAACACGAGGTACATTTTTCAGAAAGTTGCTCGAGGTATGTTTCTAAAAAATGACACGAGGTATGCTTTTTAACAAGAAAAAATTGCACGAAGTTAGAGATGCACAAAGAGAGCCTTTTTCAAAAATGTGCTCAAGGTATGTTTCTGAAAATGACACGAGGTACATTTTTCTGAAATCTACTCGAGGTATGTTTCTTCAAAGGAAAGACTCCACGAAGCATGTTACCAATAAAAAGGTGCACGGGGTAACTCCTCGTTAGTGCAAAAACTGCACGAGGTATGAACTCAGAAAAATGACACAGGGTTTCTCCTTGTCAGTGCAAAAATTGCACGAGGTGTGAACTCGAAAAAATGACACGGGGTTTCTCCTTGTCAGTGTAAAAACTGCACGAGGTAAGACTTTCAAAAACATGCATGAAGAATGAAGAACATGTTCAAACAAAAACATGGTCGGACTACACACAGTGCTCAAAATATGAAAAACATGCTCGAGGTTGGTTTTGGGGAACATGCACGAAGAAAGCTTTTTCAAAAAAGTGCTTGAGGTACACTTTTTGAAAAACTGCACGAAGCAAGGCCCAACACTGCACGAACTAACAACAGAAGCTTCTGTAAAAATGTGCACGAAGAAATGCTTGCATGAACTATGTTTTATTTAGCTCATGTGCAAAACGCAATAAGAGCTTCAAAACTGTTCGCGTGTAGGTTTTCTACTGACAAACTATGCAAGAACATCATTATTAGAGAAACCTGCATGAGGTATAAAAAGATGACTCGAGGTTTGACCTCGCCAACCAAAGACTTGCACGAAGTGTGAACACTGTTCATGCACGGGGTGAAAGCACTTCCCACTAAGTGTGCACGAAATAACAAGTGTGCCTGAGTGCTCCTGGTCCAAATTCACACTCTCTTGCTCAGGCTGGCTTGCATCCTTCTCGGTCTCTCCCCATCGAGGAGATGATTATTCAAGCCCAACGCCAGCTTGATGAACTTCAACATCAGATTGATCCCAAAACTCCTTTAAGCGTCCCATTTGCATTCCAAGGTCTTCAGCTTCCACCGCGTTCACAAATTCCCGCATATCGCCGCTATGGTGGAGTCGGTGACCCCTATGTGCACTTGAAGGAGTTTCTTTATGAGTCGGCCCAGTTTCAACATGACCAATGCATGATGGCTTATTTGGTCTGTCGTTAGAAGGCCCGGCTCGGGATTGGTTCTTCGCATTATCGCAAGATCAAGTGGTGAATTTCCAAGATGTGGAAGAGAGATTTATTCAGCAGTTTCAGGACTAGGTTGGGCCCAAGTACTCTATAGTTGATCTGGCCCATGAGGAGATGAAGCCCGACAAGGAGTTCTTGACCTTCGCTGATCGCTAGCGTCACCTGGCCGTGCAAGTCCCGGGGCATAATCCGGAGGGAGAGCAAATCAAGATGCTCATTTATAATGCAACGCCTCAGTATCGGTGCATCTTAGCCTTGAACGACATCACTTCCTGGCAATAGCTCTATAGCCGAGCCCGCTTCATCCGCTAGCAACTTTTAGGTTCCCTTGACCCTGAGTCTCCTCCACCTTCTACACCCACATACACCTCCCATCCATCATTCCCCAAGAGTCAGACCTCCACCACATATCCCTCCATAAGTCGGCCTTCCGTTCCCACGTGCCCATATACCTACATGCGTCAACCATTCGTGAGTCAACCCGCCACCATCCATAGTCAGCCCTCTGCCATTTCGTATCCGCATACGCCTCTACTTCCGGTCAGGGAAACACCACACCACGAGCTGGTGGATGTCGTCCACTACATGCCCCCTCATACCACCCCGCATACGCTATCACCAAGTCCATCCGCTAGCCACGTGCCATTGCCTACGCAACCCCCACAACCATTTCCATTATCCTCCCATACCCCTTAGCATCCACCTTGCCTGAAGTGGGCTCCTTCCTCGTCGTTCCCAGAGTCTTTTACAGAATATTTAGGGCTTTGATGGCCACCCACGTGTTGCAACTCCCTTCGGTTAAGCCTTGCCGACCAATAATGTGGAGTTTAATGTCTATTGCACTATTGTGGTATTGGTATTGCTCTTATCTAATGTAATGAAGTTCTTCTTCCACTGTAAATTTGGCTCTTTATTTATGTAAAACTCAACCCATCTTCGTTCTGTTGGGTGGTTCCCACTATGGCGTTGCCTCCTATATCCGATGAGAGTGATCTATTGGACCGGGTATAGGGTGGGACACTACATCTGAACACCTTTGTTCTTTGCTGAAGAATAGCCTGGATATTTCTGAAGCCATGGGTAGAGGGCCGAGGGTACCCTATAGCTATAGGGAGATCGTCGCCCTCGATTGGAAGGGTTAATTAGCTGGAGTCGGGGAAACTGGACACATGTTGAGTGGTGTAGAGGTGAGACTGAGACCCAGGCATGGGTATGCATATTCGACTAGTTTCATGCTTTATAGGTGCCACATGGGCCTTACAAGTGGGTCAAATGGGCCAAAGTACATCTGCTGCAAGCCACGAGATAATTTTGACACATGGGTCACTCCCCGAGTCGTTGCAGGATATAAGTGGATTATCTGCGTGTTTTTACATGGGGCTCTCCGTAAGGAGCTAGGGACATGCTCGAATCGTCGAGAGAGGGCTATACTGGATGGCAGGGGTAGACATTGGCGGGCCCCTAATGGAGGCCAAACACGGCTTGAGGTGAGTAGTTAGGTACAAGTCCCAAAAGGTGAGTGTCTCCATGTCGGGGAGTTCTGGTAGGCTCCGAGAATGGGCCAGGGTCTAGCTAACTCAGGTTAGCAGTCGGGACTGCCGGTGGCCGACTTGATGTGAGTTGCAGGCACGTGGTCCGATGGCAGGAGCAAATTTGGCATTATGGCATGCACGTTGTTATCATAACGCGCTATACGCGGGTGGACCCGATGTATGTGTGTATTCACTGTTATCATAACACCTCATATGCGGGGGGATGAACTTGAGTGAGATGGGTAGATGTCATATGAGGGGAGTACATGTGACATACACTCGGCGTATATGAACCGATCAACAAGTCACCCAACACATGCTAAGCTCCTCATGTCCTTCACTGCTTTAGTCCTTGAGTGCTTGCAGCTGATTGTCTTTGGTCTATGCATGCATGTATGCATGTATGTATGCCCCTTGAGCTTCTAAGGTGGAAGATCATGATGGCGCTTGATGACGATCCATCCGGGCTTCAAAACGTGGAGGGGGTAAGTGATGTCCCCATCAAAATAAGTCAAAGACCTAGGGACATGACTCAATTAAAAGGGAAAATATATCAAAATGAGTCAAATAAAATGCTCAAAATGGATAATTGGACCCATGTGAGATGAAGCTCGAGCTCAATCCAATCCCGAGTGTGTGGACGACCCGAGACAGAGGGAGGTGGTGGTGATGCCTCCATCACTGAGGAAGGTTGGCCTAGGATCCTCCTCACTTCCCATATTAACTTCTATCAGTTTATCGACTGTGGCTTGGCCTCCATTTTCAATCATTGAGGACACTGGCTGAAGGTCAATGAAGTCTGGAATATCATCTTCGAGTTCGAGCACCTCGACCTTTTCATTTTGATGCCAGTGAGCCTTCTCGGGAGCTTCTAGTTCGACCGGTGGCGACCGTGTGAATTGTTCTACTAGTGGGCCTTTTGCAGCCTCAGCTTCAACTGGTGTGTTAGCATCCTCGAGGGGCTGGCTTTTGTTTATGGCTGGCTACGTGGAATGACATTCCGACGTCAGCATGTACGAGGATGACTCTGCTTTCATGTTGCTTTGCATCGTCACGTCTTCAGCAGAGGTGCTTTGCTCCTTTCTGTCCATGGCTTTGATGATGGGTGTTACTCTATTGGCTTCAACAGAAATCTATTTAATCGGCTCGAGGTAGGCTGGTATTACTGCCACAGGAGGGCTCCAGGAGGAGTAGGCCTCTCCTTCTTCGGTGTGCTCGGCTTCTCTGCTACTTGTCATGTCAAATTTGGCTTGTAGAGCCATTTCATCACAGAAAACTTGCTCCCAACATCTACAGTGGGTTGTAGTTTTTGATTCTCGGCCTTCCAATCGAGGCGACTCAGTATGTTCAGCTTCTGCTGGGTACTCATCATAAGTTGTCCCCGGTTGGCTGTCTTTCCCTTCGCCGGCACACCACCCTCGCTGGCTTCCCCGGCACACCCCAGAAGAGGGCTTCCCCGGTACAGCTTCGCTAGCTCGCCGGTACACTCTCCCAAACGCACACGTGCCCCCTTGGCCTTCACCGGCACACTCGGTGAAACCCTCACCGACACACTAAAGCCCCAATCCTTCGCCGCAATCCGAAACTCCTCCAAAAGGATCCGAACAACTTAATAAAGATCCGCCAGGACCCAACAGAGATCCGGCAAGAATCCAGGATATTACATCGATCATGTGCCCTCCCAAGACTACCGGAGTTGGCGATCACTCAGACGACATGGAGGCACCCCGACTCCCGCCTTCGCTCGATGTCGGCAAGGAAGAATCCGTTGTATCCTCTTCCGAGTCACAACGTTGCCCAGAAGGAAACTCAAGCTCTCCGTGCACCTATTCATGGGCCAGAGAGGTCACTCGGCGGTAGCCTTGGGAAAACCCCTTCCGCAGACCCCGACAGTAGTCTGGTTCGTAGTAGGCAAAGGCAGCCTTCTGGCATGCCACCTGATAGCCCTCTGAGCATTTGCACTGCTCGAGCGTGTCCACCCCGACCTGCTTCACCTTTTCCTCAAGCTTGGCCGCCCTCCGCTCTATCTCAGACTACTTTCTCTCAGCTTTGGCTCGCGCGACCTCAGCCTCTGTCCATTGCTGCTCGGCCTCTCGGACCCGACCCTCATGCTCTGAATGCTCAGCCTTCCACTACTCGACACGTTCAACCTACACTTTACGCTCTGTGTCCAAGACCCTATCTTTCAACCCAACCATGTAAAGGGCCTGAACCAGTTGCTTGGTCGACTCCCGAGCCTCTTCCTAGCTCAACTCCGCTTGCGCCCTGAGTGAGGCCACCTCCCGCTGGAGGTCGTCAAGGTCGAGGGTCAGGCGTTTGATCTTCCGGTCAGAAGCACCATAGGCCCAGGCCAGGGACTCCCTCTCCGAGTTGACCCGAGCGAACAGATCAGTCATTTCGGCCCCCAGTTGGGCCATAATCAAGCCACCGCCCATGACTCATTTGAGAAGCACGGAAGGGGAGCTACGCCCGAGACCTCCCCGAATTGCCTCCGAGGTCACAGACCGGCACCGGCGGTACAAGGAGGCTCGGGTGACAAAGGTACCCACCACAGGAGGGAAGGTCCCTTTTGGAACCATCAGGATTGGGGTATCCCCCCCGGGTACTCCCACTCCAGGGGTCCCATTGGCTGGCTAGGGTCGGACCGCCTCATCTCGCACCTCCACAGCCTCTGTTACACCCCGAACTGTTAGCAGCGAAACGTGTAGTTCAGAACGTGGCACCTCTAGCTAGTATTCTCCCCTGCGGATGCTACGATAAGGTCGGGAGCCCACGGAACTAGCATAAAAATTATGTCTCTGGAAAAGTGTCCCGCGACAAGAGCTGTCATGCCAAAGCGTGCCATATGGCACCAACCAAAGAGGAGCCATAAAACCCGAAGACTCTGAAATGCAAGTGCCGGAGTACAGGCAGGCCGTACTACGCGCACCATGGCAGTACAGGAAACTACTGACCACTCAGGGCAAGGAAAACTAGACCTACAACTACAACGGTCCCTGAGACCTACGACTCTGAGTTAGGATCGTCGCACACAGTGGAACAAAGTCGCCAATCGGTCTAATCCTAAGCCAAGGAAAACAACGCTCCGCGAGAACCAAAGCACGGAGACCGAGGGGACACCGAGAACCCTCAGCACATTTGGACACGTAAACTGAGGTAGAATGATACCTCGAGGCATCTAGAACTAATGTCTTGAATTGGACAAAGCCACCGAGACACAACAAGACTGCCTATCAACCACTAGGTAATCCCGGGTTGTCCGGAACCAGACACGACACCGACACACTAACGCATCCACCGCCACAGTAGCGCAACCAGGCAGAACCAACAAGAACACGAATGGTGGATGATGATGACACTCTGGGCAGAGCGACCTGTCAGTCAACTGCTAGGGGAAACCCCACCGTCAAGAGACAGCTGCTACGCGACCAGAGACAATGACAATGATAGTTTCTAGATTGAGTCGTTAGGGTACTGTCGTTGTCTAGGAAAAGACCACAACCAGTCACCTAAACCGACCAATCCAGACAACCACCAACAGATAGACACCGCCCTAAATAAGGACCTAAGACAAACAGACACACAATGCAGAACAAACAAATGGTCATCACGGCGAACAAGACTATAACGCACTAGCATAGGGGCGTTATACCCACATAACGCACCAAGGGAGGGGCGTTATGTCAACCAGACCTCAAATCACATACAAATGATATAGCGCACCAGCATAGGGGCGTTATATCAACATAAAACACCAGCATAGGGGCGTTATGTCTAACAGACCAAAACACGAACAAAACGAAGTATAACGGACCACAATAGGCACGTTATACTAGTATAACGCACAAGGGTAGGTGCGTTATACCCAAGCATGGTCGATGATGTGAGAAGGGTCGTGCACATATTTCTTTAGCATAGATATATGAAATACATTGTGCACTTTTGAGAGTTGAGGAGCTAAAGCAATACGGTAAGCCACCTCACCCACTCTTTCTAATACTTCAAATGGACCGATAAACCTTGGTGTAAGCTTGCCTTTAACACCGATTCTTCTAATACCTCGGCCGGGAGATACCTTGAGAAATACATGGTCACCAACTTGGAATTCCAAATCTCTCCTTCTGTTATCAGCATAAGATTTTTGCCTGCACTATGCTATCTTGAGTCTTTCTCGAATAAGGTGTATCTTTTCAGTTGAATCTCTAATCATATCTGGGCCTAGAATTTATCTTTCACTGACTTCACCCCAGCATATTGGAGATCGACAACTCTTGTCATAAAGAGCCTCGAAAGGTGCCATCTGGATACTGGCTTGGTAGCTATTATTATAGGTAAATTCAGCTAGGTGTAAGTGGTCATGCCAGCTTCCGCCGAAATCTATAATACACGCCCTTAACATGTCTTCAACAACCTGATTTGTCCTTTCAGCCTGACCATCTGTCTGAGGATGAAAAGTAGTGCTAAACTTGAGTTTTGTCCCCAAAGAGTGTTGTAGACCCTTCCAAAAATGAGAAGTGAAGCACGTGTCTTGATCAGATACTATAGACATGGGAATTCCATGCAATCTAGTAACCTCCTTGATATACAAGGCAGCAAGAACATCAACCGACTATCGGCTCTTGATAGGCAAGAAATGAGTCGATTTAGTAAGGCGATCGATGACTACCCATATTCCATCATGTCCGCCCCTAGACTTGGGCAAACCCATGATAAAGTCCATGCCGATGTCTTCCCATTTCCACTTGGGAATATCTAGTGGATGTAGTCTTCCAATGGGTTTCTGATGTTCTGCCTTCACCTACTAGCATGTCAAGCATCGAGACACGAAGTCTGCTATCTCCCTTTTCATGTTGGGCCACCAGAAAATTCTTTTTATATCTTGATACATCTTAGTGGCTCCAGGGTGGATCGTGTACCTCGATCGGTGTGCTTCTTCAAGAATCTTCCTCTTCAGCTCAGGACAGTCAGGTACACATGTCCTTTCATGGAATAATATTCTGCCATCAGGTGCCAACTCATGAGCTTAGCCTTTCAAAAAAAGTGCTCGGAGCTAGGGATCTGGAATCACTACACCTCGGTGGGCCACCCCTAGGTGAACTGTCTAGTGGAAAATGCCAACAGAATGCTCCTTCATGGTATTAAGACCCACCTAGAGTAGGCTGGTGACTCGTGGGTAGACTCCATCCCAAGCATCCTGTGGGCACACCGGACCACTGCCAGGGCCACCACGGGAGAGACTCCGTTCCATGTCATATATGGGGCGGAGGCAGTCATACCCATCGAGATATCTAACCCATCCCTAAGAGTTGGACAATTTGATGAAGCCAGGAACAACCAGGCGATGCAAGAAAATCTAGATCTACTCGAGGAAGACAGAGAGCGCGCCTAGGTAAGACTCGTTGCCTACCAACAAAAGTTGGTCCAATATTACAACGCTCGTGTCAGAAAATGCCACTTCCTTCCCGGAGACCTGGTGCTACGACGAGCCAGCGTGGTAGACCCCGGGGCAGCTATGGGAAAACTAGCACCAAATTGGGAAGGCCTGTACAAGGTAATGAAAGTGCTCAGCAAAGGAGCATACAAGCTAACGACGCTGGAGGGGTGAGAGGTGCCCAGGACATGGAATTCTATAAATCTCAAAATTTTTTATCAGTGAGTCATTTTTTGGCATATTTCCTCCCAAATGTAACAGAAGCGTCGCTAGATGTATTCAATCATGGTGGCTTCCAAGCCTCCAAGAGGCGGGCACTCATGCTCCCTCAGAAGCTATAGTAGCTTCCGAGCTCTCAAGAGGCGAGCACTCATGGTCCCTCAGAAATCATGGTAACTTCTGAGCTCCCAAGAGGTGAGCACTCATGCTCCCTTAGAAACGATGGTGGTTTCTAAGCTTCCAAGAGGTGAGCACTTATACTCCCTTAGGAATTATGGTGGCTTCTAAGCCTCTTAGAGACGAGTACTTATGCTCCCTTAGAAATTATGGTGGCTTCCGAGCTCCCAAGAGGTGAGCATCCATGCTCCCTCAGAAACCATAAGTAATAGTCTTTTGCCTGCCAAGAAAAGACATACACTCACCTCCAAAGCTAATGACGAGTAGCGCGTAAGGCCTCCAAAGGCAAGAGAAATCCTCGTCAAAGCACATCGTTAGCCTATGACAAACATGAGACCCCTGATCTTCCCTGGGGGCAAGACATGCGCACACGATGGGGATGGATAGATTTGAACGATGAATTTATCTACTCTCACAAGCTTGCCGCACACAAGGATGGCTTTCCTAGCGCACATACAACCGAGTCAAAGATCAAAAACTCCCACTTTTATTCATAATGCAAGTCCTCAAACTCCAACATGACATCTTGATGCGGCCAGCGTACACTTCTATGAGAATAAGTGGGGCAAACTAGGGCCATGGCGGCATCGTAGCCATCCCAGTATCCGACCATCCAACCTTGGGCGTAATCGCTGCCCTAATCAAATGGGTCATCAGTGGCATCTGAAGCAACGACAACGACAACCTTGTCCTCCGCTATCACTACCACCGGAGGAGTCGGAGTTTCTACAGGATCATCAGCTTTGACACTTGCGCTGGGAGGGGGGCTTGGAATCTTCTCTCCAGTTGTCGCGGTCTTGGAGGAACTTTGAGCCCTCACGACGGCATAGCGAAGGCGAAGAGGGACAATCATCACGCCTACGAACCCTACTATTTATAGGTGAGGGACACTTTGTCTCCCTTACCAAACGGAGGAAAGTATCCATTTACTCCCATGCAAATCAGAGAAAGGGAGGCGATAGTTGAAAGGCAAGCACATACCATAAAGCAAAGAGAAGATTAGTTCAGTGAGCAGCTAACAAAACATGGCGAGAGATAAAGTTAGTACCTTGGGGCAATGGGGGGCTCAACCCCAGCTCTCGAAGCACCGCCGGGGTCAGATTGATGTCAACGTCAAGGAGTGGGAAGCGATGGAGGGCTTTGATCACCCTGGACTCATCAACTGTAGGTTTGGGCAGCCTATCAGCTCTAAGAGGGTAAAAATCCGCTGCGAAGCTCCAATCACTTGGGCGGCCGCTACCCTCAACCTTGGTAATAAAGACAAAGGGCTCGAACTAGCGCTTGACGTTGGACACCGCAGAGGTGACGCAAACAAGAGTCCAGTCATTCCTGGCCCGGAAGTAAAAAGATGATGTGTCTACAGGACAGCACTAGAGGTTGTAGAACTGTCGGAAGAGGAAGACGGTTGGGTCAACCAAAGCTTGGTTGCAGACAAAAATAAAACCACAGAGAATGCGCTAGGAATTGGGGGAAAACTCTTTTGGATATCGACCTTAAAAATGGAGGATAGACTTGAAGAAGAGATGTATAGGGAGGCAGAAGCCAGCCCGGAAGGACTCTACAAGGACCTTGATGCCACCCGGAGGTCGACTCCACAGGTCATCGTCGACGATTGGGAAGATAATATCGAAGTCAGAGGGGATCTGAAAGGCCTCTTGCAGCCCGTGGACCACCATATAGGCCACCAGCGGTGGGGAACGAGGATGACTAGGACCCACACCTGAGGTGCTCAGAGCACCCCCACGACCGACTTCTGTCTCCTAAGAAGATGTAGGATGAATGCAGAAGACCCACTTATGAGGCACCATGACTCAGGAAAACAGAAGAAGGGGGAAACCCTCACCAACATGGGAGAAGGCCGCAGGAAGGGCAACTAGCACTCGTATTAGGCACCGGAGGAGCAAATATGGCCACCCCCCTGAGGGCCCTACGGTCCCTCTTATAGCTTCCAGAAGTGGGATGAACATTTCAAAATCACACAGATGGGGAAAAGGCGCCTGCCGCCATTAATGTACGATCACCAAACTCTGGTGACCATTCGCCCTCACGCTCCCCCACAAAAGTAGCCCACGTCATGATTATAGAGACCTCTCCTGCCACCACCAGTTGCATCTTGCGAGCCAAGCATATGGCTGGGACCACTGGCCCCAGCAATATGAGGAGGCTGTCCTCAAAGCCATCCTTCGACACACCCTCCCGAACTCGACTATTAGATATCGAAAAAGTGCCTGGCATCTAAGAGTAGGGGGGCTAGTGAGGAGGGTAAAATCGGCTCCGCCCATATAAGGCCCATTTCTGCCAGGCCCATTTCAGCCCAAGGTCTACAACATGCCTGTCGCACCTCAACAGTCGCGGCCCATAACGGATAGCCCAAATTGATCGAACCTCTGATTCTCCAACACACGAAGGTGATGAGGGCATCACTTACCCCTCCACATGTTTTCGAAGCTCTGATGGATCATCGGCTTGCGTCATTGTGTTCTCCACATTTTTCTGAGTCAATCCATGTAATTTTCATATTTTATTTGAGTCATAAACTATGTAATTTTTCTAGCAAATAACAACTTAAATCAAGCTTACCTTGAGTGATTCAGGAGTTGGAATGAACATTGCATGTGTGTGTTAGTATTGAATTGAGTAAAATGAGGCATGATGACATTAAGCTTGAGTGGATGGTCCCATTGGTCCCGGCTCGAAGAGGACTCATCCATGATCACAACAGTTCTGGTTTCCCATTATTCAGACCCCAGGAGTGCTCGTGGCACCTTCATCTTTCAGCAGTAGTAGTCTGGGAACAGTTAGAGCCAGAGCAGTTCATCCTTGGTCCAGACCCTGTCCCAGCCACCGACGACGTCAGGAAATTCCCCTAAAATTCACGCGTCCTCCTGGGTCAACCACGGAAGTTCCGAAATCATTTGCATCAACAACAGAGCTTAGTGGAGTCTGTGGCGGCACCATCTTCAACCCTCTATCAGTCTGTTCCAGAAGTGGGTAGAATTGGCGGAGTTCACCACTTTGGCTCTTAGCTTAGCTTTCCCCACCCTGCCTAGCCGGCTAACCCCCCCTCCCTCCGTGGAGGTACATTTTGGTTGTAGACTAACCCCCACCCCTAGTCCAACCCCCTTGCAAGGGGCGTAGTGCCATGTAAATTGAATTTTTAGGTTGAAGCTTCATCGACACAATGTGTGGGTAAGCCCAAGCTTCCTCGCTCGCCCTCGTCTCCGGCTGGGGTCGCCATCTTCACGCCGACCAGGTAAGACTCGAGCCCTCCCTAGCTGGTTTCAATTCCTTTGCTTAATTAGTATTGTCTCTAAATGCCCTTCGGGGGTGAGTTGAGTGCTCGAACCCAAATTATTATTGTGTGAGTGACTACTGTAGGTGAGTTGTGAGAGAGCCATTACACCCCACACCTTTGGCGTGCTGGCCGCCCCTGAGGAGTGGGCATCCCAGGACCCTTAGGGGTTCAATATTAGGCTAGCCAATCCCCGGAGCAGTGAGGTCCCATCCCAGACCCTCACCACCATCATTGAGTTGCCAACATGCACTAGTGTGCACTTAGCGGGTGAGTCCGCTTGAGTGAAGCTATCGGTCCATTGAATTGTGCTTGTTTGCTAGGTCCGAGGGATCGTTAGATTAGTCGCTGCATTCCTAAGGCTTCATCATACCCATTGTGGTCCCTCCATCAAAGTGGTATATACCCACGTCCGCCACCCTCTGCTCCGTGCGTCCACAGCAGTCCCGGAGCCACTCCGTCGACGTTGGGTCTCCCTGTGGTGTAAGAAGCTCTGCTCTACTGCTCTCTGTTACAAGCCTGTAGCAGAGACTAAGTTGGAAGACCTTTCGGTAGCATCCACAGCGAGATTCGGCTTGAGGCATCTTCATAAGAGGCGTCCACCTTTGAGTCGTCCACGCTCCAGAAGTGGTCCTGCCTCCGTTCGTCAACGGCATCAATTGCTACAGGCATTTTCGTGCAACTGCACCCAGACTGCATCTGTTCCTATATGCCACTTGGCAACGCCGACACCGACTGCACCTGTGTGAATCGGCCAGAGATCCCTTCATGAGAGTTCTTCTTCTTCGAAGCGCCGATGAACCAGAGGTGGTCCCGCCTTCTTTCAACAACGCCTCCGCCCGGGGCGTCGACTCTCCCTCAGTCGCGCCAGACTCGGAGCCCTCTATTCACCCAGGACAGTCTACTATCATGTTGACCCCGACACTCCCTCTTCCACTCAGTTTCAGGTCGAGCAGTCTTCTGCAAAGGTTTGTCTTTCGATGATATGAAACTAACGCAAGTGGTTTCGTCCCATTCTGACGTCGGCACTGAAAATTCCATGAGGGCCGTTGTCGGCCTATCCTACTATTTGTCCATAAACCTGATGCCGACCATCTAGGTGACCCCGACCTGTGAGATGATCTGATGGTTGCCAGATTTTGAGGGTTTGTAGTACCCCCTATCTGCTATGTCCACGAGTTGGTCCCATCACTTTTGGAGTTCCACAGTGAGCGTGCCGGCCGACGCACCACGACTGCGCCATCCAGTCCTGCGCGGCAGAACTGTGCAGGCCTACAGCTGCGACCACCGCCTCCTTCCAGCGACATTGGCTTGATGTCGGACTTCCAGGTGTACTTCGGCATCCCCTCAGGCTTCGACCAGGCATTGACAACACCTCGACTGGACGTTTGAGTGAGGCATACGATAGTTGTTTGGTTTCCCCCTCCCCTCGTTCCCCCCTCCTGCGCGAGGGTAGTGCATGTATTGGATTGCTCCCACCCCCATGATCCCCCTCCCAGCGTGGAGTGTAGTAATTTTAATAGCATGGACATAGCCAAGCCTCCACGACGCTCCTCCTGTGACCGCGCCCCTCTCCCTCTCTCTCTCCCATTCGACCACGGCGAGATCCGTTTTGGCTGCAGACGGTGGTTGAGCGACAACGCGACAACGTGGGTGATGGTGAGGCGATCGCGTGGGCGTGCGACGTGCGTGGGAAGCGTGAAAGCTCGAGGTTCCTAACGGCGTTCTTCATAGATTGATCTCGGATTGGCGCGCCTCGATGCAAATCAAAGGTAGGGTGATAATCCCTAGCTCACTACCTTTCCATTCCCGCGGTTTGTAGGCTGAGGCGAGGCCGAGAGGGGGTTCTTTCGTGCTGGGAAGGGTCGAACATGCGTTGGGGAGAGTTCGCCCGATTCATCGTTTTAAGCCGCGATTCTGCATTTTGGGGGCGTAGAATCATGCTAGGGGGCTTGGGGGTTGTTTTCCCTTGATTTCCCCCTTTGTGGGGCTTGTATGGGGACAGAATGGGTGAAATCCGGCGGGTTAACCATTTTCGCGCTGGTGAGGGTTGTGTGGTCGAACCAGGGCCCGCTCATCCCATGTGCTACCCAGTAGGGACCACACAACGGATCAGAGCGCTTTGGACTTGTGCGGCCTATCGTGGGACCGCATGTCCCCCTGTGCGGCCCCATGTCAACCGCACATCCCCGTATTTTTGACTGTTGGACAGTGCACTGGGGTGTGTAGCCAGGGACTGGCCGCATGACCCTTTGTGCGGCCATGGGTGGGCTGCACGTCACTTGACGCCGTTGGCTCGGCATGCAATGAGGTATGTGCGGCCTGTCTTTGACTGCACATCCCTTGAGCGGCCCAAGACCAACCGCACATCCTGTGAGTTTTTGACCATTGTTTGTTATCGTTACGCAGTGTTTAAGTTGAGTGGCCAGGGTCTAGCCGCATGTCCCATGAGCGGCCATGGTCTGGCCGTTCATCTTCTAGTACCGTTGGTGAATGAATGGCCCAGGTGCGACCGCCCATGCCTTAGAACGGCAGGATCCTAGCCGCCCTTCCCATGAGTGGCTAGTGTCCGACCGTTCATGTTTCTTACTGTTGGGTTTGATGGATAGCCAGGTTGGACCGTCCTTCTCCCACGCGCGGCTGAGACTTAGCCGTGCATCCTTGAGCGGCCAATGATGGACCGTTCATCGTCTGAGGCCCACAACCAGCGTGCCCCCCCTAACCCTAGCCAGCCCACCAGCATCCCACACCCCTATCTCCCTCTCCACCCTGCAACCCACGCCCCATCCCCCTCTAGGTAGGTCCACGGCGGCCCCGGCCTCCCTCGGCCACATCCCCGTCGTCGACGTTGAGGTTTCCCTTGTTCTGCTTGCGCCCAGACTGGTAGCAGAATCATCGGTAGAGCTTGCAGCATCCACAACTCTACCTACTGCATGAATCAGCCTGAGTCCCCTTCTGTGGGATCGTTCTACTCCGAGTCCTCTTCGCAGCAGCCATGGTTTCGTCACGTTTCGTCAACAGAATCAACCGCTATAGACGTTTCCGTGCAACTGCGCCCGGACTATGCCTGTTTCTGAGTGCCCCTTGGCAATGCCGACGCCGACTTCTCCTGTGCGGATCGGCCAGATCCCCCTTCACGAGAGTTCTTCCCCTTCAAGTCTCCTTCGACCCCGAGGTGGTCCCTTCCATTTTTGTCATCAGCACAGCCCGGGGCGTCCATTCTCCCTCAGTCACGCCAGACCCGGGGTCCTCTATTTGCCCAGAACAGACTGTTTCCAAGTCGGCCCCGACACTCCCTCCTCCTCTCAGTTTCAGGTCGACTAGTTTTCTTCAAAGTTGCAGCTTTCGACAATATAAAACCAACGCGGGTGGTTTTGTCTTGTTCTGATGTCAGCATTGGAAGTTCAACCATGACCATCGGCGACCTGTCCTGCTGTTCGCCTAGGAACCTGATGCCAACCATTCCGGCGACCACGTCCAGCGAGGTGATCAGACGGTCGCCATCTTTTGAGGGTTCTCAGAGCTCCCTGTCTGCTACGTCCATGACTTGGTCCCGTCGTGTTTGGAGTTCGTCAGTGAGCGTACCTTTCGATGCACCACGACTGCGCTATCCAGTCCTACGAGGCAGAACCGCGCAGGCTAACGGAAGTGACCTCCTCCACCTTCCAGCGACATCAGCTCGACGTCGGACTTGCTGGCATCCTTCAGCATCCCCCAAGCTTCGTCCTTGCATTGGCAGCACCTCATTGGACATCGGAGCGCGTCGTACGATCACTGTTAGAGTTCCCCTCCCCTTGTTTCCCCCTCCTGCGCGAGGGTAGTGCGTGTATTTGATTGCCCCCACCTAAGTCGCGTTAACTATAGCATTAGTTCAAAGTTCAGTTGGGTTAGATTTAAAAAGGGGGAAAGATCTATTCACCCCCCCTCTAGATCTATTCAATCCTCACACAACAAGTTCCTGGGGAGCCGCTATACCTATACCTTTCAGCGACTCCCTCCACAGTAAGCTCGGTCTTGGTTTAAGATGAGAAAGGTGTTCAGAGGATAGTATACTACATCAACAAGGTGCTTCTTGAGGCTGAAAGCAAGGTGCTGACCAGCGAGCCCCTGAAGAAGATTTTGGCCCATCCCGAAGCTTCCGGTCACCTTGTCAAATGGGCCATACTCCTTGGGGCCTACGACATCTCTTACTAGCCCTGCACAGCCATCAAGGCATAGGCCCTCGCAGACTTCATCACAAAAAGTGCTGCGCCGACTGAAGAAGTATCCCTGCTAACAACGGGCCACACTTGAGACCTCTTTATTGATGGATCCTCCAACTCGGACAGCTGTGGAGCCGACATTCTCCTCCGATCCCCCGAAGGAGCAGAGTTACAGTATGCCCTAAAATTCTATTTCTCGACGTCCAACAACATCTTCGAGTATGAGGCTCTCATCTCTGGAGCTAGGATGGCGCGACGCCTAGGAGCCGAGCGAGTCCGGACCTATACCGACTCCCAACTGGTTGCCAGCCAAGTCAACAGGGACTACGAAGCTCGAGAAACGTAAATGATCAAGTACCTCCAACTGGTGAAGGAAATTGCCTGAGTATTCAAGAGTTTTCATGCAATCCAAATAGCTCAGGAAGAAAATACCCGAGTGGATGCCCTCTCTTGCCTGGCCTCCTCCATCAGCCCAGAGGGCTCCCGGTCGGTCCTCCTCAAGGAACTAGAATTATCGAGCGTGAAAATCGAGCTCGTGGCCGTTGTACGAATATCTCTTGGCGACTGGCGGGCCCTATAGTATCCTAGCTCCGAGACTCCCAAGAGCCCCTTGACCTGCAGGAAGCTCGGAGACTGAAGTATCAAGCTCGATGTTTCATCCTTCTCGATGAGACCTTATAACGAAGATCCTTTTTCGATACTCTCCTCAAGTGCCTTGATGCTCCAGAAGCTCACCAAGCGTTTGAAGAAATTTACGAAGGCCTCTGTGCTGTGAATCAGGGGGGAGGTCGCCTTTTCTCATCTCTCGAGTCATTTTCATAAGTACATGGCATATACTCTGGTAAGTGACCATTAGATACACTTTGGCACCTATAAGCACATAATCTTGGACTTGTGATCCTCTCCATTAGATATCCCTTCTACCAGACTAGGTGATCTTATTTCAAGGCTTCCGTAAGTCTCCGTGAGTCTGAGATTCCCACTAGGACACCGAGCTGGTTGTACCATTAAAATCCTATTGTCTAGAAAGTACTTACCGATGTTTTATGTGTTATGGAAACCTAGCGGCCTTTTGGACCATCGCAAGCACTTGATTAGCGACTGTTTATCAGACCGCCAAGTCATGTCTAGCGGCTCTGTCTAGACCGCACGGTCCCTGATCGTGAGTTTCACCTATCCAGTCTCTAAACGGCCATTAGGCGACTGCTATGGCCCACTTAAAGGTTGGCCCATGACCGCTTGTGTCTCTGAGTGCAGCCAGATTACTCTGGATTAACCCAACATAAATGGTCCAAGACTAGACCGCCTGGCTTTTCTAAACGGTCCATTAAACGACTGCAAGGTTCCTGATTCTGTCTAACCCGAGGTTTGACTCTTGAGGTTGGTTTTCTTAAGATTATCTGGATTCCCAAACCTATGCTTAATAAATTGATGAGTAAGCTATGGAACTTAATTAAACATGTACTGTTATGCTGTCGGAATGCCTCCGTAGCATAATGTCTTTTTCTAAGTCATCCTTAAAATCTCATGATCAAGTTTTGAAGCATTCTATGCCTTGGCTACTTTGTTATGAACTTATTTTTTGAAATTGTGAATTTCTGGCCAAAATTATTATTATCTCGTAGAGTAGCTTGACTTATAACTTGAAGATGCAAGGGCGGACACGGACTGTGTCCAAGGGCTCAATACTAGCCCCCTCGATAGATGGCCACAAACGTGCTATAAACCATGGGGTACGATGAGTACTAGCATTGCATTGCACTGAGAGTACTTTTTTTATATGTGGGTGAAAATCACGAGGCTCATAATAAAATTTACATGCTTGATAAATGGCTTGCTAGTATATAGCCTTCTCAAAGTTATGCAGGGTACTTTCTAGTTACATGCTCGTACTTTCTTTTTCATGAAAGGCCAAACTTGTCTATACACGATCTTGAAAGCAATCCGAATGGGCCGATGATGGCGGCCAACTCACACGGCACTCTCCCGAACCCGTGGGTGACTCGGCGATGCCAAGGGGAGGTTGTTGTTTCTCCACCTGGTCTATTTCTCCTTCAGCTCAGGACAATCTATCTTGAGGTGTCCTGCCTTCCTACAATTATAACAAATAATGTTATCAGTTTTCTTGGCAGTATCAGATTTATGCTTTGACTACCTTTTTCCAGAAAAGTATTTTTTCCTTAACCCCTTTCCTTCCTTCCTAAGAAATTTCTTAAACTTCCTAGTGAGCATGGCAAATTCATCTTGATCTTCTTCAGAGTTGTGCTCACTGGATAACCCTTTGTTGCTAGGAGTAACTTTTAGAGCCAAGGGGATTTTCTTTTTCTCAGACTCATCTACCCTCTTAAGGTTTAGGTCATAAGTCATGAGGGAACCGATGAGTGCATCTACTGATGTTGGGGCTAGGTTCCTTGACTCCTCCATTACCGTGGCCTTGGTGTGCCACACAGATGTCATGGACCTAAGGATTTTTCTTACTAGCTCATACTCACTATAGACTTTTCCAAGGCTTCTTAGACTATTAGTGAGCAACATCAAACGGGCATACATTTCTGATATGGACTCGTCAGGCTTCATTTTGAAAGTCTCATACTCAGAGACTAACATGTTGGCTTTAGTCTCCCTAACTGGAGACGTCCCCTCATAAATGACTTCAAGTTTATCCCACATCTCCTTAGCAGTAGAACAGGAGGAGATTCTAGAGAATTCCGTGGGATGAAGAGCACATTACATAGCATTTACACTACTCTAATTGAGGGTGGACTTACGGATCTGCTCCCTAGCCCAGACTTCTTCGTCCTCAGGTAGATCAAAGGGACCCTTGCTGACTACCCTCCACATATCATAGTCTTTCGCCCTAAGAAAAGCCTGCATGCGACTCTTCCAGTAAGCATAGTTTCAGCCATCAAAGTGTGGCGACTTGTTGGTAGAGTGACCCTCAGCTGTTAACCCTCTAGCTTCCATTACACCTAACCTCTCCAGGATGTGAAGCCCTAAGGGAGAGTTAGGCTCTAATACCACGTGTTGGAACTGATGGACACGATCTAGAGGGGGGGTGAATAGATCTACCCCTAACAAATCTACGGGGACTGGTTTCCCCTGGTTTTTCCCTTCACGTGGGCGTGAACGGGGCGTGGAATTGAGTTTTTGGTGTGATTCGCCATTTTCGAGTTCGGGATGACCTAGCGGTCCTTTCAGTGACTGCTAGGGCTCCTGCGGTCTAGTGTGTGACCGCTAGGGTCCCCATATGTCGGTTCGAGCTTTGCGATCGCGTGATAGATGACCAGGACTTTTCGCGGTCCAGAGTTAGACTGCTAGGCTCTACCTTGCATTCCAAGGAGTGATCATTTGACCATGTTTTGGTCGATTAGAGATCGGTGGGGTAATGATCTTACAACTGAATGCCTAGCGGTCAGGAAAGGGGCCGCCACCCTACCTAGCGGTCCGAGGAGCGACCGCTAGGGCTTTGTGAGTTCTTGGAGCTTAGCAGTCCAAGGGTAGACCACTAGGCTGGCCTTAGCGATCCAGAGGTAGACCGCTAGGCTCCCTAGCGGTCCAAGAGAGGACTGCTAGGTGATTCTCCATGTTCGCAGTGTCTGTTTCGCATTGTGTTGGTCTCCCGTTGACCCAGTTGTGATCTAGTGGTTGACCTTTGGCCTTGTGGATGTCGCGGACACCGTGAGACTTGTGTTCATATTTTTAGGGGTGTTCGAAGGTGTCACGTTGTCTCGAATAGCTTGCTCGTGTGTTTAGAGGGTCTGGGTGACTCCATGTGTTCCGGGCTTTCATGTTTTTACTAGATCGATTCACCGTGAGTCGGCATGGGTGCGGAGGGCTTTCCCCACACAATGTGAATTTCACCAAAAAGTGGTTTCTAAGTGGGCTATGTATGAATGGCCTTGGACTATGAGTCCAGTTTCCCAACCTGGGGCTGGAGGTTTCCTATGTTCGCTTTACGAGGGAAGGGTCTCGACAGTCGTGAACTACCTCGTGAGTCATCGCATCGTGATTTTAGACCTAGGGATTAGACCAGATTGACGGCGTAGTGTTATCGCGTGCTACGGTCTTGACCTCGAGTCTCGTGACTCAAAGGCCATTGGGTTAGTAGGTCTAGTTGATGAGGGCATCCCACGTCACTCTCTTTGCCTCGGACTGTCGGCACCACTTTGAGATGTCCGCCTATGTTATCCCATGTATTTTCCCTTTCATTGAGTCATATCATATGTATTTCGCATCATGACTTTCTGTCTAAGCCGGTGAATATTCTGCCTTGGCGTCACGGCCTTCCGCCTAAGTCAAGTTGTACGGCGTCATGACTTTACGTCTAAGCCGTTAAATATTCTTGTCTGACGTCATGACTTTTCGCCTAAGCTGCTAAATATTCTACCTTGGCGTCATGTCCTTCCGCCTAAACCAAGTTGTACGGTGTCATGACTTCATGTCTAAGCCGTTAAATATTCTTGTCCGGCGTTATGACTTTTCACCTAAGCCAGTAAATCTTCTGCCTTGGTGTCATGGCTTTCTGCCTAAATCAAGTTGTACGACATCACGACTTCATGTTTAAACTGTTAAATATTCTCCCTTGACGTCACGACCTTATGTCTAAGCCAAGTCATTCAGCGTCATGACCTTCAGTCTAAACTGACAAACCTCTTACCCTTGGCCTGAAATTGCTATCCGAACCAATGAATTAAAAGATCCCCCTTGGTTCCACACCAACCCTTGATCCCTCTAGGGATTCACCATAACATATGATACCTTCTCTCCACCGCCATAGCATCGATCTCCTGACGTCAGAATCGCCAACCTGCGGGCATGCCCATTAATCCCTTAATAAAAAGAAAGGGAGATAAAAAAAGAGAATAAAAAAGAGAGAAAAAAAGAAAGGAAGAAAAAAGAAAAAAAAGAAAAAAAAGAGAGAAAAAATAAGAAAAAAATGATAATCATGACGTGATTTGTGTGCTTGTTTACCTCACGTGCATGTTTGCCTGAAATATAGTATTAATACACTTCCTTCAAATTTCTAAGGTCACTTACTCCCTTACTAAATAACGTTGTCCTGATTCAGGATATGTGTGCGTCACGACATACACTAAGGAATGAAAAGTCAATTCTCGGCGAGTGCATACAGTTAGGGGAAGAGTCGTAGCCGTGATGCTAGCATAACTCACAGGATGCACCCTACATGAAACTCCCACACTTTGCACAATATGAGCAATGGCCCTTAGCCATAGGGACGTCATAAAATCTCTTTAACACTTCACGGATGCTCGAATCTCTGCACTCGCATAAAGGGTGACCGTGAGGAAACAGTTACCTACCCCCTTTCAAAAAAAGAGAGAAAAAAAAATAAATAATAAAATAATGATAATGATAGTCTAAATTTTTTTATGGGCTGTCTGCCCTCTACTTGTGCAAGGGTCGACCCCTTCCAGTCGAGCCTTGCTAAATTGATGTGACACCACCTTGGGGGTGATAGTCACAAGATCGAAGACCCCTCGGACCTAGCAATCAAGTAATACACGAACCAGTGATTTCACTCGAGCGGACTCACACACTTGGCGCACACTAGGGCCCGTGGGCAAATCGGTGATGGTGGTGAGGGTCCGAGATGGGACCTCACTGCTCCGGGGGTTGGCTAGTCTAAGATTGAACCCCTAAGGGTCCTAGGATGTCCAGTCTCACCGGCGGCCCGCACGTCGAGGACGTAGGATAAAGTATCTCTCTTACAACTCACTCGCGGTGGCACTTAATTGATGAAAATTTGGGACCGGGCACTCTCTCACTGTCCAACAGAGCTAAGAGGCAATACTAGTTACGCAACATGAACCAACAATAATAGGGGGGCCAGAAGCTCACCTGATCGACATGAATATGGTGATCCCGGCCGGAGACGAGGGCGAGCGAGGAAGCGTGGGCTCACCCACACGCCGCGCCGATGAAGCTTCAACCTAAAACTTCGAGTTACATGCACTACGCCCCTTGCAAGGGGGTTGGACTAGAGGTGGGGAATTAGAATACAACCAAAATGTACCTCCACGCAGGGAGGGGCGGTCAGCTGGCCAGGCATGGAGGGGAAAAGGCGAGCTAGAAGCCGAATGGAGGGAGCTCATTGGTTCTGCCAGCTCTTAGGACAGCTTGATAGGCAGTCGCTGTCGGCACCGCCATGGGCTGTCCCAAACTCCGTTGTTGATGAAACTAGTGGAAAAACCTTCTGGGTTGGCTCGGGAGGACGTCAAAATTTTTGGAGATTTTCCTGATTACGACGACGGCCGGGGCAGGGTCGTGAACATGACCACTAGCTTCTGATTCTGACAGCTTCTGGGTCATTGCAGTTGGAAGGAGGGGCCGCCACGGATGCTCTTGAGCTCTGAATCAAGCGAGGCTAGAGTCGATGTACTCGTGGTCGAACCCTCTTCGAACGGAGACCAGCGGGGATGCCTCCAGTGGTCAGAGTAGACAGGAAAGCCTCGAACAATAATAGGGTGTATGGTCAGTTCCAGAGGGAGCTGACCCAGCGCACTCTGCTATTGCTCAGCTATCTGACAAAAGAACTTATGCTGACATTTCTTCAGCTGGCCTGCCTTCTGGTGTGCTTGAACCTTGTCTTGCTTCGACTCCATTGCCATTTGGAGTCAGCTCCACTTCTTTTTTATCATGTTTTGGCTTTTTCTGATCTTCATCTATCATGTTCTTTGTCAGAGGTTGACTTCTTCTTCTATTCTTCAGAATTTAACTGGATGTCAACCTATCTTCACATAGATCATGAATGTGCATGTATATAATATCATCAAGAACATGACATCATCAAAAACATATGAGTCATAGTTTTGACATCATCAAAACACAGGGACACAACAGCCACCATCATTTTCAAGGGGAGCCTGAGTGCTCGCCTCTTGGGGGCTCGGAAGCCAACCACAGTTTTTGTGGGGAGCATGAGTGTTCGTCTCTTGGAGGCTTGGAAGCCACCATAATTGAGCTCGGAGGATGACTTGTGATGCTCCATTGGTAGTGGGAGCAGTTAGAGTGGCGAGAAGGGATAACAATTTTCATTCACTGATAGAATGCTCTAAGGTTTGTAGAATTTCCAGATTCGTGGAACTTCTCGCCCATCCAGAGTCGTCAGCCTGTATGTCCCCTTGCCAAGCACTTTTGTAACCGATAGGGTCCCTCCCAGTTTGGGGCCAGCTTTCCTACGGCGGCTCTAGGGTTCGCCACACTAGCTCGACGTAGTACGAGATCTCCAGGGAGGAAGTGACGCTCTCTAACACAAGTATTGTAGTATTGTGCCAGCCGTTGTTGATAAGCGATAAGCCTAAGTTGGGCACGCTCTCTATCTTCCACGAGCATGTCCAAGTTTTCTCGCATTGCTTGATTATTTCTGGCCTCGTCAAATTGGCTAACCCTTATTGACGGGTTGGATATCTCAATTGGGATGACTGCTTTAGCTCCATACGCTAAGTGGAAGGGTGTTTCTCCTGTGGCGCTCCGAGCAGTAGTCCGATGCGCCCATAGGACGCTTGGAATGAAATCTGTCTAAGACTCACCTGCCTGCTCCAGGCGGGTCTTGATGCCACGAAGGAGTGTTCGGTTGGCATTTTCCGCTAAGACATTTGCTTGGGGATGACCTACCAAGGTGTAATGATTCTATATCCCTAACTTCAAGCACTTCTCCTAGAAGACAGCCGTTATCAGATGTGAGGACACACGGGATCCCAAAACGGCAAATTATGTCACGCAAGATGAACTTCCAAGTTGCTTCTCTATGATTTTCTTCAAAGGTTCTGCCTTGACCCATTTGGTGAAGTAATCAATGGCGACGATGAGAAATTTTTTCCTTTCATGGGCTTCCGGGAAGGGGCCCAATATATCTAGCCCCCATCGAGCAAATGGGCGAGGCTCTATTAGGGCGTGCAACTGCGTAGCTGGCTGGTGATGTAAGTGTGTGAACTTTTGACACTAGGGACAGCTTCAAACATAGTCGAGGTGGTCTTACTGTAGCGTTGGCCACCAATATTCTTGTTGGATTAGGCTTCTCGCAAGTGCTCACCTGTCAATATGGCTGTCGCAAAGGCCTTCGTGGACTTCTTGAATTGCCTGCTTAGCCTCGGTGGGGAATAAGCACTTCAATAGAGGAGCCGAGAGTGATCGCCTGAATAGCCGGCCATTGATGACCATGAAGTACACTGCTCGCGCTCGCACGCGGCGAGCATCGACACGGTCGTCGGGGAGATGTTGCCCCAGGAGGGAATCAAGGATCGGATCCATCCACGATGGCTCAAAGTCTATGGCGTTCACCTGGGGATTCGGCTCTTCAATGCTCGGCGCCAACAACTCTTCCACCAGGACGACTTTTGAATTGGAGACAGTCGTGGAGGACGCTAGGCGAGAGAGAGCGTTTGCTCGGACGTTCTCTTCTCTTGGGATGTGGGCCATCTCGAACTAGGAGAATGATGATGCAGCTTCCTTGGCCTTCTCTAGGTACTTCACCATCGCTAGCTCTCGGACTTCGAACTCTCCCTGAACCTGGCTGGCGATGAGCAGGGAGTCACTATAAATCCGCAGGTTAGTCACTCCGAGATGCTTCGCCATGCGGAGGCTGGATTGCAAAGCTTCGTACTCAACCACGTTGTTGGTGGCTGGAAAGTTGAACCACGGGGCGTATTGTAACTCCACTCCTTCTGGCGATAAGAGCACTAAGCTCGCTCCACTGCCAGTGGCGCAAGACGAGCCGTCCGCATAAAGTTCCTACGCTAGTCCCGAGGACTACTCATGCAGTCCTTCGTTCGACAACGTACATTCAGCGACGAAGTTTGCCAGTGCTTGGGCTTTGATCGCCGTCCTCGGGCGAAACTTGATGTCGAATTCCCCTAGCTCGGTGGCTCACTTAATAAGCCTCCCCGATGCATCTGGATTTTGGAGGATTTGGCGTAGGGGCTGGTCGGTGAGGACCGCGATCGGATGGGAGAGAAAATATGATCGCAGCTTTCGCGCTGCCATAACTAGGGCTAGCGCGAACTTCTCCGTCCGCGAGTACTGGAACTCAGGGCCCTAGAGTGCTCGGCTCACATAATGTACCGACTTCATAACTTTGTCCTCCTCTCGGGTGAGCACGGCGCTCGGTGTCACAGACAAGTATAAGAGTAACTGTTCTCCGTCCCGGGGCTTGGAGAGTACAAGAGGTGAGGACAAATATCGCTTGAGCTTTTCGAAAGCTTGCTCGCACTCTTGATCCCAGTCGACTCGCCCCCTCTTCTCCGTTGACTTATTGGCTTGCTTGATGAGTCAGAAGAAGGGGAGGCATCTCTTCGCGGCCCTAGATAAGAACTGGGTAAGGGCGGCTACCCGACCAGTGAGGCACTGTACATCCCTTACCCGTTCCGGCTGCTTCATCTCTAGCACTGCTCGGATCTGGTCAGGGTTTGCTTTGATTCCACGGTGGGTTACAAGGAAGCCGAGGAACTTACCTGACCTGACTCCAGGCGCACACTTGCTTGGGTTGAGCTTCATGTTGTACTTTCGGAGCGTTGCAAATGTATTTGCCAGGTCCTCTAAGTGCCCGGTCACTCGGAGGCTTTTGACAAGCATGTCATCGTTCCATGTTGTGGCTGATCTGAGCATCGAACATGTAGTTGACGAGGCACTAATACGTGGCTCTAGCATTCTTCAACCCAATGGGCATACGCGTATAGTAGTAAAGCCCACGGTCAGTGACGAAAGTGGTTTTATCCTGGTCGGGCTCGTGCATGCTGATCTGGTGGTACCCAGAGTACGCATCTAGGAAGCTTAGCATCTCATGCCTGGCCGTGGCGTCGACCAGTTGGTCGATCCGTGGCATAGGAAAGCTATCCTTCAGGGTGGCTTTGTTGAGATCCGTGTAGTCTACGCACATACGCCACTTCCTGATCCTCTTAGGGACTAAGACTACATTAGCAACCCAGTCGGGTATTGGGTAGGCCATAGGAGTCCTGAGCGTAGCTTCTTGCCCACTTGCTCTTTTATGATTGCCTGTCGCTCAGGGTTACAATGCCTCCTGCGTTGTTGAACCGGACGGCAGCTTGGATCCAGCCTCATCTTTTGTGGGTTATGATCTCCGGCGGGATCTCAGGGAGTTTGTTCTCAGACCAAGCGAACACATCTTGGTTCTTTATCATGAAGCTCTTGTAGTCTTCCTTCTCTTGTTCGAACATGGTGCCAATGCGAAGAGTTCTGCTTGGATCTTCCTCCACTTTGATAGGTAAAGGTCTTCGGCCGGAGCATTCCCGTTGGGTCCGGGGTCTTCTATCCTCACCTTCTTCTCGGTGGGACCCTCCTCGGCTCGTCTTTCTTTGATGGAGATTAGGTAGCACCTTCGTGACTCCCCTTGGTCACCTCGGACCTCCCCTACTCTGCAGGGAGTAGGGAACTTTAATTTCTGATTGTAGGATAAGGGGACGTCTCTTAGGGTGCCGAGGATGCCCTTGCCTATTACGGGGTTATACCCGGTCATTCCGCGCACGACCTTGAAGTCCGCCAAGAATGTTACGTCTCTGGGGGCAACCCTAAGCGTGATCGGCAGGGAGATATGCCCCTTAGGGAGGACGGTTGTGCCGGAGAAGTCGTATAGGGGTGTGTGCAACGGTGTTATTCGTGACAGATCCACACCCATGAGAACAAGACAGTGGTAAGAAATTACATCGGCGCCACTTCCATTATCAACGAGGATCCATCGTATAATACATTGGTTAATGGTCGTCGAGACCACAAGAGCGTCGGAGTAGGGGGTGGTCACGCCTTCTAGGTTGTCATCTGACAAGATGATCAGATCCTTGAGACGATCCCGAGCAGTGGTGTCGCAGCAGCTCTCGTCACCATGATCCACGGAGTTTACTCTGGACGCGTACCTACGACGTCTTTTGGAGCTATCTCCGCCCGATGCCGACTCTCTAGAAATCATCGTGATTTCTTTTCCATTGGGTCGGTTGTCGATGGACGGAGGGGTTCGCTCTTGCTATCGCTTTTCTGCGGCCTTGGCGATGAACTTATCAAGGAGGTCTCGTCGAATGAGGTCCTCGATTGCATCCTTTAGCTGGATGCAGTCTGCCGTGTCGTGACCGTGGTTGCAGTTGAAGTGGCAGTATGTCCTTTTGCTTCTGGTCCTCGGGTCGAACTTCATCTTCAGAGGCTATAACGGAGGGCTCCTCCCGGATCTCCATAAGGATTTGCTCGGGCGGAGCCGTTAGGGGCGTGTCATGTCGATAATGCCCCGTCTCTGGTCTCTGGGCGGTCGCGGCGTTCTCGATCCCGTCGCTCTTGTTTACCCTGCCCTTCCCGCGAGGAGTCGGCGAGTCTCTTCCGGTTGGGTTGACCAGCCCCGACCGTGTGACCTAATGCTGCGGTGTTTTCCTCGCAGCTGGCGTGCTTCTGAGCCAGGGCAAGAAGATCCATCAAGGTTGTCGGGGCTTCCACACCGAGCGAGCGTTGGAGGATGGAGTTCTGAGTTCCCTGTGTCAGAGCGGTGATGGTGATGTTGACGTCCAGGCGAGGGATGCAGAGGGCTTCTGCCAGGAAACAGGACATGTAGTCCCATAAGGTCTCCTTGTGCCCTTGCCTGATGGCGAGCAGGCTTACTGCCGATTTGGCTTCCTTCCGGCAGCCCATGAAGTTCTCCTTGAATAGTTTCTTCAGTTGTTGGAAGGAGGTAATGGTCCCGGCCGGTAGAGACTCGAACCAAGTCCGGGCATTCTCCTGGAGGGTGGTGACGAACGCCAAGCATTTCACGACGTCCAAAGCCCGGTGGAACACTAGATTTGACTCAAAGCTATGCATGTGGTCGGCCGGGTCGGTGGTGCCGTAGTAAGGGGTGAATGACGACAGTTGAAACTTTGGAGGAATGGGAGCCTCCATGATCTCCTTGTAGAAGGGGGCGTAGAAGTCGGTGTCATCGTCGATCAACCCCCGAGTCCTCGCGGTGCGTAGAACGTCGTCCAGGCTCATGTTCTACTTCTTCGTAGCGTCGTAGCCGCTGAGCCATCTCTGGGTTGGAGTGGAGCGGGTTGCGAGGCTGTGGTGTGGGCGAGCTATGCGGACATCGGGCATAACAGAGACGTAGGAGGGCTCGCGCACCCTGCGAGGCTCTGCCATGGTCGGAACCCCTCCATTTTGGGGGCAGCTCTGTCGGAGCGCGATCCTGCCTGGTAGGTTGGTTGAGGAGGCCTTGACAGAGTTCTGTCAGGGCCTAGAGTTGACGGTGCACTTCTGTCAGCTCGTTCGCGGCAACACCCCGTGGTGGTCGTGTAGATGAGGACGCCTCCTAGGACCCCTGTCGGAAACTTGGGGCCTGGTGGGATCCTCGGCCGCGGTTGCTAGTGTTGCGGTAGCTTCCACGGGATGCCATGACTTTTCGTGTCGTTCCTAAAGACTGCGTCAAAAAGTGTAGAGGCGAAAAAATGGACTCTCGGATCTCGTACCACACTTTTAAGATTTGTTTAGTCGGGAAAGGGCGCCCGGCCATCCGTAGAAACATGTAAACACTAGGAAGATGGTGTCAGATTGAGCCCTAGGTGTTATCCCAAGGGACAACCCTCTGATGCTTAAGTTTGGACCGTGGCGAGGCGAAGAACAGCATGAGACAGAGAAAATGAGAGAGTATGAGAGTAGAACAATCAAGCCTGGGGCCGAAGTGGAGTCTCTGGAGGTGCTCTTCGTGTCTGGCGAGTGCTCGTCTGGCCTGGAACGTGCTCTGAAGCCGGCTCCTCCTGGTATCTCTCTTTCCTCTGAGTGTCTGGGCGTCTCACCATATGAGTCTGTCTTCTCATGTGCTCGTGTGTTTCTCTCCTTGTCATCTGATCGGATGTCTATTTATACGGGTTGTCTTGGCGGTGGAGGTCTATCCCTTAGCAGGGAAATGCGTGAGTTGTGGAGTAATGCCTCAGCGATCATGGGGAGTTTCCCGTTGTGTGCCCATTTATTCGGGCTGTGCGGCCTTGGGGCGCGTCTCGTGGCGCTCTAGGCGCGAGCTCGTCTCTACTGGAGTAGAGAGCGGCAATGGCGGGAGTAACGTTCAGTCGTCGAACAATCGTCTGGCGCCCGACATGCCTGTGTCCATGTTCCTTATGGGCTGGCGAATCTCTTACACATCTCTATTGGGTTGCCTGGTGGGGGCTGCTGGCTATCGGACGGTCTGCTTTGCACCCAGCGGTCTTGGGCCGATGCAGGCCTGGCGCTAGTGGGCCGCATTGGGCCGGGTAGATTTTACTCTCCTCATGAACCATAGAAACGAACTGATTATAGATGTTAAGGGGATCTTAGAATGATGACATAATAAATAGACCTTGGCAAATTGAGAAAAGTCCTCAATGAAGCTGATGTGGCAATAAAATCTTGTTATACATGGCAACGGAGCTGGTCCTTCAGTATAGTGAACCAGGTCAAAAGAGTAGTAGAAGCAAACTCACATGGAGAGAGGGGAAGGACTAAGTGTTTAATAAACAACACAGTAGAAAGGGGAGTAAAGGAGCCATGGCCAAGTATGACAAAGTGGAGCAAGGTCTTAATATTTGGCCTCAAAATGTGTCAAAGTCTGTGATGCTAAAGGTCGACAACAAAGAAGAAAGCCATATAAGGGAAGAGAGGAGAAAGGCATATCGGTTCTCCTTACGAGTCAGCCGGGTGAGTGGTACGGCGATCTTGGAGAAATCCTTGATGAATCGCCTATAAGAATAGATAGAGCCCAGTCTCTGAGTTCGGGCTCCAGCAGCAGACGGGTGACGTTTGCCTGGCTGATGGGGTGCACACATTTTTCAACCTGGTCATCCTTGCACTCCCGTTTGTTATTTACCAGTGGACTTGAATGTGCTGCTAGGTTCCAGAAATAAATCATCTCGGCGGCCTCTTGCGGGACTATTGTCAACCGGCCTCGAAGGTCATAAAGCTTCTTCGAGGTGACACCCGCCTCTGCGCTGGCAAAATCCAGCATCCTCGGCGTCAGGCCCCAGTCTTGGATAGCCCGAGGTGTAAACTCGAGAAATAGAGAACAGACCCAAGCGTTGAAGAAATGCAAGGGACATATGTAACGGGCCTGCCTCGGGAACTGATGTGTGCTGATATCCCCTAGGGCTTTATAGATCAGGCAGAGGGCGGTCGGACATAGGGATAGTTTGATCCCCCACGCCATCTGGCACGCGAGTTAGATTGCGTCTGGCCATATCACCGTCTCGTCCCCATACGGCATAGCAAAAGAGCACAGCCAGTATGTCAGATAGGCCGCACAGTGTGTCATTGGGTCGACAGCCATCGGGTTGGGCCCACCCAGACGCCCCTTGGAAAGGATCTTCATGTCCGTCTTCGGCTTGGCGCTCTTCTTCCGGGCAACAACCGTCCTGATGCAAGGGAAATCTGCATGCTCCTTTGGGCCATCATAAAAATATTACAGCCATAGATTCATCCGGACCCTCTTTCGATCTTCACGGCGGGGTTACTTTTCACCGTGCACGATTTGATACAGATTCCGGTAGGCCTTCATGAGGTACCGGTACGAATATCCCAAGGAATAATAACCGTCTCCATCGATTTCATCCTTGATTAAATCTAGGAGACAGACCTCTTCATAGGGCTCCCCGTCGATGGGCAAGCCACTCAGTTGGCTCAGACTCCACAGGTCCAACGAGGTCTCGCCCTCCCCTATATAGAAAGTGTTCGTCTCCGCACAGAAGACCTCGATCATCCCGCAACAGAGACCCTTAGAGATCGGGTATCCGTACCGAGAGGCATATACGCTATGGTAGATGCCGGCCCGGATCAATATGGGAGCATAATTGAATGACACGTATTCCGTGAATTCTACTGCCCCCTCCCTGAAGCTGTGCACATCTTGAAGCTTCAGCTCCCCAAACCAGCCCAGCGACAGCTCGTGTTTGAATCTGATCACCAAGCAATTGAGAAGAAAGGGCTCTTCTCTGTAGCCCCACTTCAATGGAGCCAGGAATAAATCGTGGCGGTGTTGCTCGCCCTGAACGCGCCCCGCGGCCGTGTCCCATTTGGCAGGAGTGAAACCTGGGGTCCTTACTAGCTTGTCCTCCACCGGCAGCACAGCTTCCACCCCTAGCACGGGTTCCCACTCACGGGTCTCGCCTACTAGGTATGTGGGCACGCTTCTAGGGATGACATGTGATAGACTGTCCTGAGCTTCTAGAAAGGCGCACTCCACCGACTTCACGACCCATGGCTCTTCCCTCCTCTGAGACCGCAAGTGCTTAAGATAACGGATCAGGTGCCGGTCCTTGGGAAAGTTATCCATGTAGACACCGGTGACACGATCGAATGTGAAGCCCTTCGCAGCCTTTGCAAGTCTTGAGGTGTCTACACTTTCAGTGTCTGAGCCCGAAGAATCGGCCAGTGCTGCTATCTCAGCATGGTCTCGGTCCAAGTCTTCCACATTGTACCACGTAACCACGGGTACCGACGCTGAGGGCACGGCTCCGGCACTGGGAGCAATAGCAGCGGGAGCAGAGGAACCACTTGGAGCAGCCATTTATCTACAAAGTGTAATAAACAAAGATCAGAACAAACTGCAGACAATGAGAAAGCAAGCTACAAAGGGAGAGGAACATCCCACTAATAAGCAAGGGGTAGGAAAGAAAGAAAAGAGAAGAAAAGAAAGAAAAGAAAGGGAAAAGGAAAAGTAAATCAAGCCCCAGGTGCCCCTTCGTTGGCACACCCTGGGACTGGCCCTCAGCGGTACGCCCTAGCGGTCTTCCCCGGCACGCCATTTGAAGGGGTTCACCGGCACACTCTCCAGGGTCACTCCCCGGCACGCTCGTTGAAGGCCTTCACCGGCACGCTCCCTGGCGCCATTCCCCGGCACACCCGTTAAGGGACTTTGCCGGCACACTCTTCAGAGTCGTTCCCCGGCACGCCCGTTAAGGGCCTTCGTCGGCACGCTCCCTGGCGTCCTTCCCCGGTATGCCTACAAGGCCCCTAGCTACATTGGCCTTAGCAGAGGCCCACTAAGTGCCATAAACCTAAGAACCAGATGAGTGAAGAGTGAAAGGGGAGGTGATGAATGAGATAATGAAGGGTGAAGTCTATAAAGGAGCTACTGTTGAAATGACTAAGGCTCCGACAATTTTTGACAAAATTTTGGCAGAGTTTTCCCTAGGCCGGAGGCGTAAGGGGAAACACGGGTGCGCGTCCATAAGGAGTGACGGCCCCAACAAAGTGGTGGTGGGCCCCGTAGGGCAACACCAGAAGTCCTCCGGTCCAAGTGTCCTTCTTCCCTTTGCCGACACACTCTTCAGAGTCGTTCCCCGGCACACCCACTAAGGGCCTTCGCCCGCACGCTCCCTGGCATCCCTCCTCGGTACACTCCGGAGTAGCCCTCACTGGTACTCTATATAGCGTCCTTCCCTGGCACAGTCGCATTGGCCCTTCGCCGGCACACCCTGTGGTGGCCTTCGCAGGCACCCACCTCTAAGCCCCTTGCCTGGTACACCCCCCCAGGGACTCTACTCGGCACACCTCCTGGAGGCTTTCCCGGCACAATTCTATGCCCCCGCTTCACCGACACACCCCGTGCCCAGCTCTACCCGACACACTCGTGCCACTACCCACCGGCACACCCATGCCCCTAGTGCCCGATGCAGCCTACCCCCACGCTCGTCGTCCCCGACGCGCCCATGACCCTTCCCCGGCACAGCCGGCGACCGTTCTCCCGCCCATGGCATTAGGAATGAAGCAAGAAGGAGGGGAAAGGAGAAGAATAGGACAAGAAGAGGAGGATAGAGGAAGGATGAGAGAGGCGGGGAGCCTAGGGCTCCGTCGTCCTCCGAGAATGAGGAAAAGGAAAAGGAAGGGGAAGGGAGAGGGAGAATGAAGGAAATGAAGAGGAGAAGGGGGAAGGGCCTCCGTGGCCATCTCCTCACCACGACGACGGCGGCGATGACGACGGTGGTAGCGCTCGGCGAACAGAGATGCAGAAGAAGAGAGGGAAGAGGAGGGGGCGTCTGCTCGGTCACCGAAGAAAGAGAAACAGAGAGGGAGAATGAGGAGTTCAAATGGGTGTGGCCCGTTCAAACCGCCATCAAAAACATGGGATCTGGGCTATACCAACCCTATTGTTCATTAACTTCACAAATGTATGCATTAAATGAATATGCAAGAGAAAAAAATCTACGACCAAAATGTACAATAAAAAATATAAGTGACAGAGTTAGAAGTTCTGCAGAATCAGAAGCACGGTGGACTTCTATCAAAGGATGTTTATCCAAAAATTCAGTGATTGCTCCTGTTGCAAGAAACAGAGGCAAATCGTCGAACAGAATCAGATAAATGGATAAAGGCTTCCCCACTAGCAAAGAGGTTGAAATCTCACCTTTGTTTTGTTTTGTTTTATTTTATTTCTAGAGCGGATGTCGGAGATGAGACAATGAAGGAGGGCAAGATAGTGAAGATCAGGGCATAAAATAAACACATAGGGAGGGGTGAGGGATGGGGTGTTAATTATGGTTTTGGAAAGCATAATAAATGGAGGAGGAGAAACCAGAGGGGACAAGGGTGCTGCGTCGTCGCACGACGGCGGCGGCGGGAGCGGCTTCTGTCCGCAGCGGTGGCAGCACCCTCTGCACTGTCCGCAGCGGTGGCAACACCCTCTGCAGCGGTGGCAACACCCTCTGCAGCAGCTTCTGTCCGCAGCGGTGGCAGCACCCTCTGCACTATCCGCAGCGGCGGCAACACGTACCTTCTGCAGCGGCTTCTGTCTGCAGCGGTGGCAGCAGAGATCACGGCGGCGCTGCAGTCGCTTTTGTCTTCTCGCGGTGGCAACACCCTGCAGAGATCGACGCAACCGATGGTGGCGGGAGGGGGCGAGGGTGCGGCGTCGTCCCACGGCGGCGGTGGCAGCGTCAGCTCCTGGCAGCCCGGAGGCGTGTACAGACGCAGCGGCACAGACACGACGGGAGCGACTTCTGGCAGCCCGGAGGCGTGCACAGACGCGGCGGCGGCAGCGGCTCTGTCTTCCCGAAGTCATGTACAAACGCGCGCGGCGGATGGCAGGTGGGGTGGAGGCCGCGTGTACAGCCACTCATTTGCATGATAAAGCTGAATTCATAACCATGATGCATTGCATATAGTGTAACATCATTCTTGCATGACCATGGTATATCAAATGCTACAGTGTGGAAAGGCAGGTTATGCTTGTCTAGAAGCACTCACCATGCGTGAGGACTCAGTAAATAGTCTTCCACAAAGAAGTTTCTGCACTAGAGAGTTCCTGCAACCATTTTCCTAGCAGAGATAGATTCATGTGCTGGAGATTCTTTACACCTAGGCCACCAAACCTTTTCAGCTTGCAGACTAACTGCCATTTCATCGAAGGTATACTAGTATCCATTGCTGAAGGTCCGCCCATAGTATTCTTCTTCAAATTGCACCAATCTTTTTGCAAACTGCTGTTGTTAAAGAGAAGACAGACAGGTAATGCAAAGGCATTGCAGGAAGCACAGAGTTGAGCAAGGTTATCCTCCCTCCAAGTGATAAGTGTCTAGCTTTCCAGGCTGTCAATCTTTTCTGCATTGGGCATATAAAAGGATTAAAATCAGCACTTTTCAGGCTGGCAGATGTCTGAGGTAACCCCAAATAGATGATTGGGAGTTGTTGGAGTTGACAACCTATACACAAGCATACTGTTGTACATCCTCAACCGCCGTGTCAATTCCCAGTAATGCTGTTTTATCAAATTCATAGTGATTTCTGAGCAAGCCACAAACATTCTTAGGAAAAAAGTAACATATCCAATTCAAGGCCTCTGCCAAGTGCATCGTTCTGCTGAGAATATTGGCCACAAGCACATGCATCAATGGTGAAAGTGGATTCCCCTGTCTCAATCCTCGGGAGCTAGAGAAATATCTAGCAACGCTGCCATTAAATAATATGGAGAAAGTGGCTATGGTAATACAATTCTGTACAACGGTGCTAGTGCAACTTTTGACTTGTTTTTCAAGCTGAAAGCAAGTTTACCGCCTGAGATAGATGTGCTAGGTTTCTTCATATCATTCACCTTGATATCAAGTGGTTTCTTACTCAAGAAAGTATTGGTTGTGTTCATTCTCAAAGGCACAGATGAACCAGATGGCATACTGGATTTAGACACCTCTCTTGGAGACTCCTTCTCTTGTTTCTCTTGCTGAAGCTGTTTAAACTTTTCCATAAAGGAGCCATCATTCACAAAAAGGCTAGATGCAGAATCCTTGTCCATGAGGGAAGTTGTTATATATAATTGCAACCGTAGAGACTTCTCTCAATCCTCTCAGCAATATCAATTATCTTGCAATTCCAGCTCTACAAATATATGTGCCTTGAGATGCAATAGTCATAATGTAGGCTTTGAGCCGCTTGCCTTCTAATTCAGCAAGCTCTTTCAGCCTTCCTTGGTATTTATTTTCATCAGAGCCAACCAAGCCGGTGTGTATCGCCACGTGGTAGGATGCTAACTGGATTTTGATGGGGATGACGACTTCCGCTCCGTAGATGAGGGAGAACGGCGAACATCCCGTGTGGGTTTTATAGACCATCCGGTAGGCCCATAATGTCTCGGAGACCTTTTCACCCCAGTCACATTTCCGGTGGCTAACAATCTTAGCCAAGAGCTTACAGAGAGTCTTGTTGAAGGCCTCAGCCAGGCCGTTGGCCTGTGGGTTGTAGACTGAAGAAGTTCTCTAGTCGATGTGAAACTTGGCTGCCAACTGGTATATGGCATTGTTCTTGAATGGCATCCCATTGTCGGAGACTATGCGACTAGGAGTACCGAATCAGAAGATGATGTTATGCCAGACAAACCTGGCAACCACCTCGCCAGTGACTTCTTGTAGAGGAAGGGCTTTCGCCCAATGAGAGAAGCAGTTGGTGGTGGCCAGAATGTACTTGCAACCTTTGGAAGATGGTAGGAAAGGTCCCATGATGTCCATACCCCACTCTGCAAATGGCCAGGTAGGGGCTGTGGGACGTTGTGGGTTAGGAGGCCTTTTGGGTACTGGGCCAAAGGTTTGGCATTGATGGCATGTACGAGCATACTGGATGTAGTCCACGTACATGGTAGGCCAATAGAAGCCTTTAAGTTTGATGTTGTGCTTCATTCTGTCTCTGGCCTAATGTGCGCCACATAGCCTAGAATGAACCTCGCGCATGATGGCTCGAGCCTCTACTAGGGAGACACATCTCAAGAGAATGGACTTGTCCTTCTCATAGACAAACTGGTACAAGGAGTCGCCAATCAACTCATAGGATGTTGCCTTGTGGAGTAGTCAGACCCATTGAGCCCGGCTAGGGGGGAGCCATCCCCTTTTGAATTTGATGATGGGCTCACACCAATCTTCTTCTTCCGGGGGAGTGTCCTGGTCAAAGCCTTGGACCTCTTAAACTATAAGACCGGAGTTATTTTTGAGTGAGCTATGTTGAGTGGTGGATGGCGGATCTAGAGGGGAGGGGTGAATAGATCTGCCCCTCTTTTCGCAATGCAGCCCTCTTGGGATCCCTACTGAGCCAGTGATAGGAGGCTCACCCCTAGTTTTCAGGTGTGGCGGTTCTTCCTCGAGGTTCGAGGATGTTGTGCGGAGGTTCTTAGTTGCCAGTTTGTCGGGCCGAGTGTTCACTTGGCATGTGGTACGTTTTACTACTTTAGTCTGTACTTTCTGTTGGACTGGACTCTGTTGTAGTTAGTTATTTATTTCTGTTATTAGATCTGTTGTCCTGCTTTATTTCCTATTTCTATGTACACCACACCTATCCTCTAGCCCTTTCGAGTCTTCGGGCTCGTGGGCGGCGGGCCAAGGTTCGAGTTGCGCCGGCTCCTTTCCGGTACTCAGATCCCGGGTCGTCACATTTCGAGTCTAGATCGAGATGCTCAAGGGCTCCTTGCATGAGGTGACCAAGCGAGCGGAGGTGGCTGAGGCTCGCGCAGCACAGTTGGGGGCCTCGATGACTGAGGTCGAGGTGGCAGCCTGGATCACTGAGCTGGAGACCGTGGTGGCCACGGCTAGCGAGGAGGCCGTGAAGTGCTTTCAAGCATCCCCGGAGTATCAGGCCGAGCTGAACGCGGCCACTGTTATGGCCTGGGAAAGGACCTCGGCTACAAAGAGGAATGGGTGGCAGCCCTCCAGGCTGCGACTAAGGACATGGGCATCCCAGTGCTGGCCCAGCAACCTCCAGCTATGTCATTCGAGCTCGCAGTTGGCCAGGGCGAAGAGGACCTGGCTGAGGAGGAGCCGAGCACGACAGAGCAAGGTGCTGAGGGGGAGCACTCAACGGACAGGGAGCTGGTCGACCTGATTGACGACCCTCCACCCCTAGAGCCGTACCTGAAGATGCGCCCAAGGCCTAGGACCCGCCACCTCCCCATGCAGCCGATGGGGCGAACACCTGAAGACGGAGTGCTCGCTCTCACTTGTGCCGCTTCTTTTTTCCTTTTCCTTTTTCTTCTTGCCACCGGGGCACATCCGAGCAAATGCAACCCCCTTTCTCTATGCCTTTTTACTTTTTAATAAAAGATATTTACCTTTTCTTCGAAAGTCCTGGTTGCCTGGGGCTCTCTTTACTTTTCGCGGAGCTTTTGTGTTAGCTTTCCTTCGCTTAAATCTTTCTTGGGATATGAACCGACAACCGAAGTCTCTTCAGGACTCATCAATGAAAACACTAGGTTGATCAAATTTCTGGGTTCCATTGACGAAGGAAGCTATAGGATCACTACCATCTTCTAACGGCTCATCTTCTTCTTCAGCATCATCATCCTCTTCTAACACAAATGCCCCTAGATCGTCATCTACTGAAGACCCTTCTAGTTCAATTGCCCCTAGAGGAATGGGAGTGGATGTGAATTCGGAGACCTGGCAGAGCTGCACGCACTTATCGGCCAACTCGCTGATGTAACGCGCGGGGACCTGACGGACCCTAGATTGTTTGGAAGGAAAGGATGCTATGTACAGACCTTGACTTAATCTAGACTCTACCCTACTATGTACAAGGGGAGCTTGTGGAATGGAGTTCAAGGTGGAAAGTGCCAGCCCTTGGCCGAGGGATCCCTATTCTAAGGAGGCCGTTTCTTCAATAGTAAGCTCACATGCCCATGTTTGAGAATCAGCATTTTTTTTGGTGGTCATGGGTGAACGTGCAGATCACATGGGTTGATTGTCCAATGACCAAGTAGGTGAGGAGCGGAGGTAACAGTGGATAAAATAGGAAGGGGATGAAAAGGACAGGAGCAGGCCTGTCCAGAGCAAGGATTATACCCGAGGGGAAAGCCTCATCGGGTGGTTTATCAAGATGAAACAGGGAGAGAAGACCGAAATCCTCTTCAAGCGGGGAATTGGGAGGGGTTCCCCTTTCTTGGGGAACTTCAGAATTGTCTCTCAGCTCCGACCAAGTTCCTGGTTGTGTTGGCCCTATGACAAAGCGACCATACACCATATCCTTAGCTTGAGTGGTTTTGGGTGGCTCTTCTGTGGAGTAACGTAAACTTGCACGGCCTCTAGTCACCTTGAGTCTTACCCTGCGTGTGGGACCTTGCTCATGTTGGCCCAATCCTCTACCCATGGTAAAGCCTATCCTAGCCATGACCTCCCATTTTTTTCCAAACGGGATATTGGAATGTGTGATTTGCCGAGGAAGAGAAGGGGAATTATGTGGGTTTAAGGTGGAGGGCCCTACAACACCTTCTATGGAGAGAACGAGTTTCTTGCCTTTATCTGAAATGGTCATGAAGGGAATCTATTCAGAAGTGATAGCATTGAGAGTTTCCACTAGTGGGATACTCTTAATTTTGATCAGGGAGCTGGAGGCCTCGGTAAGTAAGAAAGATTGATTGATTTAAATATTGTAATTATTTTCATCAATTTGACCTGTTTTCTTTGTGATGATGTAGAGGCGAGAGCACCAGGAGGCGGTGACCCGGGCTGCACTGGCGGGGACTGAGCTGGCGATCCGCGACCAGCGACTCGTAGAGGTTGACGAGGCACGCCATCGTGCCATCGAGGCGCTGAATGTGGTGAGGCACTCGGCCACTGTGGAGCTAGCGGAGGAGAGGCATCGTGCGGCGTGGGAGCTGGAGCTCGCATTGGCAGAGGAGTGACGTAGGGCCGCACTGGAGCTTGGTGAGGAGCGACGTCGGGCCGTGGCGGAGCTGGAGTGGGTGACGACAGCGTTGCCCAGCGAGGGAAAGGTGCTTCCCCAGGACGTCCTAGAGCTGCAGCTGCTTCTGCAGAGGGAGCAGCGCGAGCACGAGCGGGAGTGGACGGAGAGGGAGCGAGAGAGGGCGGAGTGTGATGAGCTGAGGCTCAGCCTGGGTGCGATAGAGGAGCAGGCGAGGATCACCGAGGAGCGTTACCGCAGAGGCCACAAGTGGGCACGAGCCGAGGGGCGTCCCAGTGCCTACTTTGGTTCGAGCTTCTTCGCGAGCTCTTCTACTATCGAGAGGAGGGAGGAGGTGGACCGAGCCTGAGCCGAGGTGTCAACAGCCAGCCAGGGGTTGATGAGGCCCCCACGGAGTCGCCCTATAGACGGGGACGGGGTAGAGAGCAGCCAGAGGAGAGAGGAGGGAGGTGGAGAGAGCTAGAGAGTGTTCACTTTATACTATTTCCTTTTCACTTTTGTACACATATATGACAGTTATAGCTTTTGTACTTATGCATGTCAGTTATAGAAATAAAATGCTTACTTTGTTACTTGAGTTTGGTTGTCTTTTGTGCGTGTGTACGTGTGTTCCTTTCCTCCTTGTGGACACTTAGAACAAACAAGTTAGTTAATCTGTTCGGCTTGGCCCCATGCTCTATAAGTAAGGGGTTGATCTTCTTTGACCTTGATAAAGGGTCAAGGGGCCAAGCCTTTAATCAATTAAGGCAAAATAAACCAAAAATAACAAGCAAATGAATACTGAAAAATGATCAAACATTGTGCGACCAAGCAAATGACATTTTTCCTTTTATTTGAGTTCTGGTCCATTGGCCATAACACCCCTGTCCTAGAGCGTTATGCTGATGTGGTGCGCCTGTCTTAGTTCGTTACATGGTCTGCATTGGATTTCAGGTCTGTTTGCCCTGGCGCGCCCACCCTGGTGCGTCAGAGCAGTGTAACGCCCCTATAGAGGCGTGTTACAGTCCTGTTGTGGCCGTTATGGCCATTGTTCGATTCTATGTCTGTTCTGGGTGTCTGTCTATCTTAGCTTTGTGTTTTAGGGTGGTGTCCATGTGTCGGTGGTTTCTGGATCGGTCGGTTCAGGTGACTGGGTGTGGTCTTTTCCTTGTCTACGATAGTACCCTAACGACTTGATCTAGAACTGCCAGTGTCTTTGTCTCTGGATTCGTAGTGACTATTCCTTGACTGCCGGGTTCACCTAGCGGTTGAGTGATAGTTCGCTCTGCCCAGAGTGTAGTCGTTGTCCACCACTCCAGTTTCTGCTTGTCTTGGCATGATCTCGTGATTTACCCGTGACACGTGGGTGTCTGTTGATATCCTATCAGGGCAGTGACCATGATGGGACGGCTAGGAGTGCTTGTGCATGATGTCTGTGTCTGTGTGTATGTGTCGTGTCAGGTTTCGGTCAACCCGATGAGACCAAGGGTTGACATGTGACCTTGTGTGTGTCTCGACAGCTTTGTCCAATTCGAGACTGTGTTTTTGGATGCCTCGAGGTATCGTCCTACCTCAGTTTGCGTATCCAGGTGTGCTGAGGGTTCTCGGTGTTCCCTCGGGTCTCTGTGAGTTGTTTCCTACAGAGTGTTGTTTCCTCTCGCTTAGGAGTAGACCGATTGGTGGCTTATTCTGTTGTCTGTGACGATCTTGCCTCTAATTCATCTGACTCAAGGATCGTTACGTGAGTAGGTCTAGTTGTCTTGTCCTGAGCTGTCGGCAGTGGCTGTGCTGCCATTGGTGCTTCAGAGGACGTGCAATAGTGCTCTCTTGCTTGTCTGTACTTTTGCACTCATGTTTTGAGTCTATGTGTCTTGTGAGCCTCCACTAGTCGTAGCCTTAGGACACGCTTTGGCGTGACAGCTCTTGTAGCGGGGTACTTTCCCAGTTTATGGTTCTTAGGCTAGTTCCGTGGACCCCTCGTCAACCGTTGCGTCATTGGCACGATCCCATTCGTGGATTCAAAGCTGACGTGGGCGGTTCGCGTTGTGATTTTCGACACGGTTTAGTTTCTTTGGCACACGATTTCTTTGGTGGAGGTAGGGAGACGGATCGCCAGTTCCTCCTGCATGTTTTCCCTACTTCTGTGCGTGGTTTGGTGCTCGATCGGGTGAGATAGGGCCAGTTTAGGCAAAATCGCTATTTTTGGGGTTTGTAGGATTTGCTGAAAAACGGTGACAGTTTGCAGTATGATTACTGTCAAAATGACCGTCAGGATGTCAGGATCCCATACCCGCCAGTTTCGTGTCGATCGGTTGTCAATTGGGGCCGGTAGGAGTCCGGGAACCTCGGTGACCTGATTTGGGTCGATTCATCAAAATCTCCCCGAACTCACATTTTAATGCGTGCATGTGGACATTTTGGCTTCTAGGAGTTATTTTTCATCGTATGGCTTTGTTTCCCCTGCGCTTCGACGTGAATGGGGCGTGGAGCGGGCCGATTCGGCCATTCCACTATTTTGCTCGTCGGTTCTGTGTAACAGTCCTACTAGAGACCGTCACACTGTGTGACAGTCCTATGATAGACCGCCACAATCGTTAGTCATTTCGGGTCCTTCGAGGCTGGGGTCGTATGACGAACCAATAGTGGACCGTCACATGACTGTAACGCCCCTATGGTGGTGCGTTACATTCTGGTGGTTTTCGAGGACTGTGGCTATCAGTTCCCAGAAGACCGTGTCTACCTCGAAGATCATGTCGATCGGTTAGCCTTGACGGACCTCCCCTTGTGCGTCAGGTTGTGTAACACCCCTAGACTAGTGTGTTACATTGTTCGTGTTAGGGTTTAGGCCCGTTGGCCCTGACGCCCCTCTCTTGGTACGTTAGGTGGTGTAGCGCGCCTGGCTTGGTGCGTTACGTGGTCTGAGTTGTAGCTTTAGGCCTAGTTGCCCTGACGCCCCACCCTTGGCGCATCAGAGCAGGTAACGTCCCTATGGTGGTGCGTTATAGCCCTGTTGTGGTTGTGATAGCCAGTGTTCTATTCTGCGTTGTTCGGTGTTCTATTCTATGTCTGTTCGTGTGTTGGTCTGTCTTAGGTTTGTGTTCTAGGGCGGTGTCTGTGTGTCGGTGGTTTCTGGATCGGTCGATTTATAAATGTAAACAGTTAGCCCCAAAAAAATCTCTGTGCAAAGGACCCTGCCAAGAAGGCAAGCTCCTATTTATCTGCCAACAAAAGGACAAAAGAACAGTTGTGAGACTCCACTTCACAAAGTAGCTTAGCCCACTCACGCTCTTTCTCACAAACAAAAGAAACAATCCTCTCTTCCCCTCTTGCTTCTTCTCTAGAAATTCTTCTGCTTCTTTCGCCTCACAAAGCTCATAAGCAGCGTGAAGGATGATCCACTAGATGATTTTGTCCCTCTTTAGGACCCACTTCCTATGCCATTTGAGGAGTAAATGGTGCACAAACTCTAAATGGCCCAAGGGGTGTCGGATCCTGTCACTGATCCTAGTCCAAACCTCCTTAGAAACGGAACAACCCATAAAGATGTGGTTGCCGTTCTCATTCACCTCTCAACACAAACAAGGCGCGCTTAGCCCTCTTTGGCTGCCTCGACCCAGCCCACTTGCGAGTGGATGCGCATATTGGGTAGCCGGAACCGCAATGACCCGCTTCGCCTTTGCCCTTCGGATCCGGGGTAAAACCCCTGTTCGCCCTTCCGATCCTCCCTCCCGATCATTTCATTCACTCCCCTTCTTCCCGCGAAACCATAGCGTCCGGGTTTCACGCCCCCTTGCGTGCACCCCCCTACAGCGATCAGCCTCCGGCGAGCGGCGGCGCTGAGCGGACCACGATGTTCCCTCTCTCTCTTGCCGGCGGTGGTAACCCTCCTCACCCCCCGCTCCCTTTCTCTCTCTGTCACACGCACACAGACACACATGCACAGTGATAGGTAGGGGCCCAGCCCCTCTCTCACTCTCACACTCTCTCTCTGTCTCTGTCATACACATAGACACACGCACAGTGAGAGGGAGGGGCCGACCCCCTCTCTCATTTTCTCACTCTGCCCCTCTCCCTCTCTTTCTCTCTCTCTATCTCTTTCACACACATAGACACACTCACAGCTGAGGGAGGGGCTGAGCTTTCTCTCACAGTCTCACTCTGTCTCACCCTCTTTGACCTTGTCTCACCCTGCAGGAGTACTGGGCAATCGGTGACCACAATAGTCTCTACCCCATTTGGAGAATTTCGGGTCCTAAACAATCATTAAAACTTTTTAAAAAAATTTTGGAAATTAATTACATTTTGATCCATAAACTCTTTTATTTTATAGGTACAAAAGAATGAACCCTCCACAAGTCATATAAATAGGCCAAAGGCCCATGATCAAGCTTCAAATGTGTCAAAGGCCCATGTATGTGCCCCCTTCTCAACACATCGCATGATCAAAGCTGGGCCAAGGCAAATAAAACCAATCTTCACATGGGCCAAAGCCCATTCAACTGCGGCCTAGGAGGCCAGCTTCGCTGGCTGGCGGTCAAGGTGAAGCGGCTATGTCGCCTTCGCACAGGGCACGGGCGACGAGGCCCAGGTGACGGGAACGACGGGCGAGCGCGTGGCTTCGGCGGGCTGGCGAAGGGGGCATCAACGCGTGGAAGAGGGCTTCATCCACCTTCGACAGGGCACGGGTCAACGCACACGGCACACGCGGAGAGAGCAGCGACTTCGGGCATGTCTCGCGCATGGCGTCGGCAGTGATGGAGGGCGACGAGGCAGCTTCGGGCGGCCTTCACACGCGAGAGAAGAGGAAAGAGAGATGGCAGCAGAACACGCGGCTTGGCACGGTTGCGAATGTGGAAGGCGGCAATGCCTTCGCGCTGGTGGGCACGCGGGTTCGCAAGTGAACGTGGCCAAGGCGGTGATAGGCGTGGGCTTCACGTGGCGGCCAGCCAAGGAAGAAACGGCAGCTCATGCGGGCTCTTCACGTGAGAACATGGGAGGTCTGTAGGGGTCAGCGGAGTCGGCAGGCCTTCGATTTTCTCGCAATCGACGATGGGCGGCCATGCAGTCTTCAGCCAAAGCGGTCGCCTCCTCTTCGCCTGTGGCAAAAGCACAGCCAAGGCTTCGGCGGGTGCGACGTGGTCAGCACGTGGGCAGCTTCAACGCGAGGTAGGTGCAGCCTTCTTCATACAGTCTTCAAAGTATGCTGCAAAGCCCCCCTTCACACGAAGCATAGCAGAGAGAAGAATAGTGTTGGCTTGGAGCCTATAAAATGAAGGAGATAGGGGATCACGGGGTTCCGCTCTGCCTCTCCTAAGATGGGCATACGTAGATTTCTCCCCCTTCACTTCTCATTTCTATAGTTAGGCTCCCATCCTCCATATTTTTAGTGTTAGACTCTCATTCTCTCTCTAGTTAGTGTTTTAGTATTTTTTGTTCCCCTCCATTGCTAGGCCTCTTCTTGTTAAATGTGGGCTTGAAAGTACCTGAGCTAGTGACTTGCTCCTTCTTATCTCTCCCACAGATTCTATCCGACAACTCTGTGGCATCTTCTAATAGCTGGGCTCGTCATACTATTTTCGAGTAGACTTATATGTCCATCGACGCCAGTTGTGTAATATATTGGGGCCTAAACCCATTAATAAATCTTCTTGACTTCACCTTTTCGGTACTTACTAAGTGTTTAGCGTACCGTGATAGCCTTGAAAATTATGCCTCGTACTCGACCACCGATAAAGATCGTTGTTTGAGTGTGGCGAATTCGACGGCCTTCTTCTCTTAGATTCGGTCGAAAAAATACTTATTACTGAAGTACTCCTTGAATTCAGCCCATGTAGCTTGATTGTGTTCTATCATAGCTTCTACTGACTCCCACCAGCAACGGGCATCTCTTTCCAACTGAAATGTTGTTAACAGGACCTTTCCTTGCTCCGTGCACTGCATGACACGAAAAATCTATTTAATTTCTCTTATCCAATGCCCGGCATCATCCGGATCCATCGAGCCTAAGAATTTAGGAGGGTTCATATTGCGAAAACTTTGGTGGAGACTCCCCGCTCCACGATGTGCTACTCCTTGCGCCACTTATTGTAGCGCCTGTGTGAGACCTTGAACGGTCCTTTGCATATCGCACCATTGAGCACGTTCAACGGCCATATTCCTACAAGATTTTTAATAACTTATTAATATGTGATTATTTTAAGTTCCTAAGTTAACTTAACCCTTGGTTCTACCCAATCTCACTGGGTAAAGGTTCAAACCTATCCTTGGACTTGGGTTTCCTAGGAATGAAAATCCTAGGCTCTGATACCACAATGCTGATGGTAGGGCCGGTGCCGCAGGCTGTGGCTATAGCAGAGGGGTGCATTTGGTTTGGTTAGGCACTGGCAAAAGCATCGTCGCCTGTGGGGAGGCTTCAAAGGTTTGCCCTTTACCTCCAGGAGTTTTGGGCAATGCTTCGGTCTGCCCGGATGTTGAAGGCTGGGAACTTCTTTCACTCAGTTGTTTCCTCAGCAAGTCAATCTCCTGCTGGTACCGCTGCATCATGAGCAGTACAATAGGGTTGTTCATGGCAAAACTAGGGGTCCCTCCCCTTTCTTCAGTCAGTGCCTCCTTAGACAAGGTAGATGGCACTCCGTCGGTATCTCCAGTAGTGATGACATTCGTGGCGATGGCCGTTAGAGCTTCTTCGGGAGCAGCCTCTTCAGCGTGGACTTGTACCACCTCTCTCACTGCTCTTCTTCTCATGGTGAGAGGACCTTGCCTTCTGGCAAGCCTAGCTATCTCCTCAGGCTCAGTGGGTAGAGCTCCATATCGGTCGAATATCCAGCCATGTTCCAGGTGTAGATTCTTACATCTCTACCCTTCCTTGATGTTCTTCTTGACGGTCTGCTAGGGAAGGTCTGCCTGTCAAAGACCGATCCTCATGGTTACGCTCCTCTCCGAGGAGGAGATCGATGGTAGTCTTGTGGTACATTCCTCGATTCTGCACTCGAGGGGATCGAGGCTCTTGCTCTTTTGGGACCTCACCATGGCTTGCAGCAGCCTCTAACGTCCTAGGGGAGTGCTTGCCGGGCCTTATAAGTAAGCCCTCATGACCATGTTCATTTCCTCCTGTGGATGTGAGGAGGGGATATTATGTGATGTCACCCTACCTCCAGGATAGGGCTTATAGGATGAATGCCCTGGTCGGGTAGTGTCATGGTGGTGTCGGGGGCGTCGGTGGTGAGCGTCCCTTGGCGGCAATGGGATAGCAGGCCCCGGGTGATGTTCCGAGCCCGCTGGCCTAGTCTAATTATCTCCCTTCTATTTCTTGTGACGGGCTCTCCTTGGCTCTACCTGAGCTGAGGGAGTAGTTCAGGTACCCTTGGGAACCCATACTTGCTTCTTCTTCACTGCCTACCTGGTTGGCTGGTTTCTTGGCCTCTTGGCCTTGTTCAGTCTCCTATTGTCTTCTTCTGCCAGCGGCTGGAAGGAGTTTCGCACTGGCACAGTGGGTATGATGTTGTTTGGGATTGCCTCAGCTTGTCGCCCATTCAAATGCACCAGGACGCTTCCGATGATAGCTAATTTGCCAGAGTTAGAGACCCAGCCCCTAGAGGGAGCAGCATTCGCATGGCCCCGATGGAGCGTCCAGCGGTGGGATGCCAACCCTTGGTTGGATTGGCTGGGGGAGAAGTGCACATGGTGCACAAAGTAGCTTGATGCCCCGATCGAGACGTGCTTGACGATCTTAGCCAGCGAGCGGTCAGCCATAGACTTAGTGGCGCCCCGAGTGGGGGCATTGGTCTCAGCCGCATCAGATTCTTCCACATCCAGTAGGTTCACGAAGGCCACCCCAAGGAAGTTGGGGAAGCCTACGATGGGAGGGAAGCTCCCGAAGCGGACGGGGACTACTAGATAGCCATACCAAACGTGACTCTCGATGACAAGCGGGCCAAAAGTAACTGCCATTACTATCACTTGAAATGCAACCAGCATTTGCAAATTGAACAATTAGTTTTTCAAGAAGGGGCCATGGGGCCCTCTGATCTTGGCAAAGAGTTGAAGGATGGTTAGGTCCCACCGGGCGTGGCAGACTTGTGGACGCACTAAAATTCACCCAATATTCTGTTCATTTATTTGCCCCATTTTGTTCATTTATTTAGTGCCAGGGCGTGCCAGTCATAGAGTGACAATTTATTCGGGCTTCGAGGAAGCCCTCAGTACGCTCCATCTGACCGATCAGACAATTATGTGGATCATGTCGGGACTGAAACCCGCTGTGCCGTGAAGGCCACGGTGTCATTTACATCTCTCCAGAGGAGAGAATACCCTTGATTAATTACCGAGAAAAGAGGGCCCCATGGCCTAAAGAGTTGTAAACTAATCGAGGTTAAGAACACCTAGAGTTGCACTGAAAGGCTTCGTACTGACAGTGCAAAAGGTAAAAAGGATGTGTCGGTCACTCGTGGACCACTTGATGTTCAGACAGGTGTCCGTCTCGGGAAACATGATAAAAGTGGGAATGAACTCGTACAGATGTCTATCGAAGATACGACAAGTTTAATATTTAATTCAAGGGTGGGTCAGATTTAAAAAAAAGGATGATGGCCCGAGTGAGGCTGACCTATGGCCATGATAGGGAACAGTCCCCCGAGGGTCCATAATCGAATGACAGGGCAGCATTGATATTCCCTTATAGGGTCCAGGGGGAGAGGAGATCTCTGAACGTGCATGCCATGAGGTTGCATTTTTTTATTTTTTTGTTAGTTTAATTCCACTTACATGTGAGTTTCATTCCATTTATATTCCTTTAGAGGGAGGTTCGACGTTCACTACGCCAGGTGGTGGTTCGAGCACAGCCACCTGTACCGTCAGAAGGCCTCCGCGATCCAGAAGGTGGAGGAGAGCTGCTTACTGAGGGAGGATTTGCCTCCTATTGCGCTGGACGACGGGTACCTGAGGACCCGCGTTGCTCGAATCCGTCGAGAGATCGAGCGGGTTATGGAGCGGTGGCCTTGGGGTGGCCGGGGTTTGACTTCTGGGAGTCGGAGCAGTGGTGGGGCACTGAAGCCCCTGGTGCAGACTTCGGCGAGAGTAGTGGCGATAAGTGGAAAGGGGTCCCGACCGAGGGCAACTAAGGCCTGGTGGGCCCAGTTTTTGGCTGATTGTGGCTTTCAGAGCCAGGGTTCACTAGGTCGGGAGCTCCCTCATGGGAGCTTTGCCAACTCAGCAATCGACGACTGGGAGCGGCACATTGCTCACGCGATCGGGTCTGTCGGGCCCGTGGAGTTCTTGTCCCAGATTGAGTGCGCCTGCACTCTGTGGGACATCTGGGAGGCCGTGGCAAACGCGGACCTGGTGCTGGCATTGAAGCCGGAGCAGCTGGTACTGTTGCCACCAACCCCCTTCGGGGCTCTAGGTACGGCCTTATTTGGGATACTTCATCCCTTTTTCGTTTGTTGCTTTCTGGTTATAACACTGGGACATTGTATAATGCTGTGTCTCTTGACAGGTTCCGCGACAGAGGGGGATAACCCCTCCACGGAGGCGTCCTCGGGGAGTGGGGACGAAAGTCTACAGTCGAGGCGAAAACGCCCCCGAGTAGAGGCTGCAGTAGCTGAGACTGGTGAGTCTTCTGGAGGACTCGGGGCTGAGGGGTAGCTGAGGCAGAGACAACTTTGAGTAAGTGATGTTTGCCTTTGTTGCTCTTGGTCAATTTAGCCATGGTAGTGGGCTAATCTTGCTTTGTTGGGTTTGTGTCCTGCAGCTCCCGTGGAGGCTAGGGTGGAGGCGACCTTCTCACCCCCTCGGGAGGCAGACCCTCCCTATGTAGAGGGAGCTGAGTGTGAGATTGACAAGGAGAGTTTTCTCCGGCTGATGGATGAGATGGCACCCAATGTCAAGGCCTTCCCCGACTTCGAGTCGTGGGAAGGTGCAGGAGGAGCCCATTCAGGTAAGGGGAAATCATCTCTCCGGATGTCCCTGCATCCGGGGAGGTCAGTGCGCGGGAGCCCGTTTGGCTGGGGGCTTGGGAGGCGGGCTCCCGCGCCGGCTGCCGGGTGGAGCAGCCTATGGGTTGAAGCGACGTCATTCAGCCGCCTGTATGGATGGAGCGACCTGGGTGTCCGGCATTAGAGCCTCGACCGGCACGCCGGTTTCACGGCTGATTTTCAGGGCAAGCGCCAGTGACGGCGTAGCCTTGCCGCCGCGAATCTTCGTGATCATCGAACGATCGCATTCGACCTTCGCTGCGAGCGCAGCGTCGGTAGTATCTGCCGTTTCCATATATGCGCCGAGAGCGGTCATGGTCGCGGAAGGTGAATGTGATGAACGTGAATGTCAAGCACAATTGTGAATGACATGGCATGGACCGGCGATAGGCCGAATGGGAAAATGTGAATATGGCTCCTGTCAAGAAACCACTCTCACCCCTCGGCCGCCACTTTCTCAAGGAGTGGCGCGAAGCCTCACCGCTCGGTCAGGAAGAGATCGCGCACCGCATGGGCGTTTCACGCGGCCTGCTCTCGAAGATGGAAAACGGTAAGACACCGTATACGCAGCGAACCCTAGAATCAGCTGCACGGGTGCTTGGATGCACACCCGCGCAACTGCTGTCACAGAACCCTTCGGTAGACGACAGCTTCGTACCCTATTTCGAGATAGCTGAAGCGACGCGAGGTGCCCAGCGGCAGCATCTTCTCGGCATTATAGCTGCCGCGGTGGGAAAACCTGTTGGATGAGGGCGAATGTCCCTTCGATATGTACCGTCCATTCCCCGCCGTTAGCTTTCCGCATCGAGGCCGCCAGGGCGGCCGCATCTTTGAGTAGATGCCTGGCCCTCCTGAAGTGTCCCGAATTTGTAGCCACCGCCATCATCATAGAGGAGGATGAAGATGAAGAAGGCAGGGTGTGGAGCAGTGACGGTTTGGGTGTCTATGAGATCGTGGATGAGAAAGACCCAGCAGATGATGAGGAAAGTAGCATGGATGACATCACTGACCAATATGCGCAAGGCTTGAAGAGGTTCGACGAACCTTCGTCAGCGGTGGATGAACCCACTAAGGAAGTCAATTTAGGAACTGAAGAGGACCCCAGGCCAATCCTGATCCCTTGACTTGTGGGCTCCGTACCCTTGGGAGGGCCACCCTAGCCCTGCTGGCACCCTACCAGTAAGGGACTTGACCTGTCACCTCCACTCGGCATCGCCGAGTCACCCGGGTTCCGTGTGTGTGCAACGGTGGTTCTGCTACTTTCGAGGTCCACGTTCAATTGTTGACTGTGTTTGCGGAGTAGGTCCGAGGGCCTTTGGCTATTTACTGCATACCCCCCTTGTTGGTGTCACATCATAGGGATCTGCGTGACCCCTACTGAGTCTGGCTGTGACTCAACCTTCCTACTTTCAGGTGGGCAGTCTCGACTTTTGGACCGTGCTTCTCGAGCTTTTGGCGGTTGTGTCTAGCGTACCAGTAGTAGTCGAACCGTCCTCTTTCTATACATTTCACCAGGTTATGCCCCGTGTAGTTGTACTTGTGGGACAAGTATAATTGTAATTTCTGGACTATTGTATATATTTTATCACGCTATTAGTTTATTTTTCTTCCGCACTTAATTATTAATTATCATTTAAATTAATTTATGCATTGTAATCCCAATTCGTTATGCAACTCCTCGACAAGCTCCACTAACCCTTCAGGGGCCTCATCAACCTCTTGGGTGGCATCCCCAGTTCTTGGTGGCAGTAATCTGATATTATCGAGTTATCGGTACCCTGAGCTCTGGGTCGTTACATTCCGTCTGTACTTGGACCAGTTCGTGGTCGTGTTCCTAGACGATATCCTTGTGTATTCTCGGTCTGCTGAGGAGCATGTGTATCATTTGAGGATGGTGTTGTAGACCCTGCGCGATCACCAGTTGTATGCCAAGTTTAGCAAATGTGAGTTCTGGCTTCAAGAGGTGTACTTTCTGAGGCACGTGATTTCTGGTGATAGTGTTTCCGTGGACCCAGCTAAAGTTGTGGCAGTAGTGCAGTGGCCGAGGCCAAGTTCAGTCACAGAGATTCAGAGCTTCTTGGGGCTTGCAGGCTATTATAGGAGGTTTATCTAGCATTTTACTCGTATGGCGGCCCCGATGACCAGGCTTACGTGGAAGGAGGTGCCATTCGTCTGGGAGGAGGAGTGTGAGCAGAGCTTCATGGAGCTGAAGAGATTGCTCACTACTGCTCTGGTGTTGTTGTTACCTTCTAGATCGGGAGGTTAATTTAAAAATAAAAAGAAAAGCTCCAATCTAGTCCACGTAATGGGGGGACTTTACGCGAACCAGGTTGCCCCTGCCATCCCAGCCCGGGTAAACCTCCCTAACCCTTCAACTTCTCCTATAAATTTTCCTCCTTAGAATTTCAAGGAGCATCGGATCACAGGCATCACATGTCACACATCCAACACTCCAACAGCACAAGGAGCAAGGCACACGTTGGTTGGTTGGCTTGATCGGCTAACCACACATCGAGGGTATGTCGAACAAAGACCCCTCACATGACATCTAGCTGATTCACTCAAGCCTTCCCCCCGCCGTTGAGTTTGGGGTGTTATGGTAAAGGTGGTCACACCCGCACATCTGTTTCGCCTACCTATGGTGTGTTATGGTAATGACACGGATGCCATCATGTTAGATTTGCTCATGCCAGGGGACCACGCATCCCTCTCTCTCCCCAAGCTAGCTACCGACTGTCCCGACCGTTGACCCGAGTTAGGCGGACCCTGGCCCGAAAGTAACATTCCTGGGAATGGATCTAACTCCCCGACAGGTTGACACTTGGCCTCTGGGGCAAGTGCTTGACTGCTCACCTCGAGCTATGTTCGACCTCCCTCATGTGCCAGTTAGTGTCAGTCCCGGTCATCTAGTCTAGGCCCCTGGCAGCTTCATCGTGCATGTAATTCCATGCGGGGACCCTCTATAAAAGAATATGCAGATATCCACTTTGTCTTGCAATGACTCGAGTGTCGACACGTATGTCTAGATTGTCTAGTGGCTTGCATCAGATGTACTCGGGGCCTTCAGTGCCTACCTGTAAAGCCTTTATGGCACCTATAAGGAAAGAATAGCCAGAAATATGATCTTTTTCGTGCATCAGCACCGACGTTTTCTAGCGACCCTCATCCTGATCTAGGTCCCTGCCTGTCGAGTATGACGGTCATAGTCTAGTTGCAGTGCGTACCTAACCCTCTACCTACGTTATTGCTTCTATGGCATCTGGTCCTCTTTCAGTAAAGAATCAAAGGTGTTCGGATTCAATTCGATGTAAAACAAACATCGACTGCTTGCGGTTGATGGGGAAGACATCCTGTACATGAATCCCTACAATCGCCTATACTCATACCAACAGAATCTCCTTCTCTCCATGTGCACTGCAACTTCTGGAGTTTAAACCCTCCAAGATTCTCAGGTTCTTCTAACCCTGATGAGGCAGAAAACTGGATAGATGAAATGAACCGAATATTCGAGGTCATGCAATATACCGACCAAGAGAAGGTTCGTCACGCCACATTCAAGCTAAACAAAGATGCCCGTACCTGGTGGAAGTCTATTCCTACACTGCCTACAAACGCACCACATACTTGGGATGGATTTCTTGCTCTTTTCCGAGCGAAGTACTTCTCTGAACATGTTAAGGAGAGGAAGGCGGCCGAATTCACATCACTATGTCAAGGCATGATGACAGTGGCGGAATATGAGTTACAATTCTCTCGCCTAGCACCTTATGCTCAGCACCTTATGAGCACTGATCTTCTGAAGGCAAATCACTTTATAGACGGGTTGCAGCCCATCTTCATCTAGCAACTTGGCCCACAAAATATTCAGACCTATGTAGAGATGGTCTAATCGGCACACTTGTGAATGGACCTTGGAGAAGGTTAATAAACTCAAAGACAAAGGGGAGGAGCTGAGCTGAAAGTCAGATCGGCGAGGTAAGAAGCAGGAAAAATTCAGTATTACCTACAACTCATGGGATAACAAGAAAAGATCCCGGAGTGGAAATGGCAAGAATGATCATTGGAGCAAGAAGGTCAAAGAAGATGAAGATATGCAAGTCATGGCGGCTTGTTCGTTCTGTGACAAATTCGGTCATGCGGTCGAAGAATGTTGGAAGAGTTTGGGCGCATGCCTAAGATATGAAAGTCGAGAGCACCGCATGCCTGACTGTCCTCTCAAGAAAGAGCAAACATCTAAAAGGAACAATGGTGGACGAAAGCGGCAGGCTAGATTAAATGCCGTATTGGAGGAGGAACTAATCAAAAAAGGGGAGCTAATTGAAGGTACAATTCATATTCATTCCCATCCTACTTTTGTGTTATTTGATACTGGTGCTAATCACTCCTTTATTGCTAGTTCCTTTGCAAAAATATTACCTATTACACTTGTTCTCGTACCATTCGATTTAACCATAGTTACTCCTTTAAGGTCGGGAATAGAATTAAAAACCTATTTCCCCAATAGTGAAGTTACTATAGAAGGTCATAATCTTCCCGCTAATCTCGTATGCCTTGATATGACCTCAGAGTGAGCCAGGTTTAAGAGTCCTAGTTTGATACTTTGATTGGGACTCTAAGACAAAGTCCTTTTAGAACTAGGAGTGATGGTCTTACACTATCTCTGACCCAAAATGGATTCATTTTACTTGATGCGGGACGAATGAGTGACTCGACACTATTCGATGCGATCCTTGTACTCTATGAGACAACGCAACAAAAATGACGATGTGACCAGCAATCGACACTAATGACTCGGCACCTAACCGGGTTCCTGAAGAGTCGAACATGCCCCAAACAAGAAGTACTTGCTCACAGTCATCCCCAGTGAGGGAAACACGTCGATCTGCACAGTTGAGAAATCGGCATTGAGTCTCGGGTGGTCAGTTCACTCTCGTGCTCGGAATGAGTCACGGGATGGGTCTCGCACTCACTCTCATAGTGGTGACTAAATTGAGCTAGCTAGGAAATAAACTACTCACATGCAGTGGCATATAGGACTTATACTAAATAAGCAAATAAGGCAAATGGGGAGGTGAGTGTACCTCTACGCTCCGGGCATGGGGAAGACGACCCCGACCGAGACTCGTACTCCCAGTATAGTAATTAAACAATAGTTACAGCAGTGAATTTTATGCCCAATCCACACAGGGAGGTAAAGGGATACAGTGGGATCCCTGGAGTAGCGAACTCAGGTTGACGGGCAGCAAGTCAGAAGGGCTTTTGGGTCGGAGACGGGCTGCTAGTCCGGTTCGGTTCTAATGGGCCCACGGGACAGTAGGTGGGTCCGACTATTGGGACGCTTTCGTCTGGGCATCTCCTTGCTGCGGCGGCTAGCTGGGATGCTACTGGGGGGTTACTGGTCGATCCCTAGGAGCGGCGGTCACTGGTTCAGAGCCAAGGATTTATGAGAGAATTAACCGTGGACTGCTCTTGCTGGCCTGTTCATGGAATAGATTTGCGCGCCTCTACGAAAATGATCGCCACGCTCAGATCTGTAGTCAGATCAAGGCAAGATCAGCACCGTTGGAAAGTAGACTCAAAGATCTACGACATACATGATTTTTACATCCATCCAACAATCTGATTTCAAATACAAAACACTGTGCTCCATAAACTTTTCTAGCTTAGAATCTAGATCACACAGGACAGAATGAGATCTGTCGGAACGGTACCCTGAGCTCTGGGTCGTTACAGTTGGTATCAGAGCGGCGTTGAGGAATGTTTAAGGAATCGAAATGCACAGGTATTGTCCAGAATTAGTCCAATTACATTGTCCATTGCTGGCTTAGGATGTTTTCCGTGTGATTAACGAGTTTTTCTATCTATTATCTATTTGCTAGTTATTCGAGATGCCGTCTCGACGTAGGAGAGTCCCGGTTCCTCAGGAAGCGAGTAGCGTACCTGCTCCAGCTCCTATTGTTCTAGTACAAGAGGATGCACCTGGCAGTCGTGGGCGGGCATTAAAGGAATTCTTGTTATTTCACCCGCCGATATTTGAAGGCCAGACCAATCCGGATGCCGCCAGAACTTGGTTGGATGCCACCGAGCACGTGTTTCGTTCCATGAAATGCGCAGAAGATGAAAAGGTGATGCTCAGTACCTTTCAACTCCAAGGCGCAGCTTTGACTTGGTGGAATACCGAGTGGGAAGTCTCTTTCCAATCTCGCCCACTCCATCAGATTTCTTGGACCGAGTTCGTCGCTACTTTTGAGACTACCTTCAGCCCAGCTTATCTCCGCATGGATAAAGTGCATCAGTTTCTACAACTTGTCTAGGGAGGGATGTCGGTGCTCGAGTATCAGAACAGGTCCTTGGAATTGGGCCGTTATGTGCCCCATATTCTTTCAAGTGAGGCACAAAAGACAGAGCAATTTCTGCGAGACCTTCGTGCTGAGTTGAGGCAGCCGCTGATTGTTGCCCGAGTTACTACTATGACCGAAGTGTATTAGGCAGCAGCAGCATTAGAACTGGATTTGGCAAGATCTCTTGTCGCTTCTCCAACATTATCAGTTCAGCCGATAGCTCAACTTCCTCCGAGTTATTTACCTCCTATTTCTGGATTTCCTTCTGCCACTCCTGCAGTTAGTGGTGCAGCTTCTTCAGGCAAATCCCAGTTTAAGGCATTCAAGAATAAAAGGAGACCTAGGAGACGATTTGATCGGTAGATTTTTTCTGATGCTACTCAGTAGTCAGCCCCATCTTTCCAGTAGCGCCAGAGTTCTGCAAGAAGTCAATTGAAAGGTTGTGCGCGATGTGGTGGCAGTCACCCAGGCAAACCATGTTCACTGCCAGTGGTGTGTTTCCGGTGTGATCGGACCAAAGACCCACCTATTGGGCCCATGGACCCTTGACCAGCCTATTGGGTCTTCCAAGCTAGGAAGCCCATGAGAGAGGGAGAGGCCCAATTGGGCTTTAAGTGACTTTAAGGCCCAATATGAGCATAAACCCTCCTAATGGACTCTAAATGAACTTAGCCCAATGACTTATATAGCCTTAGAAAGCAACCCAAATAAAACCCAAAACAAACACACGTGACAAACCAAATATATGGATACAAATACACACTCCACACATTTGATGGCCTATCTCCGATGCCCCATTACATGTCGTCTTGATAATCGGGCACGACCCCTGATGTCGTTTGGTGAAAGCACTCTACTCAAGTCCTATCTCGATATTCGTGCACCGCCCCAGATGTTGCATGATGAAAGCACCATGACCAGCCTTGACTCGTTAATCGTGCACGACCCCCAGATCTCACTTTATGGGAGCACCCTGCTCGGCCCTACCTCGATGTTCGTGCATGACCCAGATGTCACTTCATGAGAGTTCCCCTACCAGTCTCTGCCTCAATGATTGTGCACTATCAAATGTTGCTCAATTGAGGCACCCCGCTTGGTCTCTGCCTTGACATTCGTGCATGATGCAGACATTTCTTGATGAGAGCACCCTGTCCAATCTCTGTTTTAATGATCATGCACCATCAGACGCAGCTCATTCGAAGTGCCCTATCCAACTTCCCACCTCGATGGTTGTATGCCACCTTAGTGTCACCTCGATAAGTGTGCCCTTGGTGTCGTTACCCCAAACAATAGGCATACTTCACAAGTCCCGGCACAAGATGAAGTGTCAGTCCCTTGCCCCTATCAATGGGCCCCAAGCATGACCATCAAGGTCTCGCGTCGCTCATCTCTTGCAGTCACAACATTGTTGATTTTTATTTGTTTCTTATTTCTCTATTTGATTCGATGATGATAATGAATTGAAAACTGAAATTTCTTAATTGCAAGATGATGAACAGTGCAGAAATAAGTCAAGTGATCAATCTACCACTAAACTAGCACAACACCAACCTACGCAACCATCATAATTCCAGGCATGGACAAACGCTCTCAATCAAGAACTAATCTAAGAGGAAAAATAAAAACACACGCCGGAGCGTGGAGCAAAGGAAGTAAACTTCTGATAGTGATCGGCTCCAGAATGGAGGACTTCCCGGGCAGGTCACCCATCCCGGTACTACTCCCCATTAAGCACACTTAACTTTAGAGTTCTTTACAAGAACTGAGCCGCTACTTCAAAAGGCGCCTCGGTGATATGGAGTACAACTTAGCTATATTTGAGGGTGTTACATCTTAGGTGCGTGTTACTTGAAAATTATAGGGGACTCTCAGCTCATTCTGCGACAGGTTCTGTCCACTTACCGCACCCGTGACCCGAAGCTCAAGTCATATCAAGATTTGGTCACGCTCCTGGCTAGGCAATTTCGTAAGCTGATCTACATCCATACCCTTCAATCTCATAACATTCTCGCAGATGCACTAGCGTCACTCGCTTCCTCTTTATCTTTCCCTTTCAGTCGGAGCAATGAGACTATCGTCGTTCGGAGATTAGACGCTCCCTCTCTTTAGGATCCTTGGTATGCCAATATTAGGAAAACTATAGAGGCGAAGGTTGAGAAGGAAGATATGAAGGAAGTATCTTTAACAGAATTGGAAAAGATCTTGGAGGAAGAAGAGTTGCCATGGTATCATGAAATCGAGCTGTATTGTAAAAACGGATCATTCCCAGAAGGGGCAAATGCCGAGCAGCGCAAGACTATCAGAAGAGCTACCTCGAAGTACACAATCATTGTAGGGGAACTCTACAGGCGTGCTCTCAATGGAATGTTCATGAGATGCTTAGACGATGATGAAGCTTGGATGGTGGCCGAAGCGACCCATTCGAGTGAGTGTGGAGGTCATGTCAATGGCCAGGCTTTAGCAAAGAAAATTCTTAGGCAGGGTTATCATTGGCCCACTCTAGAGGAAGATTGCTCCCTCTATGTCCGGAGGTGTCTTAAGTGCCAACTCTATGCCAACAAAATCCATGCTCCTGCTTTATCTCTTCACCCTCTTTTTGCTCCTTGGCCATTCTCTATGTGGGCTTTCGACGTTGTTGGCCCGCTTGGTGATCCTAATTCTCAGACCCAACAGAAATCTTTCACCCTTACCACAACTGAGTACTTCACCAAGTGGACTGAAACTGAAGCATACGCGGAGATCAAAGCTACCACGGTGTGCCGCTTCATCATGAGGAACATCATTTCACAGTTTGGAGTGCCAAGCATGTACATTCTTACATGTGATGATGGCATACGTTGGGCCAGGACTGTCGTCTTCCCTGGACGTCGAGACCTCAAGCCCAACCCTGAAATTCCAACACACCCACGGGCACCGCCCGGCTCATTCTTCGCCCGCGCCACCCGTGGGTGAGGGGCATTTGTGGACGTGTAAAATTACACGTCTGCGTGTCCCGATCAATCCAGTATCAATAAACAACTTCAACTGAAGAGATTGCGGAGAACATGTCCCGTCTAAACCCTCCGAACAAACAGTACACTGTCGTGAAGCCACTCCCGGAGTCACGACAGTGAAGAGAAACCAGCCTCTGGGGGGCTCACAACTCGTGGGCCCGAAGAGAACTACGTGGATCGTCAATCGGGCTCAAAATGGGTCCAAATCCACTTCAACGGCAAACCCTATCGTAGCTTCAACGGCACGCCCCCGGGCCTTTCAACGGCACACCCCTGAGGCCTTCAGCAGTATGCCCACAGGCCCCTCCAGTGGCACGCCTCTGTAGTCTTCAACGGCACAGCTTGGCGACGCTTCAGTGGCACGCCTAGGGCGCCTTCGGCGGTACAATACAATCCTTCAGCGGCACAAGTCTTCCAACAACACGTCCGGTAGGGAGGATCTTACGCCACGTCCTATGGATCCTCGGTGCGCAGTGGGGTGGCTGAGATGTCAAGTGAAGAGGGGGGCACACAGGCTACCTCCTGTCAACCAAGGACAACCCAAGTCAAATCTCCATTAATAACCCACGTTCCCGCCTCTGCCGCTCCACGCTCGAAGGCCCCTGTCGTTGAGGTTTAAAAGCCCCTCTCCATGGCGAACAGATACACACGGAGACAACACACAGAACCCTCCTCCAGAATACAGAAGACACCACCACACGCACCAGAGAGAAGAGAAGAAGGAGAAGAAGAAGAAGAGAAGAAAGGGGCTTTCCCCTTCAGTGGCCACCAAAGAAGAAGAAAGTAAGAGAGAGGAAGAGAGAAATGTAGTAGGGAAAGGGAGAAGAGTAGGGAGCCATTGCCCTTGCTCGACCCTCCATCCCTCCCCTCTTCTTTTCTATTCTTTTCCTCTCCTTCCTTGTTACGTTTGATGTATTTGGTTCCCATTTGCCATGAATAAAACCCTCTTTGTTCTTATTGAGCCTGGAATTTTGGTGGATTTTTCATTGCTCCTTGGTAAGGGTTTAGCGTGTTATTAGTTTCGAGATCAGAGGAAGGTGTAAGAGAGGAGCGTGTGACAGTGGCTAGCTTAACCGCTGTGGCAGAGTGTGACTGTGTGTGAGAAGTGTTGCCCATTCCTCGATGTGTAAGGGTGCTGGTGCTGCTCCAGAAAGAAGAGTGCCAGTTGGGCAGTGTTCACGAGGATTTGCTATGGACGCATAAAATTTCACGCCTGCAAACTTCCCGACTCTGCACCGAAAAGTGAGACTGAAGAGAGAAAACTACGGAGAGACTGAGTGCCTAGGCTCCGAAGAATCCCATCGGCCTACAATACGTTTCGTACTTATACGGGGCCGCATCAAGCAACAAGGTGGTAAGACGCCCCTGAATTTATACACTGTCGTGGGTTCGTTGTCGGATCTTCAACGGCGAAGAATACCTTGAGGGGGCTCGAGATTCTTGAGTCCATGAAGAAGATTAACAACTGCAAATAACGGAATTCGTGTCGCCAACTTAGGCGGGTGAATTAAAAATCATGGGTCAGGAACATAAGCATCCTAAACTTGAAGGCCTTGGGAAGAAGGAGAAGGAAGTGTGATATGGTGACCCCAGCCTGCCTGATACAGCAGCTCCACTGCCCCTTGATACGGTGGCCTCATCATGTTCTCCCATACGGTGGGGCCTTCAGTAGTAATACATGAACTCCCTTAACATCCTAACATGGCGAGATTGCCATGGCCCTAATGCGGCATTCCAACTTGCCCTTTGATATGGTGAGCTCACTGCGAATGATACGACGCGCTCCAAACCTGCTTGAAACAGTGACGCGGCGGGTTCCGTGATACGGTGATATGGTCAAATCACTGGTACGGCAACTCCAACATTGTTTAACAAAAGAGGAAGGCGCTACTTTTCTCAGATCCAATGGTCATTACCCTTGACCAACGGTCACCAATTTGGCGCGCAGTGACCTCGGATGAAGATTACATATTTTTGGTAAGCTTCCATGATGTACCTGCCCGGCTAGTGCCCTTTTGCTCGCTCTATTTCAAGAAACGCTACATGCGATGGTGACCAGGCATCAGAGGTGCTTCGTCGACCATCCACCACAAAGGGAGCATCGAGGCAAGCCCCTATATAAACAAGAGGAGAAGAAGAACAAGGAGAAGGAGGTTCGGTCTGGTGAAGGATTGGGCTGAAGGGCTTCAAAGGAAGAGAAGAAGAGATGGGAGACACGCTCCGCCTCCCTGCTCCTCCAACAACTACCGTCTGAGGGAAGAAGAAGAAGAGAAGAAGGGGAGAAGAAGAAATGGTGAGTGAGAAAGGGAGAGCCTGCGTTCAGCGTGCAGAGGCATGTAAGGGGAAGGAGAGACAGGGAAGAGGGAGTGGTTGCTCCCCTCATGGCCTATTCTCTACTTTCCCCCATCCATTGTTTTCCCCCTTTCTTCTCCAATGGTTTACTCTGATTCTTTTATTATTGTTGGCTTTCTAGCCTGAACGTTTGTAAACCTACCTTTGTGTTTCCAAAAAAAAAAGGATGAATGTCTTTCTCCTTTCTAATATTTGTCTCTTGCTCCACTCTTTGTGTTTTGCCGTTCTTGTACGTTCTGGGGCTCGGCGAGGCTTGGCACGAGGGCCTGCTCATCACAATGAGCAAGGCTTGAAGCCTTTCTAATATCTGTCTTATGCTCCCTTCTTAGTGTTCCATCATTCTAGTACGTTCTGGGGCTCGCCAAGGCTTAGCTTGAGGGCCTGCTCATCACAATGAGCAAGGCCTGAAGCCCATGCTCTAAAAGACCATCCCTCCCAGGGCGTGCTTTCCTTTTCCTTCTTTTTTGTGCATCTTTCTCTTGTGCTATTGTTGGGGTGAACTCTCGTGGTGCCTGAGTCCAGAGCTAGCCAACCCAATGGCCAGTGCCCCTGGATCAATGCCCCTGGGGTTAGCTCCCCTTGGCCAGTCCCGCAGTTTCCCTCACCTTCACTTGATACGGTGGCCTTGCCACCTCCTCTTGGTTCGGTGGCCTTGCCACCCTCACTTGATATGGTGGCCTTGCCACCTTCTCTTAGTATAGTGGCCTTGCTACCCTCACCTGATACAGTGGCCTTGCCACCCTCACTTGATGCGGTGGCCTTGCCACCTTCACTTGATACGGTGGCTCTGCCACCTCCACCAGATATGGTGGCTTTGCCACCTTCTCTTGATACAGTGGCCTCGCCACCTTCACCTGATACGGTGGCCCTGCGATCTCCACCTGATACGGTGGCCTCATTACCCTCACTTGATACTGTGGTCCTCCCACCGAATGGTATGGTACCCTTCCGTTACCCCTAATATGGTGATGTTGGCCTTCATATTTTGTCTGCCTGGTCACTTGATTTTGCACCGTGTTTTGACATGATGGTTTTAGGTGTTGCCGCATCTGTGCGCACCTCCTTCTTTGGGGCACATCACTCCTAGTGGATGGGCACCAGCTTTACCCCCTAAAAATGCCTTGGCTTAAGGGGAGATGCTACCAAATTTTTGCCAGGTTGATGTGACACACCCTAGGATGGAGGGGGTGAACACGATCGCCAAGCGGTACGAGGCGAAAGATCGACCCGAAGGTCTCCTTGACGCTAGAATGGCAGCATTCTGAACTGACGTAACCAAAACTTCCTGTGATGTGTTTTGATATACCACTTGATGAAGGGGACACCACAATGTAGTGGCACACATAGGGGATGCAGCAACTAATCTCATGACCCCTCAGACCTAGCAATCAAAGACAATTCACGGACTGGCAACTTCACTCGAGCAGACTCACCTGCTAGCGCACACTCGTGTCCGTAGGCAACTCGGTGATGGTGGTGAGTGTCTGGGACGGGACCTCGCTGCTCTGGGGATTGGCTAGCTTGTGGTGGATACCCTAAGGGTCTTGGGATGCCCACTCTCACGGGCGGCCAGCAGGCCAAGGGCGTGGGATGTATTGGCTCTCTCACAACTCACTTGCGGTAGTCACTCAAATTTTAACAATTCGTGATCGGGCACTCAACTCACCGTCCGATGGCACTAACAGCGATACTAAACCAGAAATGGAAAGACAAGCATGGGGGGTGACTGAGGCTCACCTGATCGGTGTGAAGACACCGATCCCGACCAGAGATAAAGGCGAGCGAGGAAGCTTTGACATATCCGTATGCTGCGCTGAAGAAGCTTCATCCAGTGATAAAATTTTACATGCACTATGCCTCACACAGGAGCAGTGGACTAGGGGTGGGGGACTGTAGAGTTACAAGAAAATACTACCTCCCGTAGGGAGGGGCTTTAAATTGGCCAGGCGGGGTGGGGAAATCTATGGCCACTATAAGAAAATGAGTACTTTTTCTTATCCATGTACCTACATTAAAGATATTTATAATGTGTATATTAGTTATTCCTTAATAATGTCAAATATTTCATTTGCAGGTTGTAGTTGTACAGGGGTTACTGAAGGAATATGGGACATTCGAGGGAGTTGATGAATGAGAACTTGTGTTCGACAATGAATGTCCCCAACAGGCAGATAGAAGCCTCAACTGTGCAATTTATGTACTGAAACATATTGATGAATTATCAAGGAAGAGGGAGATATCATGGACATTTAGTAAGGGTGATTGTAATATGATTAGATCCTAATTTGAGGTCGAACTCATTACCTTTGGAAATACAAGATCTTAAATAATTTCACGTCTTAAACCTCAGATTGTGACATACCTGTCTTGACAAATATTTGTTTATTGTTGCAGCCAGGAACAAGAGAACAGGAGGAGGAGGAAGAGTAGAACACACCGAGAAGGCCAAAACATAGGTGGCGACTATCCCTTTCTGTGTTAATCACAGTCGCCACCCATCCATCTTATTAATAAGACCAGGGCAACAGCCCTAATCTTGGATGTGACTAAAATACCCCTAGCTAAGACCATGTGTTTTGTACGATTATGTTGAACAGGGTTGTTAGCAATACTGATTGCTACCTTGTTGTCACAGTAGGGCTTCGTGGGAAGCACTGTCCCAACTCCTATGTCGGTTAACAAAATGTTTAGCCACAATAGTTCTGTCTAACTCCTATTTAAAGGTGACAAAGAGGTAGACAATGGCAATAAACAACAAAACAGTGTAAGGGTGACAAATAGCTATACAAGGCGGACAAATATCTATTTAAGGGTGAGAAATAGGTTCTTAAGGGTGACAAATAGGGTAGACAACGGCGAAGAATAGCAAAACTGTGACAAATAGATATACAAGGTAGACAAATATCATTTTTAGGTTAACAAATAGATGCTTAAAGGTGACAAATTGGTAGACAAATGTGAAAAATAGTAAAATCATGTAAGGGTGTGTTTTACCCAAACTATTTCCCGATAAAATCATAAAAAATAAGAGTTCGGCCATTTCACCGAGCACCTTCCAGGCATGGGCTATCCAGCACTTTCTACGAACCCATGGGTCCCTACAAGAGCCCTAGCAAAGGTCAAGAAAAATTAGAAATATTTTCAATGTCAACAGTGGGTCTTAACTGATCCTTTAAAATATTGCAAGCTCGCCAGGTGCTCAATGGGCAAACATTAATAGACGCCCCAGTGTCAACTAAAGCCGCATCGATACTCACCTTATTCAAGGTGATAGAAATTCACAGCGGCATCTGGTGTGCCTCGGGCGGAGCTAGCTCATTCTCAGCAAATGTAATAGCTGGCCCTTTAGAAACCGTCGCTAGAGCAGATGGCAGGCTGTCAATCGCCACGTCTTCATTCACTAGGACCTTCTGGAGAAAGTCCCGCAAGGCATCTTGATGGAGCTTGGACTGCTTAATCAGCTCTAGAACTAAGATCTTCACGGGCATCCGATCCAGGTGATGTAACAAATCATACTGAGTGCCCGGGAGTGGATCCGTCTCCTCTTGGTCAGCGGCCTACTGTGGGAACTAGGGATTGGGTGTGGATGCACTAGTTGTAGGGTAGTTCCGATGGAACAAACACCCGCTTTGAAGGGCAAGGGTCTGGGCTGGCAAGGTGTCAGACATGCCCATGGCAGGCGGCTTGATTGGCCTGATGGGGTGGATAAGAGGTGCGGAGGTAGGTGTTGTGATGGTAGTGGGGGTAATGGGAGTAGTAGAGGTGTTAATGGGTCCTGTCGGAAGGATGGTTGATGGAGAATTGGACGGCAGCATGGCAACAATAGGCGGAACATGCACTTGCGGGGGAGCAAGGACAGATGGCACAATGGGGGTGGTAGGTGGTAAGATGAGGGGTTTGTAATGAACGGCAAGCGTGGTCGGCATAGTGGTAGTGGCTTGATGGTTTGGCGTAAGGATGATGGGGGTGGAAGGTGGAGGTGGAGCAGGGGGAGAGAGGGGGTTTTGATAGGTGTGGTGGAAGGCTATGAGCTGCTGGATGGACAACTCATCATCATAAGACCACCCGGCGTTAGGGGCCGGGCGATAGACAATGTTTACTTAGGCATGTGCTGGTGGTGGAGGATTTACAGTAGGCGGATGGTTCTGCATCGGGTTCTGATGAATCCGCAAGTCCTGCGTAGGATGCTGCTACCGAGTCTGTGGTGGCTGTGACTGCAGTGCCTATTGTTGCAGTATCAATTCTGAATAAGGATAAATATTTGGGAGAGAGAGGGAGTGCCCTTTGGTCTCCAAGGTAAGGGGTGTGCACCACTTGTCGACATCACCCGCCGCTCCCACCTGTGCGTTGCTGCCATTGCCCACTGCGAGCCACCGCTGCTATTGCCCACCGCGAGGTGCTACTTGGGCTCCATTGGCGATGGCGGCACCGGCGCCAGCGCCGGTCATCTTGCAATGGGTGAGCTTCTTGGCTCGCAGAGCCTCCACCTCTCAGTCCGTGCGTAGCAGCACCAGCGTGAGCACCGGCACTGTGCAGGCGACCTGCGTCGTGAGCAGCCCATACCAGAGGCCAGCGAAGCCGCTGCCGAGCCAGAAGGCCAGCCCCACCGCCACGGGAGTGCCCACCAGGTACAAGGACGGGAGGTTGATGCGGGCGCCAATGGCGGGGCGGGCAGTGCCCCATAGGATGCCGCACCCGGTCGCCTGTGGGTAGTTGCTGAGCTCGCAGGGGCCCATGAGGGGCATCACCGCCGCCGCCAGCCCCACCACGGCCGCGTCTTACGTGCAGAGCACCGCCCAGTGGGTGCGGAAGGCAGAGGGCCACATGACATGCACGACGCCGATCAACACCCACGAAGACCACCGTTGTTTCACTGCGGCCGCTCCCTCCATCATCCATCTTTCACCATCGCCGTCGCGATCACTGCTCCCTCCTCACCGGCCACGCACCACCGACCGCCAGCCGCTCGTCGTGAGACTGACATTGCCGCCGTCTGCTCCACCGCCACGGAGCCTCCTCTTTCGCCACCACGGGAGCTGCTTTCAGTTGCTTCGCCCCGTCGGCATCACCCCCGTGCCACACCACCGGCCTCGCCACCGGCGGGCCGATCGCTGCTGCGGCTGCTCCATGGCACCTGACCCATCAACGATCGGAGCACAACAGTGCTGCGGGAGAGAGGGAGAGGGAGAGAGAGAGAGAGAGAGAGAGTGACGAGAGAGAGAGAGAGAGAGAGAGAGCGACCGTCGGGACAGACAGCGCGAGAGAGAGAGGAGAGATTTCTCGAGATCGTGTCTCTCTTGAAAAATATGAAAAAATTTATTTTTATTTTGAGAGAGATTATAATGAGATAAAATTTTATCTTAAAAAATTAGAAAAACTTATCAAACGGAGTTAGTAGGATGTTCATTGGGGGTATTTGTGGACGTGTAAAATTTCACGTCCGCACATCCCCCAGTCCCGCACCAATGTAGGAACTGAAAAGAGAAAGCCTGGAGAAACACACCGCCCGACAGGTTCTCACCTTCGCACAAGCGCATTAAATGACGAAGAAAAGGTAGGATACCCTCTTGAATTTATACACTGCCATGAACCCACCTTCGGGTCTCTGGCTGTGAAGAATGTCCTAGGAAGCTCACAGTTTCTGAGTTCTGGAAGAAAGCTCAATATGCCCCTCAATGGCACACTAGTTTGTGCCCCCAGCGGCACACCCCTGTAATTGCCTCCAACGGCACACCCTCAAAAGCCCTCTCCAACGGCACGCCTGGGAGGCCTTGACCCGGCACACCCTAAGGGCTCCCCAACGGCACACCCCAATGGCCCCTCCAACAACACACCCAAACAGCCCTCCAGCGGCACACTAGCAGTGCCCTTCCAGGGGCACACCTCTCAGGCCCTTCAACAGCACACTTCCAAAGCCCTTCAGCGGCACACCTCTTGCACCCCTCTGCCGGCACATCTTTTAAGCCCCTCAGTGGTGCAGTCCACCCTGTTAATCACCTGGTAGGGCTTCCAGCCTTTCCACCCAGTGCAGTCTACTTTGTTCTTCACCTGGTGACACGTTGCACCCGTTGAACTGGTGCAACTGGCAAAGACACGCCAGCCATTACCTATAGCCCCCGGCGTGCAGTGGAAGCACGTCAGGATAGCCCAGGGCCTAGCTGAGGTGTCGCCCTGTGATGCCGGCACGCAAAGCACTCCCACGATCAGAGGCAAACCCAGAGTCAACTCCCATTAATGTCGGCCGTCATCAGACGTCACCGCCACTGGGGTATAAAACCCCCTCGCTTCGATGGAGAACAAGGGCAGAGAGAGAGACAAAGACACAACCAGACGCATAGAGGAGGGAGAGGCTCTTTGGCTGGCTGGCTCTCTAGAGAGGTAGAACAAAAGAGAAGAAGAAAAGAAGAGAGGAGAGCTTGCTGCCCCCCCTGCTGTTCCGGCTACTGGCGTCCACATGAAGAGAAGAGAGAGAAGAGGAAAAAAGAGAGTGAGTGAAGAGAGGGAGTGAGGTCTGGGAGGGGAGGAGCCAATGCTCCATTCCCCCTCCCCACCGTAAAAGTACAGTCTATAAGCTAAAGAACATACTCTCATGCCGAGTGAACACTCGGCCTGGTGAGCTGGCAACTACAAAATCTCCGCAATGTACCCTCGAACTTCGAGGAAGAACTACTACACCTGAAAAGTAGGGGGTGTGCCTCCTATCACTGGCTCAGTAGGGGTCCCGCGAAACCCCAACCATAAAACAACAGCGGTGAAGCAGCGCTAACAAGAGCAACAACAACAACAGCAGGAGTAGGAACAACAACGGCAACAGTGGAAGGAACAGTCGTAACAGAAAAACATGGTGGCTAGTAAAATCATGGCTCTACAGCTACTCTTACTGTACTGGAAACACGCCCCGATCTCACAGTTGGGGGACCACCGAACTAATGAGAAAATCTGGCTACGCCACCAGAAGAAACACCACGACAACCTATCGTGGAGGCCCATCCTCGTTGACTAAGGTCTAGCCCAAGACCACGCGGTTTGGGAACATGGTCATGACCTCGCTGTATCCTACACCATCTAGGGAAAACCCTCGGTAACCTCTACCAGAAACCCTAAACCTCGGTGTCAAAAAGACGCTCACCCAAGAAAACACGAAGGAACTCATCTCACGTGATAGGAGTACTGTCCACTAGAAACAAGGTCAGATGCATCCCCTGATGACTTAGTCCGCACCTCAGATGTCTCCATCGCCCCAAGCAAAACTGAGACATCGTACCAGTAACCACAAAATAAGGGTCTAGTCGGGGCTGTGCTCATTAACACGCGTCTGTAGTTGTGGACACTAAAAAATTCTCACCTCATGTTTACGTTCAGGGGAATCAAGAGGAGGAGAAAAGAAGAGAAGAGAAGAGAAAACGAGAAGAAGAAGAGAAGAAAAGAAAACTCTTGAAGTGCCCCAACGGCACGCTTGCTTGTGTGCCCTCAGCGGCACGCCCCGCCCAGCATCACACCCGCTCAGCGGTATGCCTACAAGCCCTTAGCGGCACAACCCCCCCCAGGGGCTTCCCGGTGACACACTCCCTTCGAAGCCTCCCAGCAGCACACCCGTTGGGGGCCCCAGCAGCACGCTCCCTTCGAAGCTTCAACGGTACACTTTAGTGCCTTTTCAGTGGCACACCGCCAGCCTGGCTGGCACGCTCACTATAAGAAATTTGCTGCGTCCCAGCCACCCCCCTGCACCCCTCCATCACCCCAGCAACCTCCCCTCCACCTCCCACAGCCATTAGCCCTCACCTCTTCACAATTCCATCACCCCCACTACACCTATCACCCTCCTGCACACCCAGTTCACAGGCTGCAATAGAATCCCGTCTTGCAGAGGCTGCCCTGAGGTCATCCGGCATCCACTGGAGGCATAATATACACCAACGGAAAGGTCTTCAAGTCAGCTTCGGCGCCGAGTTGATCCCGCCTTCATCTGAGTTCAGGGCTACCCGGGAGGTTCGTTCTCGCCAGAGTGCGCGACTAGCACCCGTGGGAGGACCAGAGCACTAGTGCAGAAGCTTCTACGGTCACATCCCTACTCCCCTCAGCGCGCCACTTGGCCGGAGCGTTCTTCTACCAGTCCCCCTTCCAACCCAGTCAACGAAACTACATTCGGAGGTCGGGACTGCTGTTTCTGAATTTTCTCGTTAGGGTGCGCAGGTCAGTCCACAGAAATCTGACCCTGATACCCTATTACTGTGTACCCCCTATCTCTTTGCTCCGACCTCTCCTGGAGGCCTTCCTAGTCGGAGATCGAAGGAGACTTGTAGACGGACGTGTTGGCTTTAGTCCCACACCATTCTGACTCCGGGAGCACTCGTGACGTCACCAACTTCCTGCTGCTGTGCCCTGAGGATAGAACCAGCCAGAGCTAAGCCACCCTGCCACAGAGTCTGCCACAACCAGTGACGTCTCCGGGCCAATCCCCAGAAATTCTGGTGATTTCCTGAACTAGATAGCGACGCATTGGCACTGGTTTCGGCGTCATCCGAGTTCGCCACAGACCGTGGAGCCATCAACAACGACCGGTGGTCAGCCCGTTCCTGAAGCTGGCAGAACTAGCCGAGTGATTCCTTCGGCAATCTTGCGGTCTTCTTCCCCACCCCGACTGGCCGGCTTAATGCCCCTCCCTACGTAGAGGTAGTATTTTGGTGTAACCCTAAATTCCCATCCCTTAGTCCAAACCCCCTGTGCGGGGAGTAGTGCTTGTATTGATAATAGGGGAAGCGGAATCGACGTAGTGTGTGGGGAACCACACTTCCCCGCTCGGCCACGTCTCCGAACGGGGGTCGGTTTCTTCAAACCGACCAGGTAAATAGTAGTTGAATGGCCCTACCAGAGACCGTTCAATGTCCACGGTCCACTCCCGACCATGTTCATGCTTTGCACGGTCCATCGATCAACCGTGCGAGGTCTAGCGCGGTCTAAATCTAGACCGTGTGTTGACTTTGAATAGTAAGGTGGTAGGTGTAGCACGGCCCAATGTGGGACCGTTTAGGTTCTCTGGACGGCCAATCATAGGACCGTCCACTATTGCGCGGCAAGACCAAGACCGTGTACCTGTGTTATGGTGTGTTGTGCGGCCCACTGGAGACCGTTCGGTCCCATGGAACTACTTGTCATCTGACTGTGTAAACACTAGAGCGGTTCGTTTGCAACCGTCTAATTCCTACAAAAATCAAATATTAGCATGTTCTTTTCTTTATGCGTTTCATGTCGCATATTCGCCATGTTTGAATTATTTTATAAACTATGGCATATTTTTAGATCCCAATAGAGTTACTTTCTCTTTCCTTGTGATGGAACCACTAATCGTAGCCCGACGACCTCAAGTGTCGGCCCACCTGGGAGTGGTGGCGGGGCAATTCCCGATTTACGATTTTTAAGCTAGTTCCCATGGGCTCCCTTGCTTGGCAGTAGTGTCCTACTGGGGGAGAAAACTAGCTAGAGGCCTGGCTCAAGGCATTGAGCCTATGTGTGCACACGTGGTCAGGGGCTTGGACTAGCACTGACGAGTGTTACCCTGACTAGTTCTTATTTCTGGTGCTGTTACGTTTCTCACTTGTCGCGTTCCAGACTTGTGCAGACACTTGAGACACAGTGAAAGTCGTCAGTGGACACATCTAGTTTCTTTCTTCTGGTGGCCTTCCTTCTCTCTCCTGTCGCTTGGAAATGTTGAGGTTTATTCTATTGGTAGATTTAGTTTCCTGACTCACGTTTAAATGTTAGCTGTTATTAAACTGCTTAGATAGTTTTACAGCTTTATTAAACTATTGTTTATTATGCCAATGCCAATGCATGCTTTACTGCTTTTGCATGTTCAGTTGTGAGGTAGGGATCCGCGTGACCCTACTGAGTCTGGTTGTGAGACTCACCCTTACTTTTCCAGGTGAGTAGGAGCAGCCGTCTACCGAAGCTTCCTGTGCTTTTGACGGCCATCCTTAGTGTCAGCAGTGGTCTGTCTCATTAATTGAGCTGGATATTGTGTGCATTGTGTTTTGATGTTGTCTTACTATAAGTCATTGACTAGTTATTTTGAAAAGTCTGAAATATCTTTTTTATTGGCTAAATGTGAGGAAAATAACAAGTATTCATGAATGTGTCGACTCACACGCTCCATGGAAGAACAAATCAAACTGTTTTCCAAGCCGCATCAACTCCAATGCTATACTGCGTTGACGCGTCTTCAGGACGAGCATCGCTTATCAGAAATTCCCACAAGGATGCGTTGACTCAAGCTCTTGCATGCGTCGACTCCAAACAGCCTCCTGAAGCAGACTCAAGCATACATAATCAAGAGCGTTGATGCAAGCATTTCGCTACGATGACACAACGTCAGTACCAGCCCCTATTAAATGGGCGAGACACCTCAAGTAGGTCGACACTATTTTTATAGTGGGTCGACACAGGGTCGCCTCACAAGAACCGCCTCGGATGCATCTTCAAAGGATGCGTCGACGCACCCATCTAACTATGTCGACGCACAATGACCCAGCTCGTAAGCAGTTCAAGTGGGAAGTTAGTTGCGTCAACGCAACCCTTTCACAGCGTCGACTCATGCTTCACCCTGGCACCCAGCAACTCACAAGATAGGAAGCAGCGTCGACGTAGGGAGCTAAGCGTATCGATGCACCTGAAGACCTTCGTCTGTCTTTAACCCGTTTGAGTCAAACATGTAATCTCGTCAGAAGTCAACATCACAGGATCCTAAATCACACGAATCAAGGTTCAAAAAAGCTCCTAGGATAGAGAACTATCCTTTTCATCATAAGGCAGTCAGTCCATTTCTTTGTGAAGGAAGATCTATCAGAAGATAGTTTTGGGAAAGGCATCTTTTCATGGTACCCTTATTTTTGCAATAAGTCAATCAGAATGTTTCTCTAAAAAGCACCTAGGACAAAGGACCATCCGTTTCTATCACAAGCCAATGAGGGAAGAGATTGAGAAGGGCTCCTTGTTCAAGAACATTATTTCTATTCCAACGAATCAGATGGGAGAATCTTGGAGGGAAAAACATTTTGCCCCTTCCCTCTACAAATATGAAGCTCTTTGCTTGAAGAGCTTGCTAATGCTGCCACTGCTACCACCACTGTAACGCCCAAGAATTTTTGCATGCCAGTCGATTTCTCGACTATCACCCGTGGAACCGAACATTTAACTGGGGATGCGCCGCTAGGGCGCGGTACGTGGACTCAGGGGGTGAGCGACACGTGGAGGGGAGGACGGTTCCATGGGTGCGAATGCGCAGGCGATTGTGGGGAGTCATGTACAGGACGTCTTTCCCCACCGACCACAAGCAGTTAGTGTTTATTTACATCAGATTGAATCCGAAGACCTTCGTTCCATGCCGAAGCAGAGTCCATATTCCTGAAGCTCGAGATGAAGACCTGAGAGCACTTTACAGCTGTAGGTTCATCTCAAACTGGGTCATGTTGGCTGGGGGTGAAGGGTGCTGGGGGTTCTTGCTAGGTGACACAGAGGGTTGCTGGAGGGTTGCTGGAGGCCCGAATGTGGATGTGAGAGCATACGTCCAATTGGCAGCGTAACACTAAGATGTATATATTTTTACAGACGGGTCGTGGAGGCCAGGGTACAACAGGTGCATGCCAAGGGACAATTCCGATGTGCTAGTCGGTCCCCGGGTTGATGCGTGATATGAATACATGTGTGTTTTACAGAAGATCCCCCCTGGCATGGGCCATGACCGCGGTGCCGAATGGGGGCTTAAGACTGGCTAGGTGACTGAGGGGCTACGTCAATCCAATATCTGGGCGAGGGTCAATCACAGCTCGAGTTGAGCGGTTGACGTGGCCTCGTTACTGAGAGGGAGCAAGATGTCATGACACGTGCATGGTAGTGGCTGACAGACACATGAGGGGTGATCCCGGCATGAAGGGGTGTCTACCCTTGTCGTAGCGTCTCACATGTGGCGGGCGTGGACTTGTGTGTTACGGCTTAATTAACACGCGAGGGAAGTGCAAAGGACCTACCCACGGCGTGCTAAGCCGACTGACAAGTCACGCACACACAATTCTCCTTAGCTCGTCAGATGCTGGCGATCTGCGTTAAGTGTTGAGTGATGGATCCTTTATCTTGTATGTCCTTCGTGTCCTTTGTGCCCTACCCCTTGGGGGGGTTTTATAGGGGAATTTGAAGGGTCACAAGGGGGTTTACGCGGATTGGCCTAAAGGGTATGGCTGGTCCATGTAAACCTAGTGAATAGTGGGAGGGTTTACGTGGATTGGCCAAAGGGGTGACTAGAGATCATGGAAATATCTTTGCAGCGCAGAGCCCTGCCACTGGGGGATCTGCTGCTTGAGGCACATCTCCTAGATGCAAGGTGACAGGTCTTCCAGAATTTGGACGGCTTCAAGGGCGTTGTCGGCTTGCCTGGACCAGTCGAAATCATCTTCTGGTGGAGCTGGAGGGACCATGTCTCCTTTGTGGAAAATGATGGACTTGTCGCTTCTAGCCCTTTTCCTGGACCAGTGTTGTAGTCTGTAAGTGACGATGAGCGTCGTGAGCGGCTCAACCTTGTGCTCATCTGAGGCACACACAAGATGAATGCAGTTCGGTGGCAAGCATATGCTCTTGTCGATTGCTCGGCTAATAAGATTAGCCTCAAAATTGACTTTGTGCCTCTCAGGGCGGTTTGTGGTTGACTTGGCGCTAAGGTGTAGCCAACAAAGCTTGGCCTTCTCCTCATCAACGGAGAAGAGGTCATCCTCTTCTTCTTCTGAGAGCCAGCCGTTGCTCTTGCTCTTAATCACAGGAAAAGGACTGGTTCCCTTGAAGTAGAGAGCTGCATCGGCCAGGTTGTATTCTGTTGGAGTGAATGGAGATAGGTCTGCGAAGACCGCACGTTGTTCCCCATCCTTGATATACTTGATGCATTGATGGAGAGTTGAGGGGATGACCCAATTTTCGTGGAGCCAGGGCCTGCCCAGCAACACTTTGTAGGATGTGCTGGAGTCGATGATGTAGAAGGTCGCCTCGGAGGTGAAACCATCAAGTACCAAGTCAACATCCACCCGGCTGAGGACCTCCTCGGTATTCTGATTGAAGCCAGATATCTTTTCTACCTAGACCTTCTGGAGGTAGGGAGTCAGATATAGAGTCTTGAATGTTTTGAGGGGCATGATGTTGACTGCGGCACCGACATCTACTAGGATCCGGTTTACTTCATGCCCATAGATTTTCCCCTTCATATAGAGGGGTCGATTATGGCATGGAGGAGAGAGCAGAAAGTCTTTCTCCGTGAAGGTGACAGCGGCTGTGAAAGCCTCGTACGTGGCAGCTTTTATTTCTGCCGTGTATGCTTCATAGACTTCCGGCTCTTGGAGTATCTTGATAAGGGTTTCCCTCAAATCTTTGCTCCAAGCGATGGCTTCCTAAATCATGATGCTGGCAGGGAAGCGCTTCATCTGGTGGAGAACCTTTCGGTTAGCTCTAGCTCGAGCTCGAGCGTCCTCCAAAGGCAGTAGTATGTCAGGCTAGATCTGTTGTGAGCTGTCGCGCCGCTCCTCATCGTGGAGTTGCACCGCCTTACCTTTGTTACTGGGATTAGGCTGACTCTAGCCACCCGCAGACTCTTGGAAGAGGGAGGCCAATGATGGCTCTTCTGAAGGAGGCTGATGGGCTGGCCTGTCCTTACCGGACGGCCTTGCTTGCTCTGCAGGACAGGTCACAACTGGTGCCAGAACTGGAATGCTGGCGGTGATCTCCTCAGCGCCAGTCGGGTCGAAGATGCTGGGTTGCCCTCGGATCTCCACTAGCGGGATCAGGGCATTTTGTTCTCCTCAGAGGAGGATGACCCGTTTAGGGTTGAAGGGAGACGGGCAAAGAGACAGCTCAAGGACTCTTCCGCGACGTCTACCATGTCCACGACCGTGACCTCGACCACGGCCAGTGTATTCTAGGACTAGCTGTAGTCCGAGTGGAGTTGTAATCCTTTGCCGGGTTTTGGCTACTATCGGTTTGCCTCGCCAGGAGGCGTTGATGTTATTTGGAGGTGGGATAGCCATCATGTTGCAAGTACAACTGCGAAGCATCTGTTCCAGCTATTCCACCGTGATCTCTTTGTCCTTATAGAACAAGGGGAGCTCTTCTTGAATGCAGAGAGTTTTACCTTCTTTTACCTTTTGGATCATTTCCTAGACCCAGTATCGAAGGCGAGCTCATTTCTGCATTTCTTCCCACGGGATGTAGCTATCGAGTGGGATAGGCCCAGTAGGGCGAAGAGGAATGTGTTCCTCCAAATTGTCGATGAGCCGCTGTAACCTCTGGATAGGCGTCAGCCTTGCTGGGGATTGCAGGGCGGTCGCTTGTTGGGCCTATTTCTTGAGCCACCTCTTGAGATTCTTCCTTCTATTCCTCTCTTGTTTCTTGGCGATGGCCGCCTCCAGGGGAGTAGGAGGAGGAGGGACTAAAACTAACCCTGACGGATCCCCGTGGGGATACCGTCTAGCCAATGAGTTTGCAAGATGAGGTCAGCGACTCTTCTTTGCTTGGATCTCAATCCAGGCACCTTTCGATTGTTGTAGTTGGAAGGTGGCGTTGATCGTCTTTTCAATGACCTCGAGTGGTAGTTCCTGGTAAGTTGGGATGCTGAGATTGGCATCCGAGGACGTAGGCGCGATTTGATGCCTTAACTGTGGTGGCTATGGGAATCTACCACGACCTGACTTACTTGTGCTGGCATCCAAGGACGTGTGCGCGGTTTGATGCCTTAACCGCGACGGCGAGGGAGGCTTCTCCTGTTGAGCTGATGTACCGGTACTGGCATCTGAAGACGTATGCGTGGTTTGATGCCTTAGCCACGGTGGCGAGGGCTTCTGCTGAGAAGTGGCCTGAGGAGCATGAGCGACATCCTACTTCCTGGCTAACCTCGGTGGTCTGGCTGAGGGCAGGGTCGGGCGACACTCGATGAAGTCTTGAGGCTGCCCCTGTTGGCTGTCTTGATCTCGCGCGCTGGATGGCCTTCGTGATGGCAGACTCAGCTTGCGAACTGCTGGGATGACCTGGTCGGGTCGAGCCAAAACCTCATCTAGCTTCTGTTTTCCCTTCCTATCCTCGAGCATCGGAGATGGGAGTGGAACATGGGGAAGGTGAGAAGAGGTTGAGGAGCTCATGGTAGCCTCGCCCACCAAGACATCCTCTCGGCCAAGAAGGAGTCAGAGGAGTCTAGCAGTGTCTTCTTTGGAAAAGGGTAGAGACTCTAACTTCTGCCAGGGTCACCATTGGGTGGCGTAGGTGGCAGGGGCCGACTGACCGGTCTATGATGTCGAGGAATCTGGGGAGACCGAGGGAGCAGGAGGATGAATGACGTTGGCCGAGAAGGTACTCGGCCCTGTCTCTTGGTTGGCATCTTGCTCCCTGCGCCTCCACAGCCGTTTGAGGGCTTCTCAATTATCGATCCAAAACTCGAGCCATTCTGGAGTGTGCTGGTAAGGCAGCCCATGCCCATTTTCCTGCGGAGGATCAGGCTGCTCTGGTGTATTTCTGGCATTGCTCAGAGTTTCTTTGACAGCTTGTCGCAGCCGAACAAGTGCCATGGAATTTCCCTCAGCATCGATCTGCTCCCACTGGATCTGTTCCTGGATGAGGTACTGGACTTCCAAGCACTCCATCGGGATTGTAGGAGTGAGCCAATAACCATAAAATAGGACATTTATAATATAGACGGAACGATAAACATGTAACTCTAACATTTCCCAAGTAGCAGAGTATAACAGACTAGGTTGGGGGTGTTAAACGAGTATAACGCACCTCCCTAGGGCCGTTATGCTCACCTGAACTCAGGAAAACCCAAAGCTGCAGACTATAACGCACTGTCTCAGGGTCGTCGTGCAATGCATGGCACGCCTTGGCCCATGCGTTATATTCCCCAGCAAACCTTCGTAAAGTACACAAGACATAGCGCACTGTCGCGGGCGCACAATGTGACTATAACGCACCAGGAGCGGTCTGTTAAAGACACCCGAACGTTAAAAACTAAGAAAACTCCACAGAAAACCGCTTCATATAATGCACCCTGACTGGGGTGTCATACATTGCATGGTGGTCTGAGGCCAGTCCGTCATGCTCCACATCCTACCGACCTATTTGAAACCTCGGTCGCATAGCGGTCCTTGCGCGGTCCGCCGTGTAATGCATAGCGCACCCCCTTGGGTCCGTTATGCCACCTGGAAAATGCGAGGGGCGAGTTCATACCGAACTCCCCTCCGGTCAAGCCGAATTGGGGTGAAACAAAAAGAAAAGGGGTAGAGGAGGATGAATAGTTAAATTTCTATAACTACAATATGCTTTAAAACTCAAATCTACCACCCCTAAACAATTATTAAAGTATTTAAACCCTAAAAACCCCCAAAAGGCTACTTGCACAGAAAATGATGTAAACGCCTACCAATGGACATGCATGTGCTACCAAAATGCTCCTAGCAAAGTAAGGAGTCCATCCCCCTACCTCGATCGTAGCGAAATCCTCGAAAAGTGCGCGAACAGACGACGGGACGTCGGGACGCCTCACGACCCGACCCGAACCTATGGTCCACGATCCGCGAAAAGAACGGCACTGGCATGATCCTCGCGATGAGTTGGTTCCAACGGTACCTCCTGCGCCTCGATCAGGGGTCGACACAGCCCAGAACGGATGAAGGAACCAACGTAGGGGAGAGAGAGTGAGAGGGTGTGAGAATCGAGAGAGAGAGAGAGAGCTTCGAGTGGAGAGAGAGAGGAAAACGCACGCGTGGGTTAATAAAATTTAAGATTTTAATAAAATTAAAATTAGAGGGGCATTTAAGATAATCTCTAGAGTTAACCCACTTTTTTATCCCTTAATATAACCAAAGCAAGTGGAATTAAAGAGGAGTTAATCTTCTTTTAACTCATTGCCTATCAAAGTAAATGAGACTAAGTGAGGCGACAGACTAATCCTGGAGGCATATCCCTCCATTTGTCTATTCCTCTATCAAAGAGGGGCTAGAAGAACCACTTGGAGATAGCATCTTGCCTAAAAGAAACAAAGGGGTGAATCTCATCTCATTAGTTTAGTAGGGGTCCCGTGGATCCCCATCACAACAACAAATAATAACAATAATAATAAATACCAAGCAATGACATTGAGCAAATAACTGAAGGAAAGTTAGTAAGTATAACTAAGCTACCAATATCTATGCCACACGAACCACGTCCACATGTCGCAAAAGAACCACGACCACGAGTACGTAACACAATATCTCGACTACACATGTCCGGAGTGTAGACAGCTATTTCTGACCTATCAGTTTAGCCATTCTCTTATACTCCTTAACAAATGCCCCAAATTGGTCATTACTAGATGGAATCTCAGGCCCATTTTTAGCCCATTTAATCCATTCTAAGTCCTAAAAGTCCTATTTTTGTGTCCTAGAAGTCAAATCCACGTTCTGATCAACTCAGCCAGAACGTGGCCTATCATACCACCACATTCATCAGGTCACAATCATCACATAGGTCACGTTCATTCAAAATCCAAATTGGATTTTAACTGAATTCCCATGAACGTGGTGTATCGTGTAACTGTGTTCATAATGATCGTGGTCACTATGTTGTCCACCTTCTCAGACGGAAAAGACCTTTATGTTTCTGGCCCCTCCGATCAAAAATGGCAAGCACACTCAATTTTGGGAGGGTCTGAAGTGATCTTTTTGATCATGGCAACTCCCCTATCCTTCTAAAACTCGTCCATCTCAATTTTGGGGAAGATTAGCCCAATTTGAGTCGTCATTTCTAGGGTTTTCCCCATCATGCGAATTAGGGTTTTCGCCCTATAAATTTGACCACTTAGCCTAGAGCTCAAGTGTCACGTCCCGATGCGAAATATCGAGGCGCAACGAGTCGTAAACATTCTTGTCGATCATAGAATATATAACCAATTTTTTTCTACAAAAACTTCGCACGCTGATTTGGTAGGCGTTTGGTCGGGTGTCCTTTCGTTTTCCTGTGCTTTGAATGACTAGCCATTTTGCGTGCCCCACCGGTGGGGCCGGGGAATATGAGGTGACCGTTCGTAAGGAAAAGGCCCTTTTAGTCTATTTTCGAGGGGAGAATCATTTAAGGTAAATAGCTCCCCTTCGCTTATAAAAGGCTGAAGGGTGTCTCTTCTTCCTCCACCGCTCAAGGCCTTCCTAGTCAGTCTTTCCTCCTTCCTTCCCAGCAAAGTGTTGTGCTGCCATTTTGAGCCATCAAATACGCTCCAGAAGATGAGGATGAAGGCGTCGGAGGGAGGAGAGTTTTCTACTATTTCGGGTCTGAAGGGAGTTCGACAGCTAGCGGGCGGGTCTCAAGGGGGTTCAACGTACGGAAGCATGTCACCTCCCTGTTCCTGTGCCGTCGGCAAGTTCTGGGAGGAAGGCAGAAGCGTCGGAGGATGGATGGGGGCAAACGGCAGTAGCTACTGTTCCACCTCCTATTCACCTCTGCCCTCTGTCTTGCCGCTTTGTGGGGTAGCCTCTCAAGCTTCCTCTCCAGTCCACCTCGTCCAGTGCCCTTCTTTGCTCGGGATCGACCTCTTTCCCTCACTTCCTCCTCCCTTCCTTCTCCGCCGTCCATCTTATCGCCGGTGGGGGGGGCTCCTCCTGCTTCATTCTTTCACTGTCACCCCCCGCCCTTCCTTCCACTTGTTGTTTCCCCTTTTTTTCTTTTCCTCTCTCATATCATCCTCTTGTTCTTTGATTCTAAGGAGGATTGGATGAAACTCTTACCGCTAGAGGGGTTTCTACCAAAGGGCCGATAGATAGCTCCTTCTTCCTCTTCTCTCGGCACTTGTCCCTCTAAAGATCTCGAGCGAATCAGGGTCTGTCATCCCAATAGCCAAGCTAGTTTCTACACGGGGTAGAGTCAGTGCTCTATTTTGAGAGTATCAGCTGAGCTCGCACCGAGTGATCAGGTTGTACCAATGAAGAATGTAATTTTATTATTATTATTTTTTATTTTGCCTTGCTTTGTAATGGCCTTGGCCTATCCAATGTATCAAAGAAGCATTAATAAGAAGAAGGGGAAAGTTTTTACTCTATGTTCTGCCAAGTTATTTGTCAGCCATGATGGCTATTTCTCACCCTTACCATGGCATTTGTCTTCCTTGATAGTCTTTTGCTTGTTGTTCGATGTTTTTGACGTTTTGCACTTGGTTGCATCGACTCCCCTTGAGTACTACTTTGACGCTGCTTCTTTGCCTTTAACAGATTCGCCCTGCCACCTATTTTACACCCATACCGAGCTCTTTCTTACCCCAACTAGCTATTTGTCAGCCTTAGCCAGTTATTTGTCACCCTTATTCTACAACTGTCGTCACTTTGGTTCCATTATTCAATCGTGCGATTTCAAAGCAGCTGGCGTCGACTCCACTGACCACTTGCGTCAACCCCATCAACGTGAAACTTCTTGATTGGCTAGTCTTCAACACAAAGAGCTATTTTTCACTCTTACTTCAGTATTTGTCAGCGCTATCACACATTTTTCACCCATAAAAGCTATTTTTCATCCATAAACCAGGGCTCTACCAGGCGACTTTGATTGACTGAAATTTACAAATTGGTCAACCATTTTTCACTTAAAGCTCATCTTGAACTACTCACATCTGCTGAACTTTTTGTGCCACTGCTCTTGATCCCCTGATTGTACCACTGCCATTGCTGTACTTCCAGCATGAAATCTACTGACTTGACTTGGCTTTAAGAACCTTTGAGATCCATTGAGACCTATTCTTTTCAGCATTCAAACACATGCTTTTACGCATGATGAGATCATGATAGAATCAAAAATGCATCAAGTTCAAGACATAAACGAAGGCATTCATGAAGACTCATAACTGAGTCATAGTTTGTCATCATCAAAATCTAGGGACATAACAATCTTCTCCTTTTTGATGATGGTAAATATGAGTCATTATGAACAATGTAATCAAGAATCAAGACACAATCGCAGCAATTAAAATATCATCTCCCCTTAATGATGCAACTAATTCTCTCCCCATAGAGTGACTCATCAAACTCTTCCCCTTTGACATCATCAAAAAAATGAGTTTGATGCTTAGATGATAATATGGAGATGAGCAGTTTCAGTCATGACAAGTTTAGAAATGAAGAAGGTCTTATCAAAACACAGAATTAGTTACCAAGTGAGAATATCAAAGCATTTCCAAGAATTTTAAGATCAGTATCTTTAGAAAGAAGCTGGTACGATAATTCGATCTTTTAATATACCCCGGAGTCACATGGGGAAATCGTGCAGGGGTGGGCACCCTAAATGTAGGGGCCTCTTGGCGATGGAAATAATCCCACCAAGTGCGAGCCTCCTCAATTGATGTTTCCCCCGACCTTACCCGGCTTTCTAGGGGAAACTATGCCAAAGATGGAGGAATGCGCTGATCATAGCCAAAATTTCTGCCGAAATGGAAGGGATAGTAAGGTTCCAAGAAGGTGGTCCCTCCTTTCCAGAAGATGAGGACACTGGGTCGAATAGATAGAACCCACCACCAAATCCACCACTAAAGAAGGCCGCGTGCAGGTTGCACCAGAAATTAGATGGGTGTAGTCTTCCACTGCTCCAAATTTGCACTCTTGCAAACAGTTCACCAACAGGCTGGAGTGTGCCACCAATCTCCAGAAGTGTAGCGCACCGAGAGCATTTAATGGAACCTTCGTCAACTGCCCCCTGATAGAAAACAGCTAATTCGTGGGCTGATTCAGCTTTGTGCTGGCAAACTCCAGCATCCTTGGAAATAAATTTGATGATAACAGCGATCAGGGAGCGAACTCGGGGAATAAAGTACACACCCAAGCATTGAAAAAGTAAAGAGGGTCGACGGTCCACAGATTTCTCGGGAGACGTGAATGATGAAGATCTCCCAGCATCTTGTATATCAGACATAATGTGGCTGGGCAGAGGGATAACTTCACTCCCCACGCCATGAGGCATGCCGGATATATGGCCTCGGCACAGATCATGGTGTTGTCGCCCTGGGGAAGGGTGAATTCACACAACCATTAAGACAGATATGCTGCACAGTGCGTGACAGCTTCTACCCTAGTAGGGTTGGGACCACTCAATTGTCCTTGCTATAAAGAAGGTGCCAAATGGGTCTGTCGATGAGCACGCTTCACTAACTTGCCCAGAGCTATGGTAACAGAAGGAAAATCTTTGTACTTCTAATCGCCTTCGAAGAAGTACTGCAACCACATCCCCATCCTCACTCGCTTCGTCTCTTTCTTGGGTCGGGCATGAGAAGAAGAGGTCTCGGAGGCGTCACCCTGGGATAGCCACATGGGTGGGTATGCCCCCGCACGTCGCACCGATGTAGCTTCGGATGGTGGACCAATTAAAAATGTAATAGGGATTAGTTTAGAATGAGTTAGCTTGGATTTAATGTGTATAAACGATAAACCATCATAGTGTAAGAGGTTGGAAAGTTATGACCAAAAGTCCTCTTGAAGAAGGTATGACTCAGTGATTTCCCTACATACAGTAAATGCAACAGATTCAAGGGATTGAGAGCATCTCTAACTTGATCACAAGAGTGAGAATAGAAGAACTGTTTAGGAAGAGAATGACAGTTTTAAGATTGTGCAGAGAAGAGTGAAATGGGACAGTAACTCGAGGCATGGGATGACTACGGCACAGGGGTAGCAACAAACAAAATAGACAGCCTCATATGCGCTGCTCAGACTTTCAATGTTGATGCTTCGACCTCTCAAGCTCAACCAAACAATAGAATATAAACAATCTTTACCAGATGCGTCGAGGCATTGGGCCTGATGCATCGACCAATCAAGATCAACTGAGCAACTATTACCAGCTGTGTCGAGGCATTGAACTAATGCATCGACCTATCAAAACTAATTTTTCCAAACACATACTGTGAGGCAACCACTGGCATAGCCAATGAAAAGTATTACAGCAATCAAGAATACCAGTCACAGCAACAGACCTTTGACAAATCCTTGGGCAACATGTCTTGCTCTCATAAACAGGTGTTCTAGACTCCCTCTCAATCATAGCTTAACTACTTCTCATCATTAGATCAGTATCAAGCTCCCCCTTACTTAATGAATTGACAATTTTAGCAGACCATACAATAGACTGAACTCCCCCTCACTCAATTCACTTTGATACTAGTATTGACGAAAGTGAGGTGCATGAATCAACAAATGTATGCTCATGGAAATCTAAGTTATTCTAAATACAATTTGACCCATGGTACTAGGTGGAGAACATAGGTCCTAAGGCCACCTCGACGCATGATGTGGGTTTCCAGACAGAAGTGATCTGTCCTTCTCCCAGTGTATCATTCTATATACCATAGGGTCATGCATGATTATGCAACAATTACATGGAATTCAGCTTGATATGCATAGCAATGTCAAGAGGGAAAACATATGCAGCAGATTTCCAGAATTCAGCGAGAGCATGCAGTTGGCAATTCACAATTTGTTCAGAATCAACAATTAGAACAATAAAAGGGGCCCACTGGATTGCCTCTAAAATCCCGAAAGTGCTCAGCCTCTGAGAGTGGGGGGCTAGTGAGGAGGGTAAAATCGGCTTGGCCCATGTGCGGCCCATGAAAGCTAGGCCCGCATCGGCCTAAGGTCCGTGATGTGCACGATGGGCCCCCGACAGCCACGGCCCACGATAGGTAACCCAGTAGGGTCAGCCATAGGATTCGCTAGCCCACGAAGGGCATCGACCCTTGCATATCGGACGTCGGATGACCCTCCAGCGACTGAACGTTACTCCCGCCATCATCAGCCACGACTCCAGTAAGGTAAGCATGCCCTACAGGTGCCATAAGACTCCCCTAAAGGCTGCCCGACTCTAGAGGAATGGATGCCCAACGAGAAACTCCATATGATCGGGGGGAGACGTTACCCCACGACTCATGCCCTTTCCTGCTAAGGGTTAGGTCTCCACCGCTAGGACAACTCCTATAAATGGACCTCCCACCAGGGACGAGAGGGGACACGGATACCTACGCTGTCAGGTAGAGGAATAGAGCAGCAGAGATTCTAACACACGCCAAACCGACAAGTTTCGGAGAGTGACTTCTACAAAGGAGAGCCTGCCCTACTTTCGAGCACTCTTCCCGTCTAGCAAGCACTCCCCGAGCACCTGTTGGACATGACGAGCATCTCTACAAAAGCCCGACTACCACTCTAGGCTTGAACTCTCGGCTCTTGCCCCCCTCTCTACTCCCTTTCCTCTCAATCCCCTTATAATGTGGTCCTAACTTAAGCATCGGAGAGTTGTCCCCTGGGATAATGTCTATGGCTCCTTCTGACGCCGTCTCTCTGGTGTTTGCAAGATTCCACGAGTGGCTGAACGATATTTTCTAATAAACAAATCTTAAAAGTGTGATACGGGGTTCGAGAGATCATTTTCTCGCCTCTATAGGTATCTCCTTGTGTAAGCTAAATATCCCAACGTTCCCCTCATTACAGGTAACACTTCACACTAGTTGGATAAAGGGCACTGCCACTGGTTTCAAACAGGAGGTAGGGGCGATGCCGTTGGAGCTAGAGGGATGGCAGGGGTATGGGGCCACTGGGGGCAGGGATGGGAGCAATGTTGTTATTGTCTAAGCTAGGTGTGAGGGGGGGGGGTGTTCTCTTTGCCCAGCCATGCAAGGAGGCCAGATACCTGGCTACCCAGATGGGCAGGGCGGTGTGGACGCACTTTTATCGGTTTATTAAGTGTGTGGGAGTGCTAATCACAAAGTGACAATTTATTTGGACTTCAAAGAAGTCCTAGGTGCGCTCGATCTCACTCAGTCAGACAATTGTGTGATTCGAGTCAGGACCAAAACCCGCTGTGCCATAAAGATCACAACGTCATTTACATCTCCCCAAAGGGAAGAATACCCTTGATTAATCGCCAGGAAAAAGGACCTCATGGCCTGAAGAACGGTATTAATGCAAGCAAGACCGTGAGAAACTCGAACTGTACTAAAAGCCCGCGTTAAGGGGTGTGAATATTCAAACTATGTCGGTCACTCATTGATCACTTCATGTTCAGACAAAAAATCCATATTGAAAGCACGACAGAGGTGGAAATAAATCCGTACGAATGCATGCCAGGGATGGCAAGTTTGATGTTCGATACGAGAATGGGGTCAAGTTCAGAAAGGTATTGGCCCGAGCGAGGATGACCCGTGACCAGGCTGGAGAATAATCCCCGAGGTTCATAGTCAACCTGCGGGGCAACGTTGATATTCCCTCGACGGGGGTATAAAAAGACTATTTGAGACCATGTCGGTCATGTGTTGACTATTTAATGTTCAGACGAGTATCGAGCTCGAGAATATCGTAATTGTCACAGGAAAATCGGAGCATATGTATGTCGGGATACGACAAATTTGTTGTTCAGAGGGATGGAAAACATTCAGTTAAATCTCGGCTAGAGTGGTCGGGAATCGGTGAGCATGTCGACCGGTGCAAGATCAAGCCGCGACCATATTGGGGGAGGTTCTCGAGGTCGAAACGAGGCTTGCGTGGGCATTACCAATATTTCTGGTGCCGAAGGACAGCAGGAAAAGGTCCCAGGATTCGATCCCGAAACAAAGGCATGTTCAAAGATAGCGGGTTATAGGCCCAGGATATGGGTCAGACAATGACCATGATTGGGACGAACCCGAGGTCCAAGCGTGACCCATGAAGGTCTCATCAATATTCCCATGCAAAAGATCCGGGGATGACGAGAGCCATATCGTTCTATTCATTATTATTATCATTATTCATTGTTATTATTATTTATTTAATTAATAGGATCCGATAAGACCCAATAAGGATCCGGGGCATCACAGCCCTCCCCCCTTTAAAGAATTTCGTCCTCGAAATTCAGGACAAGCACTAAGCGACAGGGGGGAACGCTGCCAGGGCCCCAACCAAACCTTGATATTCGCAAAAACCATGACCTTGAGAGACGCGGCCAGACAATGATCACAGACGATGCCTCTCTCACAATCCAAAACTCATCGAGCAGCAGAGCAGGCACATGCAAGAAGTACAAGTCTAGCGTCACCTCAACCGACGCAAAACCAACCACGACATCACTGCCATAACCTCGCTCACTGAGGACATGCGCTCCTCATCACGAGAACCAACACCACCGGTCAACGCCCACGCCCGGCGGACCAACCAAACGTCAGCTTCCCAACCTGTTGACCGACCTCACACTCTGCACCAAGGGCAACCAACGCTGAGCTTCCACCAGCTCACACCTGGCAAGTCAGACGCTGATGACAGCACCGGACCAACTCTGCCAGAAGGCTAACTTCAAGCAAACCCCAGATCCAATCCGGGAAAAACACACCTCTTAATCAGCCACCCATGGCCTCGTTGGCACACGGCTCTCACCACTCTCGAGCCCCAACAACCAGCATCTTCTATCGGTGAAAGACCACCCACTGGTCACCAGATACACGTCAATGGGAAACCTCCACAGGCCCAACCGGCACGCTCCAAATCACGACAGGCCATCCGCTGACTCTTCCACAGATCGACACCCCATCTCAAGCCAAAGCTCGCTCCGACACCGCAACTGACCTCGAACTTCCACGCCAACTCCACCCTCTCAGGGGAATACGGCGAACTCAAATGACAGGATCTCCCCTCGGTCCTCACGTTACTCGACGTAACACACCGGGAAATCCTCTTCTGCTGGACACAGACCAGGCATCACCATCCAACACTGACGTCTCATCAGAGACCTCCGCACACCGGCACCGTCCTTCATCTTATCTCATCAAATACTTCATCTCAAAATAATCCAAAAGGACGCCTGCCAATCCTGAATCTACCTTTACCACAGAGCCTCGGGACACAACCTCTTACAACTCACGGCACACTTCTCTAGAACCAACAAGTGCCGCCGGCTACCACAGCAAGCTGGTCGACCACGCCGCGACCCAAAAAGAAAATTGGCAAGCACTGCCGACCAAAAGAATAAGAAGAAGGCCGGCATCCCGCCCGGCTCTAGGAGGGTCCAAGTCCGTGGTGCAATGTCCCGGTCCGTTCCACCTTCTTGCTACCTCTATCTGGCATAATACGGCCCCTCGAGTGGCTGTTAGAAGACCCAACAAGCTGCAACTATAGCTTGGTGAATTCCTGCCCACTGTGGGGAATGCTTTATAGCAATGAAGCTAAATGCGGCCATGACTCCCGAAGAGAGAGCACGCATCCACCCCACCATGGGGGCATAAGAGGCAATAAACTACACCCTCTCCGGGGACATATGAAGAGAAACACACTCTGCCTTGGGTGCACAAGAAGCAAACACACCCCACCGTGAGGGGGTAAGAAAGGCATATACCCTAGTCCGGGGGGCATGAGAAGCAAGAAGTTATACCCCGATCTAGGGGGGACGTGAAGAAAAGCACATCCTGCCTTGGGTGCACAAGAAGCCAAACACACCTCGCATGGGGGCATATGAGACCAAGCTACACCCCGGCCTAGGGGCATTAGAAACAAAATACACCCCGCCTGGGGGCATAGAAGCCATGAAGAATACACCCCGACTCAGGGCCACAAAAGTAAAGAGGCATTCTGCCATCGGAAATTCATACATGAGAAATACACCCCGACTCAGGGGCACATGAAGGCATATACCCTGACTCGGGGGGCATAAAAAGCAAGAATATACCTCAGCTTAGGGGCATTTAAAGAAGGAATACCTCCCCCAACGTAGGGGGCAGGTGAAGAAAAGCACACCTCAACCCTGGGGTTGCATTCCTGTGATCGTGATGGCTATCTCCTTTGGACCGCTTGTCGTCGCCAGCCATGCTACCCATGGTTACCTGGCCGCGCCGATCCAGTTTAACAACTTCCTGCCCGTCATCAGCTTCCCCAACTTTTTGAGGGTGGCGTTCGTGGAGCTCCTCCACGTCGAAGAAATGAACATTGTGACCTCCAATGCTGAGAAGGTCACGCCAAAGAAGTTGAAGGCGGTGGGCTACTACCCTCGCCACATTACTTCCCCTGCCCCATTCAGCAAGGGGCGCACTGCCATTAGAAGAGGAATCATCAAGAAAAATGTTGGCATTTTACCAAGCTGCCTGCAGAAAAATCAGATTTTTTAGAAATTAAGAAAATTCCTAATTTCTTTTCCTTTTATTCTTTTCTCCTTCCTCTCTCCTCCCTCACATTTCTCACTCTCTCCCTCTCATTCTCTCTCCTCTCTTCTCCTCTCTCCGTAGGGAACGCGACCGTGGCGAGATGGGCGAGGCAGGAACGTCGTGGAGTGATCGTAGAGCGTGCTGGCGTGGAGGATGGAGCGTGGCGTTGGTGCGATCCCTCGGTGGATTCAAAGCCAGCGTGATTTGGTCGTCGTGTCATTTTCGGCATGGTTTAGTCGCTTCAGCACGGGAGAACTTCGGTGGAGGTAGGGAGATGGATCACATGCTTCTCTTCTGCGTTCCCTCGCGATTTAAAGCCGAACGGTGCGTGTATGAGTGAGTTTTGTCACGTTTGGGTGAAATCATGCTTCAGGGGTGTGAGACGAGTTCGCCTTTCCCGGTGACGATTTCTTGCTAGATTAGTTTCATTGGAACCCCTGGAATGTTAACATTCCATTACCGCTAGTTTTATCACAATTGGTTGTCGTTTGGGACCGGTATGAGCCCGGGAACCCACGTGGCTCAGTTTGGGTCGATTCGGTGGAATCGCCCGTTTCTTGTCGTTTATACGTCGATTTGATCCCTTCTGGACTGTGGAAGGTTAATTTCGTCATTAGGATTGTTTCCCCTTCATCTTAGGGTGAACGGGGCGTGGAAAGGTCGAGTTTCGGCCAATCCCCTAGTTTTCCCGCCGTAACGTCTTAGCGGTCCTTCCAGAGACCGTTTTTGTTTCTTACGCGGTCTAGTAGGCGACCGTTTGCATTATGTCAGTTCAGGTCTTCGCGGTCACGTGATAGACCGTTTTCTTTGACTAGCGGCCCATTGTAAAACTACTAAACTTTGTCAAGCGGCCCATTAGGTGACTGCTAGAGTTATGTGGAATGTCGATTTGGCTAAGCGGTCGTACGATAGACCGCGAGGCTAGCTTTGGCGGCCCTATTTGTGACCGCTAAGCTTTGTTTGATTTTGGTCAATGGTTTTAAGTCGGTTTGGGCTAGCGGTCTAGCTCCGACCGTATGGTATCCTTAGCGGCCCTTTAGTAGACCGCTAAGCTCGATGAAATGGTTCTATAATAGACCATTTGGTGGTTTGACTAGTTAAGTCGGTTTGAGGGTTGACTTGGTCTAGCGACCGTTTATGACCGCCAAGAAATCCTCGGCCCCCGGAACCCTCGCAGTATCTGCTGCCTCGGTGGCCGCTGGTGGCACTCTGCTCTGCTCCTCCTGCTCCTGTTGAACCTCCTACTGGATCTCCTGAACCTCTGACGACTGCCCCTTCTGAGAGCGAGTCCTACGCCTCGGTGCCATGCTCGCTCCTGAAGTAAAAGACAGAAAACACAAAAACGGCAAGGTCAGCAAAAACACACGGTGCCCGATGCCAGCGTCAACTGTACATCATTGTTGTGGACTAGTGGACCACTACAATTACTTATGATTCTCGTATAATCCCACAACCGCGCTCTGATACCAGCTGTAACGACCCGAGAATTCGATTACCGGGAAGGCCCGATAACCTGAGACTCGAATCACCACCCACGAGCCCGAAGACTCGGAAGGGTTAAAGGAAAGGTGTGGAAGCTACACAAGTATCACAAATAATTACAGAAATTAAAGCAGTATATATAATAAGTAGAAAATTAAGTAAATTACAAGTTACAATTTACATGGTCCACAAGATAACAAATTAAACAATAGTAGTCCACAACTAGTACAGAGACAGAAAGGAAGAGTACAGCTATACGGGGCATACCCCGACACTTACCACTGGCAACTAACGCTGGGAACCTGAACCCCGCTGAGCCTCAGGCATACTCCTCTGAAGTCCCGCCTCGCTTGAAACACGGTGAAAACACGCAGGGAATGAGTCTCAACACAAGACTCAGTAGGGATCACTCGAACCCTATCTTGCCAAATGGGAAAACTGCTACGCTAGCAGCTAAGCAAGTACCACAGAAGTAAAAGCCCTGCAACTACAACACTGATCTCGCGGCGTGAAAACCCACACACACACATGCCATGGTGAAATAATCGGAACTCACCGGCCAACACGACCAAAAACCCGAAGGTCAAAGTCACTGAAGCTGACAGTCTGTCACTCCCCAACTCGACAAGAGTACCTCCCACTAGAAGCACAGTCGGTAACGTCCCCTGACGTCTTACACCGCACCGCAAGTGTCCGCCTGCGATGCCCCAGGCGGAGGCAAGGACACAGAACATGTAACCACAAAGTGAGTGACTAGCTGGGGTCATGCTCGTCAGCGTGCGTCCTACCGCCCTCAACCACGTGTGCACACATAGACCATGCGTCCTAGGTCTGGCCTCTGACTGGTTTTCCCCCTAGCTGGACTCTGGTGACTGACGTGGGGCCCGACAAAAATCAGTCTAAAAATCGTCTCTCAGGGTAGCCTCTCCACCACTCCCGGGTGGGACCACACGTGTGTAAACAGGCTATGACTAGTGGAGGGTCAATGAAGGAGTAGATTCTTAAGCCACGAAAAATAACGTCACAACCGGACCAGTATGGGGACCGCCCCTCGTACCAACACCGATGCACGGTGACACAAGCCAAGAACAGCACCTCCCAAGACTACACAGTACCATGACACCTGGCCTCGACACGATGCCCAGCATCTGTCAGATCACGGGTCAGCACGCAGACCGAGGTCCACGCACTCGAGACTCGAATCGGCGGCAGAAACAACACCGGTCAGACTAGCCCCATTGAACGGTCCACTCCTGGCCACTCAGGGACATGCAGCCAGTCACGGGCCGCCCCAGGGGTTGGACGGTCAGGAACGGACCGTTCTACTCCTGGTCCAAATGGAATACGAGTGGTCATCCCTAGGCTACACAATAGTAAGATGGCTGACTCTCAGCCGCACGAGGGAGATGGGCGGTCCAACTCAGCCGTCCATCCACCAACGATGCAAGGCAAGTGCGGCCAGCCCCTAGCCGCACGAGGGAAGGGTCACTAGGACCTCGTCGCACAAGGCGTGAGTGGACCAACGCGGGCCACACCACCTGCCAACGGCACGAAGTGACGTGTGGCCAATCCTTGGTCGCACGTAGGGTCATGCGGCCAGCTCCTAGCCTCACACCCCAGTGCACTGTATAACGGTAAAACGCAATGGTCAAAAGCCGAAGGGGAAGGGCGGATGGCCTTGGGCCGCTCATGGGTTATGCGGTCACTCGACTGGCCGCATAAGCCCCATTGCATGTCAAGCCAATAGGCGGTCAGGAACGGGCTGCGCAAGGGTTGAACGGGCCCTGGTTCGACCGCCCATCCCTCACCGGTGCGAAAATTGATGGAGAACACCGCCGGAGGCGGAGGGGGAGGCAGAGTGAGACGAGACTGGGAGGAGGAGGGGGACCGGGGGAGGCAAAGGGGACATGGGAAGGGGAGGGAGGACACCGCCGGAGGCGGAGGGGGAGACTGTCGGAGGAGGGCGGTCTTGATGGGGACGCCCGACTCGGAGTCGATGGCGGTGATGTCCTCGATGCGGACGTCCTCGATGCCGCCCGACATCTCACTGTCGAGGGCGATGATAGCGCTGGTGGGGGAGATGCAGGTGAGGGGTCGGATGCTGATGTGCTGGCTGGGTATCCCCACCGCGATGCCGTACTCGTCCCACCCGCTCTTGATGGCCACGCAGTCGTCGCCGGAGACGACGTAGCAGTCCTCGATCCGGACGTTGGAGCAGGAGTCTGTGAGCGGGCGGTGGAGGGAACCCATGAAACCAAGCATCAGTGAGGGCATAAGGAGCTGCAGGGTCTCTGCAATGGCAGGTGGTGGGGGTACGTGGCGGTTGGAAGCAGAGGGAAGCACTGCTTCTATGACATACCTGGGTTGATGCCATCCGTGTTGGGGGAGTGGACAGGAGCAAGAATTGTGATGCCTGATACTACAATGTTGCTGCAGGGACAACCAGATCACCATCATCAGAACACAGAGTACTCTTAGAACTGAAGTAATGCTATCACTGTATGTAGTTGTAACGAAGCAGAGGACCAAGCTGTAGGAAAAAAAATTAGGTTTCGGAAGAGGTTATGTAGCATATCACATGCTGTGAAGACTACTTTAGAAGAATGACTCTAATGGAGAAAGAATGGCTGCAGTGGATTGAAACCCTCCACATAGGATGAGTTTTTGGTTAATAAGAAGTGGGCTTATCCTTTCATCACCAACTGACTGCTTTGGGTGAGATGCTCTAACATGGTACATGTTAACGTTGGTTGATGCTATTTTTGACCTTGCCAAGTGCTATGTGATTTGTCCATGACATGGGGGTAGTTGTTGGAGTCCCACATTAGCTGCGTTGGATGGTCTAACAATGAAAAGGTATAATCCGGGAACGATGTCCTGATTCTAGATACCTGCTAAGTTAGTGGTACACTCGGTTATGTGGCAATAAGAAAGCTGCACCAGTTTCAACAATCCAAATGGACTGCCAGTTGCGCCGGGTCCTTTCCGGTACTCGGATCCCGGGTCACTACAGGCAGGACTTTTTTTTTGGTAAAATAGAGGTATGATATTCAACTTAAAGCATGGTAACAGAGGACAGGATACAGTCGGGGATACGAGGGGGGGACCAAGATCTGTTCATCTTGGCACGAAATCCCTCTTGTGCGAGTGTGTGGGCCGCCATGTTGGTAGACCTGGGGGCAAAGCACACTCGGGCAGAAGGGGTGGACAGAAGATTTTCACAATCTTGGATGATGGGGGAGATCTTCCATGGAGGGCTGGAGACCCCATTGATACAGTTGATGATGTGAAGAGCGTCTCCTTCCACTGAGACAGGCTGTCCTTGGGCAGCGGCTAGCTTGATAGCTTGTAGCAGGGCGAGGGCCTCGGCCATCTCTGGGGACTGAGCCTGAAAGTAGGAGCATTGGCAGAGGATGATGGAGCCGGAGGAGTCTCTCATGATGATCCCGACTGCGCCATGGCCTTCCTTGAAAGCTGCATCAGAATTAATCTTGAGACTATGAGCTTCAGAGGGGTTCCAGGAGATGGGCAGGTGGATAGAAGGCTTGTTGAGAACGACCCAGTTGGCATTCCAGTTATGGTGAAGAGTGAGAGCTGAGGCAATAATTTGCCTTGGGTGATCTTCGGTGCCTTCGAAGGCTTTTTTGCATCTGGCGACCCAGATCTGCCACATGATTGCAAAGCTCAAGGTGATAACCTGGAGGTCATGCTTCCCATTAGAGAATGGGGGTTTGGTCCATTCAAGAATTCTGTCTTCCAACACTTGCGGGTCTGCATATGAATGATAATTTAATGGGGATAGCTTCCAGGTAGCTCTGGCTTTGTTGCAGGAGAAGAGATGATGTAGGGATTCGTCTTGGCTATGGCAAACAGGACAGAGTGGATCTGATTTCTTACTGTGGTGGACAATTCTGGAGTTTAAAGGGAGGGCCCCTGCAAGACACTTCCAAATGAAGATGGTGATTTTTGGAGGAATGAGGTTATAGATGGTGGGGTGCCATATAACCTTCCATATATCTTTGTGGATGGAAGTGGAGGGTGGTAAAGACCTCTCGGCCAGCATTCTGTAAGCGGACTGGATGGAGAATTGGCCATCTGTGGTGAGGTTCCAGATAAAATCCCAATAAATATGATAAATGTGAAGACTCAAGGGGGAGTCTCCAGGCTGTCTCCGAGCCAAATGGAAGCTGTTGTGGCTCGCGTGGTGCTCCGTGTACGGTACCGATGGCCTGCCGACCCGGACCGCTCGTGTGCTCGGGTGTCCGCACCATACGTAATAACATCAGGTCTGCTTCCATTATCTACTAATATGTGGTGCACGGTACACTGGTTGATGGTGGCCGCGACCACCAGAGCCTCAGAGTGGGGTGTGGTTACACCGTCCAGGTCATCCTCCGAGAAAACAGTGGGGTCTCCTAGATGATGCGAGGTGGAGACCCCCCGCCGGGTGCCATCGCCTTGGTCCACCGTGTAGACGGTCGACGCGTATCGTCGCCTCCTGCTCGCGCTATCTCCCCCCACGGTCGGCCCCCCAGAGATCATCATAATTAATCTCCTTTCCGTTCGACCGGTTGTCGATCGGCAGGGGCATCTTTTGTCGCCGTTCTGCAACTTTGGCGAGGAACTTGTCGATGAGCCCTCTACAAATGAGGTATTCGATGGCATCCCTCAAATTGATGCAGTCAGTGGTGTCATTGTAGCAGCCTTGGTAAATTGAAGGAAAATAAATCCTAAATAAGACAAAATAAATAATTAGCCAAGGACCAAAACCCTGTACACCACACCACCTACACACTAATGGGCCTTGTACTTAAATCAAATGGGCCAAGGGAAAGGGCGCCCATCACTAGGGTGCCAATTCCTCAAGTAGAGACTTTTCATGTAGGCGCTAGTTCTTTGGGGTGTAAACATATTCCCATTAAAACAAGGATAGGTGAAGGGTGCCCCTTGATAGGGTGCTACTTAATAAAGTGAAGACCGCTCGTGGAGGCACCATTTCTTGAAGGGCGCCACTCCTCTGGGTGCTATTTCCCTATAGAATGGAAAATAGAAACCCTGATTACAGTGCTTTGTTCGAACTGGGAAGTCGGGGAGGGTATTGATCTAGAAAGGATTAATACTTAGGATGTTTAAATACCAATGGGATTCTTACGTAGGAATGTTTAATTTTATTAGAACTCTAATCCTCCAGTAGGTTTTCTCCCATATAAATACCCCGACTAATCGATCGAACACCGGCTAGTGATTTATCTACCTCCGGTCTCATCTGGAAACTCTGCGTTGAAGGGAGAATCCTCTGGTACTGGATAGGCTGCCAAGAATTCAGCCATACCCTGTCCCTTGATTGCTCTTCTAGGGACGTAGGTGATGTCGTACTCCATGAGCAGGAGAGCCCATTTCCCCTGGCGTCCTGAGAGAATTGGTTGTCTGAGAAGGAACTTCAGGGGGTCGTGCTTAGACATGAGTTCAACCCGATGAGATAGGAGATAGTGCCACAATTTCTTGACGGCAAACAACAATGCCAAGCATACTTTCTCTATGGAGGAGTAGGGATATTCAGCACTGATCAATTTTCGACTGAGGTAGTAGAGTGACTGTTCTTTACCTTCTTCATTGACTTGCGCCAACAGAGCTCCCAACGAAGCATCCATGGCAGTAATGTAGAGTATGAGGGGTTTACCCTTGACAGGTGCCCCCGGGACTGGAGGAGTGAGAAGGTACACCTTGATCTGCTCAAAAGCCATCTGGCATTCCTTGTCCCATATGAAGGGGGCATCTTTCTTCATCAGCTTGCTGAAAGGCACGCATCGGCCAGAGAGGTTGGAGATAAACCTCTAGATGTAGGTCAGTCTACCCTGAAGTGACCTGAGTTTAGTGAGGTTGTCGGGTGGTGAAAGCTCTCGGATCGCTTTAATCTTACTGGGGTCCACTTTGATTCCTCGGTATCGAACGATAAAGTCAAAAAACTTGCCGCCGGATACGCCGAAGGGACATTTCATGGGGTTCATTTTGAGCCCATATTGCCGGAGATGCTCGAAGACCTGACGCAGATCACGCAGGTGGTCTTCTCGCCTTCTGGTCTTAACGACAAGGTCGTCGACGTAGCATTCGACGATATTGTGTAGCATCTCGTCGAAGATTTTGGTCATGGCCCTCTGGTAGGTAGCACCGTGATGAGGGCATCTCACAGCGCTCTCTTTGGCTCGGATCGCCGGCACCACTTTGAGGAGTCCGCCTATGTTATCTCATGTTATTTTCCCTTTCATTGAGTCATATCAATGTATTTTCCTTTATTGAGTCATGTTGTTTGGTCTGTTTCTCTTATTATGCTTAATTGGGCCTTAGTACCTTAGTTATGGGCCCGTAGGATTGAGTCTAGGATAGACTTGGTCTTTTAATTATTTGTCACCTCTTGAACCTGTCAACCATGACGGGCTCCAGTTGAACTGTAGCTGGGGCCTACACCTACTTGGGCACCCAGATTTGTTTAAATCTAGTTGGTTTCATGGCCAACCCACCCCTTGATCCGGACTCGAAGTGGTCCGCTTTATCTTAGGCCAGTGTGTAGAAAGAGTTGTCTACCGACACTATTGGAATTACTGTTCAGGAACACTCAGATACCTCCGATTAAGATGGATTTGCCCGATAGTTATAGCCGGCCCGAGAGAATGCCGACGATCTTCCTGGCCACCCTCTTGGCATCCAGTGTATGCTTCTTGTTGGAGGAGGCGCGGGTGTCAGTGTGATAGACATAGCACCCCATCACTAAAGCTTTAGTTGATGTTGCCTCTGCAATGGCGATATGTTCCACCTCCTGGGCATCTAGGAGCTCCACGAAGGTGACTCTCAAAAAGTTTGGGAAACCCACAATGAGAGGGAAATTACTGAAAGTAGCTGGTATGGTGAGATAGCCGTGTGCAGCATAATCGGCCATCGCCTGGGGGCCGAAGACAAGCCCAGACAGTCCGTTCACCATTACTTCAACCTACACGAAGAATAGCAAGATGTGCAAATAGTCAATATTTGGATGGGGGCCCCGGGGTCCTCTATTTTGGCAAAAAGATAAAGGGAGGTTTGGTCCCACTGGGCATGCCAACTATGTGGAGATGGGGATTTTATTCATTAATTTTATTTATTAATCTTTTTTATTTATTGTTAATTACGTGAGCACACCAGTCACAGAGTGATGAGTTGATTACGCGCACCATCTGACCGATCAGATGAAGGTGAATGTCGTGTTGGGACTTGAAACCTACCGTACCGTAAAGGCTACGGTGTTAATTATGCCCTTCCGAAAGAAGGACAACTCTTAATTAATCACCAAAATTAAGGGGCTGAGGTCGAATAATTTGAAAGAAAGCATACATTTTGGACATATGCATTCTATGAAATGGGGTTTATCATGCAATCAAGCAAGCAATGAGAATTTAAATGGATCGATTCCCGGTATGAGGTTGAGTTTTCACTCACGCATGGTGAGAGCTTGCAGCTGGACTTAATCCGATCTTCTGTAAATCACCATTTCATATACCGAGGAATCGGGGTATGTAGGCATAAAAATTTTATAAGGAGATATGGAATTATTATAGAAATTCTAGAATTTATTTAATAAACTTAATGAAGAATGGGCATATTGGCAATTTTTCTCCTTTTGAGGGTTTCATGCAAACCCCAAACCCCTTTTTTAACCCATTGCACACACCCCTCTCTCCTCACCGTGTCACTATCCCCTTCCTCGTTCCACCACCGTGCGGCTCCCCTCTCCCTCTGGCTGTAGACGGCGAGTAGCGAGGAGGTGCAACTAGGCCACGATTTCTTAAGGGCGGGAGGCAACTCCTGAGGGCATGGGCGAGGAGGATCGTGTAGGTGGGTCATGGTTTTTGAAGCTTCATCGATTTTCAGCATGAAACGACAACAATCGGAGTGATCTAAGGTGGTAAAGTGGCTTCTCGGGTATGGGGATAGACCCTTCCACCTTCCCGTGTGTTTTCCCATTGATCCATGTAGAACTTGGTGAGAATGAGCAAGTTTCATTCTCGTTTTGGGAAAATCACATGTTTCGGGGTGAGCGATGATTTCGTGGATTTGATCGATGATTCATGGTCCATTTCATGCAAAGGGGTGAGTTATATGTCGAGGAGCGATTCCCATGGTTCCCATTTACAATGGAGCAAGTTGGGGGTGGAACGGGGCCCTCCAAGGGTCACCCGTACGGTCGTTGCCAGAATCGGTCGACCAACCCATTGAGTCGGTCAACTGGGTCCTGGTAGAGAGTAGAATAAGGGCACAGGTTGGGATCGGTCAACCGACCCCAGGTGTAGGTCGATCGACCCTGGGCAACCCCCAGGGCCTGGGCAGACTAGGCGACCGATTTTCCTGGTTGGTCGACTGAATGCCCTTGTAGGTCAGCCAACCCTTAGGTTTGGTCGACCGATTCTCCCCTGGAATGGCCTATTCGGCCCGAAAACTTGGATTTTTACCCTTGTTTTAACAAACGCAACAGCAACCGTGACGAGGAGGGGAAATAAAATGACAAAGAAAAATGGAGGAGTTTATGTTATATCGGAGGCATTTTTCTTTGCAGCCATATATTTCTAGTGACAATACTGTACACTTGCCTTTTATGGAAAGTCGAGAGGGATTAACTTAGCACAAGAGGTTTTCGGGAGTGAGTGAAGAATAGTAGCGGCATGTAAAACAGATATAGATTTTTGACAAGAACCACAATATTCTTAAAACATGGAATAAACAGATCTATGTGACAGAGGCGGTCTAGCCCGAGTCGCTGGACAGGGCCCGGCGGTCTGTCGCGAGGCCGTTTAGGGCACGTGAGTTCAAACCCACACACGCCTTATGCAGTCGGTCGTGCAGTCGCTAGGGTTTCCAAGTGGTCTAAAACAGGGCCGCAAGCCAAGACCTTGCGGTCTACCGAGGGTCCGCCAATGGACATGGGGTTCTGAACACGGTAAACATAGTAAAGGGTCAATAGATAACCACAGACCTAGACCTTGCGGTCTATCGCGGGGCCGCCAAGCTCCTGGGCAATTTCTATTAGGGCCACAACTCATTCGCCGCTCTGATTTTCGGCGAACTCCGACAGAACTAGATTATTTCACGAAATACATGCGATATGATGCATACAAATTGGGGAAAAGGATACTAATAGAAAGATGATGAAAAGATGTGTAATATACCATGATTAATTTAAATCTTTAAGCCTGCTAAACCTATCATTTAATTGACCTAAAGAAAGGTAACATGCTTGCCCTAATTTTGACATACTTCGAGTAAATCAAGCAATACACGCACTACACTGAACAGAAAGTAGGACTTTTGGTATCAAAAAAAGAGGACTCGGAGATCTATTAGGTGACATGCTTTAATTATTGTTGAGCTTGAGAGAAACCTACCAATTTGAATCGAAAACTCAAACGCCACAAAGAATCCTAACCGCGAACATCTCGACGTTCCTCACTGTCCCATGCCCTCGATCACCCGCAATCAACCCTGTTGCCAGCCAAGAGAGTAAATGGGGGTCCCTAGCCACAGAAGCCCTCAATTTATTGGGTGTATAGATGCTTCTAGAGGTCGAATTGGCTTAGAGAGTCTAAGGTGAAATATCTGACGAAAAACTCCAAAGCGGTCCAAATTCGCCGCTGCCGCCGCCAATGGAGAGGTCTAGAATTTGGGTTTTCACTGGAGAATTGGGCTCCTTGAGAAAACCTATTGTTTGGGTTTACTTTGGACTCGAATGGTTAAGAATTGGGCTCGAATTAGGTCGATTAAGGTTAACCCTTTAAGAACAACGAATTTGTCTATTAACTCCTTAATTCGGCCTAATTAAATTTTATTGTTAAACCATCCAGATTTGGTCAAGAATCTAGACTTCTAAGCTGACACCATGCTCGTCCACGCATCAACTCAGAAAGCGGGAACCATCGTCCCAAACCTTTGAATGACCCAACGGCCTTTCCGTGTGATCAAGATTCCCCTGGAACTATCACTGTTTTTGATGAAGGGGAACTCAAATTCTAGGGTTATCAGAACCACAAGATCCTTGATATGCTATAATAGTGTAATTACCATATAATAACAATGCATACAGGGAATACAAGACAAATGACTTTACCAAATCGGCAATGAGCGCCATAAGAATGACCTGTTCTTCCTGCGCTCAAAGATTCATTAGTTCAACTAGTTTTGTAAACATATAATCAAGAATGCACAATTTCATCAACTAATCCAAAAAAGGATGAGAACAATGAATTCCAAAAAATGACGTCGCCAGAAAAGGCGTTATAATAATAAATGATGATAGTATTAAGGTCGTTACTCGGGGTCACTGTTCGACTCGGAAATGGATTTCAAGAGCAATGAATGACGCCCATTCAAAAGGCGTTAATTATATGAAAGATGACACTCAAAAGGTCATTATTAAAGCCCAATGTTCGACTCAGAAAGGGATTTCAAAAGGAATGAATGATGACTTTTATGAACGCGTTTATAAACAGACGCCCCTCAGAAGGACGCTAATTATGATAATGACGCCAATAAGAAGGTCGTCAATTGACTGAGATTTCTGATTCGTAAACAACTCCATCGGAGCCTTCCCTGTTCGACTCAAACTGCAATTGCATGCAGTTAAACACTATAAAAGGGACCTTCCTGCAGCTTGCTTGGGCATCCAACAGAGAGTTACATGTAAGCACTTTACAGAAACCATACTACTCCAGTGGATTTAGTTGCAGGAATAGAGAAGAAGGGGATTTAACAATGGAGAGAGCAATGCAGCGCCCCTCAAAGAAAACCAAGGTTTCTTTTGCAAGACTTAATGAAATAGAAGGCCACATCAGTGGGAGGATAGCTTTAAATCAAGTAAGTATGTGCATTTGAATTTCTTTATCTTCCTTTTCTTCTTTCTTAATCTTCTCAATTCATTCACTTTTCTTTTCCTTTAACCTTATTCCCTCCATTCATTTTCTTTCTTTTCCTTTACCATGGCTAACAAACAGAATAATAGCGCCGAAAGTGAACGTTGGGAGACACTCATCGGAATTCACAGATCTATGGGATGGGTGCACAGTGAGGGTGGGACAGAGGGGAGGTGGGGGTGAAAGCACCCTATAAATAGGAGATGGGTTATACCCATCGGAACACATCCAGAGATCGAGAGATCAGAAGAAAGAAACCCACCTTGCTGGAGTCTCTAACCCATTCCCACGAAGACTCCACTCGGAGGCGATCCTACACTGGTATCAGAGCCAGATCCATAGCTGGTGCTCCACCTCTCCCCAGGCTGCTCACTCGCCAACCCCGCTCTCTCCAGCGTCCTCTGTATTGCCATCCGTTGTTGCCAGTAGCCCGCCGCACCGACTCTTAAAGTCGCAACGACTGGGGAAGCTGTTCCTGCGTGCTACCGCCTCTGCTGCGGTGCCGCAACTGCCTTCCACCTACGCAGCACCATCCGGTCATCCGGGCACCATCTCAGATCTGTCACCGTCTCAGATCTGCTTCCCACTGACGCAGGCCCGCCACTGCAGCCCCTACTGAACCGCCTGCGCCCTCATCGCCACCGCTGACGAAGCCAATCTCCGCCACGATTCCACCGCCGCTGTAGACATGCCAAAATCGATGCTATGTTGAGTAAATTTCACGTCACAACGTCATTATCTGGGCGCCATTTAAATAGAGCCCTTGTAGAAGGTCGTTATTTCCCTGAGGTACAGGTCGACACGATTCCTGTTGTAAGTCGACTCATGTGAATAAATGACCATGTGCATCGACGATGTTTCTAGGTTTTTTCCAATTTCCACTTGAAATAAAAACTTGTAAATAATGCCTGAATGAGCGAGCGCTCTTTAATGAACGCCTCTTTCGGTGGTCATTGTTTATTCTTTTAATAAATATGGAAAGTCTAATATTTCTGGGAAATAGCGACCGTCTCTTGGGCGCTGTTTAGAAAAGTGACCGTCTTGTGGTCGCTATTTAGGTTCCGTCTCCGCTTCGTCTGCAACCTTCCCAGATAGTGTCCTTCCTCATTTTAGCTCCGTGATCGATTGTGAAAGGGAGATCCATATCCAGAAATCACCTTCCTGGTTTTAATCCTATTAGAATAGGGATCTTTTGCTCTATAAATACCCTCCGAATTTGGCCCCCCTTTCTTATATAGATCTTGGTTCAAGAGGCCTAAACCCATTAGGATTGAGTTGGGATAAGCCTAAAAGGGGTTTGGATAGTGTTTGGGTCAAGTTGAGGTAGAACTTCTCGGGTTGGGACTCTCCAAGAGAGTCCCAACCGGACTGCCTGCGTAGTGGGTTGGACGGTCTCACGATAGACCACCCTTCTGTTTGGGCGGCCAATCGTGGGCCGCACGACCCTGGATTCGTGCGGCCTATATACTATCGCCCATCATATCCTGCGCCCGATCACTGACCGCTCAACTCCTGATACATACGGCCTAGAGGGGCCATATAAATCTTGTGCGGCCTAAGGACGACCACCCATCCCCCTGTTATTCTTGTTTGATACTTTCCCTTGTTCCTCTCGTCAAGCTAGCCTCTCTCCTCTCGCGTCGTCTCTCCTGCAAGGTCGGCATGCCTCTCTCCTCTCACGTCGTCTCTCCCGCAGGGTCGGTGTGCCTCTCTCCTCTCGCGTCGTCTCTCCCGCATGGTCGACGTGCCTCTCTCCTCTCGCGTCGTCTCTCCCGGAGAGTCGGCGTACCTCTCTCCTCTCGCGTCATCTCTCCCACAGGGTCGACGTGCCTCTCCCCTCTCGCATCATCTCTCCCGTGGAGTCGGCGTGCCTCGCCTCTCTCATGTGTCCCACTCGTAAGTCGGTCATCGTCTCTCTCCTCTCACCGCTCTCTTGTCTCCCACAGTCTGATAGTTTGCATTTCATACATTCATGCATTCATCCACACATAACACAAGAAAATTGACAGAAAAGAAAAAAAACAAACTATGTCACTATCATATCATATCATATCATGTATGAGTGTCTGGAGTACAAAATCAGGCCGCCCCCTCTGGCCTGCCACTATCACCTCCTCCCTCCTGCCTCTTCGATAGCGGGCCCATCACAGAGGTCGCACCCTCCTCCCTCTCTCATCACCGACGTCGGTCCTCCTCCTCATTCCTCTGCCGCTAAGAGGAAGTGGCAAGGTAACACCCGACGGAGCTGTGAGTGGCCTGGCTCCCGCTCGGGGCCGCACGGCTACCACTCATCCCGCTATGAGACCGGCTCATCTCCTTATATGCTCGCAGCTTACCACGCAGCTCGAACGCCTCCCGCCGGTACTGCTCCAGCTCTGAGGTCGCAGCTCGGAGTCCCTCTACCTCCGCTCGAAGGAGTGCCACCTCTACTGAGTCTGACGGTCCAGCCTACGCTAACTGCCATCGAAGGGGGGCTGCCTCCTTCTGTGTCGCAACCTGGCCTCGCTCCACCTCCTCCCTCGACAGAATGCTCTGCTCTAGCTCAGCCCGTAGGCGCTCCATCTCCTCCCTCAAGTGAATGCTCTGCTCCAGCTCACCCCGTAGGCGGGTCACCTCCTCTCGTAGGCGATAGCTCCTCCCGCAGACGGGCGGTCTCATCCTGAGCCAGTACGAGCTCCTCTCGCAACTGGTCACCCTCGCCTATGGCAGCGGTCAGCTCCGTCACCTGCACACATGCATTCACCATCAGTCAACTGCATTTAATATAGAAGCATAATTCACAAGGGAAAGTGTAGGGTGTACCTACTTGGAAGGTGCTGACCCTGCCGCCTTGGCCCGCTCCACCATCCGCTGAAACTCTGCCTCCCGCTCTGCTCGGTCGGCTGGAGTCTATGCCGAAGAAGTAGACGGAGCATCGGCCCCCTGTCTCTGGGCCTCCTCCCCTCGCTGCAATCAAAACTCCAGGTCAGTTATGTCTCAGCATAATCATAATAGAAATGCATAAGAGTCTAAGTTTAGAAAACTCACAAGAAGGGCTAAGGCCTATCGGGCCTCGTCGTGCTCCCTGATCGTCACCGTAAGGAGCCCTGTCAGCTCCGCAAGACGCCCCTCAGGGTCGATCTGCATTTAGAAGTCCAAGTGTTAGCATGTCATCAGATAGAAATCATAAGCATAAGGAAAAAGGTTTAGGTTTAGGGAGTCGTACCGGTCGGTGGGCACCCCGGAACACCTGGTCCCGGTAGTGCCGTGCGTATGCGGTGTAGTACGGTGCGTCACTCTCAGCCCGGACGGTCACCACATGCCCAAGGGCCATCTAATCGGCGATCTGTGTAGCATTTCTCGATGTCCAATCAAACACCATGGACAGGCCCCTCGTCATCCTCGTGAATCGCTCCCCCGCCTTCTCCATCGCTGGGAAGTCCACCGCGGGCTGATGGACCCCGGTGGTCCTCATCACTAGTCTGAAATGTACTGGCTCCACCACGTTCACACAATGAAGCCACACCTCTCGTCCCGCGAAGGTGAGGGCACCAACCACCCACGGCTAGTCCTCCTGGCCCTCCTCTGTGTAGGGTGTCCACTGCACCTGCAAAAATAGGAAATTACATTAGTATCATAATCATATAGGAATGGATTTAATTAGAGAGTCTGAGTTTAGAATCGTACTGAGGCGTATGGTCGAGCATCAATGTCATCCTGCAAATCTCGGATCTGTCATCTCAGGGATGTAGTCTCCCGAGGTGCTACCCACCTCTGTGCTATCAGGAAAAGCCCAGGACAGGACTCCTCACCTCTGCCTAGTGCACGTAGGTACATGTAGGCCCAAACCTTCATCATAGTATCACGTTAACATTTAGGAAGCATATAGAAGTCACATAACCAAACCTAGGATAGGAGTCGTACCTGGAGTAAGGGGGAGAAGCCCCCAAGCATGGTCCGACGACCCGTCAAACTCAGCGTGTCAAATAAAATGGCGAGGACTGTCGCTTCACATGCGTAGTCGCCCACGTGGTCAAGCTCCTCGAGGAACAGAAGGAAACGGCAGCTCATCGCATCCGCCCGGGTGGAGAAGAGTAGTCGCCCGAACAACAGCATTAAGAAATGTCACAACACTAGATCAGCCTCCACTCCTGGCTCCATAGCTACACTCGATCTAGCCAAGTCCACTAAGCGCTGCAGGTGCTGCTCCGGTTGCTCTCCGATCGCTATCCCTACTTGTCGCAACCCCAGGTTGTCCTGTAGACTCTCCCGAGGTAGGAGGGTCGACTGCCTCTCGGGGCGCCGCAGCTCTAGGCCCAGTAGCTCCCGAGCCATCTCCCGGTAGTCAGGATAGGTGGTCCTGCTAATCGGTCGCCCATGCACTCATAGACCAGTGAGCCTGGCCACATCCTGCAGCATGGGGACCATATGCCCCCACGGGAAAAGGAAGGTCTGACTCACTGGATCTTAGCGGTCGTGCAGGGTGTAGAGTAAAGCTGTGTTGAAACAACACACCTCAATGCTCAGAAATGGGGCGAACCCCATGGCAGCCAACCGCCCCCGCTGGAAGTCCAGCAATGTCGAATGCACTGCATATAAATACCACTCTGATATTTTAATTGCTTTCACATTATTCTATTAATTATTGCTAAAAATTAATACTACGTGCCTGTGAATTCTAATTTCTAATGCAATCCCTCGACAAACCGCACTAACCCTTCAGGGGCCTCATCAGCCTCTTGGGTGGCGTCCCCAGTTCTTGGTAGTGATAGTTCGATATTTATATTGGGTTATCAGTATCCTGAACTCTGGGTCGTTACAGGTGGTATCAGAGCATGTTGGGGAATTGTATCAGGAATTGAATTTCGCATTGGTCCAGAGCGAGTCCCTTTGAGTCGTCTGTTGCTGGCTTAGGGTGTTTCTTACGATTGTTGATCTATTTTTCATTATCATGTTTCCCTATTCAAGATGTCGCCTCGTAGGCGAAGAGCCCCAGTTCCTCTAGATGAGGCTAGTACTTCACCTACTCCTGTTGTGCTGGTTCCTGCCCAGGTTGCACCTGTTCCTAATCCGCCTGTGGAGTTGCCCGGTGGTCGTGGACGAGTGCTAAAAGAATTTTTGCTATTCCACCCACCGACGTTTGAGGGTCAATTGGACCCGAAGGTAGTGAGGGAGTGGTTGGATGCCACTGAATGCGTCTTCCAATGTATGGAGTGTGTCGAGGATGAAAGGGTTATGTTGGGTTCTTATCAGCTTCAAGGTACTGCACGCACGTGGTGGACCACAGAGTGGGAGGCTGCCTTCCATTCCCGTCCGCTTCGATAGATCACCTAGGCGGAGTTTGTTGCTGTATTTGAACGTGCCTATACTCTAGCCTGCCTGAAGTTGGCCAAGATGTACCAGTTTCTAGAGCTAACGTAGGACGAGATGTCAGTGCTATAATACCGAGACAAGTTCATTGAGTTGGGCTGGTATGCGTCCCACATTTTTGCTGATGAGACCGTGAGGACTCGGTAGTTTCTACACGCAGACTAAAAGTAGAATTGAGCCTGCCGTTGTTCGCTACCCGTGTAGCTGAGTTAGATTTTGTGTACCAAGCCATCGTCACGCTAGAGTTAGAGTTGGCGAGGACTCGAGGACTTCCTCAGAGTGGGATGGTTCAGCCGACCGTGCAGCATCAACCACCCCACCAATCGTCTATTCATGGAGCTCTTCCCGCTTTCTCTGCTACCGATGGTACTGATAAAGTACCCTCTACTCTATATTCCTTCTCGTGGGTTTTGTTCTCTCGAGGCATGTTCGTAATCCTTGAGATACATTCCCCGAGATTGTAGTTTCTCTTGTCATTTTGTGATCGGTTTTAATTGTTGTGGGTCTTCCCTTGGTGGATGGCCTGATGCATGACTCGCTCCCTGTAGTCGTGTGCTCAGCTATCGCGTGCCTTGATATGACCCTGCTTGTAGTGTGTTCTGTGGTTCTGTGTGCTGTACGGAGCTGGAATCCTGCAGGTGTTGTTGTCGTTGGCTGTTATTTTTGTAAGTGTTATTTTCGTATGATTCTGCATTTATGTGCTGGACCATCGTCTCGTCAGTAGCTGGCTGTGCTCCTTTTCCCGCTGGAGTAGCTCGTGACTTGATCAGATGTGATATCTGAGTAAGGACTGACTTAATGTTGTGTGTGGTCTAGTGTTGTTGATTTTGCTATTGTTCCTCCATGTAATCGTCATTGGCATCCTGTGTGCCTAGTGTTCCCTATCTCCTTTGGCACTAAAGCCGATGATGTCGTCAGGCTGTCAACTGAGAGGACTATGTTTCCTTATGTAAGCTGATGTTAGTTGTGCCTGTCACTTTTGTCGATTCGTTTCTCGATGTTTGATACTCTGGTAGTCGTGTCTCTTGCCTTGCGAGACGTAAGCGACGTTGCCTTGTTTCAGAGATGTCGGACTTGTATTCACTTGTGGTCGTGCTCACTCCTAAGCGTGTATCCGTGACAACAGCCTGACGCTATTCCTCTGAACTCTATTTCTCGTGTTTTATGTTTGTAATTGTCTGGTTGTTCTTCCCTGTCTTACCCTTGTTGGTCCTTAAATTTCGAGGATGAAATTTCTTAAAGGAGGGGAGGACTGTAATACCCTGGATCTTTAGCGGATCTTTATTGGGTCCTACTGGATCTTTATTGAGTTTTCGGATCCTTTTAGAAGAGTTTCGGACTACTTTTGTAGCTCCCAAGTTGAGAATATTTTGTCCCATTTATCCTGCAGTTCCTCGACTCGTGGTCGCTGCAGTAGCATTATACTCTTCGCCAGGATCGTTTCGACTATTTTTGTAGATTTTTAGCCTTTGGTTAGGCATTTATTTGAATTTATTAAAGAATTATTGGAATTTAATAAAGGAGCTCTCATTCTGACTATTTTTCTTTAAATCTTTTTTCAACTTTTTATTTTCAGACTTCACTTTCTTGTACTACTTGATCAACTCATCATAGGCCTCCATGAGTTCTTCAAAAGTAAAGTCATCTGAGTTAGAGCTTACCTGAGATGAGGATGGATTGCTTGACTGCTCTGATCGGTCGGCCATGAGGCATTCCTACTCTTGTTCTTCTCTCTTCTCATGGATGTTCATCAATACATCCAGAACTTGCTTGGCTGTGCTGCAAGTGGATATAAGATGAAGTAACCTGAAATCAATTGTAGCTTTTATCAAGTTGAATGCAGCAAGGTTATCAATATGTTTGGTCTCTTGTTCAGCAGACCATTCATGTGAATTTGATGGCAGCTTGTGTGGATCATTGTATATCAGGTTCCATAGTTGTGGATTTATGGATTTGACATAAACAAACATTCTCCCTAGCCATATAGAAAAGTCTGAACCATCATAAATAGGCGGAGAAGCCATCGAAGCATGGGTAGCAAAAGAAGCCATTTTCTCAAAATGCACTGGGATCTTTCCCTGTAGATCGTAGGATCTGGGAATGGCAGAGCCAAGCTCTGATACCACTTGTTAGGTCCCGCGAGGTGCAAATGGATCTAGAAGGGGGGTTAAATAGATCCTATTAAGAACTTCGGCCTAATTAAAATATCTTAGAATCAAGGAACATAAACCACTCCTACAAAGCAAATAAAACACTTAGGCGCAACACACAGTGGAATTAAAAGGAATGGCATAATATGGACACGACAAAGCACAGTGCATAAACAGCAGAGGTCGACACTCCCAAGGGTGAGGTCGACACTCCTTCAACAGAATCAAGTTATGTGAAGAGCTGAGGTCGACACTACAAGGCTACAAGGTCAACACTTCCTCCAAGGAAATCTAGCTATGTAACAGGTTGGGGTTGAATCTCCTCACTAGTGAGGTCAGCACTTCTACACAAGCACTTAAAATCCTCGTGGGATTAAAGGCCTTAAGTTACAAGGATCATGAAGCACAGCCACTAAGTATGGATGTCCAAGCTATGTGAGGGTGTATGCTATAGTGGTAAGTCAAAATGTGTGTGAGTGTATGCAAGGTGATCCTCCTTCGCTAGAGTATAATTCACCAGGGGCCGAATCACCCTCAGGGCCACCCAGCCTACTTGGCTTATCCGGTCCTTGTTCCAATGCATCATCCACCCGTTGCAGGGCAGTAAACCTATTACCTTGTGACACATTCTATCGAGCAGCTTGGGGGCCAGCCAGACGAGGCCTAAACACTTGTCGGGGTTTCCTGCCAACTGGTTCTGGAATCACATTAGGGCGAGCAGCCCATCCTTGCTTCTTCTTACAAATAGTCTCAGAGTGGCCAAGCTTATGACAGAATACACGATGGTAATTAATAGCCTGCCAGAAACCTTCTCCATCAAGATCAATCCACATCTGCTCTTTGCATTGGGTAGACAAGTCTAACTCAACACAAGCTAACGCCTCTAAAGTTTATGTCATAGCCAATGTCCTTTCATGGATTCTAAGCACAGTCCCAAAATTACCTGCAATAGAACACATGTAACCCTCATGGTACATATTCTCCAGGAGAGAAGGAAAGGCTATCCAGACCGAAGCTATAGGAGGGTCTGCATCAAAGTCAAAATACACCATCTAGTGAAAGAAAATGAACAAGAAGCCCTTGATATATAAATTCTTCTGTAGGAGCAGCTTCATGAAATCTGCTTCATAGTCAAATCGCAGGAGTAGATGCCGTTGGTTAAGCCTTCTAATGATGAAATCAGAGGTCAAGGCCAAGCGCTGCGACAAGCAGCTTTTAATATCAAGGAAAGTAGGCCGTCCATATGTACATTTGGCGACAATGGCAAACGTAAGGGGTTGCAGGGACTCCTGTAAATCTTCCTTGGAGAAGAAGACTACTGGCTCCCCCAGGTCCGTGTAACCAGGATCCTTGATTGAAATAAAAATCTTTGCCCTCTGTTGAGACTCCACAAGCACCTGTGCAAAAGAATGATGAGAGCCAGCCGGTCCTGTAGAGGGGGAAGGGAGAGATGCTCTCGTAGGCACTAGAGGCGGTTCCCCAAAAGGGGAGTTGAGAGATCCATTGGAAGCATGGCCGACAGTGGACAGTGACGTGACGTGAGGCATCAGCTATTTTCTGGCAGTTTATATAGAGGTGTAGGAAACTCAGAAAGTTCTCCCAAGATTTCAGGAGATAGAGTCTACCAAAATTCAAGTATGATAGATCAATCTCTAGATAATAGAGTCGACACTTTCACCCTGGGTTCTTATTTTTTTCTCTGGACAGAACAGTTGGCAAAAAGTGTGAACTTAGAGAGTCGACACTTTCGCCAGAGAACTATTTTTTTATATAATGCCAGAATGCCCTGCAAAAAGTGTCAACTCTAAGAGTCGACACTTATGTAGAGCGGTCTGATTCAGGTTTTGTGAAGAGTCGACACTTATGTAGAGCGGCCCAGTTCGGGTTTTGTGAACTGGATCTAAAACCCCATAACCCCATACCATTTGCCTTGCTCTTTTACTCCCTTGCCCTTAGGGCATCACTTCATCTTTGAGTGTAGTTTTGAGATGGTTTTTTGATGGGCATCCATGTCTTTTTATGTCTTGGCTACATGGGTATATGTAGGCCGCGATCTTCAGATTGGATACAACTCTTGGGCTAATATTCTTCTATCTTTGTAGGAAAAGGAGAGAGGGCGCTGCACATCTACTGGAGGAGGAAGAAGTGGCTGCTGAGGTCATCACCAATGAGCCTAAGCTTCGATCTTGAGGTTGCTACTGCTGCTGCTCTCCGTGGTCTATTGTTTGGGCACTTCTTCCTACAAGGCCGGCCGCTTCCCACTCCGCGATTTAACATTCCGAGCACACCCTACCATCCTTTCTATGGTCTTCATTAAAGATTTGAAGGGGGGTTCTTAATCTATCATTTCCATATTATCATTTGAGCATAGATTTATATATGGACTAGTTCTTGTAATTTTCATCTTCCAAATCTTTATATAGTGTGCAGAGCATTGTCTCTGACTGTGCGTGGTTCTCGTCATCATGCGAGAACACGCGTGTGTTGGGCCGCTGTGCCCGTGTGTGATCGACTTTCTACCTTTGTGCAGCGTGGTTAGTGGAATCCTCTCGAGTTGAGATGGGTGGACGTACGATGGCACTTGGGTGCATCTGAACCACCTAAAAATTTCTTATGCTGTGGTTTGCTGTTTGTGTGATTGCTGTTCAATTCTATCCGTTCTTGTTGTCGAGTGTGATGCGGTGAGTTGAGGAATTTACGTAATCTGTCCGCATCTTTTAATCTGTCCGAGAGGGTTTCTAATATTGTCGTGTGTGAGTTGAGGGGTGCGCTTGTTTTCCATCACATTCAAATCACACTGTTCTGTTGTTAAAAAAAAATTAGATTTTTATAAAAATCTCAACCCACCCATTCTCTCTCCTCACTCTCGAAACGCTCTCTCTCTCCATCGCGCTCTCTCTCTCTCTTCCCCACATTCTCTCTCCTCTACACCCCCATTCCTCGGTTCGCTGTCCAAACAGACTCCGATCGACGCGTGGGAGGTATCGACGGGATGGGCTCGAGGCGAGGATCACGCCGGTACCCTTCTTCCCTCGGATCGTGGAGCGTGGAGACACGTGCGAGCTAGAAGACGGCGTTGCCCACGTCACCCGTTCGGCACCGATTCGCGATCTTTGCCGCGTAAAAGGTAGGGGATTGGACTCCTCATCTCACCAGAAATCCATTGACGCCCTCTGCGTCGCCATCCGTCGCCATTTATTCATTTTTTGTGTAATTCTTCTTTTGGGAGATTTTAGGATTTATTCTCGATTTACGTCTCTCTCTCGTTTCTTGGCCCAGACGACTGCTGATCGAAGCTGGAGAGGTACCGTTGGACTGGTCGCGTCGCGAGGATCGTGCTGACGTCCACCATTCTTCGATTCGCACAATGTGGAGTTGAGCTGGGTCGGGAGGTGCCGTTTCTCCCTCACGCCGGTTCGCCGTCGATTCATCACTTCCGTCATCGTCCAGGTAGGGGGATGGATGCCCTATCACGCTAGGACACCGCCGGTACCACTTGCGTCGTGGTCCGATGCCCTCTGCATCGTATTACGTACATTTTTTCCATTTAATATATTTTAATCTATTTAAGGTGGAATTTAATATTTAATTGTTAATATCAATTCCATGGGCATCGTATTTAATTTCTAGTGACATGCTTAGGCTTGAATGATCGGTATGGGTTGGTAGGTTTAACCGGTTTTGTAATCCGTCGCGTCCCCCGTCGATTTCAATCGACCGGGAGGGGTTTCCGATTTCGACCTCTAGAGTCACAAAACCCAGGTGACATAACGCACCTATCCCGGTGCGCTATAGTCATTTAACGCACCCTTAGCGATGCGTTATGTGGTCCGTGTTCCGAGTTTCCTGTGAATTTTAGTGTTCGGGTGGCTTTAACGCACCTCAGGTAGTGCGTTATAGTCCTTTGTATTGACTTAAAGGTCTGTTGCCTTTAACGCCCCTTCCCCCATGCGTTAGTAGAAGTCCATCTCGGCTTCCCAATCAAGGTAGATCATGGGATTACGGGAGCCAAAGAAATCTTGGGTACCCCAATAGATGCTATAGGGAGTGGATAGTCTATCTCCGAATCGACCACAGAGATTGGGTGAGGGGTCAGCCTGTGGGTAGGTTGGTTGGCTGGACAAACTAGTATCCTGGCTAGAGATGTGCACCGGCCTGGAATGAAGGAACGGAGTGCCAACATGAGTGGCCATGGATTGGTTGTGGCGGGATGGCCTGACCTGGGTGTCGTGGCCAATTGGGTGACCAATCTCTCGGTATGACGCAACACTATGGATGGACATGGGGTCAGTGGGATGGGGGACACCAAGTAGATGGTCTAACTGGACAAATCATGCGATTTAAGAGACTAGACCACATGCTACTATTGCTAGGGGCTATACAAGGGAATGAAAGTTGGCCTAGGACTTGGCATGCGAGAGCAAGCCGAGAACTTTCTCTGATACCAAATCTGACGCAGGACGAACTCGGTCAACACACTGGGACCTAAGCCAGCAAACAACGAGCACTGGTCATCTAAGCGACAAGGCAAACACTCATGCAAATAGCGGACTCCACAGGGCTCGTAGCGATGGTTCAGCGAGCTGGGGCTCACGAGAGGGTCGGACACTATCCGAGTAGCGAGGAGAGTGGTGGTGAACCACCCGGAGAAAAAGGTCGTGGGCACCGGATTCAACCGGGCAGAGCGATACCGAGGGGTTCGGTTCAGATGTACGCTCACTCGCCGGTAGCAAGAACTCACGGAAAGTGTAAGTTTGGATTGGGCACTCCTGACACGGGCGCTGCAGTTGGAACTAATACTAAGCAAGCAAATTGGAGTGGCAACCGCACGTACTTAGCCCGTCCGAAGGACCGACTCCGGTCGGAGATGAGGCCGAACCGGGGAGCGTTCGCACCCGACGGACACGCTGCATCGAGGAAGCTCGACGATAATCCATGCTATTGCAATTACTACACTCCACGCAGGGAGGGGATCACAGGGATGGGCAAACCATTAAATGCACTACCCTCGCGCAGGATGGGGGAACAAAGGGAGGGGAAACCAAACTACGATCATACGCCTAGCTCCGACATCCAATCGAGGTGCTCTCAACACCTGGACAGCAATGGAGGAAAATGATTGGTGTTTATGGATGTGATATGAGTATCAGATTTGATAGGCTTCCCTGCTGCAATAGTATAAGCTTCCTCCAAATCATAAGAAAAATCATGTTCGTTCAATCCTTCATTGGGAATGTGCCATGCCTTCTGAAATAGGCGAGGTTTTACATGAATGGAAACACCTTTAACTTCAGTCCATACCTGACCATTTGTTTCAACCCATATGTTTTGGTATCATTGCCGCACAAGCTTAGGGTAATAGACCGTATGTGTGCTCATAAATTCAACCCAACCTTGAGATTCAAACATTGGTAATAGTTCAGGAAAATTATCGAGCATCTTTTGGTCAGAGAAATCAATATGCCGAGGAAACAAGATGCGAGAGGGATCACTGTCCTGGAGCTGGTAAGCATCTGGTGTATCTGAGTAAGATGATTCCTCGACTTCTTTCCCTTTCTCTTTGGTGGATGATTTTTTCTTCTTAGTAGCCTGTTCCAGCTCTGTTGAAGACTTGCGGATGGCTGTCCTTTTCCTCTTAGCAGGCTGTTCCTACGCTCTCGAAGATGTACAGACGGCTGCTCATTTCTACTTAGCAGGTGGATCTTGCTGTTGCGAAGGTGCGCGGACGACATCTGGCCGGTCATGAATCCGCTTTGTTCTTGATTCTATTGTGATGGACTCAAAGGCGGCGGCTTTCTTTCCTTCTGCAGCATGCTTGACCTTCTTTCCTCTGGTGATCGGTGGCGCCATCGACGGAAATAGGGCAAGTAGAAACAAAAGGGGAGGAGGTGCGGCGAAAGGAGCAAGACAGAGAAACGGGGAAGGTGACTGCTTACGGCTGAGGTGCAGAGAAGGCTGCTTTAGCTGTCGACCTTTTGAAAGCAGCTTCCAAGGGCTCATACGATGCTGGCAGGCACAGGGGGTGAGGAAAGAGAACCGAGAGTGGAAAGTGAAAGAGGCGGTGGGTTAAAAGGAATATGAAATGTATTAATAAACCCACGGTCAAAAGTGGTCAAATGGCCAATAACCTAGTTGAGTTAAAAAAAATATCTCACACCTTTTCAAGTAAAAAGAAACTGAGATGCTCCCCCATTTATTTTGGTATTATGGTTTAAAGCTTATAAACCCCAAATATGTAGTAAAATTGTTCCAACAAGCAGGAATAAATAAACGAGAAAACCATCTATTCTAACAGCACCGTACTACTGAACCTCGATCCGTCAAAACTCAAGTCCACACCTGCTAGCAGACAGGAGCACCTCCCACGAGAAGAACGACCGGATGCGTCCCCTGACGTCTTACACCACGTCACAAGTGTCTAGCTATAACGCCCCGGGTACGAGACTCAGACACGCATAGTAACCAAAGTGCCACGAACAAGGACTAGCTGAGGTCGCGCTCGTCAACGAGGGTCCGAACCCTCAGTCTCGTGTGCACACTCAGACCATATGCTCTAGGTCTGTCCTCTAGCTGGTAATTCCCCCACCAGCCCAGACTCGGTGGTAGCGGGGGCCCTAAGGTAACCAGCCTAATCGCCGTCTCTCTCGGGTGCGCCACACCAGTGCTCCCCGTGGGCGGACACACGCGTGACATGAAAGCTACGACTAGTGGATGGGTCACCGAAAGTACAGACTCTCAAGTCACGAAAAATGACTCCAGAGGTAGACGAGTACGAGGATCGCTCCCCGTACAACACCGACGCATGGTGACATAAGCCGAAGACGCCACATCCCAGGACCCCCCACGGCGCCCCACACCTGGTCCCCACATAATGCCTAGCATCGTTCAGACCACGGGTCAGCACGTAGATTGAGGTCCACTCACTCAGGACTCGAATCGGCACGGAAGAAATCACCGGCTAGGCCTCAGACGATGAACGGTCCATCATTGGACGCTCAAGGATGAACGGCTAAGTCTCAGCCGTGCGTGGGAAAAAAATGGTCCAACCTGGCCGTCCATCAATCCCAACGGTAAGAAACATGAACGGTCGGACACTAGCTGCTCAGGAGAAGGGCGGATAGGATCCCGCCGTTCCAAGGTATGGACGGTCCCACCTGGGCCGCTCATCCACCAACAGTACCAGAAGATGAACGTCCAGACCATGGTCGCTCATGGGGACATGCGGCTAGACCCTAGCAGCTCACCCCAAACACTGCGTAACGGAAACAAATAACGGTCAGAATGTGATGACCCGGGATCTGAGTACCGGAAAGGAACCGGCGCGACCCGAATCTCAACCCGTCTGTTGGGTATATGTTCTTACGTTATTTTTAACCCCGGTTTTGATGATAACAAACAACTGGCAGGCTTATTCACCGAGTCACTCTCTACTGGACGGTTCATTTTTTTTACGTCCAAGCTCGACATGCATCCTGCCCCGTCGCGCTTTCGGGGGAGTGTCAGCGAGCAGGGTACGGCACTACCGGCGGCCCAGTAGTGACACCGCCATCTTCTGCTATCCAGGCCGCTTGCAACTAGGAGTACTCTTGCGCGCTGGCCGAGGAGGACTCTCTGTCTGTGCAGAGTCCTAGGAGTCCTTGTATATTACAGAGTTAGATTCCCGTTGTAACCATGATCCTATTCAATCAACATAAATAAGGCCACATGCAGCTAAGGATGAGAGGAAAATTAACAGGCGTGATAATTTCTCCTCCAGTCTCTGTGTGCATTGTTTTCACGCAGTCTCACTGACATTATTTTCTCCCCCTGCGTACATTAATTATCTCAGACTCAGTGATAGTGCCAGAGAATTGTACTGGATGATACAAAATTAGAGAACAAATTAACAGCACTGACGAGGTCAGAAGAACACAATTCAGCGGCCTCCAGAAAGAAGCGACGTCGTCCCAGTGGCCGTGGCAATGGAGGGGGGATACGACGACGAGATGCAATCATCAAATGCTTCAAACTGCTGCCACTGCTGAAAGCTAGAAATCAGATCATCCGAAGACATCTCTGGAAGGGGTGCATCTCCATCCAGGATCTGCATCACCAGCCTCATGCTGGGCCTCGCCATGGGTGATGGGTGAGAACAGTACAACCCAAGCGTGAGCACCAACTCCACTTCCTTCACAACATACCCGTCTCCTAATCTTGGATCAACAGATCTCAGGATCTCCCCTTTCCTCCAGTTGTCTAGCACCCAGTCCACCAGGATGATCACATCTGCTTCGGGGTCTGCCTCTATTGGCCTCTTCCCAGAGGCAACCTCCAGCAGGAAGGCCCCAAACGCAAACACATCCGTTGCTGTGGTTGCCTTGCTGGTCCTGGTGAGCTCGGGGGCGATGTAACCCATGGTTCCAACCACATGTGTCGTTTGAGGGCCTGCCTTGTGATCGTATAATCTAGCGAGACCGAAGTCACCTAGTCTCCCATCAAACTCACCATCTAACAGGACGTTGCCGGCTTTGATGTCCCTGTGAAGCACCACCTGCTCCCACTCCTCGTGCAGGTACAGGATCCCCGAGGCTACATCCTTGATGATGCGGTACCGAAGATTCCAATCCAGAACTCGACTTGTTCGACCAAACAAGAACCTGTCCAAGCTGCCATTGGGCATGAAATCGTATACCAAGAGGAGTTCTCCTTTGCGCCGACAATATCCTAAGAGTTGGACCAAACTCCTGTGCCGAAGCCGGCCGATGCTCACAATCTCTGCTATGAACTCCCTCATTCCCTGCCTAGAGTCATGAGAAATCTTCTTGATTGCAACTTCCAACTTGGAGGTGGGCAGGACCCCTCTGTAGACCTTCCCAAATCCTCCTGCCCCAAGCAGCTCCTTCTCTCTGAACCCCTTGGTTGCTCTGAACAGATCCCTGTATGAGAACCTGTGAGGTCCGTAGTCTTGCTCCCAGTCTTCGAGTATCTCGGAGAACTTCCTCCTCCTCAGAACCGTGAACGTGACCCCAGCGGCCATTGCCAAGACAGCACCCGGGACACCAAGGGAGAGGCATATGACCAGTGTGTTGCTGCTCTTCCCGGTGGATCCCCTCTTGGGGAGGGAGGGCAGACTGGACAGCTCAAACGGCTGAACATCTCCATTCATGTTAAAGCTCCACCCGAGAATTACATGGGATGTTGTGAATATGCCTGATGATGCAGAGAAACCCACATACATGGTTTCCATGGTGACGTTGGAGAGATCAACAGTGGAGGACAGCAGGGGAACCCCGGGCTTGGGTATGTCCATTGGGGAGAGGGTCACATTCAGCTGCTTCCTTGCTCCATTGTACTCCACCCAGATCTGCATGGGTTCAGCACTGGAAAGGCTGAGGTTCACAAACCTAGTGCCAGATTCACCAGCTGCGTGGTAACCCGCAGTGGAGGCGTTGACTGACCTCAGGCTGTTGATGTCGATGCCGACGTGGTTGTCGTCGATGTCTCCGGCGTTGAAGTTCTGGATCATGTCGAGCTCGACGGCGGCGAGGTGGTTGCCCGGGTGGCCGTCGTTGGACGGGTTGAGGAGGCCCAAGAACGCGGGAGGAGCGGTGGACATGTTGAGATGAGGGGAAGGGGAGATGACGAAGGCGAGGCCGTGGCCAGTGATCTCGGGGAACTCGGGGAGGACGGCGAAGACGAAGTTTGAAGAGAAGGCGAAGGTGCTGCCGTTTGGGGAGGGCTTGAAGCGAAGCGGGCGGGGGAAGAAGGCATGGCCTACTTTCTGGCTGGTCTCCGTTAAGCTCAGGAGGCCGCCGGGGGTGATCGCTGCAGAGCCGTCTCGGGTGAGGTTGGCGCCGCGGAAGCCATCGAAGGTGAAATCCGCATCCTTGGAGGACGCAAGGCCGAGGAGGAGGAAGCAGAGGAGGACCCCGAAACACATCTCGCCATGGAAGGAGCGCTGCAAGGAGAACTCCATGTATAGGGCGCTTGTTGAATGTACCACCACACGTGCTAGCTAGCTTTGTGCATCTGTCAAAGATGTTAGTCTGATCAGTGATAAGAAACTGCACCCGGGAAAGATGTGAGACTGATCACGGGATGTTACCTGACGACGAATTGTCAGAACACAACATTTCAGCTACAATTAAACCCAAAACCTAAAATTCTTGCTCTCAGCAGTATGCCTCAATGGGAGCTACTCGATTTTGACAGAGTTTCATCAGGTACTACCTCTGCAAACACACTCCTGCGAGCTCCATCTACGAATTATACAGGCCGCAAGGAAGAGAGAGAGAAAAGAAAAAGACAAATCTGCATGCATATAGGCGAGTAGTCTGGAATAACTCTGGACAATCCTTGAGCTTGCTGAAGACATGACATAACTGAAAAATAAAACAAAAGGGAGACAAAATGAGAAGAGAGATTAAAGAAGTTGTGCTCGACTATGAAAAGAACATTCTTACCTCTGCCCTTCCTCCACCCTAGTCCTCCCTTCCTTCCAAAGTTTCACTCTTTCCTTATCCTTGGTGCCCTTCACGATCGAGAGGGAATGGAAGAAGACGGAAGTCACACAGCTCGCCCTCCTCCCCTGGGAATTGAGGTGAGGACTGTGTGCGGAGACGTCACAGGTGGGGAGAGGTGGTGACGCGAGAATTAAAAGACCCATGCTGGTGGCCTTGGAGCTTAGGACGGTGCTGACACCTGTTAGAGGAAACCCTGTAGTTGATTAATCCTTCTGCCGGCTAGTCAACCTGACCAAAAATATAAAAAAAATGAGACAATGTCTAACTCTTCATTAACCCAAGATGAATGGTTCAAATATTCACTCCCTCTTCATAGTCCGCAGCCACCTGCACCCCCCCTTTCCTCATACCTGCATCATCACCGCTTCTCCCTGTCTCCCACACTTCTCACACACGACGCTCTCCCTTGCCTCCCTCAACTCTCTTTCTCTTCCACACATCTCCCACCTCCTCTCTAACTGCCACTGCACCTCCACTGCGGCCTCCGTCGGCTTCCATCCCCCATCGTGGACACACCACCCCGCTCATACAACTCTCTCCCCATCTCTCCCTCCCTCCCACTAGCTCTTCACACCTCTGTCGGCACCCTGTAGATCTCCCTCTCACCTCCACACATACGCAACCCCTCTCTCTGCTAACTGCACCACACATCCCTCTCTCTCCCCATCTCTGCTCTCTCACTCCCACGCACCGCACTCCCTCTCCATGGCACACACGCACAGGCTGCTCCACATCGGCCCCTCTCTCTTTTCTCACCATCGACAGCCTCACCCCTCTCCCTGCTCCTGTCTCTCTCTCACGCACACACACTCTCTCTCTCTTCTCTTCCTTCACCCCTGTAGGACCTCCCTGCCAACACCCTTCGCACCTGCCATCGCCCGGTGCCCCCCCTCTCTCTACTCTCCTTCTCTCTCTACCCTGTACAATCCATAGCTGCCACAGCCACCTCCCTTCACCACACCAGCGTCCCCCTTTCCAACTCCCTCCCCCACTCTCACACACTCTTCCCCTCGCCGGTGGACCTCTCCCTACTCTCCCTTTCTCCCAACGCACAGCACCGGTCCCCCTTCATCCCTCTCATCGCGGACACCACCCCCTCTCTCTCACACCATCTCCTCTGCACACACTCTTCTCAGTCTCCACCGTCCGCACCTCCCCTGCTCCCTCTCCCTCCGTGCTACTCCCTGAACCACCGCGGTGCCTCTCGAGGCCTCCTCTTCCTCTCCCTTCTAAACACACGCATCCCTCTCCTTCTCTTCTCTCTCTCTCTCTCTCTCTCATTTCTCCCACACGCACGTCTGCCACTGGCCGTGCTACTCCTTTTTCTCTCTGTGCCCCACCCTCCGCCTGCAACACCACCTCTCCCCGACTTCAAACTACGACCAAGCCCCCCTGCACCCCGTTCCTTCATAAATCAATTCGAGCTTATCCCACATTTGTTTTGCATATCTACATGGTGACACTCTTGAATACACATTTGGATGTATTGCGCACTACATCACATTCATAGCACTCCAATTTACCGCAGACAAGCGAATGTGCTCCTTTGTCCATTCACCTTCATCTTCTGGAAGCTAGAATGGACCATGACTGACCACTCTCCAGATTTCATGGCTTTGGGCTCGCAAGAAGACTTCCATCCTATTTTTCTAGTAAATGTAGTTAGACCCATCAAAGAATGGCAGTCTGTTAATCGAATGTCCTTCAGCTAGATAGCTATGAACATTGCTGTTGACACCCGTTTTACACAGACGAGTTGTGTCAGTTCCTTATCATTATTTTATGATGTCCCAGGTTGTCCATTAGTCATTGGGTGATTTTGGACTAATTTTGGGCCTATTTTCTATGGGTTTTTTCCCTGGTTGGGCTTGTTTTCTTGCACATGGCGTGATTTGGGCTTTATGATCTTGGATAAGGCTTGGTCTCAGGATAGATACGCATAATTATCCTATTTTTTTTCCAATGCCCACCTGAATGGCGGTCATGCGATAGACCATTATTTGATGGTGGCAGTCTATCGCGAGACCGCCTTTTAGACCGAGAGTCCTGCTCCATCTAGCTTTTTCTCTCTCTATCTGTGGACGAACGGAGTCCTTAATTCCTTGTTTTCTCTGTGGATTCTGATCCTCAGAGGCTTCTTATCGGTTCTGGAGACTCCTGGGAGTATTATCTCTAAGATTTGTTGGTTTATATGGCTCTTTTCTCGCACTTATCCCTCCTACTCGGTCTAGGGTTTTGGGGGTCTATAAATATAACCCTTGAGTTCATGGCCACGGGAGGAGATTTTTGGAGCTCGCGTCTAGGTGCTGTCAGTTTCTACAATGGGTCTCAGCCTGGGAGAGTCCATTTCTATGTCCTACGGTCGTCTGGTCTAGGGAGTATTTAGTTTCTTTCATGTTGTTATGTTAGTTTGCATCATCCTCTTGTTCAGTTTTTCAATCATCTTAGCATCAATTTCTCTCCTTTCTCCACATTCCTTTTCATTGAGAACACATTCATATACATCCTCCTATCTTTTCCACGCCCTACAGGGGTTAAAAAACCACCACCATCATCATTCCATTGATTTCATTCACTCATTTATTCCTCTTTCTTTTTTTATATTCACATTACTGACTTAAGCGCCCTTTCGGGTTTTCGCCAAAGCTAGCCACCTCTTGTTTTTGCCCACGCGCCCTTTCAGATTTTCACGTGACGGGGTACCCGATTTTGCCTGCAGTGCTCTTTCGAGTTTTCAACATAGCTGGGTAATAGCCATTTTTGCCCTTACTCAAAAATATTCGTGTAAGTCTGATGAGGCACCTCTATTTTAAGCCTCATTTTTATTTCATTTTTTTGTGCTTAATTCACGGGACGAAGCCAAGATAGACGAGGGCTTGTTTGGTAGCAACGGATAGGAAGTCTGGGCTAATGAGATGTTGACCAGTCTTGTTAATGGTGACAAGGATTAGAATTGGTTTGCTCTTCGATGTTGGTTAAATGTCGAAGCAAAGAAAATTTATTTGTTAATGAGGACGAAAGGTTCAGGTTAGGGGAATGCTAACCGGTCTTGTCGATGATGACAAGGGTCAAGGTTGGTTTGTTCATCGACATTGGTTAAATACCAAAGTAAAAGTATATTCATTAACAAGGATGGAAGGTCCAAGTTAAGGGGAATGTTGACTAGTCTTGCCGATGATGACAAGGGTCAAACATGAGTTTGTTCATCGACATTGGTTAAATGCCGAAGCAAAAGTATATTTATTAACGAGGATGGAAGGTCCAAGTTAAGGGAAATGTTGACCGATCTTACTGATGATGACAAGGGTCAAATGTGAGTTTGTTCATCGACATCGGTTAAATGCCAAAGTAAAAGTGTATTCATTAACGAGGACGGAAGGTCCAAGTTAAGGGAAATGTTGACTGGTCTTGCCGATGATGACAAGGGTCAAACATGAGTTTGTTCATCGACATTGGTTAAATGCCAAAGTAAAAGTATATTCATTAACGAGGACGGAAGGTCCAAGTTAAGGAAAAAGTTGACCGATCTTGCCGATGATGACAAGGGTCAAACATGAGTTTATTCATCGACATTGATTAAATGTCGAAGTAAAAGTATATTCATTAACGAGGACGAAAGGTCCAAGTTAAGGGAATGTTGACCAGTCTTGTCGATGATGACAAGGGTCAAACATGAGTTTGTTCATCGACATTGGATCCGCTAAAACTATAGGTGTTACAGTCCCTTCCCCATAAAAGAAATTTCATCCCCAAAATTAGACGAAAAGACAAGGAGGAAACTGACAGCACGACACACCCTACCGATAGAAAAAGTAATTGAACGAAATAGAAACAGATACCTTGGAAATAGAAGGTAGACTTTCCACGTGGCATAAAATAGACTCACTTGAGATGGCAGTCAACCACACATTCATAAAGTTCCAGCCCATCCATGCCTAGAATCACATCATACTCAGCCAACTATAATGCGTAAAGCCTCGCTGGCAGTTCCCGACCACTGACGAGAACCGAAAAATTTTCTAGGCACAAAGGAGTGGACATGTAATCGCCAGACGGTAACTCCACAATCATCTCACAGGAAACTTCATCCATCGACTCTTCGACACGAGCAAAAAAAACCTCAGAGATAAAAGAATGGGTCGCACCTGAATCAAAAAGAACACGTACTGAACGACCATAAATCTGAACCGTATCTTCGACCAGATTTGACGCCAATGCCTCTGCACGAGTGATGTGAGTAACCCTGGCTCTCAGCGGATGGCTAGCTACAGATGACTACTGGGAAGGAGTGGGAGCTGGTAAGTAGAACGGCTGAGGTTGAAGCGGTGGAGGAAGATGAAGCTACGGCTGCTGCGGCTGGAAAACCTGCGAGAATTGCACCATCTTCGGCCTCAACGGACAGTCTCAGGAGATATGCCCCGACTGATCGCAGCGGTAGCAGACAATCGGCAGAGAACACGACATGCCCGAATGGCTGCCACCACACTTGGAACACAACCTCGACTGAGAAGCAGCAAAATCCTGACGCGGTCAAATGGAAGAAACAGACTGCTGACTCGGATCAGAAAATGCCGACTGATCGAATTTCATTTTCTTGGACTTCTTAAATCGGAATCCCTTGCCCTGGGATTGTCGGAAGGAAGTACCACCGATAGCAGAGAAAGTGGGAGGAGCTCTTGGAACAGACGGCTGGTAGGGCGGTTGATGCTGCAAGACCGGCTGAACCATCCCAGCTTGAGGAAGCCCCCAGTTCCTAGCCAACTCCAACTCTAACGCAACGGCTGCTTGGTACATAGAATCTAACTTAGCTACACGGGTCGCGAACAACAGCAGGGTCAACTCAGATGTCAATTATAATTTAAACACGAGAGTCAGAAACTAAATCTACCAATAGAATAAATTTTAACATTTTCAAGTGATAGGAGAGAGAATGGAACACCAGAAAGAGAAACCAGATGCGTCCACTAACAGCTTACACGGCGTCTCAAGTATCTCCAAGGGCCTCGAACACGGTAAGTGAGACACGTAATAGTAACTGAAGTCAAGAACTAGTCAGGGTCACACTCGTCAGTGTCAGTCCAAGTCCCTTACCACGTGTCCACACACAGGCTCACTGTCTTGAGTCAAGTCTCTAGCTAGTTTTCTCCCCCAGTAGGACGCTACTGCCAAGTAAGGGAGCCCACGAAAACTAGCCTAAAAATCGTCTCTCGGGAACTGCCCCGTCACCACTCCCAGGTGGGCCGACACTTGAGGTCGTCAGGCTACGACTAGTGATTCCATCACAAAGAAAGAGAAAGTAACTCTATTGGTATATAAAATTGTGCCCTAGTTTGTAAAAATATTTAAACATGGTGAACATACATCATTAAACACATAATTAAATAAGCTGAAATGCATTTAAATTTTACAGTGGCCACTATAGTAATCAGACGATCGAACGGCTGACTACTAAATGGATATAAGCGGTCTATTAATGGGCCGCGAAGCTCCCACCACCATACAAGTTCAAGTGCTCATGCGATCGAGATTTGGGCCGCGAAGGGGACATAAACGATCGCACGATCGGCCGCTAAAGAAGGTAAACGGTCCAAGTATGGGCCGCTACACTAAACCACCTTACGGGTCAACAGTCGTACGCGGTCTCAATGTAGGCCACTAAGGTCAGTAGATGGTCCATCGTTGGGCCGCTACACAGGATGAAACGGTCGCGGTGTAGACCGCTAAGGTCCACCACCATACCCATTTCTGTTAGCGATCTTTGGTAGTACCGTTTGCCTACCAAAGAATCGAAAACATAGTATCTCCAATAGGATACCCTCCCAATCGACTCAAATCGATGGGAAACGAACATTTAACCTATTCCCTACCATTTCACCATCATCCCACAGTAGTTAAAAGCCTAAGAACACAATGACAATGGCCATGGATGGATTTAAAACATAAAAGATGATGTTCATGCCATTAAAACATAACGACGATGTTCGGGCTAGTTGCCAATCATCAAAACTGCACACCAGTCATGAGACCATTGTTGCGTTGCCAATCATCAAAACTACACAGCACAAGACAGCTGCCTATCAAACTAGAGGAGTCCCAACAAAATGAAGATCCGAACAAAAAGTAATGAGACTAAGATAGTGCTAAACTCTAAAAAATATTCATTACAGTAATAGAAACCCACAAAGTTTACACCAAAAACTCTCAAACAAATCTCTCAAACTCTCCCTACGTAGCTCTACAAAGGCCAAAAAGAACTCTGCCCAATATCACAATGGGAGCTCATTTTATAGGGCTAAAATTTAACCCCTTTACTATGTGAACACTTCCAGATGCTATTTTTGACTTAGAAATATGTGCAAACATGTGTTGCACACATTTTATTTTTTTATAATTTTTCTCCTTCTTTTTCCTCCTCTCTTTCTTCTTTTTCTTCTCTCTCTCTCTCTCCTCTTTTTGGCTGACGCCGCATGCGTTGACGCACCTGCTTTGTTGATTTTGCACCCGCCGAAGCCTACCGCGATCGCCGCTGCCTGTTGTTGAAGACCGTCATGGCCATTTGGAGAAACTCGCGCCCGTGCTATTTCCTTTGACCGCCCAAGCCGCCGTTGGAGACCCGCCATGGTACGTGAGAAGCCCACAGTGCCCACCATCGCACGTCATCGCCCGTGCTAGCTGCTACTGTTGACTTCCTGCATCGGCCCCGCCAGCTGCCTCCGCTGACGCGTGTCGCGTGGAGAAGACTCCACGTCCTGGCTAGCTCTCCCGTGAAGAAGCCGCTGCCGACGTTGCTCGAGCACCTTGCATGCATGGCCATCTCGTGCCTGAGCGCCCTGCATGAGCCACCTCCCGTGTTCGAACCCGCCAGCGCGCCTAGAGAAGCCACCATCATCGACCGTGCCGACCTCCCGCGCCTACGAAGCCCTGCCTCCGCGCCCGTGCCGGCGTCTTCTACCGCATTTGACCTCCTCGCGTGAGCCCAAGCCTTCGCCGCCCGAGCCACCTCTGCCATCGTCACCCGTGCCATGGGCGATTGAAGCCCGCCTGCGCGCGCGTAGAAGCCCCTGCCGACCTCCTGCATGCTACAGTGTATATATTATATATATATATAAATATAATATACACACATATATTACATACCCCCAACCGAGAAGGCAGATTTTAAAAATAATCTAAACTAATCACAACGGAATTAAAATTAGCTACATTAATTAGCCTAAACTCAAGTGAGACTTCAATGTTCGCTCAACCTTTACGATCTTACACGGATAAACAATGCAAGGAACGAGTTAACTACAACTAAGCACAGATGTCCAACCAACAAGCGATGAACAAATATTGATAGCAAATTACAGAGGTAGCGAAGTGTGAAGGTGCAGTGAATAAAAATCTATAACATAGACCTGTGAATAGAGATAGGAGAAATGGATAATCGCACAGGCACACCACACGCAACACAGAGATTGTTAGGTGGTTCGGGACCACGACGGGCTCCCTACGTCCATCCCTCACCAAAACCCGGTGAGGCTTCACTAACACGCTACGAGATGTAGCAACTACGGGGACGAAGCCTTAAACACCATACAACCACGCTACTTCTGTAGCAATCGGCACACACGGGGACTGGCCCCAAGACGCTGCCACCACAACACACACACACACACGAACTTGGGGAATTTACCCCGCAAAACCTCATTCTGAGATGCAGCTCTGTCCACACACACAAAAATATTCCGATTTAGAAAAGTACAAAGATAATCAATATATGCTCACAGCAGGATGTAGATCAAGAAAACCATCACAAACAAATAGGTAAAAGATGTAGAATGTTTCTCTTTTGACTTTCAATGGCCGTTGAAGATCTTCCTTGAAGCACAGGTCGGAGGGAGTCGAATCTGCAGCAGGATGGAGCAGCCGGTCGTCTTGCTTGAAGATCCCAGCTCGTTTGCAACTCGTACAGGATGATGGCCTTCAAATCCTAGCTCCAATCGCACCGGCAAGCATCAGAAAATGGTTAATCTCTCAAAGCCCTCTCCTCTCCACCTTGTGGCTATCCTCCCTCTTCTTTTCTCTACAAAAGATGAAGCACGTTAGCCCTTTTGGATGGTCTTCTTCGAAACAAACCACAGCTCATATATGCAGTGGAAAAGGAAGCAAAAAAGACTTAATAGCCCATGCCAAAACCCTCTTAAAACAACACCTAAATATGTAGGAATGCCCTAAGGGTAAAGGTGTAAAAGACCAAGGCAAATGGATCTAGAAAGGTGGAGTTCGAAACAAAAATGAAGAGGGCGCGGAGGCTGTCGTAATAGGAGGCGGGAAGATTCAGCCCCGCGACCCTTAAAATATGGGCCTAAATAATACCAACCCGCACTTTTACCACGTCAAAGGTTTACTCAAAACCCATTTACATGTGATCTAGGTTGGTTTCAGTGGCCCAAACCCAAAACCACGTTTGAACGGTGCATGAGGTGAAGGCATTAGGGATTTTAAGTCAAAAATGGATAGGCGGCTGAGGTTTTGGCAGGGCGAGGAATCGACGAAACAATACGTAGAAGCCTTACTGCTTTAGCACCATAGGTTTTCCTACCTCTATAAATAAACCCCCCATCGGACGAGCCAAGGCTATTGCCGCTGCTCATCGTCGTCGTTATCCTCTGCTGCACGAGCGTGGGGGGGAGGTGTTCTTATACTGCCAAGAAGAGCCTCTCGCTGCTTCTTCCATTCTTTGACTGTGGTTGTTATTGAAGCTGCAGTTGCTACTATAGCTGCTTATTCTCTTCTTCTTCTCTTCGCGTCGTCGTTCCTGTTTCACCCCAAACAAGAGGTAGGTTTTCTCAAGATTAAGCCCAGCACGTAGTAATAATATTAGATTGCATGCATGAGTAGTTAGTTAAGTTAATTCCTCTTGATTACATGAACCCTGCTCGTGTTGTTTCGGAGCTTTCTTTACACAGGTAAATGGTGACCAGGGCATTGGGCGCTCATTAATGGGCGACCAGAGGACTGGGCGGCCATTCTTGAATGGGCGACCAGGACCCCAGCCATCCATTACTTGGCGACCTTGCGCCTGGCCACCAATTCCTCATCAATCATGCATTCTTTTACGATGTTCTGTCTACTTGATAAAAGGCCCTGGTCTGTGGACATCAATTAATGGGCAACTAGGAGGCAGGCGCCTATTCTGTAATGGGTGACCACCCCCTGAGTCACCCATTAATGGGAGACTGCTCACACAGGCGCCAATTTCCTTCTATATAGTTTAATAATCACCCTTGTATATAACTTGTAATCATGAAACTAGACTCTCATAAGCATGATTATAAATTCCTTGATGATATCTTTAGTTACTATTCATGCAAAACTCGAGTTCCTGTTCCAGCAAAACCTGAGTCCCTTGATGGTATCTTTATATTCACCATCTCTCTATGTCAATGAACTTAATGAGTAAGTTTAGTTGATTTGGTTAAAACTTTTAACTTCCCTAAATATTTTAATCTTACTATATGTTGCAAAAATAGTTTCTCTTAATCTCTCATTCCTCTAAATTGAGCTTATATGCCTTAAACCGTTTAAATTACAAATAGGGGTATTTCAGCCATTTCTTATCTCAGGGTTGTTATTTCAAATAGAAAAATCTCAACTTTCCCTATTTACTCGGCGGTGAACACTATACTTTTCACTTTACCTTTTACACATTATTACCCTCGCGAGCCACCTCCCTCTCTGGAGCATCTGCACGCCCCTTGCGGAGGTCGACACCTTCCTCCATCTCCCTCCGCAGAGGAGCCTAGCACCTCCGCTCCCTCCGCTCTTCTACTGCATCGCTCCAACAACCCTAGCTACCATCTCCTTCTTCCTTTCGTCCTCGCCATGACTCCTCCGGTCACCCGCGGCAAGAAGGATGCCGCTCGAGCTCCTGTGAAGGCAGATACGAGGGTGGAACCTCGCCCTAAACTCATCCACGACAGACCTGCTGCCGCTGGATCAACCAAAAGAAGAATCGATAAAGCCCAGTGTTCGCACCAAGACGAGGGCACGCCGCAAGACCCTCTGGCAAAGAGGAAACGACTGTCTGCAGCTGAAAAAGGGAAGACCAAGGCACCGTCTGCTCCTCCACAACCTAGTGTCACTCAAGCTATCGGGAAAGAAGAAAGTGATCCTACCTGTATTCTATTTCCAAGGTATGTGGACTTCAGTGACCGCCAAATGCTTGACAATTTTCCTGAACTACTATCTCTCATTGAATTCCAAGGTTGGATAAGTTTTCTGTCTGAACATCAGGTAAACTACCCATTTCTAGTCCAGCAGTTCTACAAGAACCTCGTCTATGATCAAGAACACAAGACCCTTCGGACTGAAGTAAAAGGGGTCAAAATCAAACTATCCATGAAGTCCTTCACAGAGCCTTTCATATCCCCCGAGATGGGGCTATAGAGTCTGAATATGACATTGACTTGTATGAGGCATACACCCTTCTGACAGGGAATCCTGAGGATGACACCCAGCTCCTTGTTAAATACTTTCACACCAATTGGTTTCCTCCATCGCAGCGTCTCCTGCACCACATGCTCACCACCATGATCACCCCACAAGGGGGTGGCAGGAGTAGACTTACCGAGACCCAAAGGTTCATTTTCTACTGCATGTTTAACAATCACCAAATTTGTCTTCCTGAGATAATCCTGTAGCTCATGGGGAGTTGCATAGGAAACAAGAGGAGCCTTCCATATGCTGCACAGTTAACAACTATATTTCAGAAAGTTGGAGTCCCTCTCACCGATGAAAAGATGACAAACATTCCTAGGAGCAATGTCTATAGCATGAGATTCATTGAAAATTATATGCATTTCAAGAAGAAGGGGGATCACATAGCCCGAGACCTGCCTGGTCACCAGCTAGCTCCTCCAGTAGCTGGATGCTACCCATAAGGATTAGCATGCTCAATAGGACCAGCCTGCTCAACAGGACCAACCTGCTCACCAGGATCAGCCTGCTCAGCAGCAACAGCCAGCTCTAGTTGAGCATCTTGACCACTATAAGGAGCAGGTCCATGTGGATATGCAATTTAACCAGCCGCAACAGGAGATTCCTCCTGGCGTCGTGATGGGGTTTGTCATCCAACCTCCCCTCTCTCCTGAACAGCCACCAAGGATCTTCACTGGGGGAGATGCACCTCCTGAATTCCATGCAGAGGCCTCCACCTCATGAGGCACAGCCTTTGGTGCCACTGGCGGGCTGATGGACATCCACCCAACTCTCCTTCAATTTCTGTCTGCACAATTTAGACACATGAACTCTTCATTCCTTAAGCTCAGTTTGCAAGTGGAAAGGCTAGAAACCAGATAGATTCACTATGAGCAGGAACAGACCAGCAGGTGGGAAAAATTTGTCAAAGATAAATACAGGACCGATCATCGGTTGAAAGCTTTCCTGAACTCTCTCATCCAAGTCTGTGAAAGGGCCGGAACGATTATGAAGAGACTGAGGGCCATTCATATAGAAACACAAAAAAAAACCAGTGAAATGCTCCAGCATGCTTC